>AP026544.2:11200000-11800000 GCA_026075535.2 Tricholoma matsutake
ATTTGATTTTTGTCGTCTTCACATATACTGGGCATCAGCAAGGGGATCCTTAGAGTTTTCTCTTCAGATTTCCCTTTGCTAGGTGCGCCCCCAATGCCTGTATTATGTAGTATAATTTTAACTTCGGATTTCCCTTTGCTAGAGGCTTAGGTTGCCCTTATAACGAGTGCCCACATTTCCATAGTGGGGGGGGATGTGATGTCCCCAGATACATATTCATACAGTCCACTGAGGGAGAGAGCAATGGTAACATCTTTGCACCATTCTTTGTAGTTAGACTTGATCTTATCCAATTTTACACCAGAGTATTGCACTGCAAGCTTAATTGAGAGGGACAGAGACAGTAGCAGGAGTGTATTCCACACTCATGATGACAATTGGATGTTCAGTGGTGTTTGGAGGGTGGATAGAAAGATGTGAGTTTTAACAAAGGGAGAGGGAATGTGTCAAGGTGTCAATCGCAAGTAATAAGTCAGTGATCTGGGACAGAATGGGGAGATTGATCGGTAGATCAAGAAAATGACATCAAAAATGCATGAAGTGGCTAGGAGATCTCTACCATTGTTTCAACAATGGGAGTGGCCCATAACCTGTAGAGAATCAATCCTAGAATACACAAGTGTATACTCAGTACTTGTATAAGTGACTTTATTCAATGAAGACTATACCTAGAATACACAAGTGTGCACTAAGGCACATTGAGTGGTCTGTGGTAATAAATATGATCTAGTACTCACCTCAGTACTTGTATAAGTGACTGAGGTGACCGAATATCTAACTACCTATATATATGTTCAGTCAAACAAAGAGATAATGAGAGAAAGGGATCTATGGGACATTTGTCCAGGCGCATCAAAGGCATGTGCTAAGAATAGGGCACATATCAAACGTGCTGATCCTGTGTGATCACGGTGTGAATCTCAACAAAGAACACTGTATTCCTACTACAGTACTAGTGTTTAAAGGTCCAGTCTGTAGGACTGAAAAAAAGACCAAAACTGAACTGAACTGGACTGATTAGGACCAGACCAGTGGTCTATTTATAGACCAGTCTTTTTCAGTCCAGTTGCTGGTCTTTCATTTTGAAGAATATAGTAGGACCAATGAAAGACCAGTTGAAACTGGTTGCAACTTTTTTTTCATTCCAACGTATGTTGGACCTTACTCCCACACATATTTACTTCATTTTTGGTCCCTGGATCATCAAAAACAGTCAAGAATTGTTGAGATATGACCAAAAACACTTTTGTACAAGTATTTTGTTGTATCAGAACAACTTTGATTGCATTGCTTATTACCTGAGCTATAAATTTTTTTTGTACAGCTAAATGACATATAAGAATAACAACAACACACCTAATCATCTGTACCATGTTATTGTATTCATATAACAGCCCAAATGAGTGCGACTACAAACTACAAATTACAAACTACAAACTGCAACTTGAATGCATGTCCTTTCAGTTTTGGCCATATCTCCATCAAATCTTGACAGAATTGCTTAAATGTTGGATCGGTCAACAGAGAATTACAATCTCTATCCATGGATATAATATATGTGAGGTAATGGTCACATTTGTTGAGATGCATATGGGGTATTTGGCACAATAAATTTTATGACAAAAGACCAGTCCAAACCAGTCTTTTTTCAGTCCATGGACCAATTAGGACCGGTCCTCCAATATCTGGGTCAGTTCTAGACCAGTTGCAGTTGCCAGTTGCCCCATTGGCAAGTCAAAAACAGGACTGGACTGGACCTTTAAATACTATATGGTACAGGTTCTCCTTATATACATCATAATAAGGATGTCACATGACTCAGGAATGTGTTTACCACATGTATGTGCAGTAAGCGCAGTAACATGTGTATGCTGCATGTATTGCCTCATGCATGCAGCATGTATCTCGGGGTTTAATTTCAACAGTGGTTACCATAGTATGTAGTGCTATAAATAATATGTAACACAATAATAAATATTACTGTAACAACTGACAGTGCCACCAGCAGGTGCAGGGATGCCTCAATATATTAAGACAAAGCCCAAAGCCAAGGTCCCAATAGTCAAAAGTCCAAAAGTAAAAGTCTTGAAAGGACAAAAAGTCCAAAGTCAAAGTATCATCTCCTGTACAAGATCTCTTTGAGACTGAAATGGTGGCCCTATCTGCAGTGATATCCCACTCATGAACATATGCTGCAGCAGTCATCTTCTTCCCAGATTCAGCCTGTCTGCACCACAGGACTGGACCAGTAGCAATGTCCTCAACCTTTGGAACACTTTCTTTGTCAATGACTTTACAGACAGACATTCATACCAAATACTTTGTTAATTTTTGCAAGTTACATTTAATTACAGAAAAATACAAAGATGATACAAATGAACTGATGGTATTCCAAATGAACCTATTGTGATCAAAATAAACTACTTTTTTGGTTCATTTGCAACAATTCATACCATTTGCCAGTGGTTCATTGATGTAAATTTTACTGTTTAGGATTTTCCTGATGATGGTCTTGCAACCACCCAATTGCCCCATGACAGGGGCTCATGGTAGTGGTTGGAGGTGGGTCAGGGGGCACCAGTTGTTGTTGTCTACAAGGCAGTCCCTAAAAAAGTTCTGGTAGCAAATGGAATCAGAAAAGAAAAGAAAAACTTACTTACCTATGGCTTACATCTCTTGCCAATCAGCAAACTCTGATTTTTCCCACAGCAAGTCATAGCACCACAGCCAATCGTGTAGCAGCCCATAGCACACATAGCACACCAGCAGCGACATAGTATTGACTAGCATTGCACAACATTTTCCCCATCTATTTTCTAGGAACCTAGGAACACTTCCCAGGAACTGTCAATGGCATCACTGGCATAGTATCATTTTTCACTTTTGACAAAGTCTAATAAACCCTGCCCTAATGTCCATGCATGTGCATGTTGAATTTATTCAAAACTGTGAAATCATTCATCTTTGACACTTAACTTTTCCCATCATGTCCCCCTCAGTTCTTCCTCTCATTGCATCCCCTTCACTTGTGCCTGCCTACTACCTTCAAGGCATGCTTTTTGCACACCCACACAATCAACATTCAACATCTGCTCATCCACATCTGTCGTCATTCATTATGGTACTGTAGGCATCAGGAACTGTTTTCCTGCTCAGGTAGAGGCCACAACTCCAACACAAGGTTGATAGCAAATGGTATGTGCTGAGTTGGTGCTGAGTGTTTCAGGGTACACAACAATTGCTAACAAAATTTATCAGGTACCTACTTCTTAACATCTCCCTCAAGCCCTATCACAATGTCCTGGCCCAACACCACAACCACTGTTCTGTAGTAGGATTCTCAAGGTATATAAATCCCACTTGCATTGTTATCCATCATGACTAATCTCTCATTGCAGCCCTCCTCGAGATGTAGGTAAGGTAGCGTGTGGTCAAGTGTTGCTAGTTGAGGGTAGTGTTGCCAACAGTGTGGCTCAGAGCTGTGAGCCATTGAGCCAAGCTGCTATTTTGGGCCAGCTGCGCCAATAAATCAGCTCACAGCTCAGAGCTGCCCAGAGCCACTCAAGCCATGCCCTAAGTTGCTTCAAATTCAGAGTGACTGGAGGGCTTTAAATGTTCTTAAAACACTATGAAACACTCTGTATGAGTCTCTACTGCCATTTTGAATACATGTTGTTATACCCTACTCCCCAGAGCCATCTCTTGAGCATGTTTTGTAATAGGTGCGAGGAGATAATCATAGCCAAATAATCTCATCAAAGATACTGATCTGTGCAAAACTCAATAGTATGACTTGTTTCTTTTGTAATAATAGTCTACACAACCTATTTGACCATTAAAATACATAACTGAAGCATAAATACAACTCAGATTGCAAGCCCACAACTTTGGGCAATCTCAATCGGCTTAGCCAGCTCAGAGCTGCTCAGGGCAACTCAGTGCCATTTTGATCAGCTCAAGTGCCTGAGCTGCGCTGCAGGCAAGCCGAGCTGAGCCATGGCATCACTAGTTGAAGGAGTGAGGGAAGAACTTAGAAGAGTATTGATTTCTGTAGATTAGTGTAGCTATGCCCAGACTCCAAACCAGTCACAATGTGCAGTAGAAGAAATTTATTCCCACAATATTTTTTCCGAGGTTCAACCAAAACTTCAACACACTATTACCGTGCCCTAGTGACTGGCACAACTTGTAATTATGTAATATTTACATGCTTGCCAGACACTTACTACTTCCTATCCTGGATCCTCTGACATCATTGCTATGTCTGTCTGGCTTAAAGTATGCAGTTCCAATGCTTTCAGAGCTACATTCTCATGTAGAAGAAAAGTTTGGTATCAGGCCATGTATCTTCCAAGCCCATTCTGCATTGGCACAGCTAGAGCAAAAGGATTGTATTACTATTTCACCAACTGGATCAGGAAAGACTCTTACATTCTGGATACCACTTCTTTTCAACAAAGGTGGCATTACTGTGGTTGTCACAGCACTCAATATACTTGGAGATAAGAATGTTGCAGAGCTTGTGAAGCTCGGCATCAGTGCTGCAAATATTACAGGTGAGAGTGCTACAAATGAATTGTTTGAGGTGACAGTCAACTCAAAGAAAAACAAAAAAATAGAAACTCATGACAACTGGACAGGAAATAGAGGCAGGGAAACATTGGGTCATTATCGTTAGCCCAGAGAAATTTTTGAAGGATGACTGCTTCCACACACTCTGGAAGTCGAAGCACTTTACCTTCCAAGCTCTTCAACATTACCCTTGATGAAGGCCACTGCATCAGCCAATGGGGAGATGACTTCTGGCCAGAATATGGTCAGCTCAGACTTCTACATTGGCTGGTACCATCCCATGTTCCATTCCACATTGTTTATGCCACCATGCCTGACTTAGTTCTCAACAATGTAAAAGCAAAACTACAAATGTGGCCAGAAAAGACCACAACCATCCACTGCTCAAATGATAGGCCAAACATCTACTTAGTAGAAGAAATGAAACATTCTGTGAAGAGTATGCTTGACCTGGAACGTATCCTGCACCTCGATGGGAAGATGCAACCTCCAAAATTCATGGTATTCATCAACAAGAGGAATGAGGCTCAGGAACTGATGGAGAAGAAATGGGAAAATTTGCCACCTGAGCTGTGAGAGAAGGTCATCTGGTTTCATTCTGGAATGAGCCCTGAATCTCGTGAATATGTGATTAAGAAACTACAGAGCAGCGAGATATGGGGAATAATGTGTACCAACACTGCTGGAATGGTGAGCCATTCCTTGGTCAGATAGATCAAAAGCACTTACACCTTTTGGCCTGCTAAGGGTCTAGATATCCTGGATATTGAGCTTGTGATACAGTGGCAATATGTACCATCTTTCTTTTTTTTTTTGTGTGTATGTTGATGCAACAGATGGGGCGAGGCGTGCGTAAGACAGGTATGATGGCACTGGGAGTTTACCTTGTTGAGTCAAATTACTTTGATGGCAATAAGAGTAAGGTAACTGCTGGGAAGTGGAAGCAAGGGAAAACATCAGATGGGAGGAGAGGCAAGATGCTGAAAAAGGCAAAATCAAAGCAGTCTACAGCAAATGTTATCGAATCAGATACCAGTGATGGAGATGGATCCAATAGTGAGGAGGAAGATGATGCAGGCCAACCAAACATGATGGCAGAGCAACTTGAGTCATGCGACAATCAAGCTTCAACCTGCCCAGGGCCACCTCCTTCTACAGATTCCACCACAGCTGTACTCGCTCCTCAAATCTCTGGAATGAGTGATGGAGAATATGAATTTTCTGCCATGGACACATATATCAATGCAAGATCCCACAGCATCTGTTGGCAGAAAGTATGTGATGAGTATTTTGGGAACAACAAAGGTATGAGACCTGCATTATCAATGGAATCGAGGCTCACCTGATGAAATTGATATGTACAGTACTCAAGGATTGCGAGCACTGTTGTTCTCATTGTACCACCCCACTGTCACACATGCGATGCTGTGACACCTGTCATCTGGACATATTCTCCTTTCTATCTCCTGTGCAGCAGCCAGTTACAAGAGCATGAAAAAAATGGAAGTTCAAGCTTGACGACTATAAGATGGGCAGCCTCGACTTCAAACTCAAAGACAGACTGAAGAAATGGCATACTCAGCAGATGGAATGCAAATTTCCAGGCAATGATTTTTTTGGTCCACAGCTCTTGTTATCCAACGAAATCTTAAACTGAATCATCCATCTTGCACACTATAGAAAACTTCTGGATGTTCAGGCACTCCACGAGCAAACAGATTGGTGCCATGCTGAAAAGTATGGTTCTGTGATAATCGAGATGGTAAAGAGCTGTGCACCACTACCACCACCACCACCTCCCCCGCTGTTACCTACTGCATCATCGTCATCTCTGTGTTTGGCTCTTCAGGGTATCTCAAATTCTCATCTGCAGATCTCTCAACATACTTCAAACTTAGCGCCCAAGAAATCTTGACATTGCACAATGTGCGGGGCAGAAGGTCACATTGGTACATACTAGTAGAGTTAATATCATTAATCATGGACACTTACATTCTTGCTTTAGCATCTAATAGGTTGTGCCTGCAATGGAAATCAAAAACTATGCCTTCAACAGACAAAAATATCCCTCCCATAACATCTAACCAATTGCCTCTCTCTGCGGGTGCAGATGCACCTTCTACACTTGGAAAAGTGCACGCTGGTGTAGGGGCTGTGGCACAGCTGGGCACATAGGTTCGCCTTTTTATCTCATCTGTTCTAGAACATCTTTCAAGTCATATTACAGTCTCAGCATCCAGTAAACAGTGTCCAAATTGGAAGCCAAGCGATCAAAGAGGCAAAGCAGCAGACGGTGATGAGCAAAATGGGACCAGTGAGCCTGTTCCTATGGCTGATGTCGTTTGAAATGTCAGTCATCCATTAAATCATCTGCTTCCACCTCCAGGATCTCATTGTCCTCATTTTCAGTCAATTTTTTCTTCTTTTGCATAGTATTCATTGCAGCTGCAGTTTGATCTGGAATAACCATTTTTGCATGATGTCCTGCAGTGAAGCAGTGAGCTGAACTCTGTTTAATCTCTGTGCAAAGCCTTCATAATGTCTTTGTCATATCTGGGTGCTTATGCTGAATGGTACAATGTTCGAGGTGAAAGCCATTCTCAATGGTAACATGGCAGTCATGGTAAAGTTCTATGAGCAGCGACTCCTGGATAATGTGTTCAATTGTTCGATTTGGCCCTGTTCCAGCAATAATTACCTGTTGGGAGATTGGCAAGGGGTAGGAATTTGGTCTGCAATCACTTACCTTTGTGTACAGGTTGTTTCTCTCCACCAACCAATCAACAGCCCAAAATGCATGGGGCTTACCCATCAGATTGCAACGCCAATTCAGATGAATAATTTTTCTGTGAGTGTGCCATGACCTATTACCAATGGTACTATCTGATGAAGGTCTTTTGATACTCACCAAAGGTTCTTGGAAAACACCTTCCACATCTTCAATACAAACTGGAGCATCTGTGACCCATATTTGTGCTTCCCTGTCACCTTGAACATATAAATCCACAGTATGAAAGTTGCCTCAACTCGTCCAATATCTCCAGCATTCATGGTGTGACTAAGTTCGACGTATAAAAGCTCATCTCAGTTGCATAGAACCTGGGTCTCAAATATTTTGTCTTGTTCTTTTCCCACCTTGTCTCTTGCATCACTCAGGATCAGTGTCCTTCTCAACAATTGATTCTGACATTTCTGTGATCAGCTCCCAGCTTGGTTTTGCCTTTGCAAATGTCTGCAAGGAAGTCCAGCTAGAGTTGTGAGCCTTTGCTTCTAGCTGCCAACAGTCCAGCATGGATGCCCATATATCGTGGTGAATCACATTGTGCACTAGACAAAACCCTGGCTTCATTCCAAATTTACCTGTATAATCAGGCATGAGGATGCCAACATGATGGTAAAGGCTATTCTCATCGTGTCAGGAATCTAGTGGTTGTACCCATGTTCTCCACAAGGTGTCTGGGCAGGCCATCTTGAAATGAAAAAGGCCAGGTAAGAACACTACATATGGGAAGCATCACTTTGGCGTTGCCTCAATGTGGCATGAGTTCTGAATGGTGTCTAGCCATTCCTTGGTCAAGAGGTCACTGTGGACTAGCAGCACCATTTCACTCATGTCGATATCATTCTCCAGATCAAAATTCTTGTCCTCTGGTTTGCCAATTCCTCCCTAATGAAGCAAGGTTTCCAGAACTTCAATGTTCCCATCTGGTGTTGATTCCTTGATATTCATGGAGTGACATGGGATTTGTGTTGTTTTATGAATCAGAATTTTGTCAATAGGATCTGGCTGACCAAGGTGGGGTGCAAGGAAACTGAAATACTTGCCATGCTGGACCAGAATATCTCGAATATGCCATGCATAAGTCTTCAAAAGTGGACTCTGCTTTTCACCTGCTGCTTTTTGAGTGAAACTGAGTGAGTGTAATTCAGAAAGATCATCCACATTGAGTTTTGGCAGTACTGATGAAGGTGAGGGATTATTAGGATCCTTCTCCCATAGTTCTCGAGAACATTGAAGTGCCTCTAGATTGTCTACACCAAACAATGGTATGGCAGTAGCAGAGGTGGTGCTCACAAATGTCAATGGGCATTCAATGGTTGGCTCTGAGGACTTGAAGTTTATGTCAAAATTGTCGTACATGAACGATGTTTTCAGTGTTCAGACTGCGGCTTGTATTTTCTGCCCTGCTTCTTGGGATAGTGATTTGACGGCATTGTGGATACTCAATAGGCTTATGGACAGACCTGCATGTGCAAGTGTCTTGATAACTTTCTCCAGGACTGCGGTCGAGTGAAAAAAAATTCCAAGGACACTTTGAAGATAGTTGCATCGCTCATTTGTGCTCTGTGCAAAAATGCTGATGGAAACAACAGATTTCTAGATAGACTAAGCAAGGGGGGACACAAGCAAAGGAACAACTGACAATTACGAGCAGTGCAGCATTCCATGAGGCAGCTCTGATGCGTCGCTTTTTGGCCTTTACTTCTGGCTTATCAGCATCTCCAATATCTTCTTTGTCCTCCATCATATCCATCTCATTGTCACCTCCAATTTTGCCCAGATCTCCCTCCTCAACTGCAGCCAAACCTTCCATGACTTCAGCATCATTCAAGTTATGAACCATGGCATGCCGGCATGATGGATTTGCATCAAGCATGCTATACACAAGATCCCAGAGGTACGGAGCACTGTGTTTGATTTTTTGAGCTGCAATTTGCATAAATGATCCTTTGAGGTAATCCGATGATGTTTTTGATGCATTGAAGTGAAGCCCGCTGTCACTATCCATAAGAGCAACAAGTTCTTGACAGAGCTTGCCTTTCACAGTTTCAAATGCCCACAAAAATATAGCACCAGTTTGACTATAAGCAAGAAGGTCAGAGCAGATGCTAGGTGCCCCAAATAAGAGAGAATCGTGATGGTAGCTACTTGAACTCTCGAGAACGCTTTGGATTAGTGTTGGAATAGTGAATCGGTTTTGCTCCAGACTTGTGAAGACATTGTCCAACCATTGTCCCAAGTCCATGGTAAGCTGCTGATAATATTCATGGCCACATACATCATGTTTTCCTCATGTGAGGCACGTTGCGACTCAAAATTGTACGATTGCATGCATCTAGATAAGGGTGTAAATATTACATAATTACAAGTTGTGCCAGTCGCTAGGGCGCGGTAATAGTGTGTTGAAGTTTCGGTTGAACCTCGGAAAAAATACTGTGGGAATAAATTTCTTTTACCGCGCCCTGCGACTGGTTTGGAGTCTGAGCTATGCCTTTGTATTTGATAGTTTGCGAAATACATGAGTTTGATTTCATTGAACTACGAGATACGAACAAAATAATAATAATAATAATATAGCTAAAAGCGGTTATATACTCTCGGCTAACTAGTACTATGTAGCAACCAGGGGCTTCTACGGCGTTCTAAATATAAAAAGAACCATGCTACAATGCTATGGCGCTATACAACGCTATGTAGTGCTACTGAGTTCGCCCAGAGTTTGCTGATGTGGGCCTGCGCTCCTGGTTTGCCGTTCCTCTCCTGTCCTCGTCCCCGTCATTGTTCGCCGCTGCTGCTGTTTTCATTCTCGTCGTGTTGTCGGTCTGTTGTCGTCCCCATTCCCGTCCCTGTCGGTGTTATCCTCGTTCTTGCCGTGCCCTCGTTCAAGTTGTTGTTGTCATGTTCTAACGTGTGGGCAAAATTTGACCATTTTACATACAAAAGCCGTGCCAGGGCCAGGCCCTGGTTGACGGCTTTCGACGTCTCACGTTGGTCTTACGGTTTCATCGGATGCACTAACTCAAGGTACTCAAGTTCCGGTGGAAAGTCGGAGTTCCTGTAACGACGTGGTACTGTTTCACCGGATCGTCGTGATCTCCTTTGAGTTTCAGCTGACAATGTGCGCTTAGCACAGATAGGGATGGGAGTATGCGAAAATCATAAAAAGCCAGAGCTGGTTAGGTTCTACAGTCGAGCTCCAAACACTCAGTAATCCAGGCTCCAGGCTCCAGCGCAGGCGCTGGCTCCATTTCAGCCAATATATCATTCTCAACTACCCGGAATTCCTGAATTCTTGAACGTTATTGAGGTGAGCTATGGATTCATGTCCGCCCAAGCTCTCGACTGACACTCTAACTGGCATTGTGCCCCAGCATCAACCCAGCATGAACTTGACATACCTCTCAACTGCATTTATCATTGCTCTGGCTGCTGCAGTCAGCGCGACACAGAGTTGTAGATGCACTTGGACAGCACGCCGTACGACTCAATACCCCCCGGTATCAACACTAAGGGTCACTGAGACCACGTCATGTTCCTCAAACACTGTGCTGCCCGGAATTTCAGTCTGCCGAAACTGCTGCGAGAGACATAAACCCTCCGTACGAACACGCGATGGTCGTAGAATGTTGAAACGCTTGCGGACACCCCGCATGTGGTCGTTTAAGAGCTCGGGATACCCTACCACACAGTCACGTAACAAGCGTAGTTCCGAGTTCTCGATTTATTGAGAACGAGGTTTGGATGGGATGAGTCGAGTGTATGTCTCATGGCCTCTAACCCTGCCGCAGCAGGTTGAAAATGGCATGTTGTAAAAATAGTATGGTCTGGTACACGAAGAGGAGACCGTTTTCGCAACCAGATTGTATTACGATCCTTTGCATGCTTTCCTGTACCTCGTAGCGTAGTAACGTGTATGTGTCCTCTGATGTAAATATCATATGGTCTACACGAGGACTGCAAGAAAATGGAAGGAAGAAGAAAAAAAAAACCCCCTAGCAACGCTATTCTGTTCGTGGAACAAGGTTTCGTTCTCCCGCTCGCGTTTGAGGTGATCCGGAAAGAAAATGGCGACGAGTTGTGGACGTGTGTTCGTGGTCAGAAAGACATTGCCTTGATCGTGTCAACTCGTGTACGTGGTTCTTGTCGCTGTTTCTTATGCTCTTGCTTGCGTTTCTGCCAGAGGATTGTTAAGGTCACAATATTATTAAAGGAAGCAGGCTGGTGGAAGACGTGCGCTCGCAGTTTTTCTGGTTTGTAGGATTACGGGGCCAAATCGGCGCTGGTGGCAACTCCTGTATAATAGGGGATGTTGTGATCGGTTATATCGGGAGCTCGTAAAAGGGATAATGCTCGTCTCCTAACGATGCTTCAGATTGCATTGGGAATGCGTGAGAAGTAAAAAAAGCTTGGATTGAGACTTGAAATAAAACCGCTGCCCACATTTGTCGATGTTCCGAGTTCCATTCATGGAACGAGGTTGGTTATATCCTTTCCAACTGAGGTAGCGTGGGAGAACTCCATATCGTTGCGGCGAACGCCGAAGATGGTATTATTAGATTCATACCATATGTTTACAGGTAAGAACAGATTGAATTAGACTTCCCCCTGTCTACCCTGTGGTGGGCACATTGACTGAGCCATCCAGCCTCTACAGTGGGAGCCCCTGGATGGTGAAGTTTAACATTGTCCCCCCTTGTTCCTCTCTCTCTCTCTCTCTCATGCTCTCTCACTCTCTGCTCATTCCATGCTGATTTCGCGTCCCCCCAATCATCAGACCTGCCCTCCAATCGGCTCATGGTTTGGCGATCAAGTTTGTCAGCCAATGTCTCATACTCCTCCTGGCCTGTTTCAACACGATCCTGGAACTCACCCCTTTGGACCTCAGTGTGCTCCTCCATGTCGCCACTGTCATTGTCATTGCCATGGTTGCCTCCATCATCACCTCTGATCTGCTTGAGCATTGTGCCAAGTGCATGCACTATTCCCTTGATCCTCCTGCTGACATCGCAGGTGCTTCCACTGAGCCAACCTCTTCTCCCATAGCTGTCGAGCTCCCATTCCCTGGAGAGTTCATTGATGGAGAGTTCCATGTTGTCTATAATACCCTGTGAGCTCTGGTTTCATTCCTACCAGGCTTGATGAATCACTGACTGACACCTTCCATCCTAGGGAGGGGAGCAGGGCTCACCTCAAAGTGCTCTGCAAACGGTTCAAGCAGCCCCACAGTGCAGCCAGCAAAGTGGTCCTCATCGCATGCCTGAAGGAGTTCAGCCAACACAAGGAGAAATGGGAAAGGTACAACATCTGTTTGCTCCCTCATGTCATCTTCCAAGCCTTATCTCTCACACAGCATCCTGCCTGGAGCCCACCATGCCCACTGTGGTCCTCAAAGTGGCACAAAGAAAGCTAGCACAAAGCAATCATCCCAGTGCCATGTTGCACTTTTCCCTCAGCCTGATGCTGCCCACTCAGTGTTAGCAGTGGACACATCAGTGAATCACTGCACATGGGAGGAGATCGAGAACATCCTTCCCTGGGTAAGGATTCATTCTCTCATCTTTCTGCTCACTCACTAGCTGCTTGCAGGCAAAGATGATAGGCAAGATGTATCCATTTCTGCCTCCACACTCATCCTTGACAGCTGCTCTCATCATGCCTGCAGTGAAAGCACCTGACACTGCCCCTACTGCTGCTCCTGCTGACACCGACATGCAGGTGATGACATTCAAGATCCTGCAAGAGATCCTGCTCCATGTTGACCCATCGCGCTCGACTGTGAACAACAATGCTCGGGTGCCCTTTGTCCCTCTGACTGCGGTTCAGCATCCTGCACCTGTGCCTGCATCGAATGACCTGCAGTCCCTCTCACCCCCACTGGTTCCTGCTCTGCCCATCTGCGCAATCTCTAAGAGCAGCAGCAGAAAGCCTGGAAAGGTGGCCAACATTCCCACCATCATTCTGGGTGACAGCACACAGCTCAGGCTCACTCTTGCTGAGATACCTGATCCACCTGCAGTGTCATTCGTTGACAACATCCCCTGGCTCAACCAGATGTGGGACAACACCTCAATCCACTGGTGCAACAAATCATGGCTGCATATCCAAGGTCACTCCATTGCCCTTAGCCACTGGCCTGTGCTGTACAGGTACTCAGGAGCACCTATGTGGAAGGGAATCAAGGGAAAGTTCTTTGAGTGGAAGGTAGGTAAGCTGAGATCTCGTGGCTCTGACTGACACTCTCCACTGACACACCTCATCCTTGCCCAGGTGCTTGTACACTGCTTCTGATGGGGCTCACCTGATGATTTCTGGTCAGAGTTCTCTCCCTCCAGTGGCAAGTACCTGTTGTACACAGCAATTGTAAGACAGCTCCAGGAGCAGCACAAGGCAGCGGATCAGGTCCTTGCAGAGAAGGCATGAGAGGAGTTAGGGAATAGGTTCAATGATGTATTCTCATATCGTGGCCATGACTTGGAGATGGTCATGATGTCAAAGAAATCTGACATTGCAAGGCACTATTGCAAGACCCATGGCTTCCCTTCCAGTAAAATAGCTGCACTCATTTCCTTGTTACCACCTCCCTCCCTCCCTTTGACTAGCTTACACATTGTTTAATGTCTGTTGGATGGTAGATAGATAGGTAAATACACATGTTATGTAGTATAGGTCCAAACAATACAAGTTGTCTCTCATGCACAGTGGCAGGACCTACCACAACTGAAGCATTACTTTGCAGGTGCTTGGTGGGGGTTTGTCAAGTCCTCCTTCCTCTCTGTTGGATTGTCATTCCAAGAAATGAGGTACTTGACTATTGTCAGGTGGGTGAATTCATTGCTCCACCCACCCCACTTGCAAATGGTTTTCAGTGGCCACCACTTGTGAGATGCAAAATACTGGCAGCCTCTGCAATGGAAGGAGTGGGTGCCATATGGTGATGGGTCAATGTTCACATCCAGCAAGTTGTTATGGAACATCTCCAAGAATATCTCCGAGGTCTGCATAAATCAGAATGAGCTTGACAGTGAATGGCAAGAGGGTGTGTGGTGCAAGCTCACCATTGGCTTCTCTGTCACTCTGTCACTCACATCCATCTGATGGAACAGGTAGCCTTCTTTGATTCCACTGACATCAAGCCAGTCAGCCAATGCTTGGACAGGACATGGGCCTCACTGGGTAGCTGGAGGTGGAGATGGAAGGGCTTGATTTCTGCAGATGGGGTTCAGATTCAAGAATATTGATTGAATGCAGTGTCAACAGTTGAACTTCAAGTTGAACTTACCTCCAAATTGATGGGTCTTTCAATATGGGAGCATGAGTATAACAACAGTTCCCTCTATCTGTATGTGTGACATCTTGATCTTCAGCACCTCATCTACTCGAAGCATGCACCAGAAGGCAAGCGTGTAGGCTGCAGCGAGCAACCAGTGGGTATATGTGACCTAATCAACTGCAAAACAGACAGTGTGTCTTATTTATTTTATCACCCCCTTACCCACTATTTCTTTGGCTATGATACTGCCTTCACTCCTGAGCTCCTGTATTATATTTAACCTATGAACCCCTATTTATCCTACAGTATAAATACTCTACATACTTGTAGTCTACAATTCAGAATCCAGTTTCATTATATCATGTCCCTCCTGTCCGAATTGAACATGTGATGAAACTGCAACTACAGGTCATGCTTTCACCACATATTTTGATGTGTACAGAAACTATCTGAAGAACCTCTGCTTTTGTCCTTATGCTCTGATACTCTGTGGCTGATCACCCCAGACTTCACTGCTTATTGACAAAGCCCTCCCCTGTTATTTTCCTCTGTCAGCAAACTCTTTACAACTTTTTATCAAATCAAGAAAATGTCCTACAAGCTGTGCAACATGACAAGACATGTTCAAGGTGAGTCAATCTGTCCTTCTGCAGATGCTGGTTCATCTGTCAGGGATACCTTGATGCACCCTTTACCTTCCACCTTAGCAGCCAGATCCTTCGTGAATGTGGTTGTGGCGAGACCCCCATTGCTAGGGATGCCAAAGTTTGGTTCAGTTTGGTTCTTCAAAGATTTTGCTGAACCTAGAACTGGACTTCAGGTTTGGTCCAGGCAATCTGCTGAACTTTGAACTGGACCATTGGTTCAGGTTCAAGAGGGTTCAGTTCTAGGTTCAGGAGGGTCTGAACCCAGAACCAAACTTTTTATACCAAAAATTCTCTAAAACAGCTCTCAGCTTTGTATACAACCACATAACTACAAAGACCCCTTTAATAGTGTCAAGATGCAAAGGCATGACTAAGTGATGGCCCCCACAGCCTGAGCAGTGGTAGAATCCACCATCAAGTATGTTGACCATGCCTTCCAACTGCTCAGATTAAAGTCAACAATTGTTACTTACATATATTCAACTACACATCATCTGTATCTTATTCCCCCTCAAGAGGTTTTCTCAAAATGACACAAATATTAAACTAACTAGTAAGGCCCTGGGCATGTCCTGACTATTAAAAAATTTTGCCCCTCCCATGTTGTGAGCAAGGGGCCATGAACTTAATTAAATAAAAATAAAACACCCCTTGCACAAGATGGGCAAGAGTGGTCATCTATTCTGTCCCTGCTGTCCCTGCCACCTCCCGCATGCCAGTAGCACCACCTGTCTAGTAGTCCTTGTGGTCTCCATTGTCCTACTCCCCATCATGCATCTCCCACTGCCATTCTCATCTGTGCCATCAAACACGGGTCCTCTGTCATCATCGTGGGTTGTGCTCAGTTGTCACCTCATTTCCATTGTCCTAGTTGTGCTCATGCTCATGCTCCCTGTTGAGCTGGTGCTCATTGTTTTGTTGTATGCTGCTAGCACTGACCACCCTGCAAGCAGTGGCTCACAGGGCTGGGGGTGGGTGCTGGGTCATCTGTCATTGTTGTGGGGGGCTGGGCTGGGTGCTGGGCTGGTTGCTGGGCTGTTCCTCATTGACATGGGGCCCTGGTGCTTGGTTTTGTCATTGTAGGCTGGTTATCTGTTGTCGTGGTTGGGCATGGGCTAGTATGGGTGCCATTGTTGTAACATGTTTATGACCTAAAACTAATGAAAACAGTTAGTTTGTTGAAGGAAAGAAATATAAAACTTACCTAGGGCATGAACGATGCCTAGAGTCATTGTTTGGGCCCGTTTTGGGTGCAATTGATCATTTGCTCATTTTCTGGTGTATGCATGGAATCAACAGAAATGTTCCCATCACATGTGTACAGGACATGTGATGCATCAAAACCTGCTGCCAGTGGGTGGAGTCAATTGCATTCAATACTACTCATAACAGATGGGACAGAAAAAGTTCAGTTCAAACTAGGTTCAGGCAAGGTTCAGAGATTTTGAACCTTGCCCAAACCTAGAACCAAACTTATGGTCCAGTTCTACCCACCCACCTAAACCTTGGACCAAACTTTGGTCCGGTTCTGAAAAGTTCAGGTTTGGAACTGGACTGTGGCATCCCTACTCATCACCATTTCTTGACAGTGCTAGGAAATCCTCAGATGGCTTAGCTGCATGGGAGGAAGCAAGTGATGCTTCTATAACCCCCAGAGCTGGCAAGATGCCTTCTGATGACTAAGGCCATAGTGCCTTTGCATCACTCCTCTTTGGTGAAAAAGAGGAAGTCAGAGAACCATGGTTACAGTTACACCTCGAGTCCCCATAGTTTAGATTCTTTAAGGAAGAATAAAGTAAAAGTCCAATTCCTCTCAAAACATGCTAAAGCTAAGCAAAGTTGTAATGACTTGGTATTGGATGAGGGAGAGAAAGGTCTGACCCCAGACCAGCATGAACGTATCCAGAAATGAAATGCTGCAGTAAGAACCCATGAAGAAGCTAATTCCTCATGTGAAGATGGTACCTCTGAAATGAAAGGGAAAGGACCAGACCCTTGAAACTGGGGCAATGTTGACATTGACCAGGAAGAACTAGATGCTGATAAGCAAAAACATCAGTATGAATACTACAACCTGAAAAGGAAACATGACTTGGAGGAAATGAAGTCTGTTGCCTCTAAAGAAAAGAGATATAAGAAAGAACACAATGGACCAGTGCCAATAAAAGACTTGGCACCATCTGGGGATGAAAACAGAAAGCCCTGAAAGAGACCAACTTGCTCACAGAAAGCTAAGTCTAAGAAAGAAGAAGAGAAAGCTTGCAAGAAAGATTCCAAGTCTAGTGACTGGGGTTCATTGGCCAATCTTGGAGCTGATTGGCTTGCTGGATTAAGCAAGAAATCCAAGCCTGGTAAAGCTAAGAGAGGTCAAGCTAATGTGCTGTGACCTTTAGACCAGGTAGAAGCTAAAAGTTACCTTGGTTGCATTTTGGATGAAGTTCAGGAGGATAGCTGATCTGTTGATGGTGATGGGTCTTCTCCCTCATCATCTTCGTCAACTCCTTGGACTCTGGTAGTTCGTTGAGTCCCAGCAGCTCAGACTCAGGTTCAGACTCTGGTGATGACTCAACAGCATCCTCCAAACAATCCAGATCTTGTTCGAGAAGTCATAAAAGTGGACACTCAAAAAGGCACTCGACACATCATAAATCACATTCTAGCTCCACTAGAATCAAACTGCAACCACCTAAAGAGTATAGTGGTCAAGTGGACCCACAATTATTCCATCAATTTGTGAAAGAAAGCATGGATTACCTGGTAGATGGGCGGGTGCCTTCAAATTGAAGAATACACATTCTGTCATATTATCTGAAAGGAAAGGCAAAAAATTATTACACACAGAAAGCAGCTCGAAAAGAGAGTAAAATGACACTAGTAAAATTCTTTAGTGGAATTTTTAACTACTGCTTCCCCATAAGTTTTAGATCAGATCTTCAGGACAAGCTTGACAGCTGTACCCAGGGTAACTGGTCTGTTGATGACTATGTCTATGAGCTTGAAGAGCTGCATATGATGATAGGTGTTAGTGACAAATGGCAACAAGTTCTAAACTTATGGAAGGGACTCAACCAAGACATTCAACAGGCTTTGTGGTGGGAAAAGTTGAACCCCGAAGTCTTGCCATGGAAAATTCCAAAAAGGGACAGTCTTGTGGTGACAATAATAATCCCCAAAGGGTTTCTTCAGAAAATGGAGGGTGCCACCAGAATAAAACTCGAACCTTCAAGCATGAGAGAAGGCCATTTAACAATGGAAGTAGTTATGAGAATTCACCACCTTGGAAGAATGGCTCTTGCCCAAGCAGTTGGCATGCTAACCAGTCGAGGTTGTCAAATATGGCTAATATTAGACCATCTGGGTCAAGTTTGCAGAGTTTGAAGTCTTCGAAACCTCAGTTGAGTGAGAAAGAGAGAAACAAGCTGTTAGCTGCTGGGAAATGCTTTAAGTGCAAGGAGCCTGGTCATCTAGCACATAATTGCCCACAGGGTACCTCTTCGAAGTCTGACAAGTCAGGAAAGGCCCTAGGCTTACCCTCTTATAGAATTGGGATTGACCTAGCTGAGGTAGATGAGCTATGAGAGCTTGCAGATACCACAAAGGAGTTGCATGACCTACCTTGCAGAGCAATCTCATTTGACAGGGATCCATACCTTGAGAACTTTGAGAAAAGCTTTCCTATTATGAGTGATGCACCAACACTGATAGCTGAGACACAATTCCAACAAGCACAGCTGTATCTGGGAGATGATCTGGAAGAACCAGTAATGGAAGATTGTCGTTTCGAACTAGTTTGGATACCAGACAAGGAAGGTGTTTACCTTATTAATGACCTGCAACACAACTCCTTTGATGATTCAGCAGGGTATAGCATTGAAGTAAATAGGGAGCAGTTACTTGATCCTGAGTTCAACTGCCCCAAGTGGTATGCAAATCAACTTGTCGAGAAGTTGTTTCCACATGTACCCCAGTCCAACGCTCAAGGTTATCATCCCAGAATATATGATTTCTGTATGGGAGATGTCTATCTTGACATGTTGGTGCATTGGCTGAAGCTTGCAGTACATATCTTCCCTACTCCAATAAATCAGCCTGATGATGAGCAAGAGGTGTTAAGCCACTTCCATTTTGAAAGGCGAGAACATACTTGCTTTATCATTGACTATGGCGAGCACATGCTGACTGAAATTAGCATGGACCTCCTAGCTAAGCCACAGTTCAGAATACTGCAGTGGTATGAGAAGCACATCATTGAGAAATGTAGAGCACAAAACATTGTATAGCCCACTTACCTCTTGAGTAAAAACAAATGAGACTACATGCCCATTGGGGATGTGCCTGCAGTTTCAGCTGCCGAAATGCTTGCATTAGCTGAGCCGTATCCTGGAGATACTGTTGCTTACAATCATAACTGAAGACAGCAGCTGAAAGAACATTGTTTCCAGTTGAAGTGGGTCTCTAAGAGTCATTACATGATTAAAGATTTGTTATGATGAACTGAGTCATTCATTTCAACCAAGCATCTACATATGCCAGGGTTTACATTACCAAAGTGGTATGCTGAAGAGTGCAGGACACAAGACATGTCTCCACCCTCAGTTTTGCATGAAAGGTTCCACTATCTGGTAAGCAGAGATACACTAGCAAATGCTGCTGCTTCATTACTGCAGGAAGGAGGCCCCTACCCAGGGGATGAATATCATTTCATTATTGGAAATTGGTTTGAGGTCTTACCAGATCTGAAAAACCAAAAGCAATATCTCATTCTGGACTATGTGCAAAACCTTGAGACTAAATTGCCCAGATATCTTCTTGAGGATCACGACTTTGATATCTTCAGGTGGTATGATAAGCAATTGAACAAACCACATATGGTAGAGCCACACAAAGAAAGCCACTCACTTCCAGATGAAGATGACTTCTTCTTCATGCTTGAGGAACCCCTCAAAGATCTGGAATGGGCCTACATTGTAAACCAAATCTATCACAATGTGTTGTTAGTAATATTGTCACACTTGATTCTGCCAGATGTCAGTGTCAAGCTTGAGCTAAATGGAGTACAAGTCCCCAGAGATCAGCTGTCCACTATTGAATGGAATGCTGCAATAACTCGGGACACGATGTGAGTGGTTCCAAAACCAGTTGAAGTTGTTGCATGGATCAATGGACAAAGTAATTATGCTTTAGTCAACTCAGGATCACTTGGAAATTTTATGTCTACAACTTCAGCTTCAAGTAAAATGAATCAATTTAGCAAAACCCTTACCATTACAATTGGCAGTTCTGGGTTCTAGATCAAAAGTAACTGCTGGAACAAAAGTTCAGTTTCAGTACCAAGATATCAAAGAACTTTACTTTGATATTATTAACATATCCAATTATGATTTAATCCTTGGAACACCTTGGTTGTTTCAGCACCAGGTAACCATTGGCTTAAACCATTCAACCATAGTAGTTGGAAGTGCTGAGGCTCAACCTTTAGGGGGAGAGTCAGTAACCAGAATTGCCTCTTGAGCAATGGATACATATGATGATCGAATTGATAGAGTTTGTGATGCGCTGTTAAGATATGCTGAGCCAATATGTGTTGAGCATATTCAGCATGACTTACCACTGCTGCTGCTCTGTGTGATCAATCACATGATCCCACTGATTGATGCAGAAAAGGTTTACCCATGGCAGCCTGCACACTGCCCAGAAGCGCTGTGACCACAGTGGACAGCCAAATGGTATGCATATCTTTGGATTGGCAGCTGGAGGCAGTCTACACTGTACAGTAACTAGCACAGCTCCAATGTTGTTGATTGTAAAACCAGGAATGAATCCCCCACTCCTGCATTGTGTTACAGTGTTCAACAGGCCAATGAAACAAAACACTCCCATGGCTTCAATTTTGATTTCTAAACTTTGCCAGTAAGACAAACTTTGAGATGCATCTTTTATCTAACCAACTAGCATATATGCAAGGTAATCAGGAGTGTGGAGAATATCCTACTCAATAATCTTTTGAAAGATTGAGAGATTGCCAAATTGAGTCAAATAATAATGTTGCAGACACAGTAGAAATATTTGAGTAAACTGAAATTGAAAGAGACCAAATGAAAAAATGGTATTCCTTCCACTGCTATGACCTAGCATTCATGACATGATGGTTGAGGGAGTGTTGGAAAAGGCTGGCAAAGTCAAACAAGCCTTTCAACATTGTTTTGGTGTGTCACGCTAAACTCAATTGATCATGTCAAATTGGGATCCCATCTACTGAATTGGGAAGTCGTCCAAAAAAAAAAAAATTGACAGCCAGGTCTCGCCCCTATAATGGTTGGGCATCCTAAATCTAACACCAGAAAACTATGAGTGGCATGGACAACCCAGGATGGACTATATGTTCATGCAGTTGCCCTCTACAAACATGAACAGCAAAGGGAGGAGAATGGAAGAAAGAGAATGAGTCTTCAAAAAGTCTGTGAAGAGATTCAGCATCAATGTTGGGTGGAATCAAAAAAAGAGGTGAAGCTTGACTATAACACAGTAAGAAGACTTGCCAATGGAGGGACACCAAAAAGCATCTCAAATGCTAGCAGGGGTTGGCTTCTTTCAGGGGAAGTGGGCATCATCATTGACTATGCTATTGAGGTTGCATTCTGTGGGTTTCCACTCAGCCATGCAAGGCTTCGAGAACATGTCAATGAGATCTGTGACATGCGGTTGGGAGATAAATTTCTAGCACAAGGGGTTGGTCAATGCTGGACCTCTCACTTTGTTGAAAAGCATGCAGACCAGCTTACAATGTATTGAGCCCATCACTCATGGTTGCACTGTCAATCCAATTACAAACACCCAATGGTTTGATATTCTTGGTACAGTCATGCATGGTGGCGCAGATAGTCCTGATAATGGAGGGTCCGAAACCATGGAAGATGAGGAGGACTTGGAACCAATTTTGAAAGAGAATACCTATGCTGCTGATGAATGTGGTTTTATGTCACTTGGTGGTACAAAACAGCGAGTCATCGGGGCTAGCAGAAAGACGACACAACATCAGCAAGGCTATGGTGGGCATGAAAACACCACTGTTATTGTTACCATCTGTGCAGATGGCTCATCCCTCAAACCCTCTGTTATCTTCAAAGGACAAGCATTCCAGGTGAAATGGGATCAGGAAAATCCAGCTGAGGCATTGTATGAAGTCTTTCACTGATGCCTTGAATAACAGCTAATTCAATGGTCTTCAGAATAGGTCACTCAAAGAAGGGCTGGACAGATGGTGAGATTGGGATTGAGTGGATCAAAGATTTTGATCAGCAAACAAGACAGAAAGCAAAGGGATGAGCATGGGTACTCCTCATGGATGGTCACAACTCCCACTACACACATGGTTTCCTCAAATTTGCTTGGGCAGTCTGGATTCACATTCTCTGCTATGCTGCACATGGCATGCATGTCTACCAAGGCCTTGATGTTGTTATCTTTGCAACACTGAAGCTGTACTGGACACAGGAGAAGGATAGGTGGGAAAGGGAAAAGTGGGAGAAAATCTCAAAGACAAACTTCTTGGCCACCTATGGAGCAGTGCATAAATGGGCACTAACCCCTGCTAATGTGAAGATGGCTTTCGAGAAAACAGGAGTTTGGCCCTTCAACCGTGATGTTGTAACCCTGGCAATGATGGCTCCCAGTTTGGAAACATTGTGCAGAGGCCACCTTCCTGTTCCCCCAGGAACACCAGTGTGCATTGTGACTAACTTGTTCCATCAGGCTCATCACTGAGCAAGAGCAGCTTCATTAGGAAGTGGCTCAGATGACAGAACACAGGATGATGAACCACACACACTGACATGCTCACAATCCCAGAATCTATTTGTGACACCCATTCAGACTGCAATCCAGAGCCTCCAACATACATCAATGTCATTTCTCATCACATCCTCTCCTGTTCAATCCACATTGCAGCTCCATCCCATGTCACCCAATTATGTGTCTCCAGAAAAGGCATGCTATGAACTTCTCGATGTTGTGCCAGTTACAGAAATGGAACAAAAACTTCAAGCCACACTAAATGTGGCCACCATCAAAACTTTGCAACAAAAGAAACAGATCGTAGCAATGCAATCTGCAGCTGTCCTCAATGGTGCCTATTGTGATCTCATTTGTGGACAACTGGCTGCACAAGAGGAGAGCAAGAAGAGAAAGCAGAAAGGTCATCTTGTGGGCAATGGTCTTCCTCATTTGCTCTCATCACAAAAGTTTGTGGCACACATTGTTGAATTTCATAACAATGCGGTGGCTACAGCAGAGGCTGTCAAGAAAAGGAAAGCCAGCTGGGAGGAGCACACTGGAGCAATGAATGGGTGGAAGTTGTTGGAAAAGGAAGATCAGAGCACAATGGCAGGTTGATGTGAAAGTCTGGGAGAAAGAGCGGGATCTGGCCAAGGGTGAGAAGTGACAGACCCAATGGAATAAACCTGTTCTTAACGGTTTGTTGTTCTCACCTGTCCCAAAGCCACAGGTTTCAGTCGAGGATGATGTGGATAATGTTCAAGAGAAAAGTGGTTCTGATTTGAGCAGTAGTTCCAGCAATGATGACTCTGATGAAGATACTGACTAAGTAGACATCATACAACCTATATATCCTCCCCATTATCCGATCTTGTTGCTTCTGGATGAAGATGTTGGGTGGAAAGCTGCATACACTTGATAGCTGATGCCACATTGTATGCAAGGTGTCTGTTTCAAGCTTTGATTGATGAAGTAGCTGAAGAACTTCATCGCATTCATTGTGCCCGCGTTCAAGTTCCCAACATTGGAGTTGGAGCAGTGCCACATCACTTATATCTCCTACAAACAATTGAGTAATGGGGACAAGTGGATATATGGTACAGGACGCACCAGAACCACCATCCTGATCGTTGTACAGCCCATCAACAAACTGCTGCAAAGTAATCTGAGAGTCAAGTATTCCACCAGCTGCAAAATTTCTAGTAAAAGGTAAGATATAAGTTACATGCTAGCCAGCTGGACATGGCAGTCATACAATTGTGTAGCTTCCCTGGCCTGGACTGCACTAGGTCTTGGAGTTGGGGAAGGACTTCCAAGTCCAGCCTTTGAGTTTGGAGATGAGAAGAGTTCTGGTTTGATGTTTGGGGTATGGAAAGCAGAACATTTCTTGGCACATTGTTGTTGATGCTCCTCCTCATCCAATTGTGACAGCTCCAATGACCAGTCAGAGTCCGAGCTTGGATGATAAGAATAATCAGACATATGGGTCACATACCAATCATGTGATAGATACCAATTGGATTGAGATTGATTGATTGAGCCTAATTCAGGTATTGTGTGACTGTTTCAATGACTCGCCAAACCACATTTTGGAGTTGTTGGCATATTGTCTATGCAATATGGACTCATAAAAAGAAAACCTGTCAATGGATCTTACCTTTTAGCTTAAATGCATCTTTCTGTGTGCTCAAAATCTTAAATAGGGTGTTGTGGGAACAAGGGCAATAGTAATGATTATTTTTGTTTCATTGGCCTGTTGAACACTGTAATGATTTTTGCATGAGAAATTTGAACACAAAAAAGATGGCCTCACCTTTACCAAATGTTGAGGAAATTCTTTGTCATATTGCCAATAGAGTATATTGGTCATTGATGGACATGAAGGATTGATTTGAACAGATCAGTATCATACCTGAGCATGTACCTCGGACAGCTGTCACTACTCCAGATGGGACTATGGTCAGCATGGTCATACAGCAAGGAGATTGTAACACACCTGCCTTCTACTTGGCTAAGCTGAATTCGGCCCAACAGAACTACATGGTCCACGAGATTGAAATGTTTGCTGGAGTCAAAACAATGCTGAGGCATCAAGATATCTTGCAATCTGTGCCTCAGTCATCTGAACTTAGTATATTAGCCCCCAAAGTTCATGAAGAACTAATGAGCAGAGAATCACCTAGGTAGTGGGTGGGTGGGCAAAAAGAGTGAATTAAATGAAGCATGCAAATGACTTGATTCTGCATTAGGTGAGCAAACAAAAGAGCAAGGAAACTTGTATCATCATGGCAGATATGGGAGCAGGAGGAAAGGGCACCAGTGTGTCACATGACCTCAACACATCATAATTCTATTGTGCAAAAGCTTGGTACACTGCACTTGTGCCTCGTTTGTCTACCTCCAATTTTGCTACTTATTGAAATTCTGATTCCTTGCAGCATGCTAGAATGATGCAGATCTAGTCTAAGTAGACATACTAATAGTTCTGGGAGCAGCAGTGACTTGGTGGAATCTGGGGATTGGAAACACTGGTCTTATGGCTGAGAACATTTCCTTGGATTCCATCATGGTTGACCAGGGGTGAGCTGAGAGCATGACTATGGAAACCCAGATGAGAGGCAAGCCTAAGGCACATTGTAGTCATGACAAAGACTCACCCATAGACATATGTCAAGCCTTAGGGAGGCTTCTTGCCTGTCCTTGCTGCAGCTGCTAGTGTGTGCAGTGTTAGCCCAGAAAGTTCAAGCAGTACCAATATACCAGGAGTACTCATGAAAACCTCTTTGCTCTTACCAAGTATATCCAGACTGCCAGTAGTACTTTGGAGACAAGCCTAGTAGTAGACTCAGATAATAGTCATCATGGTTCCTCATATCATATGGAAGCAGTAGCTTGTGATTCAAGAACTTCTTATCCATGTGAGTCATTTAGAGTGTTTTTAAGCAGCAATACTTAGGGCACCTAGCATCAAGCCTGTCATTTTACAATCAACGCACTGGCCATTGCAATAACATAACAATATGCCAGTGCAGTCATGCCAGTGCCTGCCATTTGAATATTTGCCATGGTGGTTGTCCTATCAACTTGAAGTTCATAGACTCATAGTGTCAATATACATGGAGATATTAACTGATCTTGGACTTCAACCTTTACTACTACTAGTAATGGTAGCCATTGTACTATAAGCTTCCTGTAAGTTTCAAACCTGCTAGTTTTATGAGTGATCCTACCAGCTATTAGTAAGCTTCAATACAACTGTCCAGCATCCATATAGGAGCTAAGCATTTCAGGAGAAACATGAACTTGAAATTATAACATAATACACATCTCAGGCTGTGTCAATCTACTAGTAGGAAGCCTTGAAGGAACTTTGGCTAACCAATGTGCATAACAAACCTTGAACTTCAAATTTATAGTGTGCTTAAATTTGCAACCTTATCATACAGCCTAGGGCTCCCTTGCATGAGACTACTTCAGGCTTGCACTCTTGTTATCATCTGTATCAAGTGTGAATGTGTGTTCTTGCTGCCAAGGTAGGACAGATGGCAGTATGATCAAAACACCACAATTATGATGCTTGTTCAAAGGGCAATTGTAATGTTGTAGAGTTCCTGCAGTATATCAACAATCTGGCATGATTTACTCTTCTGCAAACCTGCCCTCTGAAATTTTATTATTGTTATTGTTATTTTAATTTAATTCAATTTAATTTAATTTTTTTGAAACAGTCTGCAGAAAGTGAATAATGGAGAGTTCATTGGTCTACATAGTCTGTGTGTCCATAAATAGAATGGTATAGAGAGAAAAGCAGATAAGGAAATAGGGTATGCATGTGAGCACAATATTAAAGATGTGGGATTGGAAGTGGTATACATAAGTGGTTGGATGTCCTGCAAGGATACAGAGCACTTGCAGACTAGAGCCTGATGCGGGAGTTTATATGATGATGATGTGGAGAGTCTGGAAACTTGTAGAGGGAGAACATGTGGTCATAATGAGGCAGGCATTTTCTGTCAGCCTCACTGGCAAGTACACAGCAAACAACATGCCAGTAACTTGTGTATCAACACAACAGCAAGCATGCTCACAGTGCTGGGGAAAATAGGTAGTAGTATTCTATGTTGAAATTAATCCCTGATGCATGCTGTATACATGAGGCAATACATGCAGCATACACATGTATACATGAGGCGATACATGCAGCATATGCATGTTACTGCGCTTACTGCACATACATGCGGTAAACACATTCCCGAGTCATGTGACATCCTTAATATTATGTATATAAGGAGAACCTGTACCATAGTAGGAATACAGTGTTCTTACCTCTGCTAACCCTAGCTGTAAGTCTAACTAAACCCCAGGTAGGTTGTAAGGAACGTGTTGTCTCTTCCCCTGTGCAGCGTATATAGTCTGCTCCAACATTCTATCCCAGGCCAGAGCTAACATGGCACAGCCATATAATAGTAGGAGGTGGACACACTGAACAAAGTTGGAAAGAGATGTTGAGTAAATCCAAGCAAGAGCCTTCCTATTAGAAAGAGACTAGAACTTGAATGCAGCATGTAACTCAATGCCTGCAGAGCCATAAATGATAATGGTGAGGGCATGTTGGGGCATTGAGATAGTGGTATAGAACCAGTATAGCAAGAATTCAAGTTCATGAGAGCAATTAAATATAGCATATTAGCAATACATGTTTAAATCAGCATTGTCAAAGCTATCAGAAAGAGCTTTTATTTCAATGACAAGGAGTCACCAGGGGGACAACAAAATGGGTACTGGAGTAATGAAATCAGATTGCCAGCTTATGCAAGGTTTTGCTGGTAACAGGTGTGCAAAAGAAGAAAAGTGGTGGTCACAAAGGTTTCATGATACAAGTACCAGTAGATCATTTTACAGCTGGAAGTGGAAATAAGCCATGTTGCTCCTGGGGTACAGGTCAAAAGATTGATAGCATTCAGGAAAGCCATCATGTATGCCATCTTCAACATGAAAATACCACCAAGGTGTAATTCTCAACAAGTGTGGAAGGACTAGCTTCAAGGGGAACAGGAACAAATTACGTAGTCAAACAGCAGCTACCAGAAAGAAAAAGTCTTGGAAGATCAATGGCCCAGTGGTCATGCAGTCAAGATTTTGACGCATTGAAGTGAGACTATACTGGGTAGCTATGCCATGGAGATCAGTCAAGGGAGCTGACTGATGTAAAGAGTTATGGGTACAATGAATGGGCATTTGAAATGAGTGTGAATACTAGTGAGTGAAGGATGTGGAATGGAAGTGAGTCATTTGTTGAGAAGTTGTCACAGATCTCAGCTTCTGCTCAACAGGTGGTGTGGACTCTGTCTGTAAGAAACACAGCATACAGTCACCAGTGCTGAGGTTGGGAAAAAACACCATGGTGAGAGTGGCCATAGGCAGAGGTACCAGTGGAGCAGAGAGAGACAGGACTGACTCAAATGCACAGATATGCCACTGAATGTGGTGGGCAACTTGAACATGCAAATTTATGATGCCCAGCATTGGCATGACGATGTGGTCATTTAATAACTCATTGAGGCTGTGCAGAATAGATTTATTTTGTCTTGGTAAGATGTACTCTCTGGCAATACTGTCATTTGTCCATTGCTGCCATGGATAGATGATTATAAATATATTGGTGGGTGGACTCCACTGCCATGCACTTTAAGTTATAGTAAGAGCCTAGAAAGAGTTTGATGCCAAAGAGGTCCACCTCAGAGTCAGTGACTGACTGTGCACAATAATTACCTGTTACATAGCCAATTGTGTGGCCTTATGCAAAGCAATGCCATAGTATAGTACACAGACAACGTGGTTCTTCATGTGTAATGATCCAATAATACAACCTATAGACAATTGTGGCATGGTATATGAGCTCATCATGGGAGCTCATCTGTGCATGGTGATGCAAACATTACCTAGAAGATGGAGTTCTGACTATAAGTGCATGCAGCACCTCATAATGCAAAACAGTGGAGTGAATTATGTGGTGATCTGTCTATACATGAGGCCATGAAAATGTAGCATGGACAGCACAGTCCTGGCTGTAAGCATACATGATAATCCCATATACAAGTGTATCTGCAATATGGTAATAATGTAGTAGCATAATGCAGCAGTATGCAAACTCATCAGTCTGAGACAATGCAGAAGGTGGTGTGACATCCTCAGCATATGTGTGCTGCAAAGGGCAACACAAACAATGCTGTCCTGATGGGTATGTGGAACTTGATGCAGATGATGCAGTCCTCAGCATATGCATGCTGCAAAGGGTGATGCAGACAATGCAGTCCTCAGCATATGTGTGCTGTAGCAGGTGATGCAGACTGCAGACCTCAATGCATGCTGCAGAGGGTGATGCAAACTGCCAACCTCAATGCATGCTGCAAAGGGTGAAGTGAACTGCAAACTGCTGATCTCAATGCACACTGCAAAGGGTAGAGTGAACTGCAGACTGCAGACCTCAATGCATGCTGCAAAGGTGATGTGAACTGCAAACTATGGACCTCAATGCATGCTGCAAAGGGTGATGTGGACTGCAGACCTCAATGCACACTGCAAAGGGTGATGCGAACCAACCTCAATGCATGCTGCAAAGGGTGGCGTGAACTGCAAACTGCCAACCTCAATGCATGCTGCAAAGGGTGATGTGAACTGCGAACTGCTGACCTCAATGCACACTGCAAAGGGTGATGCAAACTGCAGGCCTCAATCCACGCTGCAAAGGGTGATGCTGACAATGTAGTCCTGACTATATGTAGAACAAAGCTGATGCAGTCCTCAGCGTATGCAATAATGTGTGGACAATCAAATAATGATATGGATAATATGATTGCAATCAAATGCATATGTGATAGTGCGATAGGGCAGTGATGCGCAGTGCATTCAGTCTGGTGAGGTTAGATCGTGGTCTTAGTCCTGTGCAGAATGTGACAGCTGTCACAAGGTTCAATGACTGTTGGACAAAGTAAGTTAAAAGGGAAGTGGTTGCTGCTGTGCAATCTTGCCCTGCTTGACAGCATCCAGACCAAACCGAGGTGTAGCAGTGTCCCAAAAGTGAGTACTTTACACTCCCCCACCTATTCCAGTTGGATTCTGGTTCATCTGGCTGGAATTTCTCAAATTTCTGGAGTCCAGTGGAATTTTTTTTGTATGTAGTTTTCCCTATGCAGCACAATTTCAGTCAGAATAAGGATCCAATTTACACCCAGAATCCCTGGAATCTGACCAGACTCATCACAACCAGAATAACAGGAATAACCAGACTAACTGGACTAACTGGACTGCACATGCTTCCCCAAATAAAAGTTCAACATACAACAAGAATTGAACCCTCAACCTTGGGTCTGCACACATAACAGCATGCTTAACCACTGAGCTACCAAGCAATTATTCTTCTACATACATTTAATACTTTTATTACCCAACCAAGGCACATAGTTAATCACAGCCATTAATGGAATAAATAATAAGTACGCATACATGCATGACACATGACACATGACTGCCAGCTCACAACCATCACCACCACCATTGTCAATGCTGCCTCCTCCTCCTCTCCACTCTACCACCACCACTGTGTGCACACCCACCACCACCATTCCCATGCCCACTGCCACCATCACCACCACCTTCAAATGAGCTGACTGGACAGAACATAGGCTGAAATGATGGCAACATCATTTGGGCCATAGATAAGTTTTTTTTCTTTTTTCTTTTTCTTTTTATCAATCAACTAATTGTAATTTATTGCTTTTTAGGTTGTATACTACTGGGGATGACCTGCCACAATGAAAAATGTGAGCCGACTGGATGGAACATGGGCCCAAACAATGGCAACATTGTTTGGGCCATAGATAAGTTTTTTTCTTTTTTCTTTTTCTTTTTATCAATCAACTAATTGTAATTTATTGCTTTTTGGGTTGTATACTACTGGGGATGACCTGCCATGATGAAAAATGTGCAACCCATGCCCATGCCCACCTGATCCACTCCTCCCCATTCAAATGGGATGTGAGGCTGTCGACACAGGCTAGGAGGGTGCAGAGGGATGCTATAAGGGCAACCTAAGCCTCTAGCAAAGGGAAATCCGAAGAGAAAACTCTAAGGATCCCTTTGCCGATGCCCAGTATATGTGAAGACGACAAAAATCAAATAATAACCTAAAAATAGAAAAGGCGGAGATAGGCAGATCAAGGCCACCAAATGACATCATACCAAGGGGTAGGTGTTGGAAGGGGTGCTCCACCTCTAAATATAAAAGTGTCAACATGTACAAACATGATAGCAAGGGAAAATTAGTAATAAAATCCAGAAAAATCATAGAAAATGAAGAATAGAAGGAAATGAAGTGAGGAAAAATATAGAACAAATGTAAAAAATAGGAGAAACACACAGGGCACCCCCTAGTCCCCTTACAGATGCCAGGAGACCCCAGAAGGGGGGTACCTGCCTAGTAAGCACCCACCAACCTCTGTACTCGTGCCACATCACACTGATGTGCCCAACCCCCCCCCCCCAAAAAAAAAAGAAAAAAACCGAAATCCAAACAGGGGACGACAGCAACAAATGACAACAAGCAACCCACCCCCAGCCTCATGAGCAACTGCTTGTGGGGTGGATCATGGGAGGAATGATGCCCAGGTGCAGGGACAGGAGATGACAACAACACACCACCTGCCCCCAGCCTCATGAGCAACTGCTTGTGGGGTGGAACGTGGGTGGAATGACACCCAGGTGCAGGGAGAGGAGACAACAACATGCCACCCACCCCTAGCCTCACAAGCAACTGCTCATGGGGTGGATCGCAGGTGGAATGACAACAATGACAAGCCACCCACCCCCAGCCTCACAAGCAACTGCTCATGGGGTGGAACATGGGTGGAACAATGCCCAGGTGCAGGGATAGGAGATGACAACACACCACCCACCCCCAGCCTCACAAGCAACTGCTAATGGGGTGGATCATGGGTGGAACAACAACAATGACAAGCCACCTACCCAGCCTCATGAGCAACTGCTCATGGGGTGGATCGTGGGTGGAAGGACAGACAACAGCAGGGTCGCATCCCCTCCCCCTCCCCCACACTTTGTGTGGGGAGGGATTTCTTTTGTACTTTTCATTATTTATTAGTATTGTGCCCCCCCTCCCCCATTTTGCATGGGGGAGGGATTTTTTTCTTCATGTTTTTACCTCCCCCCTCATGTTCAGTGTGAGGGGTTAGCTTTTTATGTATATAAATAAAACTCCCTCTCACATCTTGTGAGAGGGAGGATTTTTTGTTTATGTATATAATCACGATCATCCCCACTCCCTTGCATTCAATGTGAGGGATAATTAAAAAAATTTGATCTTAACTACTTCAAAAAAAATTAGAGTGTCATGAAACTACTGACTAATAATTCTCCTGTGGCTCAACTGGTTAAGCACACATGTTTGGTTTGTCATGTGATCACTTTAATCAAGATGTCTTGAGTTCAATCCTTACTCTGCACAAATATATTTTGTAGGCACTTTGACAACTTAAGACTTGAAATTTGACTATCCATTAGGGTATATACTCTAAGTTGAGCATCTGGAGTAACAAGAATCTGGTCAGAATAACCAGAATAACTGGACTCCGACTGGAATAACTGGACTCCAATCGGAATAACTGGACTCTGACTGGAATAACTGGACTCCGACCATAGTGTTTAAAGGTCCAGTCTGTAGGACTGAAAAAAAGACTGAAACTGAACTGAACTGAACTGATTAGGACAGGACCAGTGGTCTATTTATGGACCGGTCTTTTTCAGTCCAGTTGCTGCTCTTTCGTTTTGAAAAATATAGTAAGACCGATGAAAAACTGGTTGCAACTGGTCTCTCGTTCCAACGTGTATTAGACCTTACTCCCACACATATTTCCTTTATTTTCGGTCCCTGGATCATCAAAAACGGTCAAGAGTTGGTTGAGATATGACCAAAAACATTTTTGTACAAGTATTTTGTTGTATCAGAACAACTTTGATTGCATTGCTTATTACCTGAGCTATAATTTTTTTTGTACAGCTATATAGCATCATAAAAGTAGCAACAACACACCTAATCATCTGTACCATGGGATTTTATTTATACAACAGCCTAAATGAGTGCAACTACAAACTACAAATTACAAACTACAAACTGCAACTTGAATGCATGTCCTTTTGGTTTTGGCCATATCTCAGTCAAATCTTGACAGAATTGCTTAAATGTTGGATTGGTCTACATAGCATTACAATCTCTATCCATTAATATAATATATATGAGGTGATGGTCATATTTGTTGAGATACATATGGGTTATTTGGCACAATAAACTTTATGACAAAAACCCAGTCCAAACCAGTCTTTTTTCGGTCCATGGACTGATTAGGACCGGTCTTAAAGGGTCCGGTTGTGGTCCTCCAATATCTAGGTCGGTCCTAGACTGGTTGCGGTTGCTGGTTGCCCCATTTGGAAGTCAAAAACCGGACTGGACTGTACCTTTAAACACTATCCGACCAGAATAACTGGACTCCAACCAGAATAACTGGACTCCAACCGGAATAACTAAACTCTGAACAGAATAGGTGGGGGAGGGTAAATTACAGCCAAAAGCCACCAGTGTGCTCAGATTCCGCCTGTTGACCTGCCAAGCTGACCGGATTCAGATAAAGGCTCCCAGCCTGCTAAGACTAATGTGATGGCTTCAAGACCTATCTGAGGTGTAGCAGTGTCCTGAAAGCCACCAGCATGCTCAGATTGGCCCTTTGACCTGCCAGGCTGACCAGGTGAAACTGAAACTTCCAGTCTTGGGTTGCAAACATCCCCAGGGAAAACACCTTATACCAGCAGGTGCCTCGATGAGATCTGCACTTGACACAGTTGGGTCCATCTGTGATGATCTCATTCTGAATGATGCAGCATGTATTCATTAACATACCTCCACTTGAGATACACCTGCCAGGGCCTTGAAACCGCCAGCTTGTCCCTTTTCTGACCCATCTCTGCCTGAGCTATTGACTGTCATCCCTGAACATGTGAGTCAGGTGACTCCCCACTTGCTGTTCTTCCATGTTAAAAAAGAGTGAATTAAATTAAGCATGCAAATGACTTGATTCTGCATTAGGCAAGTGAACAAAAGGGCAAGGAAACTTGTATCATCATGGTGGATATGGGAGCAGGAGGAAAGGGCACAAGTGTGTCACATGACCTCAATGCATCATAATTCTATCATGCAAAACCTCAGTACACTGCACTCATGCCTCTCATCTACCTCCAAAAAGCTTGAAGCACCAATCACATGACTCAACTTCTACTCTGCAAAATGTCTGTACACTATGCTCGCACCTCGCTCATCTACCTCCACCAATCAAAGGGGTCGGGGATGGCTTCATGCATTCTGGATGGGAAATGTTGCCAGATGGCAGCATACATAGCATGCAGATGGCACATGCCAACAGTTCTATTCCTGATGAGCAGCAGAATGCCCCCATCTTCTCAGCTATCACAGCCACAGTCACCACTGAAACACTGTTTGATGGACCATTCACAGCAATGCTAAATTCAGATTTTGCACCATATGGCAGTGATCTTCCTGGATATGAGTTTGGTGATTTTACTTTTTACTTTGGTTGTACCAATGGTCACACTGTTGATCCATTTGGAGCCCTAGTTTGTGCTTCACCTGTTCCATTCCAGAATTTGTCCAGAATCTCGATATTGATATGGAGTCATCTGCATCATGCCCCATGTATCCATTCACTCTCCAACTGTTGCCAGCCCCCCCTACCCTGAGTACTGATGAGTCCCCATCCCTTAGATCTCCTGGCCCAATTATACCGAGGAAGAGACAACAAGATGAGGTGGATGCAAGAGACATTCTTCTGGAAGGTCTGAAGTGAGTCAAAGTTCCATCCACCTGTGCTTGTCAGAGGGAGTTGTAGCTCTGTTATCACGATCCCCCTAGAAATTTGGGTCAGTGTAGCATGATTATACAGTAGATACATTTACTTAGATGTAATAATGCAGGCTGTCTATGCTGATTGCATCGAGGACTCAGACTTACCAGATATGCACTGCCTGGATGCATATGAAAATGTGTTGCACTTCTTCTTTGGGGTGTCATTGTTTCCTCTCAAGGGATGGAAGTGCGACACGATGCCACCTCAAAAACTGTGTGTGGTGCATCAGAGCACATGTGTTGAACATTGGCCCATCCAAATGCAGTATGTGTGTTGCATTTGATTGGTCCTGGTATTTGACTGTGGGAATGCGTCTATCCTAATTTGGTTCAGACTTGCTTACTTGTACTATTGAATATGAGCTCCATGATACTTCATATATCAAGGTGACCTGATCAAAGGTCACCATATGTGGCAGTGCTTGAAATAAAATGCCAGGCTCTGTGGTGCCAGTTCACTGCCTTTGGAGTTGGAGAAAATTATCTATGACATTACTTTTCATTGTAAAAAGGTAGTGATGAGAACCCTGTTGTCATGTGCAGGGCGCAGCATCCTGGTCTCAGGTCAAGTGATTATGTGATTAAGTAATAAGATGGAACTCCATTCAAAAATCAGCTAAATGTTCAAGTTTGTGGTCTGGTTCTGTGCACCCCAGTTTAAATGTTGTACCACTGGTTTGTCACTGGTTTTAGTGACCACTTCACTTCTACTTCACTTCAACACTCATGGTGCATGGTCTCATCAAAAACCAATGGTGGACTGGTGGTATTGCTTGGCATATATATTCCTCTTCTGTTTGTGGGTTTGCCACTATCTGTTTCTTTTTCTTGTCTCACCCTCAGTCACTCCTTTAGTTGCTTTTACCACTGTTCTTTAATTCTCATTTCTCTTACTTCCTGCAAATCACTGTTGCTGTTAAAATGGAACCATCAGATGTTCCATTGATGTCACAAGAAACAGACATATTTCACTCTTTTCTTGACTGACTTGGAACCTTGCAACCACAGGTAGGCCCCTCTATGCCTGTCCCTTTGCCTGTCCCACCTGTCCCTTTGCCTGTCCCACCAGTCCAATCTACATCTCCCGCAACTGTGCAAACACCTCCATTGTACCCACCCCTGCCTACTTCCCTTCCTCCACTATTGGTCTTGCACCATGGCATGCTTCAAGCTCATTCCAGTCCACATTCCATGTTGCCACCACATCAGGGCCATCCATCCCTTTCTCCTGCAATCACCCCCTACCATTCAGCCCTCCTGGGCTCTCAGGGCCACCCATCACCTTCATCAAGAATCTCTGGCAGGATTGAGAATCTTGGCAGTCTCAATACAAGTTTTTACAATCGACAATGGCTGGTTGCAGCAGCCACCAATCTATCCAGGCATGTTTCCCTTCCACAATGCACAGCCCATTGCCCACAGTGTGGACCAGCCATGGCGCCACCCACTCTCACCCCAGCATTCTCAATCAACTCTGTCCTCTCCAGTGAAGGCATGATGAGAATCAAAGTCAAGGTTTATCCCCCACAGGTGACTGACTGCATTGTTAACATCATCTGAATTTGATCTAACTGATATGGACAGCCAATTGTGACAGAAAACCTCACATATTATCAGTTCCATAAAGATTCATTCAATGCCATGCTAGAGCATTTTTCTCTTCTTTATTCCCATGACATTCCTTCTACTACACCTGCAATGGATCTAGTCCAACAGGTCATAGAAGACATGAAACGTTCCAGGATGTGCTATAGCTTTTTTGAGCATTACACTCCCAATATCCTTGACCACAAAGCATTACCACTGCTCCTGATGATCTTCAGAGACTGAGGCTGAGCAGCTAGTGACAGTGAAATCAAACTTCAATGCATACCCATGGATCCTACCCTCACCCTCCAGAAGATGTTTGAGGCCCATAATAGATATGCCCCAGCGGCAGCAGGAAATGGCATTGAAGATGCTCATTTTGTTATTCATCTCAGTATGTGTTCCTTTTCCCTATCCATTTGTTGGCTAACTGAACCTGTCTTAGTTGTACATGAACACCCACTGACTGCAATAACCTCATGCAATACCAACCTTCCATGCATCCATAATTGTATTTCAAAGAGAGTATATCATCAATTCCCTGGGGATCTGTACCCATCCAATCAAGCTGCTGAAACTGATACATCCTGCACAGAATCACAATCAGAACTGGAGGATAGTGATATGGAAGATATTTTACCAACCACAAGTCTATGGGACATTGTTAATGTAGGTGCCCATCACCCAATGTTATGGTCAAGTGCCACCCTGATGCAGGATACACAGACTCCTGGCAGTCCTAGAAGAGGATTCCTTCGAGCTCGTACCCATGCAGCTTCCTACCCCCACTGTTGGCCAACCATGCATGACCATACCCCTCCACCATCACAAAGTGATCATTCTGTCCCACAACCATTGGCTCCACCAATTTCTGGGCCATCTCAACAACAACTGCAACAACCACTGCAAGCAGTCATTCAAACAGCCTCTATTCCAGAGGTTCTATGGGTGCACCAATGGGCAGTGCCTGTCTTCTTGGAAAGTGAAACCATCCCTTTGGTGGATGTGAGATTGATGGGATTCAGGGAAGCTACTGTAGGGTCCAATGTTGAGAAGCTTGAGATTCATGAGTCAGATGTCCATGTGCTGGCACAGGCATTTTTAAATATGCTGGGTGAAGCTGTAAAAAGAGGGGATTTTACTTCAGTCCTTTTGCCACAGAGGGAGTTTGATATGTGGGTCGATGAACACATTAGCATGCATTGCCTCCATCTAATGATCATAATCTCCTAGTGTACAGCAGAGTATTATTGGTAGAGATAGGATCCAGTCATTTGGAGAAGGTCTTGAGTGTGAAGCCCTTCAAATCACATTGCAAGAATACCAGGACAATTCAATGATGTGGTTCCTGCAGCACCAAGACCATCACTCCTCACTTGTCATGCTTGGCTTGCAGTGCTGACAGCCATCCTCCTCACAGTGTTCCATCAAGCTCAGCATCCTTGGTGCATTAACAGCTTTATTACTCCTCTATGGCATCCCTTTGAACCCTCTATCGCCTGTCCTCTTGCACTATTTTATTTATGACTTGGATCTAAACTCAATCTCCCATAATCTTCTGGGAAACTGGTACCCAACCTAGGGAGGTTGATACAGGAGTGGATAGATGCTGGACCTGATGGCAATATTGAATCATTTGCAGGCCATTTTTTGACCTACCATGACACCCAGGTATCACAATGCTTTGCAACATTTTTACTTATGCTAATTTGTGTCTAGATTTCTTCACTTACCTTCCAAGACAAGGCTATACACCACTCTCTAGCATGCAAGATGCTTTACTGAGCTATTGTTGGTCCTGCACCACCAGACCATCCTGACATCCAGTCCTTCCTACATGGTTTTTACTTGCCTTGTCATAATGGGTTTCATTTTCCCAATGTAGGTGTCTGAACATCATTTTGCATTTTGTTCTTTATTTATACAATCCACTAGTTCATCAAATGCACTGAAGGAGGTACCGAGATTCTCATTAGCATGCTTTGGGCTTCAAATATAACCTCCCCCAACAACCTCCTTCCCTATCTTCACATAAGGACATTGTCTAGTGATGTAGTGTGCCAACTTGCAGCTGTAGTGCCCAATCCCTCGATGACGTTCTCCTCCATTGTGCAGCAATTCCTTCACAAAACTGGCATGCCCTGCCCCACTCTCTTTGAGGATGCTAAGCCTCATTTCACAGCAAATCTTGTAAATCTATTTGATATCGGTGCAGTATCTTTCCACTCGAAAATATTGGCATGGGCTGCTACTGGAAGCATCTCAATCAATACAAATGATGCTGGGATAAGTGTAAGTCACCCATCAGGTACTCCATCATAACAGGAACTGAGATTGTGTCAGATCATGCTTGTTTCTGATAATGATTATCTCTATTGCCCGGGGGAGTGCGACCAACCTACTATGTTGGCAAACAGAAAGATCTGCTTTAGGACCTGCCTCAAAGAAGCAAGGCTCCCATTGTCATGGCTAGTGAAGCTGGCACATCACCAATATTCAGGTGATGTGGAGCCCTCCTCTTTTCATGCTGCAGTTCACCATTGGCTACTCTGTGAATGCATCAATGCAATTGGCTCCCATTCAATTCTTTGAAGACCCACTATTCTGTCCCTCCTTGTTTTGACAGTTTGCTCCTTTCTCTCCTGATTCTGGATGATATCCTTATTCCATGCTCTATCCTGTTTTGGGATGATACCCAATATTTCATAGTTGGAGATACTTTAATCTGCTAGATATGTTTCACCTCGCTAAAGTACTTTCCTTGTCATTTTCCAGTACTTCATAATCAATGGTGTTTTCCAAATCACCCTGTGAGTCTACCAGAATATCCATGCATACAATTCAAGCAGATAGAATACACAGCATGAAAAAAGGAAATTGAAAGACATCTTCAAAACTAGGTATTTTCATTACAAGGCCTTTTCAAGTGTTCAATCTCACCAGCAATATCTTCTTTATTCTCTCCGTCATGTGAGCCCTCTCCATCAAACCCACACTTCTTGACATCATGGCCAATTTCCAAGTAATGCTGTTGTTTCTGGTGGACATTGATTACCTGTAGAAGTGTTGAAAATGGAATGGTTATCGTGGGCTGGTCTTGATCCTTGGGCTTAGAAGTATGGTAGAGGTGTCAATTCAGAATGTCCATTGATGTGGGCCCATTAGGTTCCTCAGGAAAAATCTATGCCACAATCATAGATATCAGTGGTCAGAGGAGTTCTTGAGGAAAGGCACTTGCCATGTAAAGAGCATGTTGGGAAACTACAAATTTTATATATTTCCCATCAAATTCAGATACACATGAAAATCTAGTAGCAGGAGGTGTGGCATGGTTACTGGCATAACCATCACATCTTGTAAGATGATTCAATGGTTGTGAGCCTGACTCTTCCAATGTCGCAAAGGTTTCAACATAGTCTACTTCCCAGAAAGTGCATGTCACCTTTTTCACATTCTGTGATTGTCCCGCTACAGTATGATTATGCTTGATCTTCACACCAATTGCAAGTTGCACCCTGCCAAGGGAGCAGGCAACAAACCTCCTGAGATTTGCAAGTTTTGCCTCAGTCTCACTATAGGCAACTTCCCATACCACTGTTGGCCATCCTTGTGTGATGGGCTGCTTCATGGGATTATCCTCATACAGGCTGAAATCAGGACTCTTGATACCATCCTCCAAATCAACATCTGCAGAGCCTCCCAGGCAAACAGCACCTGTGTCAACAGCAAACAAAGAGAAACCTTTGGAGTCTTTGGCATCGATGCTGAAGAAGAGGGTTGACATGATTTCATGTCCAAAAGATGAGTAATGCATGATCAGCTTTTCTTGTGAGAACTCAATCTTTTATGTTGTTATTGGATTTGCCACAAACCAGAGAAACCTGACATATTTAAGGCTGTCCCAACCCAGCACTCTAGACTTTGCCTGTAACTCATCTACAATTTTTGACGAGACACCTTCAATAGGTATCTTGAGCTTTCCAGCAATCCCAGTCACCCCATCCAGGAGTGGCTTCAGCTTAGATAAGACTTCATCCAAGGAGTGGGGATGGACTGCATTGACAGCTTCTAATGAGGGCTGAGGTGTAGGAAGGGCATCTATGGCAGGATCAGGAGGATCAGAGGCCACACAAGATGATGGTAGGGGTTGCAAGTCATCAGAACTGTCCAATGAGGGGAGAGGTGTTGGAAGGCCAGTAGTCGCATGATGGGCAAGATGCTCTGAAGAAACCTGTTTGTTTCAGCCCACTACAGGGCAAGGGGGTGTGTATTTCTGGCCAGGCATGTTAGAAGGGGCCCTGGCACTGTTTGAAAAAGATGGTGGTGCAGAATGAGTAAATGGGTGTTCAAAGGTCAAAGATGTATTGATTCTAGTAGAGTTATAACCTGAAAGTCAGTAGGGTAGCATATCTGTGCAATGTGCATATATCAATGCTATTGATGCTGGAAATCTGCCACGTAACAGCCTGATATCATTGAATTTGTGTTTGTTGTTTATGAAACTCAAAATCTGAACTGGACAAAGACATTTGTGTATATGCCTGAAATTGCAATATATTCTGTGTATGAACAATCACTAGTCGATAAGGTAGTTACTTAAAGCCTTTTTAGCACCTTGAACATCTTGCTGGCAGATTGTGGTTGCTTGCCACTCCCCTTCATCCAAAGAATGTGGGTTGGGTGCAGTACCTGTCAGAATAGAACCAGACAGCCCCCACAAAAAATGTATTCCCTGCCAGAGCATGTAATGTGCATGTATGGGAGTGCCTGGCACTATGGTAGACTTGAGCAATGTGGAATTTTATACAAAGAAGCATGGAAAGTACTCGCCAGGGAAAAAAATTTCAAAATTTCACCCAAGCTCCAACATCGCTTTGGCCCCTGCATACCACATAGCCTTATGCTCAAATGAGTGGGGCACCCCTTGAAAGTATTTTAGAACTTCAGAGGCAGTTACTGTAGTGGTTACTGAAGTGCTTGAAAATTTGACTGAGGAATCAGCAGCCACTCAAAATGGGAGGAGAAACCCCCTGTGTTCAAGGGTAAGGTGCATAGCATTGAAATTCTATAAGGGCAACCTAAGCCTCTAGCAAAGGGAAATCTGAAGTTAAAATTATACTACATAATACAGGCATTGGGGACACACCTAGCAAAGGGAAATCCAAAGAGAAAACTCTAAGGATCCCCTTGCTGATGCCCAGTATATGTGAAGATGACAAAAATCAAATATAACCTAAAAATAGAAAAAGGCAGAGATTGGCGGATCAAGGCCGCTGAATGACATCATACCAAGGGGTATGTGTCGGAAGGGGTACTCCGCCTCTAAATATAAAAGTGTCAACATGTACAAACATGATAGCAAGGGAAAATTAGTAATAAAATCCAGAAAAATCATAGAAAATGAAGAATAGAAGGAAATGAGGTGGGGAAAAATATAGGACAAACATAAAAAATAGGAAAAACACACAGGGCACCCCCCTAGTCCCCTTACAAATTCCGGACTTCGAGGTACAGCCCTTTAAAGTGCTGGTTGAATATTGTGGCTTCACTCTGCTCTGGTGGGATGGTATGAAGGCCCAGCAAAAGCTGGACAATTGAAGGTTGATGACCCCAGAGATTAAATGAGAACAGCTTGGCTCCACCTTTCCAAACCATCTGTTGAACTACTAAGAGACATGCAGGTTGTCACAGGTGGAGATGGAGCTGGTGGTAGTGGTTCTGGGGAGGGGCTGGGTGAAAGGATGTGTGGGGCCACAGCATGGGAGGATCCAGATACAGGGTTGTGCATCAGCTGGAGAAGGGGTGCCATAGGAATGCCCATGGGACCATGGGATGAGGAAGGGTTGTGAGCATGCTGCAGTTGATCGATGAGTAGTGAGGAACTCTGGAGTGGAGAGGGTTCATGGGACAATGGTTGAAGCAGTCCAACCACTTGTGGGGAAATGCCTTGGGATTGGATGGCACTTGCTGAATCTGAAGGACTGAGGCTGGATTCAGATGGCGTTGACAAGGCTGAGTGCAACATGGGAAGAGGGCTTGGCTCTTCCATCAGGTAAAAGATGAGGTTGAAATGGGAGGGGAGGTCCATGCCCATGGGTTGGAAAGACTCAGCAAAATGGATCGCAATGTGGTTGTCTGCCTGTGGATTGCATGCTAGCAGTTCTTGGGTTGGGTGAAGTGCTTCTGGGATATCTTGAAGCATCATGTTTACAGTGCCAAGAGAGCATAAGTATTGAAACTCATGGGCTGGGAATTGAACATGCTCATCAAAATCTGGTACACATGTTGTTGCAATCCATACAATGGCAGGGACTTCATGATCTAGGTTAATGATTTGCATCAACAATGTGTCAGCCATGAAGTTGCCAAGTGCCAGTGCACGTTGGAGGAGAACAAAAAGAGACCCAATCATAACTGACTTTACTGAACCTCTTGCTCTTGCAAAGTTCCTTGGAATGCACAAACTATAGAATGTTTGAGATGTAACCAATGTTGGACCATAGTTCGAGGTTTTCAGAACAACTGTCATACAGCTGACAACTTCATCTGCAACAGAGACCAGTCAGTCAAAGAACAGATAAAAAAAGGGATGCTTACCATCTTGCTTGAGCAATGGTCCCATCGAATTTGTTTGAATCTGCAGCAAAGTTGTTGACAAGTGCCTCAAGTCACATGTTCACAGCTCATGTTACTCCATCACTCATGGCCAGATAATTATATCAGATAAGCAACATCATAACTCTCTTTCTTCTTCTTCCAACAAGTCCTGTTGTGATGGAAGACCACAGTGGTATGCACAGAAGTGACTTAGGTGATGATCTTGATGTACAACTTGGCTCAGGAGGTGAGATATAAGTCATTTCAATCATATTCAATCACTGAATAAACTCAGCATCAGGCTATCTTTCCTGAAACTGAGCATCAAATATTAATGCAAAACCTGGCTGTCATGAGAGGTGATGTCAGAACTCAGTATGAGATCAGCCTTGGTCAATCTCATCATGGCAGTCCCTCTATGGTTGGTGTCTTGAGGACAGGCAGAAGAGGCAGACCCAGATTGGTCTTTGACCCTACATTTCTTCAATGGGCTATGATCCAGTGCACCACCTCTGGAATTGCCAATTTTTTGAAGGTAGGCAGGACTACACTATGACAGGCAATGCTAAATCATGGTCTGGCTGAGCCTGGCAGTGACCAATTTTTACCAGAGGGCTCTGCATCTCTGGAATCATCTGACTCTGTACTGGTGTCAGAGGAGGATGATATACTTGAGCCTGAACTTCCACTCCCTCTTGACCGGCCTATGGAAGTAACAGACTCTCTGCCAGCTGCAGGGTATCCTACATCTTCCACAGCCACAATCTCAACCATGACAGATGAGCAGTTGGATAATTTGCTCTTGCAGCTGAAGATGCACTTCAGAAGAGCAGGCATAACCATGTTAGATGGTATGTTATGACGGTTGGGTCATTGGATGCCCAGAGAAAGAATAAGGGCATCACTTCTTTGCATTGACCCAGTGCACCATGCCTTTGATCACATATGCATATGCCGCCAAGTTTATGGTGTTCCAGGGTCCAACTCACTGTGGCATCATGATGGGCAACATGGTAAGCTCAAATAATAGATCAATGAACCAGTTTAATTCAGTGACATATTCTAGGTCTTATCTGCTGGGGCATTGTGATCCATGGTTTTATTGATGGTTACTCAAGACTGGTCACTGGGTTGCAAGGTAGCAACAATAACTCTTGGTCTACTGTCTTGCAGCTTTTTCTGGATGCATGTGGAGTTTATGGTATACCATCACATCTCCATGGAGATCATGATTTAGAGAATTTGTTGGTTGCTGCATGGATGGAAGAATTCAGAGGCATATTGAGAGGTTCCTATATCTGGGGAAGGTTAGTGATCTTTTCAGATGGAATTCTTGTTCTGAAATCAAATGAGCAGGAGTGTTCATAATGTGAGGATTGAAAGGCTGTGGGTAGATATGACTGCCCAGGTTGGAACAACATGGGCCAATCATTTTGTGAGGCTGGAGATGAGCTTTGGCCTTGATATTAACAATCTCCACCACATGTGGCTTCTCCAACATCTTTTCTTGCCCACAATCAACTTTTTTTGCTCAATCATGGAATGATCACAAGATCGCAATCAGGGATGGACCAAACAGATCCCCTTCAGACATGTTTGGATTTGACATGCTGGTGCATGGTGTTAGAGGAGATGCACTGCCAGGAGATGATGATATGAATCAAGAAGAATTAGAGGTCTTTGGAGTTGATTGGGAGGCTCTCAGAGATGAGAATATACTGCAGTCCCAAAGACATAACAATGATATCCAAGAGCAGCCAGACACCTGGCTAGGGAGATTGGGTCCACCACCCAACTTGAATGAGGTGGAGGTAAGTGCTCCTGAGGCTCCACTGACATCTGTAGAAATTCAAAGCATTGACAATGCAGTGTCCTTGTGGGCAGGATTAGGAGATGATAACAGTGTTACACAGATATGGATTAATAGGTTAGCTACTGCATGCACCTTAGGCCTAGTCTATTCTAGCAATTTTGTTACAATAGGAGTTTGTCTTTTGTTAGGTCAAGGAGTACTTATTCTGCAATGTACATCAAGACACCCTAAGCCTCGAGATAGCATAGTGCCATCTGCAATACATGTCCAAATCTGCATGAATGCCTGAGAACCTCATGAATGAAACCCTTAATCAGCAGTAAGCTGTCTCAGAAACCTGAGAGGTCTTGAACAGGCAGGATATATAGCAGCACTGGGACGATGGAAAGGGTGGGGTACAGGTATGGGGATGGTCTGGTGGAGACAGAAAGCAGAGACAGAAAGTTTCAGTGCGATTTGGATTTCGGTGAGTTTTCTGTTTGGCAATGACAACTGTTTCATTAGGCCCACCCAAATGAAGCATTGCATGTGAAGGGAGCAAGAATGCCAAGGGAATATCTTGCCAGTGAGGGCATCATATGTCACAAAGAGGCTCGACACCTTAATCTGGAAAAAAGTGCAGATTCCAGGTATTGGGTTGCCAGCGAAGACAAGTCTGGATAGCTGAAGGAGCCTTAATTTGGATGATCCAGAAGATGGAAGTGAGATGGCAGGGCTGGGCAATGAGAGGGAGAGGGGTAGGAGAATCTACCTACTTACATACCTGGGCTGTTGGCGGTGAGGACTGAGATGGATGTTGGCTGAGTGCTGAGTGCTGAGTGCTGAGCCCCAGTGAGAAACCCATATATTATCTAACATTATCTCACATTATCTCACATTTGCTGTCTCCTAATGTGTGATAATGGGAAAACATCGAAATTCCTGCTACTTTAGTAGTGGGTTCCTGGGGTGCACTCCACACTGAAACACAATGACATGGTGTGATCATGGGTGAAACCATCTGAGACTTGGAATTGCTACTACATTATTCCATCATTCCTCAAAAAAATGACTACAGCTCTGCACAGAAATGAACCTGCACATACATGTTGAGAAACACGTACAGACCCTTATCGACGGCCCTCATACCTGCTTTCCACACTTTTTCTTTGTCCTGGTATAGTACTTGAGATAAAAGAAGACAGATATGAAGCAGGATGCAGTGGTGTGCTGAGGAGCAGAGGTAATAAGTGTGGGGCAGCACAAGAGGAGCCTGGCAAGGGTGGAGAACATAGCAGGACCCCTGCATCATCAAGCTTGGCAGTGAAGAGCACATGTGGCAATTCAGCAGGGGCCATGCCTAGTGTGGTTGTTGATTATTACTTGGTATCTATACATTTGTATACATGTATGATTGCAATGTCTACATGTGGTTGCAATGTCTACATGTGATGGGTCACAGCAAACTTAAGGCACACCAACAAAGGATGAAATTGAAAAATTGAAAAAAAGGCATAGTGGGTCATGTGGCACCAGCATGCTTTGGTTGTTATAATAGATACAGGGACATTACCTCACATTGTCTCACATTGTCTCACAGCTAATGTTTCTTAATGTATGAGAATGTGTAGATACTCATTTCACTTCATTGATAGATACTATTTCACATTAAATTACAAAATTGATATCTTATCCATAACCCTGCTGCTCCCCATCCTTCTATCCTATCCTGATGTCATTGCTACCCCAAACCACCCCCTACCATGCTGCCAATCACTAGCCTAGATGGTTGTTAGTTGCCCTAAAATGATCTAGTATGTGAATGTAAGTAGCTCAGACAGCTCAAATACTCACTAAGTATCTACCCCATATAGCACTTTTGTTTTGCTTGTCCAATTTGATAATTGACAAAGTGAATCAGAAATGGCTAAGGGAAGTCTGATGCAAAGGGATAGATACCTGGGCATTATGCAAATGGGAGGCCCTGATAGTAAGGAAAATGATAGTGCTGGCAGCGCAAGAACCTAAGGTAGTTGTTAAAATACATGAACAATGCATGATTGTGTGACATACCATAAGCGTGACAGCAATAGTGTCATGTTCCACCTGGAGTGCTGGAATGCCATGTTAGATCAATGTCATGGATCGATAGTGTGACATACGCATTCACTTTACTGCTGGCTATAGGCACTACCCTCACTCAGAGAAGTGGCCCATGACTGAGAAACCACCAGTTACTTGCTGGAAGGCCAGGAAAGGTTAGACTGACTCTACAGATAGATACAGTAGCTTACAAAACTGTTACAATGTTTTGCATATTTGTATAGATCAGTCTATAAAATAGGAAATAAAATTTCAGAATTCTTAAAAATATTATGGAGCATACCTCAATATCACAAGGGGTTGCCTGAAAAGTCTCAGGGTCATGTGACATTATTTTACAAGTTAAATAAACCATTTAATTCACTCACTCATTGTAACAGTTTTGTTGCACTGATTTTTGGATATAAATTAGTACTTGGTATAGCCTCCTTTTGCTCTAACTACTGCTGCAAGTCTTCTAGGTAGGCTTTCAATCAATTTCTGACATCCCTCCTTTGGAATCTCCTCCCATTCCTTCTGAACCCTCTCCCAAAGCTCTCCAACACTGTTAGCAGGCTCCTCATATTCTCCAAGCCTTATTTTGAGGTGATTCCATAGATGTTCTATAGGATTTAGGTCTGGAGACTGTGCAGGCCACTTTAGGACAGTAATATCATTGTCCTCAAACCATTTCTTGGCCTTCTTACTGGTATGCTTGGGGTCATTATCCTGTTGAAAGATAACATTATCAGTAGTTTTACCCCAATACCCCAGTGTTTTCTGAAGTTCATCCTCCATTATGCTGACATCAAGGTCAGCATCCATCCTTCCTTCAATCCTGGTAGCATATCCAATACCATCCCATCCCATGCACCCCCACATCATCAAATTTCCACCTCCAAACTTGACTGTTCCCTCAACCAATCTATCACTCAGACCTTCATCACTATCTTTACACACATATTTCCTTCCATCTGACCCCAACTGGTTAATTTTAGTTTCATCTGACCATATTATCCTTTTCCAATCCTCCAGTGTCCACTCAGCATGCCTCTCAGCAAACTCCAATTGTGCATGGCAGTGGTGAGGCTTGAGTAGGGGGCGTTTTTGCTTGATTACAGGGTTCATGCCTCATTTCTTGAGGTGGCAACGAAGTGTTTGGGAAGAGAAGGGGGTATTGGTGATATCCTGGAGTGTATGTGCTGCTTCAGTGGCATTCTCCACCTTTCCCATACAAATAATCTGCCTGGCATAGTCAACATTGGCAGTAGAAAGCTTAGTAGGTCAACCACCAGATGACTTTGGTTGGTAAGAACAGTGCTCAGAGTGAATGTGACTAATAGTAGTGGTGCTGAGACCAGTTTTATGAGCAATTGGGTGTACTGAAAGGCCAGCATCAAGAAGTTCAAGAATATGAAGTGTTTGAGCAGAAGAGAGCTTGTGCATGATTGGTGGGGAGTTGGAATGAGATGCCAACTGGTGGAGAGCTCTTATATATACCTAGTCACATGATATTGTTTGTAACTGTTTATAATAATCAACAAAATCATGTGATTTGCCCATATTTCTGACTAAAAAATCAGTGCAACAAAACTGTTACAATGAGTGACTGAATTAAGTGGTTTATTTAACTTATGAAATGATGTCACATGACCCTGAGACTTTTTAAGCAACCTCTTGTGATATTGAGGTATGCTCCATAGTATTTTTAAGAATTCTGAAATTTTATTTCCTATTTTATAGACTGATCTATACAAATATGCAAAACATTGTAACAGTTTTGTAAGCTACTGTAACAATGTGCTTCATTCCCAGTCATATGCACTACACTTTCTGCCTAAAACTGCACCCTTGGAGAACTTGAATTGGAGAAGCACAGCTGTGCTTGTGTGTCATTTTATCAAGTTGACTCCATCCAAGAACGACATGCACTGGTGAAAATGGGACTTGGGTTGACATGTCATTTGGTTCATGCCATTTGATAGGGTGAAGACAGCCCATGAGGGTATGAGAAGAGGGTGGGGAGACTCAGAATAGTGACAAGCTGGACAAGGGAGAGATGCAATGACTTTCTCAAGGTTCAGATAAACATGACCAAATAGGAAGAAGTTGACTTTCAGTTGACTTTCAGTGGGATTGATATCGATGATCAAGAAACCCAAAGTCACAAAGTCGGAAGAGTAAGTCGAAATTGATGTATATATCTCAATAATAGTTGGTTAATAGCTATTAATATGAGATAATGATTTTAATGTGAGAGAATATATAATAATGTTAGATAATACATGGGTTTCTTACTGGGGCTGAGCGCTGAGCCTTTGTGTGCACATAACAAGACCAAATGAAAGGTCACTTTGACCCACAGCGCTCAAATCCTGCACTTGCATGACTCTTGAGATCTTGAGACTTTGTTTGTAAGTCAAAGGGAAACCGCACAGTGTTCACCATCAAACCAGAACAGAATCTGGGCCCTGGAATATTCAATGAAAAATAAAGTCATAATTATCTTTGACAGATGGTAAGCTACGGTGGGAGCCTCAGTGTAGGTTTTGCATACCTTGTTGATAGCCCACTACAGTGGTACCATCCCGCGGGGTCTTGGCTGTGGTGGTCGCTTGAGCCTTTATGACAACCCAAGTTGCATTCTCAAGAATCTACAGATTATATACACGTGAGATAAATGGATATACTTCTCACATTTTTGTAACTGATGATGGTCCCCTATACTTCTGCATGGCCAATTTACAATGGTGATTGTGGTGTAGATGCTCATTGTCTTTTTGCCAAGCATCTGGGATCAAACGATCCAGTCCAAAGTTTGCAATGTTAGTGATTAGCACCCATGTTTTGTGGTGCATATGGTATAGCCTGAGTGATTACTATTTTCCTAGACCAAATTCTCATCTAGATTCAACCAACAGAAGCACCGATGATCGCAATCAAGACATCAGAACATTGAGATGTGGATTTCTTGGCAATCTGTCAGTTGTTTGGCATTTGTTGATGTACTCTGGTATTACCACAATCCTGATCAACTCTAGGAGTTTATTATCAGAAGATGATTTCTGCAGCCTCTATTTATGGAACATATGAGAGTATAAGTACATTTAACTTCAACATCATTGATCAACATACCACAGTCCTTCATTCAAGTTCCTACCTTCCTGAGCTCTCTCTGCCCATGGGCCACTGGTTAGCTCCATCATATCATTCTTCATCTGCTCTCAACTTCATGTACCCACCATCTAAGCTCCTCGTTCTTCTCCTTCTTGTTGTCATAGGCACTGCCATACCCCACAAACTCCCCACACATCGTCTTCTAAATAAAATACTTAGTCTGCCTTTCATGTCAGCTGCAGTCTCATACTATTGCTGAGGACCAGTATGTCCAGACTGGTCCCAATGGGCCCTCTTACAAACCCTGAATCCATCTCAAGGACAGAAAAGATGTCTAGTATATACTAGGATGTTAGGGGTAAAAGTTACTGACAGTAGTTATAGTTTGGTTATAGTGATGGTAGTGGAGATGTTAGCATATGGAACTGAACCAGAAACTTAATTGCAGTATGGAAGGACACCATTCAGTGTTGTAACACCATGGGCAAAACCTAGGGGCAGTGTGAGGCAGCATCAGGAAATCCCTGCATGGTAAAATTTGCATCAATGAACCAAATAATACAGATGAAAACAAATGAAGTAAGAAAGTGCATTATTTTGCTCACAATTGGTTTCCTTGTAACATTGCAGGTACTTGTTGTAGTATTTTAGTGTTTTTCCATGGTTTATTGTAAAATCTGCATTAACCTAGTATTTGGTACCAATGTATCAGCAAAGCTGTTCATGTAAAATGAACTACACAAATCAAGAACATTGCTTACTTGATATTGATGTGATGGATTCTAAGCACCCATGGATGTGAACTGACCTTTTTTTCTCTCCCAATATACTGTTTCTACTATGCTCGTTTCATTAGATTCTTTCTGATAGCCTACTTCACCCTCTGTATTCTGTTTAATATCAAATATATAATGCTGGTCATCAACCATTGTGAATCATCCAGATCTTTCAGTGGTATAGATGAAAAATAGTGTATTTCACATCATCAAACAACCTGAATACAACTAAATAGTTGTCAAATGGTACCAAAATTGCAAAGTAGATCAGGTTGTCAGGCAGTGCACATTCAGTTATGGATATTTTGGTTCAGACAGTTCAATGCATCAAATATGGATATCTGGTTGAAAAGAGTACTTTTGAGTGTTTTTGGTAACATATATGCAAATTTTACCATGTAGGGATTTCCTGATGAGGGTACCATCTACTGGGCTTGTACACCATATATAGCTATAAGGTGTATGTAAATGGTTCTGGTAATGCATGTAGTGATGTTCCAGCCTGGCTTGGCCCAAAAGCCCCAGCTTTGGCTTGGCCTGAGGCGGCTTTGGCTTTCTCAAAACCTGGACCAGACCCAGATAGGTAAGGTACAACTGGTTTGTGTGGGCCGTTGCTTTCAGCACAGCAGATCCAAGTTCTCTACAGAGTGTATTACATAAATTGCACATGTTGCGCTGCACTGATGTTGCCTTCGAAGTTTGTGCTCCATCCCATGTCCCATCATGGTACCACATGGAACCTGTTTCTGTGATGAAGCATGAGGTGAAGTGATGATACATCACCCCTCTTAGCTTGCAGGTTGTATTTTGCCCATTGACTGTTGCAATAACTATACTCTCCAGCAACAAGGTCTGGTGCTGTGACATGTCAAAAGCAATCATTGTGGGCAACTCTTCAAAAACATATTGTCTCGTGAGATGTTCACTGCAAACATGGCAGCGTGATGCACACACAATGTAATGATCATCAATGAATGCCTGTATAGTGGAGCATTCAGGCAAGAGTATAATTTGACAAGAAGAGGTGAGTACATTAGGGTTGTTCATGGTAGCCATTCTTGGGCCATTTTTGGCTCATTTTCATGTATTTGGCAGAGGAACAAACAAAAGGGAACAAAAAATGGAATGGAAAATGACATGAAAAATGGTTACTGTGAACACCCTGGAAGGAAATTTTAGAAAAATGGAGCAAAAATGCATTTTTCTCGCCAGGCACAGTGCTAAAAAGATAAAAAATGATCATTTTTCAGTTCCCTTTTTACAAAAGCAAGGGTAGGGTTCCATTTTACATTCATTCTCAGTTCCATTGTTGAGAAAAATGGAATAAAAATGAAATAGAAAATGATTGAAAAATGAGTGAAAAATGAACCAAAAATGCCAACTGTGAACAACCCTATTGGCTCTATCCACTGGATGATTATTCAGACAGTGGCTTGATGATGACATGATAGGACAATTCATAGAAACCAGCACTGTATGTAATCACAGACTTCTTCAAGACTGTATGCAGTACCATGAGGTCCCATTTGTGAGAAGCTGATTGCTATCTGACCCAGATACTGATTGTTAAGGTCCTTGAATTGGAGAGTTCGCAAAGCCATGTCATCTAGCCATATGTTGTACAGGACAGATACAATGGCATCATATGCACAACTATTATTGCTCCACTGTGACCCTCTTTGACAGTCAGAAGGAGGGAGATCAACAGAAGGAACATGCATCCCTGTCCTTTTTTCTTTTTTGTCAAAGTCTCAGATTCATTCAGATCTAATTCTGCACAGAACTTTCTTTTCTTTTCAAGTTCAGGTGGGTCAGGCAGTGAACCATTTGCAGGTACAAAACAAGATACTATAGTTTTATTAAGATGTAAAGTGGGAACCAGCTTGGAGGAGTCCATGATTTTCAAGTCAACCTCTGTTCCATTTTGCACCAGGGGTGAGTTCAATCATGTGATCCCATGGCTTGTGTGCAGGGAGAGAGTTGAACAATTCCTTGGCACAACAGGCAGGGCAAAACTTTCCCAGAGAGAAAATGTGGAGAAAATGTGGAGAAAATTACACCTTTTCATGTAGCAAACAAGTGAAGAAAAACTGGTGAAAATAGGTTATTTCTCTTTATTTTCTCTGCAATCTGCCTATGGGAAAATATATCATTTGTGTGAAGAGAAAAAAAGGGGAATCTGAAGTGAAAAGAACTTATTTCCTCTTGTTTTCCCCCTGATTTTTTCCTAGGAAAAAAAAGTTATATTTCCTGCAAGAGCAAATCAGAAATCTCTGGAGAATACAAGTTATTTCTTACAAATTTTGGCCTAGAAAATTGCATGTGGAAAAGTGTAATTTTCTCCAGGTGAAAATCTGGCAAACATGAGGAGAAAATTACACTTTCCCACATGCAATTTTCTAGGCCAAAATTTGTAAGAAATAACTTGTTTTCTCCAGAGATTTCTGATTTGCTCTTGCAGGGAGTACTTTACACTCCCCCACCTATTCCAGTTGGATTCCAGTTTGTCTGGCCAGAATTTCTGGAATTTCTGGAATCCAGTGGAATGTTTTTTGTATGTAGTTTTCCCTATGCAGCACAATTCTGATTGGAATAAGGATCCAATTTACACCCAGAATCCCCGGAATCTGACTGGACTCATCACAACCAGAATAACAGGAATAACAGGACTAACCAGAATAACCAGAATGCATGTGCTTTCCCAAGTAAATGTTCAACACACATCAAGAATTGAACCCTCGACCTTGGGTCTGCACACAACCCAGCACACTTAACCACTGAGCTACCAAGTAATTATTCTTCTGTGTACATTTAATATTTTTATTACCCAACCAAGGTATGTAGTTAATCACAGCCATTAACACTTAATAACGGAATAATTAATAAGTATGCATACACATGACATGTGACATGTGACTGCCAGCTCACAACCACCACCACCACCACCACTGTCACCAATGCCGCCTCCTCCTCCTCTCCACTCCACCACCACCACTGCATGCGCACCCACCACCACTGTTCCCATGCCCACTGCCACCATCACCACCACCTTTAAATGAGCTGACTGGATGGAATGTGGACCCAAACGATGCAGATCGTGTTGTTTAGGGCCTAAGTATGTTTTTTTTCACTTGCTTTTTGTTTTTTTATACTAACTAACTTGTTTCATCTGTTTTATAGGTTCTACTCTACTGCCAGACAGAACATGGGCCCAAATGACGTGATTGGACAGAACACAGGCCCAAATGATGCAGATCATGTCATTTGGGCCCTAAGTAAGTTTTTTTTGTTTGCTTTTTGTTTTTATATACTAACTAACTTGTTTCTTTTGTTTTATAGGTTCCCAGATGGAACAGGGGCACAAACAATGTGATTGGACAGAACACAGGCCCAAACAATGTAGATTGCATTGTTCGGGCCCTAAGGAAGTTTTTTTGTTTTGCTTTTTGTTTTTATAAACTAACTAACTTGTTTCTTTTGATTTATAGGTTCTACTCTACTGCCAGATGGAACACGGGCCCAAATGACGGCAATGTCGTTTGGGCCATAGATAAGTTTTTTTTCTTTTTTTCTTTTTCTTTTATCAATTAACTAATTGTAATTTATTGGTTTTTAGGTTGTATACTACTGGGGATGACCTGCCACAATGAAAAACGCGCAACCCATGCCCACGCCCACCCAATCCCCTCCTCCCCATTCAAATGGGATGTGAGGCTGTCGACATGGGCTAGGAGGGTGCAGAGGGATGCCAGGAGACCCTGGAAGGGGGGTACCTGCCTAGTAAGCACCCACCAACCTCTGTACTTGCGCCACATCGCACTGACGCACCCAAACCCTCCCCCCCCCAAAATAAAAAATAAAAAAACAGAAATCCAGACAGGGGACAACAGTGACAAATGATGACAAGCCACCCACCCCCAGCCTCACGAGCAACTGCTTGTGGGGTGGACCATGGGTGGAATGATGCCCAGGCACAGGGACAGGAGATGACAACAACACACCACCTGCCCCCAGCCTCACGAGCAACTGCTTGTGGGCTGGCTTGCGGGTGGAATAACAATGACAACAAGCCACCCACCCCCAGCCTCACAAGCCACTGCTCGTGGGGTGGAACGTGGGTGGAACGACACCCAGGTGCAGGGATAGGAGACAACAATGCACCACCCGCCCCCAGCCTCACAAGCAACTGCTTGTGGGGTGGATTGTGGGTGGAATGACAATGACAACAAGCCACCCACCCCCAGCCTCACAAGCAACTGCTCATGGGGTGGATTGTGGGTGGAACAATGCCTAGGTGCAGGGATAGGAGACAACAATGCACCACCCGCCCCCAGCCTCACAAGCAACTGCTCATGGGGTGGATCACGGGTGGAATGACAATGACAACAAGCCACCCACCCCCAGCCTCACAAGCAACTGCTCATGGGGTGGATTGTGGGTGGAACAATGCCTAGGTGCAGGGATAGGAGACGACAATGCACCACCCACCCCCAGCCTCACAAGCAACTGCTCATGGGGTGGATCGTGGGTGGAATGACAATGACAACAAGCCACCTACCCACAGCCTCACGAGCAACTGCTCGTGGGGTGGATTGTGGGTGGAATGACTGACAACAGCGGGGTTGCATCCCCTCCCCCTCCCCCGCACTTCATGTGGGGAGGGATTTTTTTTAGTACTTTTAATTATTTATCCATATTGTGCCCCCCCTCCACCATTTTGCATGGGGGAGGGATTTTTTCTTCATGTTTTTACCTCCCCCCTTGTGTTTGGCGTGAGGGGTTAGCTTTTTATGTACATAAATAAAACTCCCTCTTGCATCTTGTGAGAGGGAGGATTTTTTGTTTATGTATATAATCACAATCATCCCCACTCCCTCGCATTCAATGTGAGGGATGTGGTTAATTAAAAACATTTGATCTTTAACTACTTCGAAAAAAATTAGAGTGTCATGAATAAACATTATATTACTATCTAATAATTCTCCTGTGGCTCAACTGGTTAAGCACACATGTTTGGTTTGTCATGTGATCACTCTAATCAAGATGTCTTGATTTCAATCCTTACTCTGCACAAATATATTTTGTAGGCACTTTGACAACTTAAGACTTGAAATTTAACTATCCATTAGGGTATATACTCTAAGTTGAGCATCTGGAGTAACCAGAATCTGGTTGGAATAACCGGAATAACTGGACTCCAACCAGAATAGGTGGGGGAGGGTAAATTACAGCTTGCAGGAAATATAACTTTTTTTTCCTAGGAAAAAATCAGGGGGAAATCAAGAGGAAATAGATTCTTTTCACTTCAGATTCCCCTTTTTTTCTCTTCACAAAAATGATATATTTTCCCTTAGGCAGATTGCAGAGAAAATAAAGAGAAAAGAATCTATTTTCACCAGTTTTTCTTTACTTGTTTGCTACATGAAAAAGGGTAATTTTCTCCACATTTTCTCCACATTTTCTCTCTGGGAAAGTTTTGCCCTGCCTGTTGTGTGGAGAACATGTCCCCAAACTCATGGAGAAGAGGAAGCAAGGAATCAGTAGAGGATTTAGCAGCATTGTTTTTGTGGAAGGCCTCAGTGAGGCATTGGGATATGTTCAATGTAGCACACACCTTGTGCAATGGACGAATCACAGTGTAGAAGATCCGATCACCTTCCTCCACTTCCTCTGGCTCCTCATCATCATCATCATCAGATCAGGAACCCCCTCTCACTCCACCTCAGGCACAGGCAGGGGTCTGGCACAACACTTCTGAGTGCATTGTACTGAGGCCCTTTGTCCACAGTGTTCTTGTCTGGCTTCCATGAAACAAGTGTGACAGCAGGATGGACACTGGCTCATTGTAACCTCCCCAGTATGCCAGTTGACCTCTGGATTATGGTCTCAAAGCTATAGATAGCCCTGTAATTTACCCTCCCCCACCTATTCCAATCAGATTCCAGTTATTCCAGTTATTTCAACCAGATTCCAGTTACTCCAGATGCTCAACTTAGAGTATATACCCTAATGGATAGTCAAATTTCAAGTCTCAAAGTGCCTACAAAATATATTTGTGCAGAGTAAGGATTGAACTCAAGACATCTTGATGAGAGTGATCACATGACAAACCAAACATGTGTGCTTAATAAGTTGAGCCACAGGAGAATTATTAGTTAGTAATATAAGGTTTATTCATGACACTCAAACTCACAACTCTATTTTTTTTTCAAAGTAGTTAAGATTAAATGTTTTTAATTAACCACATCCCTCACATTGAATGCAAGGGAGTGGGGATGATTGTGATTAGTAATATACTACTACTACATACATAAACAAAAAATCCTCCTGCTCACAAGATGCAAGAGGGAGTTTTATTTATATACATAAAAAGCTAACCCCTCACACCAAATGTGAGGGCAGAGGTAAAAACACAAAAAAAAAATCCCTCCCCCACACAAAATGGGGGAGGGGGGGCACAATACTAATAAATAAAAGTACAAAAAAATCTGTCCCCATGCAAAGTGTGGGGGAGGGGGAGGGTCCACAACCCTGCTGTGCTAGGTGTGTTGTCTGTCATTCCACCCACAATCCACCCCATGAGCAGTTGCTTGTAAGGCTGGGGGTGGGTGGCTTGTCGTTGTTGTTGTTCCACCCATGATCCACCCCATGAGCAGTTGCTCGTGAGGCTGGGGGTGGGTGGTGCATTGTTGTCTCCTATCCCTGCACCTGGGTGTTGTTCCACCCATGTTCCACCCCATGAGCAGTTGCTTGTAAGGCTGGGGTGGGTGGCTTGTCATTGTTGTTGTTCCACCCATGATCCACCCCACAAGCAGTTGCTCATGAGGCTGGGGGTGGGTGGTGTGTCATCCTCATCTCCTATCCCTGCACCTGGGCATTGTTCCACCCACATTCTGCCCCACAAGCAGTTGCTCATGAGGCTGGGAATGGGTGGTGTGTTGTCATTCATTGCCATCATCCCCCATTTGGATTTCTTTTTTTTTTTTTTTGGGGGGGGGGGGTTGGGGCACATCAGTGCAATGTGGCATGGTTGGTGGGTGCTTACTAGGCAGGTACCCCCTTCTGGGGTCTCCTGGCATCCCTCTGCACCCTGCTAGCCCATGTTGACAGCCTCACATCCCATTTGAATGAGGAGGAGGGGATTGGGTGGGCATGGGCATGGGTTGCACATTTTTCATTGTGGTAGGTCATCCCCAGTAGTATACAACCTAAAAAGCAATAAAATACAATTAGTTGATTGATAAAACAAAAAGGCAAAAAAAGAAAAAAAAGAAAAACTTATCTATGGCCCAAACAACAGTTGCCATTGTTTGGACTTGTGTTCCATCCAGTCAGCTTGTTTGAAGGTGGTGGTGATGGTGGGAGTGGGCATGGGAGTGCTGGCAGTGGGTGCACATCCAGTGGTGGTGGTAGAGTGGAGAGGAGGAGGAGGCAGCATTGACAACAGTGGTGGTGGTTGTGAGCTGGCAGTCACATGTCATGTGTCATGCAATGCATGCAGCTATGCATATGGCTGGTTACTACACCCTTAATTGGGTAATAAAGGTATTAAAGGGTAATAAAGGTATTGAATGTAGGTAGGAATAAATCCTTGGTAGATCAGTGGTTAAGCATGTTGTTCTGTGTGTAGACCCATGTAGACCCAAGGTCGAGTGTTCAATTCTTGCTGTATGTGAAACTTTTATTTGGGAAAGCACATGCATTCCGGTTGTAAATTGGATCCTTATTCCAACTGGAATTGTCCTGCATAGGGAAAACTACATACAAAAAAAATTCCACTGGACTCCAGAAATTCCAGAAATTCCAGCTGGAATAACTGGAATCCAACCAGAATAGGTGGGGGAGTGTAATGTACTCCTCATCTGTACCCCATTTCTGAGCAACAACAGATTGCCAATAGGGCTAAAAGCCACAGACACTATCAAAGGTAAGTATCATACTTCTAACTGGCTGCAAATTTATGCCATAGTAACATGGGTAGCAACAAACCTGAACTTCAAGATAGATGGCAATCAAAATACCATGGGAGGGCATTGCAAAACAAGTAAATTTCTTACTAAAGTCTAAACTAGATCTATCTTGATCTCATTCTAGTATGTCTATTGTAGTGTAGTGATTGGCATGGCGGTCTCTGCATCAGCATCTGTGAATGGCAAACCTTCATCTGAGCAAAGGTACATCTCCTTCAGTTCTTTCCAGCAACCCCTATATTCAAACTACCATAGTAAAAATCTTCCCTACTGCTGCAAGAGATTTGCACAACTGTCCCTGAGTTTAATACACTCATCAATACACACCCACAAAATATGTTGACACTCTGTGGTCCACTTACTATGCATTTTCAGGCAACAAGGACCTTCTTGGCAATGCAGTTCAAACTTTCTCAAGGTACCAAAAGTCCATTCAACAGTACAAGGATGAGATATTGCAGTTGGGAGGGGTAGATTCAGAATGGCATGAGGTGAACAAGCTGTCTAAATGGGTGTGCGAGGTTGTACATTGGATCAAGGAGATATTTTGCTTGGCCTTGGTTGATCCCAATGGGTTGATTGCATCACATGCAACAAAACAGCTAATGTATCAGGTAGTTTGAGATGAATTCATAGTGCACATGCATTCAGAGCATCAAGGCAAAGCAAGAAATATTGACAGCAATATGTGATACATGGCTGGCTAGCAAAACAAGGAGCAAACACTGTACATACAATGCCAACACCAATGCAACCCTATCAACCCCAACTAGTGTTTTAAGGTTAGGTTAGGTTCGGTTTTTTGACCCTATGATGGGTAGACCATAACTGCAACCGGTCTAGGACCAACCCAGACATTGGGGGGACCTAACCAGACTGACTAAGACTGGTCTTTCTCAGTTAATAGACCGAAAAAAGACTGGTTAGGACCAGTTTTTTGTTGTGAAATTTGTTGTACTATAAAACCGATATGTATCTCACCAAATATTACCCCAAACATTTAACCGTCATACCGAAGGATAGATATTGTAATTCCCCAGAATTTGATTCAATTTTTAAGAGATTCCATCAAGGTTTGACTGAGATATGGCCAAAACTGAAGTGCAGTGTATTAGTTTGTGGCTTGTAGTTTGCAGTTGTAGTATGTAGTTACAACTTGTCAGGGCTGTTAAATGAATCAAATTGTCATGGTACAGATGTTTATATGTGTTATATTTATGCCTTGGATAATGTCTAAATGCACCTAATACTTCACTGCTGGGGCTGGGTGCTGTTTCCTCTGGAAACATGGATCAGGATATGTGTTTTGAGATTTCTGATCCATGTTTCCATGAGAAATATTCACAGGTGAAATCTTAAAAACATGAATCATGTTTGTCAGCTGTTTTAATTTAAAAAATCAAACATTTATCTAAGAATTTTTCTCTAAGAAACAGGTAGAAAAAATGGAAAGTGTTTCCACATTGTTTACTTTAAAAATTTGTTACATTTTCTTACCATGTTTCTAAGAAATAAATGTATCAAGGATCCATGCATGTGTCTGTTGAAAAACCTTATAGTTTATGTATCAGAAATACACTTCAGAAACATTACATGTGTTTCCAATTGAGAAAACACATGACATTTTTCCATGGGAAACACAAAAAGATACATCAATCACCCCGCTCATCACGTTGATGATCATGCAATGAGCAACTCCCACTGGGACTCACTCAATGGGTATGGGCATGATGGACACTCAGAGGGTCACTCATGCAATAAGATCCAGCAGCTTGGTCTTATCAGTAAAATTTGCAGTTGTATTTTGTATGTAACTGGTCGGCTACTACTTGGAAGAACTTGAAAACAAAGAATTGCCTGGCGCCAAAGGGAATGGATAACAGCTTGTAGATGAAGGTCCCAAACTCAACACATATCAGTGTGAGGCTTGAAATGGCAGAACTACTGTGACATTGTACATGTGGTGCTCAATGCTCAATGGCATGAGGGTTGCAGTGGGTTTGAACATACTGTAACCACCAAGGGTAAGAATACCACACAATTATCACAAGAAAAACAAGACCTGCCTGTCGCCAAAGGGTCTCAATAACCTTGTAGATGCAGGTCCCAAGCTCAATGCATGTCCACATGAGATTTGTAAACTGTTACAGCATCATGACAAGCAGGACCTCATCATGCTTGCAAGAACTTGAGATGGATGTTAAGATTGATAACACCATCAGTGACCTCAAGGCCATCAACAATTTGGTGAGTGTAGACATGGGTGACACCAGTGTACGAGTCATGCGACTCGGCATTTTATTTGTCGACTTTCTGGAAGCTTGAGGGAGACAGATTAATATTCTCTGTTGAGTGTTAGTTAGTGCTATCATAGACAGTGGTGTTGAGCCTTTTGGGAAGTCCCAACATTGGGCCTGGTTAGTGTTGCCACTGGCTCAGCCGAGGTTTTTCAATAAAATGGCTATAGCATACCAGATAAATTTCCTAAATTCACTAGGATATTTGAGCATATGGACGAGCCCATAAGCTGAGGGGTCTTCTGCCAACATTATCTGACCAGATCCCCCATTCCTGACTTATTCACTCGGCTTTGATTTCAAGCTGAGCCATCAAGCCAAATTTTGTTTATTAAATAACTCAGGGAGAATTGATCAGTTCAACTAATTTTGGCAGACAACCCCTTGGCTTATGAGCCCATCCACATGCTCAAATATCTTGGTGAATTTAGGAAATCTACCTGGCATGCTATAGCCATTTTATTGAAAAACATTGGCTGAGCCAGTGGCAACACTAGGCCTGGTGATGGTACAAAATACAGTGGTGGTGAAGACCATAGTGGTGGTATGGCCCTTGAATACGATAGTGCAGTTAGTTCAGAGGGACAGAATGTACCTGTTGGTAATGATGAAGTAGCAGAGCGTTCTGATGTGCATTCTGCTGTTGAATGTGATATAGATAGTGCTGGTGCTCATGTTTGAGGCACTGCTTGTTACTCCCTCCCACTTTCTCTGCTCACAGTCACACTTATCCCACTCTTTAAGAACCACCACATCGTTCTCTATGAACCTCAAGACTAGAAACTGACTCTCCTGTGAGCAGCTGCCTGTCCACATCCCTGATGGTGAAAGTCAGGAATGACATCCGCCACCTCCACATAGGGAATATTCTTATAGCAGATGTTAGAGTGGCAGTGGCAGGTGCAGATGAAATTGGATTGCTCTGTTATCCTCCTACCAAAGAAGTATGATTAGCATCTAGGATCTGGTTAATAGCTATGGTAGGCAGCCTATGCATGTCATACATCCTCCCTCTCTCCCATGGATGGAAGACAAGGTCAAGAGTCACTGTGACCTGGTATCTCTGCCATAGACAACATAGAGAGGGAGGAGTACATAGGGTGTCAATTTCATTTGCCATCATGAGTGAAGTAGTGAAAGAATGCCTGTGTCGGAACCCACTTCCTTGTTATCTTACTCCATGTTGACCTTCTCATGGTAAATGATATCATTGTCTCCAACAACATCTATGTCTTGATAACAATTTGCAGCCACCTTAGTAGCTGGAGTGGAACATAGTGCCTCGGGCTCCTCCTCAACCCTAGCAGCACTGCATTCAGGTTCAGACTGGGATGGAAGTGGAAGTCAATAGGTATGTATGCAGTAGGGCTCTATGCAGAGGCATGCACCAGCATACTCTATGCTGAGGATATATCACACACACTCAGCTTCTGCCACCTGAGCATCACCAGGAGCACTAACATGCCATGTGCAGTGGACTCCACCAATTCAGCCACAACAAACCTCGTCCAACACCAACATCACATGTCTTATGGCACCCAATGCCAAGTGAGATGAGGAGTGAGATATAAGATGTAAACAGCAAGTTGAAAACATTGTGGATCAATGCATTAAACTCAACACATCGGCATAAGGTTTTGATCCCACAATTGTGTGAATCTGTTGGTAGGAATTCAGATATCTTCAGTTGAAAACCTGACATAAACACAGACAGCATGAGGGGTTTGAGAATGCTGTGATGGCCAGAGCTGGGGAGTAGCAATGCAACACAATTGTCCCAAGAAAAACATGAGTTGCCTGCCACTGAAGGGGATCGATAGCAGTCATTGCACATGGAGGAGATAATGAGAAACAGCTTGCTGAGCGAATATGAACTGACTTACCACATAGTCAGACATAACCCGTAACTAATAATTGCCCCCAGCAGATAACCAGATGGTCATCTGCTAGCAACCAAGAGGCAAAAAAGACAAATTGTTGCAGCTAAGCAGGACTTTGTACATTGCATACTCAGAAGTACCACTGTGATGTTCAACTTGTGGTGCTCAATGCTCAATGGCATGAGGGATTTGCATGTGCTATGACCACTGGGACTTTGGAGTAAGAATATGACAGTCTTCACAAGAAAAACAAGAGCAGATCCATAGTAGTCATTGAAACTGGAGGAGATAATGAGAAACAGCTTGCTGAGTGAAGATAAACTGACTTACCACATAGTCAGACATAACCAAAGCTGATAATCTCCCCCAGCAGATATCATCCACTAACAACCAGAGGCAAATTTGACAAAGTAAACTAGCATCATCGCAGAGTAGAAAAGAGCGAGGGGAAAGGATAGCCTCTGGAAAGCTAGCCACGAGTTGCCTGGTGCTGAAGGGGATGGATAACATCTTGTAGATGTAGTCCCAAACTCAATGCATATCAGCATGAGGCTTGCATATACTGGAAATGGCAGAACTACCATGATGTTCTACTTGTGGTGCTCAACGCTCAATGGCATGAGGGGTTTGAGTGTACTGCAATTGCCAAGGGTAAGAATACCACACAATTATCACAAGAAACACAAAACCTGCCTGTCACCAAAGGCACCTTGTAGACACAGGTCCCAAGCTCAGCACATGTCCACATGAGATTTGCAAACTGTTACATCATCATGACAAGCAGGACTTCATCATGCTTGCACAAACTTGAGGTGGAAGAATTGTGTTCTGGTGCTCAACACTCAATGGTGTGAGGGGTTTGAATGTACTGTAACCGCTGAGGGCAAGAATACCACACAATTATCACAAGAATGAAGAGTTGCCTGGTGCCAAAGGGGATGGATAACATCTTGTAGATGTAGTCCCAAACTCAACACATATCAGCATGAGGCTTGCATACACTGGAAATGGCAGAACTACTGTGACATTCTCCTTGCGGTGCTCTATGCTCAATGGTGTGAGGGGTTTGAGTGTACTGTAACTGCTGAGGGTAAGAATACCACACAATCATCACAAGAAAAACAGAAGCTGCCTGTCACCAAAGGGTCTCAATAACATCCTGTAGTAGAGGCAGGTCCCAAGCTCAATGCATGTCCATGTGAGAATTCCAAACTGCTACATCGTCACAACAAGCAGGACTTCATCATGCTTGCACAAACTTGAGGTGGAAGTATTGTGTTCTGGTGCTCAACACTCAACAGCATGAGGAGTTTGAACTTTGAAGGAGTTGTGGACAAAACTATACAAATTTGCCCAAGTCTTTAGGGCCAGTTAGACATTGGATATGCTCATCGACATTGCTCATCAGCGATCATTGATCATTGATCATCCCTCGGTGTTCAACAATCTGGCAATGGCTGTCACAACTCCTTCAAACTCCTCATGCTGTTGAGTGTTGAGCACTGCAAGGAGAACATCACAGTAGTTCTGCCATTTCCAGTATATACAAGCCTCACACTGATATGGGTTGAGTTTGGGACCTACATCTACAACATGTTATCCATCCCCTTCGGCACCAAGCAACTCTTCATTCTTGTGATAATTGTGTGGTATTCTTGCCCTCAGCAGTTACAGTACATTCAAACCCCTCACGCCATTGAGCATTGAGCACCAGAACATAATTCTTCCACCTCAAGTTCTTGCAACCATGATGAAGTCCTGCTTGTCATGACACTGTAACAGTTTGCAAATCTCATGCAGACATGCAGTGAGCTTGGGACCTGCATCTACTACAAGGTGTTATTGAGACCCTTTGGTGACAGGCAGGTCTTGTTTTTCTTGTGATCTTTGTGTGATGTCATTTTAGGTTCTTCCAAGTTTGTGCCCAAAGAAGTCATCCTCATGCTGATATACATTCAGTTTGGGACCTTCATCTACAAGCTGTTATCCATCCCCTTTGGTGCCAGGCAACCCTAAGTCCAGGTGGTTACAACACACTGCAACCCTCACACCATTGAGTGTTGAGCATGGCAAGTCACATGTCATGGAAGTTCTGCCATTTCCAGTTCTTACAAATATACAACCAATGAAGTCCTGGTTACTGTGAGGCTGCAACAGTTGTTAATTATCATGCCGATATGCATTGAGTTTGGGACCAACATCTACAAGCTGTTATCCATTCCCTTCAGTGCCAGGCAACTCTTGTTTTTCTCACAATGATGGTGTCATATTCTTGTCCCAACTTCCTGCCCTTACAGCATGCTGAAACCCCACATGCCATTGAGTGTTGAGCACTCCAAGTCGAATGTCATGGTAGTTCTGCCATTTCAAGTTCTTACAAGTATGCAACTGATGAAGTCCAGGTTACTGTGATGGTGCAATGGTTGTTAATTATCACACTGATATGTGTTGAGTTTGGGAACTTCATCTACACACTGTTATCCATCCCCTTTGGCACCAGGCAACTTGTGACTAGCTTTCCAGAGGCTATCCTTGACACTTGTTCTTTTCTACTCTGTGACAATGCTAATTTAATTTGTTGAATTTACCTCTGGTTGTTAGTGGATGTTATCTGCTGTGGGAGATTATCAGCTTTGGTTATGTCTGACTACATGGTAGGTCAGTTTTTCTTCACTCAGCAAGCTGTTTCTCATTATCTCCTCCAGTTACAATGACTACTATGGATCTGCTCTTGTTTTTCTTGTGAAGACTGTTGTATTCTTACTCCAAAGTCCTGGCAGTTGCAGCATGCTCCAACCCCTCATGCCATTGAGCATTGAGCATTGCAAGGAGAATGTCTTGGTAGCTCTGCCATTTCCAGTATATGGAAGCCTCACGCTGATTTGCATTGAGTTTGGGACCTTAATCTATAAGCTGTTATCCATCCCCTTCTGCACCAGGCAACTCATGACTAGCTTTCCAGAGGCTATCCTTGCCACTTGTTCTTTTCTACTCTGCGACAATGTTAGTTTACTCTGCCGAATTTACCTCTGGTTGTTAGTGGATGTTATCTGCTGATGTTGATTATCCGTGTTGATTATGTCTGATTATGTGGTAAGTCAAGTCTTTCTGCACTTAGCCAGATGTTTCTCATTATCTCCTCCAGTTACCACACCTGCCTTGGTATTGAACCCTGAGTCTCAAGGAGGCTCTCTGAGAGATGGCCCTGCTGTACATCTCAATCACATTATCATACATATGGATAGCTTGATTGTTTATTTATGGTCCAACCAAAGATACACGAGTTCTTGCTGATGGAGCTTGGAATTGAATTTGTGACCTACATCTGCATGCTGTGATCCATCCCCTTGGCAGTCCAATATCTAACCAGCCCTAAAGACTTTGGAACTTTTGTCATTTCAACTTTCAACTTTCCTGTTTGCCAACATCCAGCTGTCGCAACTCATTCAACCTCCTCATGCTGTTGAGTGTTGAGCACCAGAACACAGTTCTTCCACCTTACGTTCTTGCAAGTGTGATGAAGTCCTGCTTGCCGTGACACTATAACAGTTTGCAATTCTCAAGCAGACATGCATTGAGCTTGGGACCTGCATCTACTGCAAGATGTTATCAAGACCCTTTGGTGACAGGCAGGTCTTGTTTTTCTTGTGATAATTGTGTGGTATTCTTACCTTCGGCGATTACAGTACATTCAAACCCCTCACACCATTGAGCATTGAGCACCGCAAGGAGCATGTCATGGTAGTTCTTCCACCTCAAGTTCTTCCATGCATGATGAAGTCCTGGTTGCCATAAACCTTATGTCAGTGTACATCATGTTTGGGACCAACATTTACATGCTATTATTGATCCCCTTGGGCAGCAGGCAACTTGGGTTTCTCATGTCTCTTATGTTGCTCACCCAGAATTTTGGGGAAATGCTCGGGGAGCATGAATGTATCAATACAGTAGATGCATCAATAGTCACATCATCCCAATAATCATGCACTTGGACTGGCTTAGTGTGCATGGACAGGACAGATGCTAGAGGCAACTTGGTTGGATTCCACATCAACTATGAGTACATAAGGATTAGCCCTCCATATCAGATATGTAGAAACTATGTGACATAAAAGTTAGCTAGAATATCATTCCAGTGACAGTTCAACATACCTGGGATAGGGATGTAATAACAGCAACCATCTTGCCTTCCCAGGGAATGACACATTTGGCAAAGTGGGAGTGAACCTGTTCAACAGGCATTGCCTCCAAGTTGGACTCTAGCTCATAGTCCCACATATGCATTCCTAGGTGAGGATACTCCAGGTATGGGTCATGGGATATCTGTGCATGTTGGTGGTAGTGGCCAATAACCCAGGTTCCCTGTAAGACTTGTTGGTTGATGTCAGTTGGGAATTGGAGAATCCTGTCAATAGAAAATGGAGTGTCATTTCCATGAAATTGTACACTGCTGTTTCCTTCATGTGGTAGCTCAGTGGTAAGCATGCTGGTTTGTGTGCAGACCCAAGGTCAAGGGTTCAATTCTTGATGTGTGTTGAACTTTTACTTGGGAAAGCACGTGCATTCCCATTATTCTGGTTAGTCCAGTTATTCCTGTTATTCTGGTTGTGATGAGTCTGGTCAGATTCCAGGGATTCTGGGTGTAAATTTCCAACTGGAATTGTGCTGCATAGGGAAAACTACATACAAAAAACATTCCACCAGATTCCAGAAATTCCAGAAATTCCAGAAATTCCAGCCAGACAAACCGGAATCCAACCAGAATAGGTGGGGGAGTGTAAAGTACTCCCTAAAGTATACATACAGGTGCATGTGAAATTCACCCCATTCCAGAATTCAAGCAAAGTGTCAAAAATAGATGTCAGGTATGAGTTGATCTGATCAACATTAGGCTCATTTGGGCCAGGGATGATGTCTGCGACAAACATATTTTCAGGATTATAGTGTTCTTCGATTGGGAGATGGATGCAGACTAGTGCTAGGACCCCAGTGGAGATCTTCTTCCCTGCTTGCTTATTGCCCAGTGGGTTGAAAAAATTGAAGCCAAGGGAAAAGAGGTATCATCCAGTGTCTTCTCCATTAGTGTGGCTAAAATGTGTTGCCCCACCTGGACCTTTGAAACTTCAAATGACTGAGCCTTGAAAGATATCCCTCAACATCCCATCTGGTGACTGAGCCATTCTGTCCCATGCCTTATCCATCTTTTCCTCATACCCAGTGCAAGCCAGTAATCCTGACATCCAATCATCGAAGTCAAATGTGATGTAAGTCTTGATTGGGACATTGATACGGATATCCTGGACAGTTTTGGGGCAAATGAGCAGTTCACCACAATGTGAGCTATACCAACGAAAATTGCACCTCTCCTGATAGACCGGGATGAGTGTTTCACCGTCATATGTAGGTTTATATGTGGCATGACATTCAGGGCAGACTGCATGTACTGTAGCTTTTGCTTCGAGGTTGAACTTCTCTGTGACTGCATGAAGATCTTGAGGGAACCCACTGAGGATGGCTTGGAAGTATGCTGAGAATGGATTGTCCCCAAAAGCTGCAAAAAGAGTGGTCTGTACAATGTAATAGCACATGGAGAATAACCAGTACAGTAATTTACACTCCCCCATATGTTCTGCGTGGACTGTGCAGACTCCATGCAGATCCATGCGGAGTCTGACCATGTGGTGACCAAAATGAAAAACTATACAACATTCGACATGGAATATGTGTTCATCCATGCAGAGTCCATGTTAGTCCATGTGGAGTCCGTGTTAGTCCGTGCGGAGTCCACATTAGTCCATGCAGAGTCTGCATTAGTCTGTGTCAGTCAGGGCAGAATCTGACCATGTGGTGACCAAAATGAAAATCAACAGTGTTGTATTTTACATGGACTTTACTGACTAGCTTACAGGTATGAGGGGAGGGCAACAATTATAAATAAAAAACAAAATTATAAATAGAAAACAAAAAAAAACCCTCCCCACACAAAATGCAGGGGAGAGGGTTGTGATGTGGGTGTGTAATGCAGGTGTCATTGAGGGGCAGGGGTGGGTGCTGACACTGTTCATCATTGACCACCTGTGATCCACCCTGCAAGCAGTGGCTCGCAGCAGTGGGGTGGGGTGCTCAGGTTGTCCTGGGCGGGTGGTGTGTTGTCCATCGCCATGGTTCCTGGTCACTCTCCTGTTCGTTGTCCCTGTGCTCTTGTACCCCATATCCACCCCATGAGCAGTTGCTCATGGCAGTAGTTGGGGGTGCTGTTCATCATGGGCCCCATCAGCATTGTGCTGCTGCTCCTCATCGCCCTCGCCTCTCACACCCCATCTCCACCCCACGAGCAGTTGCTCACAGTGGTGGGAGGGGGTGCTGGTTGTCCTGGGTGTTGTTTCCTGGCCTCACCATTGTCGTCATCCTTGTCATCATCGTCCATCATGGTTGGCAGCCATGCTTTGCATTCTGGGGCTTCTGGGGCTGGTTGGCGGCATTGTTGTTGTTGTCGACTGCACACACTCATGATCCACCCTACAAGCAGAGGCTCACAGGCACAGAGTGGGTGTGTTGTCCATTTCAGAGGTCTCCTAATTTGGAGGGGTCAGTGACATGGCAGTGACATAGCATGTGAGGGGAGGTAGGTGGGTGCTTACCAGGTGGGTATCCTGCTTTGCAGGTCTCCCAGTGCCATCCTACCCCTTATTGAAAGCCTCACATCCCATTTGGATGGGGAGGAGGGTGTTGGCACAGGTGTTGTCAGGTCTGGGTTGTCTTGCATCAGTCCATTGTTACCAGTAGATTAGAACCTAGAAAACAAAAGAAACAAATCACTTAGTTTATAAAAACAAAAAGCAAATGGAAAAAAAATACTTACCTAGGGCCCAAACAATGCAGATTGCATTGTTTGGACCCATGTTCCAGGTGGCATGCTTGTTTCCAGGGTTTGAGGCTGGTGCTAACAAAGAAAACAAAGAAAACAAAGAAAACAAAGAAATTAGTTAAATTGAATATGAGAGAATGAAAGAAAAAACTTACTGCACATGGTGGCTCATTTATGGCCACACATGGTGTTGCCAGCCCTGTGTTTGTCATCATGGGAGTTGGTGGATAGGGCATTGGAGTGGGGTTGGTGGGTGATGAAGTGGTGGTGGTGGGTGATGAAGTGGTGGTGGTGGTAAGAGAGGGAGGGAGCTGCCAGCATCAATGGTGGTGATGGTGAGTGATGAGCTGGCAATGTTGATGATGCAGCTGTGTGCTTTGTCATACTAAGCCAAACAGTCATATGTAGTTGCATCAATAGCAACAACATACCACTGGCTGTGTAGTGTAACAGTAATGTGCATCTGTATTTATTAGTTAATCATGAGGCTACAAGTTCAAACACCATTTGTGACATTATTTTGCTAAGCTCAAATGGTCTGCTCAGATGCATGCGGACTGTCCTTGCTGGTCCAACCTGGTTGATCATGGACGCAGATGGACGAAATCCATGGAATCTGAGTAAAATATGCAGAATCTGTGTTGGTCTGCACAGATCCATGCAGACTGGCACACCCTGCTGCACAGCTAAAATGGTTTATTGTATGGATTGCAAATCTGCACGGAGTCTGTGCAGAGTCCATGTAATTCCATGCAGATCCACACAGAATATATGGGGCAGTGTAAAGACCTCAACCAGTAACATCCACATCGCAGGACTCCAAATATTATGTGGCATACAATGACCATGAGAGCAGCTAACTGTACAATGGGTTTCCCTGAACTGAACACACCTTGGAAATGGTGACCTAAAAGCATGGACAAGTTATGAGTTGCTCAAACTGACCAAAATCCCTTGATAATATACCTGAGTCATACTCCTTTACACCACAATTGAAATAATCTTCCACTTGAGAAACCACTCTTTGGGAGGGATGCTATAATTGAATAGAATAATTGGCCATGCAGTCTTGGTATGGCATTTGAAGGGACCAAAGCCATCTGCAGATAACCCAAGTGCAATGTCATGAGGATCAGAAAAGAACAACATTGGGAGCTCTTCATCACCAATCATGATGAATGTCTCTCTGAGTGAATGGTAATGAGTGCCATCAAAAATATTGGTTATCTTCATTGGGTCAGCTTCATGTTTGGACCAGCACTGCATTTTCATTGCATAGGAAGTACTCACAAGCATTGTGCAGAGATGGGGAATAATGGGAAGATACTCATAAATTGCCTGTGGTGTCATTCCATCGGCTTTATCGTGGTCAGTGTTGCATTTTGGGCATTTCTTGAGGGTTTCGTATGGGCCAGTGTAGCAGATGCATGAGGAGGGGCAACAATGACAGTGCATGGGCTGAAAACCAGAGAGAAACTGAACACATTTCTCTGTATTCTTCAGGGAGTCTATTGGAGCCTGAGGGAAAGTGAAGCAAAGTTTGTTGAATGCATTGTCAGTGAGATGTTCCTCAAGTTTGAGGGCATAGGCACACAGGAGGGTCAGGTCACATCCAGGATATTGCCATCTGTAAGGATGTTGGTCAGACATCGGTAAAGGTATGGATTGATGTGAACACACCTAATCATGAGGCTTTCTTCAAGAAGCCATCACCAAGGAGGTCCCATACTGAGACCCCTTCCTGTCCTGGCAATGTGTAAATAGCTGTTATAACCACAATTATGCCTTCATTCTATGCTTCATTTTCCTGTTCTGACTTCTTTCCAACTTGAAATCTTGTTCCACTTCTACTTCCTTATTCTGTTCTGTGCTATCTTTAGCATACTACCTATGTTCTGTTTCTGCATATTTAAGTCTACAGTATTGTTTGTAATACCTTAGTCTGATAATCACACTTGATTAACACCAACTTGCAACTTGTAATCCCATGCATTAGTTCTTTTAACACAATGGGCAATGCAATGGGAATGGTGTAAGTTAGACAAACTGTAACTCATCAGCTTCACAACTGAGGGATGGCACAAATGGTGGCAAGGACAGTTCAAGGGTGTCATTGTTGACTCCAGATGGTCCTGCCTTGCCTATCTGCAAGTCCAAATCTCCTTCCAGAATGGCCTGCAATGGACAATCTTGATCATGGACATTTCCTGGGAGATCATTACACATAAAGTTTTTGAATTCCTTGCCCACAGTACAGTTATGCATAGGGTCCTTTGCTAAAACAATGGCTTGTCAAACAGAAGGAGGGCATCCAATGACCTGTTGCTTTGGGGAAGGGCAAGAGGGTTTCCTTTGTCTGGTCTTCTGTACCAAGGACTGGTTCTGTGCAAGGATACTCGACATCAATAAGGAAGAACCTTGTGCAGCCTCATGCTGCTTTTCAGTCTTTTGACTAACTTGCAACAGTTACATGCACAGATACATTTAGTAGCCATGACTGAGGAATGGATGTTAGCAGGGTCATAGGGACACAGGGATAGGCTCACCATCCACACCTTGTTACCATCCTCCTCGTTGTAAACTTGAGTCTCAATATCAACAAAATGGTGGAACACTGTTCATTGTGCCTTTGGCAACATTCCTCAGTTTTCCTATGAGTGGATATCAGCATTTTGCATTGATTTTATTGAGGGCTTAGGTTTTTTTTTTGTATTACCATTCAATTGGCATATGTACTATGTATCTACTTTACTGACTAACAAAATGAACTTAGTGACTAAGTGAGAAGTGTGCAAAAGCCAGTGAACAAATGCTGATATTGTTTGGAATGTTCAATCCTTGGGTATCCAGTTTTATTAGGAACTGGATACCTGAGGATTGAACATTCTGAGCAATATCAATATTTGTTTGCCAGCTTTCACACACTTTCTCACTTTCATCCTGACAACCACTTAGTCACTAAGTTCAACTTTTGTTGGTGCTCCCGCCATCCTCCTTGTTGCCCTCCTCAAGTAAGTTCATTTTGATTCATTTTGTTAGTCAGTAAAGTGGATACATAGTACATATGCCAATTGAATGGTAATACAAAAAATAACCCTAAACCCTCAATAAAATCAATACAAAATGCTAATATCCCCTCATAGGAAAACTGGGGAATGTTGCCAAAGCCATGATGAACAACATCCCAGATATGGTTCACCATTTCCTTGACATCGAGGCTCAAATGTGTAGTGAGGAGGATGATAATGGGTATGGAGATGAGCCTAATGGTGAGTTGACTCTAGTATTCTCTATGAGCACCATTACCATCCATTCCAAATTCGCATTTTAGACAACTTCATTGATGATCAGGATTGTAGACATTCATGACCAGAAGACGTGCCAAGGCTCCTGGAGAACAAGCTGCCTGACCGAGACAAGGAGGGTCTGAGACCTTTTGGCAGGAATCTTGGAATGGTCGCATAATCTTGGTGCATGCCAGGCAAGATATGATGGTGATGACAATTCAGACACCCCAACTGCTGTTGCTACATGCCTGCCAACTAACACAGACTATCCATTACTGAGGGTTTGCTATGTCATGAGCCTTGATCATTACAATTTCCTGATATTCTACTGACATGTAGCATATTATTATATCTAGCCAGGGAAGGAGAGAGATGTGGTAACTTACCTGTTCAAGACCATGCAACCAGAACACATGTTGAGGTCTGTGTTCTCATGGGATTCAATTCACAGCTGGTTTTATATTGAGGCCTCAGTACTTTACAGTCCCCCACCTGTCCTAGTGGACTCCAACCAGACTGACCAGAGTCCACTGGAGTCCAAGTGGAGTCTGAGTGGAGTCCAACTGGAGTCCGAGTGGAGTCCAACTGGAGTCCGAGTGGAGTCCAACTGGAGTCCGAGTGGAGTCCAACTGGAGTCCGAGTGGAGTCCAACTGGAGTCCGAGTGGAGTCCAACTGGAGTCCGAGTGGAGTCCAACTGGAGTCCGAGTGGAGTCCAACTGGAGTCCGAGTGGAGTCCAACTGGAGTCCGAGTGGAGTCCAACTGGAGTCCGAGTGGAGTCCAACTGGAGTCCGAGTGGAGTCCAACTGGAGTCCGAGTGGAGTCCAACTGGAGTCCGAGTGGAGTCCAACTGGAGTCCGAGTGGAGTCCAACTGGAGTCCGAGTGGAGTCCAACTGGAGTCCGAGTGGAGTCCAACTGGAGTCCGAGTGGAGTCCAACTGGAGTCCGAGTGGAGTCCAACTGGAGTCCGAGTGGAGTCCAACTGGAGTCCGAGTGGAGTCCAACTGGAGTCCGAGTGGAGTCCAACTGGAGTCCGAGTGGAGTCCAACTGGAGTCCGAGTGGAGTCCAACTGGAGTCCGAGTGGAGTCCAACTGGAGTCCGAGTGGAGTCCAACTGGAGTCCGAGTGGAGTCCAACTGGAGTCCGAGTGGAGTCCAACTGGAGTCCGAGTGGAGTCCAACTGGAGTCCGAGTGGAGTCCAACTGGAGTCCGAGTGGAGTCCAACTGGAGTCCGAGTGGAGTCCAACTGGAGTCCGAGTGGAGTCCAACTGGAGTCCGAGTGGAGTCCAACTGGAGTCCGAGTGGAGTCCAACTGGAGTCCGAGTGGAGTCCAACTGGAGTCCGAGTGGAGTCCAACTGGAGTCCGAGTGGAGTCCAACTGGAGTCCGAGTGGAGTCCAACTGGAGTCCGAGTGGAGTCCAACTGGAGTCCGAGTGGAGTCCAACTGGAGTCCGAGTGGAGTCCAACTGGAGTCCGAGTGGAGTCCAACTGGAGTCCGAGTGGAGTCCAACTGGAGTCCGAGTGGAGTCCAACTGGAGTCCGAGTGGAGTCCAACTGGAGTCCGAGTGGAGTCCAACTGGAGTCCGAGTGGAGTCCAACTGGAGTCCGAGTGGAGTCCAACTGGAGTCCGAGTGGAGTCCAACTGGAGTCCGAGTGGAGTCCAACTGGAGTCCGAGTGGAGTCCAACTGGAGTCCGAGTGGAGTCCAACTGGAGTCCGAGTGGAGTCCAAGTGCAACCAAATGATAAGTCAATTAGATATGAGCTCAAAGGACTTTGGACTTGGTGAATTTCAAAAAGTACCTGCAAAATAAATTTGTGTACTGCACAAATTGAACTCAAGACCTCACCATAAGGAATCACATGACAAACCAAACAAGTGTGCTCAACCACTTGAGCCACAGGAGATTTATTGGGGATCAATATAAGGTTTATTTATGACTCAACTTTTCATATTCTTCGAGGAGGTATTTTTCAAACAATTAAGATCAAAAAAATTTAATTAACCACATCCCTCACGTTCAGCGTGAGGGGGGGATTCGTAAGTACTACAATATATATACCCCTCGCATTCAGTGTGAGGGGGGGGCAGAGATAAATTAAAAATAATAAAGACCCCTCCCCATGCAAAATGCAGGGGAGGGGGGGTTGGGGGATGTGGTCTGGGGTGGGTGTTGTCGCCCACCCCTCCTCACATGCATCTGTCGCCATAGCAAGCCACACCCATCATCCACCCTACAAGCAGAGGCTCGTAGGCATGGGGATGGGTGCCATGGTTGTCGTAGCCCTGGTCTACCCGCCATCCACCCAATGAGCAGATGCTCATTGGCATGGGGTGGGTGTGTTGTCAGTTTTGCAGGTCTCCTAGTTTGGAGGGGTTGGGGGGAGGGGTCAGTGATGTGGCATGCGAGGGAGGGGGTAGGTGGGTGCTTATCAGGTGGGTATCCTGCTCCACAGGTCTCCTGTTACCCCTCTGCCATCTCCTACCCTTTATTGACACCCTCACATCCTGTTTGGATGGGGAGGAGGGGGCTGGCACAGGTGTCATCAGGTCTGGGTTGATCCCCATCGTTCCATGTTGGCATTGGTGTTGCCCTGTTGTCATTCGCCATTGTCACCTCCATTCCACCCGTCATCCACCCCCCGAGCAGTTGCTCAAGGGGCTGGAGGCGGGTGGTGTGTTGTTGGCCCCATTGCTTCGCATTCTGGGGGTCCTGGTGACACTCACGATCCACCCTATGAGCAGGGGCTCGCAGGCATGGGGTGGGTGTGTGGGGTTGTCTCGCGTCCGGCCGTCGGTCATTACCAGTAGAGTAGAACCTACAAAACAAAAGAAACAAGTTAGTTAGTTTATAAAAACAAAAAGCAAATGAAAAAAAACTTATGTAGGACCCAAACAATGTGATCTGCGTCGTTTGGGTCCGCATTCCATCCAGTCGGCTTGTTTGTGGGTGGTGGTGTCGTTACCAGTAGATTATAACCTAGAAAACTAAAGAAACTGGTTAGTTAGTTTATAAAAACAAAAAGCAAACAAAAAAAAACTTACCTAGCGTCATTTGGGCCCGCGTTCCATCCATTCGGCTCGTTTGCAGGTGGTGGTGATGGCGGATTGGGCATGGGAGCGGTGGCAGTGGGTGTCCATGCAGTGGTGGTGGTGGTAGAGAAAGGAGGGAGGGAGGTGGCATCGACGGTGGTGGTGGTGGTGAGTGATGAGCTGGCACATTTGATGATGCAGCAATATGCTTTGTCATACACAGCTGCACCATGGTACCTAATGCAAGTAGATGATGCCTTACACAAGGTACTGTGGCGTAATGGTTATATTGTGCATCATGATTGATTACATAAGCAACCTACGGAGATCTGGGTTCAATTCCTTTTTTTACACACTTTTTCAGCGGAATCCAACTGGACTCCACTGGACCAGTCCGGTCGGACTGGACTGGGACTGGACTGGCAACTTTGCAGGCAGTTGGCTGGTGACCAGTCCCAGTGGACTCCAGTCGGACTCTGGTCAGTCCGGTCGGACTCCAGTTGGAGTCCACTAGGAAAGGTGGGGGAGTGTAAAGACCTCTGAGGCCTTCATGAACCCCATGCTGTCTAAGCTATTACATTCTAACCACCAACTTATTTGCCCACAAGAGGGTTTTGGGGCAATTGACATTGAAGAGTGGACAATGTTATTGGATATGGATGATGAAAGGTACCCCTCTGTTGGAGACTGGGTTACAGTCTGCTGTGGGTTGTACAAAGGGGATGTAGGCTATGTTCAGTCCATCAAGAACTGGGGTCAAGTCAGCCTTCTTTTGGTTTCTCACCTCCCCCCCCCCTCCCAGGGTTGGTTCTTCTTCATCTGGGAAAAGGAAATGGTCTGGCACCCGCACTGAGCCCCACCTGTCTACCAAGAAGATGCTGATGAATTTCAGAATGAACCATGGCATCACACAATTCCAGCAAGGGATTGACAAGGAGTGGTGGACTATCTTGGGTCACAAGTTTGTGCATACTCTCAAAGTCAGAAAATTACATTGTCATTCAGTACCATCTACCTCTGTCTCCATGCTTAGTACTACATATTATGAGTTTCAAAAGGCCCCTCACATGGACATTATGAATGCGACATTCCCTTGCCCTTCAGAATGGAAAATTTCTGAAGGTGAACATGTAGTAGCCATTAAACCCTCAGAAAACAAGTTATTGTTAAAGCCACACATCCTCATTCAGTGGAAGTGGAGCTTGAGGCAGGTGAAGGCATAGTGAATGTCCCTTGGTCCAATTTGAGGAAGTACATTGTCATTGGTGACTTTCCCAAAGTGATAAGTGGAGCTCTCTGTGGAGAAAAAGGATGGGTGATAGAAATTAGTGGTGATGAAAGTGTTCGGATCACTGAATTGTTGGAATTGCAAGACATAAGGGGTGGCATAACAGCTGTTGGAAGGGGCAGTGTACATGGTGGTGTACATAACAACATCCTAATGGTAGGTATATGGCTGAACTTCTGCAACCAACCACTAATCAGCCTTTACCAGGAACACCAGGTCCATATAAATTCAAAGTTATCAACCCACCACTCACATTTACAAGGCAACAGTCTACATCAAGTGGTACACCAGCAGATCCACTCAAAATAGCCCACTCAACCTGTCCATTTGCATCAGATCCATCACATGTTGAGTGCATGCCATGGATCAACATGGAAGTCATGGTCTGCAAGGTCAAGCATCCAATGAAGGGCTATCATGCAATTGTCAAGGAGGTTCTGCCTCTGCAGGACAGTTTAAGTGGCCTCAGAATAGCTGCTCAGTTCACCCACATTGACCCAGCCCATCCATTCAAAACTGAGATTTTGGACTATGATGATGTTGTGGAAGCATTGTATGTTACTCTATTTCTGTTGGTGGGTTTTCCTTTGGGTTCTGGTCTCTATTTATATGATTTTGCCCAGCCATTGAGTAAACTCTTCAAACCTTTTCTGAGTTGTCCCACCCCAGCAAACCCCACCTGGTGGTAGTAGCACCCCCATGCCAGATTATGTTTTCTTGTTGCCCACTTGGAATCCATCATCATGGACTCCTGTTCCTCATCTCCCAGAGACTGAGGAGGCTTCCTGTTCTCATCATCCACCTATTCCTCTGCAGCAGCATAGTCCAGCTCACCCTCTATTAGACTCATGACTTGTTGGCACCAAAATGAAGGTATTGGTTACTAGTGGAGAGCATAAAGATAAGGAAATGGTCATTGTGGTAGTACATATTACATCTTTCTTATTTGTAGTAACTTATGTTCCCACTTCTGTGCAACGAAGATACCTTGATCCTGTCTTTTCTGTCCACCTTAGTGTAGGCTGCCAAACTCAGCATCCTTCCGAAGTAGGTGTAAAGGATAAAACCTTTACAATCATTGACCCATCAGAATGGAAGATTGGCAGAGATTGTAGTATGAAGAAACTGCTGGTGGACTATGGCTCAGTGAAAGGTACTTGAAACCTTGACCTGAGGCTGCCTCTGAGTTCCCTTGACATTGGTGAGTAGTTTTCTCTTCATTCGTTTGTTTTCTCTGCCATTCTCACTGCCACTGTTTTCTCCCTCTCCCACTTTTTCTTTCCTTTTTCTCACTCCTTGCTGTCTTTTGTGCATCCTAAGATGCATTTGGGCATGGATTAATGCTGTTTTCCCCCAGAATATGTGCAATCATTGAATCTTTGACCCCAAGTGCACTGCCAACATCCACTTTATATGTTATTACATAAATAAGCATTCAGATGCTTAGTACAAGATGAGTCATACTCACCTGTGACTACCCATGATTCTGACAATAACTTAGGATTCCCTTCCTCAACAAGCTCTATGGTTTCTCCTGGGGGATGTTCTTTTTCAATGCAGCAATGACAATGTGCATGAATGTGTGATCCATTATGTTTTCACCAGCTAAGAAGTATTTCCAGAGAATTCCTTTAGTGGGCATTACCATTGGTGAATGACATAGTCAGTAGACATTGAAAATTTCTTTTCCACATTCTTTTGTCATGCTTCATTATTCATACATTTGTAAGGCTTAATTAAGGCTTAGTATCGTTGTTGGCTGATACTAAAGGTTAGTCTTAGAATGTATTTAGGCCTTAATATCTATTAACCCTTAGATCTTAGCTACAACATGAGTCATTTTTTCCCCTTCAGACTTCTTGTCTTAACAGGGCATGCTCTGAAGATTCTGACTGCGACCTTTTCCTTTGTGAAAGATTCATGTTTGCTGTATTTCCAAAGATGCATTCTGTCACATGATCTTCTTGTGTCACTCTTGACAGGGTTTTTCAGAATCTTGGCTCGATACTGATAGGTGTGGCCGATACTGACACTGATACTGAGTGGAGTTTGTAGGCATTTCACATGCCAAATATGGACATTCTTACCATCATCATCCTCACTCTTGTGTTTCCTATGCTCATTGCTTCCTATTGGAGGCCCAATTAACCTTGTGCTCCTAAAAATTGATGTATCTTCACTATTAGGGTTGTTCACAGTAGCCATTCTTGGGCCATTTTCAGCTCATTTTCAAACTCATTTTTGGCTCATTTTTGTGTATTTGGCAGAGGAACAAACAAAAGGGAATGAAAAATGGAATGGAAAATGACATGAAAAATGGTTACCGTGAACACCCTGGGAAGGAAATTTTAGAAAAATGGAGCAAAAATGCATTTTTCTCACCAGGCACAGTGCTAAAAGATGAAGAATGATCATTTTTCGTTTCTCTTTTTACAAAAGCAAGGGTAGGGTTCCATTTTACATTCATTTTACATTCATTCTCAGTTCCATTGTTGAGAAAAATGGAATAAAAATGAAATAGAAAATGATTGAAAAATGAGTGAAAAATGAACCAAAAATGCCAACCATGAACAACCCTATTCTTATCTCCTCTGCTGTTCATGAAACAGCCATCTAATACAGTAGTCCCAGTGCCCAACCTGTGTTTAATGCAAGATAGGCTTTGGTGTTTTGTTGTAAAATACTGATTGAAATTTCATTTGTGACCACTCACTCAGCCCATTCTTTGAGAATTGACATATAACTTCAGGCTTCCAAGTCATTGTAATACATAACTAGGAGGCCACAGAGGCAGCCATAAAAATGATCTTGACATGGTGTAGATGAGAGTGCGCGTAGCACACAGAAAGCTGAATATAAGGGCAACCTAAGCCTCTAGCAAAGGGAAATCCGAAGTTAAAATTATACTACATAATACAGGCATTGGGGGCGCACCTAGCAAAGGGAAATCCGAAGAGAAAACTCTAAGGATCCCCTTGCTGATGCCCAGTATATGTGAAGACGACAAAAATCAAATATAACCTAAAAATAGAAAAAGGCGGAGATAGGCGGATCAAGGCCGCCGAATGACATCATACCAAGGGGTATGTGTCGGAAGGGGTACTCCGCCTCTAAATATAAAAGTGTCAACATATACAAACATGATAGCAAGGGAAAATTAGTAATAAAATCCGGAAAAATCATAGAAAATGAAGAATAGAAGGAAATGAGGTGGGGAAAAATATGGGACGAACATAAAAAATAGGAAAAACACACAGGGCACCCCCTTAGTCCCCTTACATCACCCCCTCTCTAAGATGCATCGCCCCGATGCATTCGAAATCGTATACGACCAAAGTCCGTGACTTGAATGCGACGCGGTGCAGCAGTGTGCCGTCGGTGGAATTCCTTGATTAACCGAGGGGCATTTACGTCAGACTCTTCGACCCATGAGTTCTCCTCATACCCATAACCCTTCCAATGTACCAAATACTGGAGTTTTCCTCGACGCAAACGGCTGTCCAAGATTGACTCGACTTCATATTGGGGTTCTCCCTCGATCACTGTAGGTGGTGGTGGTGGGTGTGAATGGCGTCCCGGGAACGGATCTGGGGGAGCTGGAAGCAATTTGACGACATGGAAGACGGGATGGAGTCTGGACATGGAGGCTGGGAGGCGTAGACGATAGGCATGTGTTCCAACGCACTTGACAATGGGGAAAGGTCCCAAGAAGCGATGAGCGAGTTTCTTGGATGGACGTGTAGTGGAGATGTCACTGGAGTCAAGATAAACTCGATCACCAACCTTGTACTGAGGGGTTGGGGAGTGGCGCTGGTTGTAAAATCGCGCCATGTCGTCCTTCGCCTTTGCTAAGGCTGCCCTTGCCTCCTCCAAGCTATCCCTCATGCGTTCTGTGAACTCATTCACTGTCTCGATGTGTGAGGGAGTTTGGCGAGGTTCAAATCCCATGCGTGGATGTCGTCCAGTGTCTAAGAGGAAAGGGGTCTGTTGAGTGGAAGCATGGACATGGTTGTTGTATCCGAACTCGGCCAAAGGAAGGAGATCATCCCAATCGTCCTGGCGTTCATTGACAAAGAGGCGGATGTACTGCTCCAGTTCCTGGTTGACTCGCTCCGTCTGGCCATCAGTTTGTGGGTGATAAGCAGTTGAAGCGAGGAGTTTGATCCCCAGGAGTCGGTACAGCTCACGAGTGAACTCTGCCATGAACTGAGGGCCACGATCCGAGAGGAAGGCACCAGGAAGTCCATGTAACTTCCACACGTGGTGGAGGTAGAGTCGAGCGGCACCTAGGGCACTGACAGTGGTGTGAGTGGGAATGAAGTGAGCGCGTTTTCCCACTGAGTCAACTGTGCACATCACCGCATCAAACCCGTTTGACTCTGGCAATTCCACCACAAAGTCGACGCTGACGACATCCCAACGACTCTCTGGAACAGGAAGAGGGTGTAGCTCACCAATAGGCTTGCGACGAGGGACCTTGGTGCGTAAGCAAAGGTCACAAGTGCGACAATACTGACCAATGAGCCGTGACATTTGTGGCCACCAATAGTTCCGTGAGGTGAGCTCCAAGGTCTTCCAGCGTCCGGGGTGGCCAGCAATCTGTGAGTCATGGTGTTGGGATATGATGCGCCGGCGAAGGTCTGGGTCATTGGGAACATAGATGCGATCCCTGAAATACAACAAGTCCTCCTTTTCAGCCCACTCTGCCGCACGTAAGGAAAGGGTCGATCCCTTCCTCAGTTCTTTAACAGCTCGGGCGACAACATCCTCATGTAAACCGCTACGGTTTGCGCGACGAATGTCACGTAGAATGTCCCGCTCCTCGCCCTGGGGTACGATGCCTTCCAGTGCCCGAATGGTGAACAGGTTTGGCTGCAACAGCACAATGTTTTGGTTGTCACCGCTGCCATCCCCATGGTCTGCACGTCGGGATAGGGCATCGGTCTTCCCCATGCTGCGACCCGGACGGTGGTGCAAGGAGAAGTCGAATCTAGATAGATACAGGGACCAACGAGCTTGACGACGGTTCAATTTCTTGGCCGTCATGAAGTACTCGAGGTTCTTGTGATCCGTCCAAATTTCCACCTTGTGTTGGGCACCCTCGAGGAAGTGTCGCCACTCCTCAAGCGCACGCATTATCGCCAACATCTCCTTGTCATGGATCTCGTAGTTTCTCTCTACAGCACTAAGGCTTTTGGAGTAGAACGCAACAGGATGCCACTTCTGGTCCTCCGGAGACTGCTGAGACAACACAGCGCCCGTCGCAAAGTCAGAACTGTCGGCTTCTACACGAAAAGGACGCGAATCGTCAGCAAAGGTAAGGATCGGAGCGGAAGTGACCATCTCCTTAAGCTTTTCGAACGCCTCCTGTTGTGCATTATCCCACCTCCATGCCTCCTTTCCTGTCAAGTCGAACAGCGGTCGTGCATGATGTGAGAAATCCTTGATAAAACGCCGATAAAAATTGATGAAGCCCAGGAAAGACTGCACCTCCTTCTTGTTCGTGGGCGTAGGCCAAGCTGTGACCCCATTTACCTTGATAGGATCCATCTCCACTTGACCCTCCGAGATAATCAGGCCGAGGTACTCGATCTTGGTCCTTTCGAACTCGCATTTGTCCTGACGAAGGTAGAGTTTGTACCGTCGAAGTCGCTCTAGGACGAGGCGCGTGATGCGACGGTGCTCTTCAACTGTGCGAGTGAAGATGAGGATGTCGTCGAGATAGATGCAGACAACGCCTTCGAGGATGAGGTCATGGAAGATGTCGTTCATCATGGTCTGAAAGGTGGCAGGGCTATTAGTAAGGCCAAAGAACATGACAAGCGGTTCAAAAAGACCACGGTTGGTACGAAAGGCTGCCTTCCACTCATCTCCCTCCTTTATCCTCACATTATTATAGCCCCAACGGACATCGAGCTTGGTGAAGTATCGGGCTCCACGGAGCTGGTTTACGAGTTCGGAGATGAGGGGTAGTGGGTAGCGATTTTTGACCGTGATGTTGTTGAGTCTTCTGTAGTCTTGAACTGGTCGAAGTGAGCCATCCTTCTTCTTGACAAAGAAAAAGGGAGAGGCCATGGGTGACTTCGATGGTCGAATACGTCCAGAGGCCAGGTGCTCGTCGATGAACTGGTCAAGCTGCCGTTGTTCCTCCGGAGAGAGAGGATAGACCTTGCAGGATGAAGGGGTTGCGCCGGGGGTGAGTTCGATCGCGTGATCCCATGGCTTACGCGCAGGAAGAGAGTCGAATGACTCCTTGGAGAACACGTCTTCAAACTCATGGAGATGAGGGAGTAAGGAGTTAGTAGAGGATTTAGCAGCGTTGTTTTTGTGGAAGGCCTCGGCGAGGCGTTGGGATATGTTCGATGTGGCACACACCTCATGCGACGAGCGAATCGCAGTGTAGAAGATCCGATCACCCTCCTCCACTTCCTCTGGGTCCTCATCATCATCATCCGAGTCCGGTATTAGATCAGGAACCCCTTCCAATTCCACTTCAGGTATAGGCAGGGGTCCAGCACGACACTTCTGAGTTCGTCGTATTGCCGCCTTCTGTCCACGACGTTCTTGCCTGGCTTCTGTGAAACACGTCCGACAGCGGGATGGACATCGGCTCATGGTAACCTCCCCGGTGCGCCAGTCGACCTCTGGGTTATGGTCTCGAAGCCATGGATATCCCAAAATCGCCTTTTGCTTTCCTAATTGAGTGACAGCAAAAAGGGCACGCTCACTATGATCTTTGTAACGGAGAACCAGGTCTGCAACCTCTCGGATGGCACCAGCTTCATTTGGGGATCCATCCACGTTATATACAGGTATCGGACGTGAGAGTGAGCGAGTATTTAGACGATGTTGTTGTACCAGATGGGAATCGATGAAGAGACCAGTCGCACCAGAGTCCAGGAGCGCAGAAACACCGAGTATCTGTCCAGTGTCGGTCGTCTGCAGTTCGATGGCTAGGTTTAAGGAATGTGCAGAGGGAGTGGATGCCACAATATACTTGCGTGGTAGTTTACGCTCCCATGATTTAATTTTGGGACGTGGAGTAGAAGGAGAGATGGGGAGAGCAGGTACGTCTTTAGCCAACTTCGAAGGGTCAGAGAGGGGAGCAGTCACAGAAATGGATTCATTCTCCAGGGATTCAACTGACAAGACTTCAAAGCGGTTATGGACAGGCAGTGAGGGCGTACGATTCACTCGCTGCGAATAGGAAAATCCTGCTCCTCTACAACTTCCAGCTTAACCTCCTCTGCAACTTGATCCTTCGCTTCCTCAACATCTACAAGTGCCAACAGATCTTGCAGGAGTTCGTCTCGTCCCTCGGGGGTGAGCATGCGGATATCCTGACGATGGGGACACGCTCCAGCCCTGTGTCCAGGTTCCCCACAACGGTAGCAGAGATCCAACTTACGTGCACGGCTGCGGGCTGCATCAACATCCATTGGTACTGGGATATTGACGGCTGGTGTGGGAGTTTGACGAGCAGGAATGGGGTTAGGGCGGGGGAGGCTTCGATTGAAGGTGTAGGGTGTATGAGTGGTAGTTGGAGCACGGAATGCAGCATTAAACGCCGCATTTGTGAGTCGGTTCTCATCACAGAGTGAAGCAGCTTCATACCAAGCAAGGATATCATCGTCCGCTGGGCGCCCTTCCAACATCTGTGCAATCTGGTCCTGAATTTCTCGGTTGAGCCCCCGTCGGAACTTCACCACCACTGGTAACCCACTCCCATACCCTGCCATGTCCACCAAATCCTTGAACTCATCGATATAGTCGTCCACGGATCGACGTCCCTGGTGGTAAGTGGATGACTCAAGTCGTGTCACTGCTCGGTGGCGTTCATTGAGGGGGCAGAAGTGGCGTACGAACTCAGCTCGAAAGTCACCCCAAGTGGAGAAAGGTAGAGAACCGAGTTCTTTAGTTTGACGTAGGATACGGTCCACATAGAGATAGGCGCGTTCAGATTTCATGTATGTGAAGGCCCAATAAATTTTTGCAGCCTCATCGACGAATTGATGCGACTGGAGACTAATGTATAACTCACAGGAATTAAGGAATGCACGTCCCTGCGCACGTGCACCATTAAATTCGGCGGGGGGGGACGGTTTGATCTGGGCACGTTCCTTAGTGGACGCGTTTGGCAAAACATCGTTGTTGGGTGCGCTTGGAGTCGTGAAGGGGGAACTATTAGTCGTAGGGTTAGCCTGGAGGGTCCTAACGAAGTTTTCAATCGTAGATTTAAGCGAGTCGATTTGCGCGCGCATTCCGGAAACGTCGCTTTCAAGCGCGTCGAAGCGTTCTGATGCGTCCATGTCGCTAGGGAGCGCGTTTGGCGAAAATGGCGGCGCAATAAAGGCGAGAGTATCTGGAACGGTGTGTAGGGACTCTGTGGAGCTTTGGGAAGCGTCGTCCAGTCCGTACCTGCCTATTTTGGGCAGCGCGTTCGCGATTTTCGGGCCTTAGGGGAGAGTTTTCTACTATAAGGGCAACCTAAGCCTCTAGCAAAGGGAAATCCGAAGTTAAAATTATACTACATAATACAGGCATTGGGGGCGCACCTAGCAAAGGGAAATCCGAAGAGAAAACTCTAAGGATCCCCTTGCTGATGCCCAGTATATGTGAAGACGACAAAAATCAAATATAACCTAAAAATAGAAAAAGGCGGAGATAGGCGGATCAAGGCCGCCGAATGACATCATACCAAGGGGTATGTGTCGGAAGGGGTACTCCGCCTCTAAATATAAAAGTGTCAACATATACAAACATGATAGCAAGGGAAAATTAGTAATAAAATCCGGAAAAATCATAGAAAATGAAGAATAGAAGGAAATGAGGTGGGGAAAAATATGGGACGAACATAAAAAATAGGAAAAACACACAGGGCACCCCCTTAGTCCCCTTACACTGAACATGCATCAAATATCTTACCATTGAGGGCAAAGCTCTTAGAGGCATGTTATCAATGTTGGATCAAATTGAATACAATACTTTTAATGCCTGAGTGTCTATACAGTGAGTATGCACACTCCCAATTCAGTATCCAAGACTTTTTTATTTATTTATTTAATTTTTTCCACATCTATCAGTATCGAGCCAGAATCTTCCCCCAAACCTTGTCAAAATCTTATTTGCAACTAGCAAATAATATTTTACATTGACTTCTTTCACATATAACGAGTGCACCACCCATACAAAGAAAGCCTTGACTTGACTTGGCATACTTAGCACGTTTCTTGTGAATTGATGACGTGTGTTTGGCAACACACGTGACAAATACGTCAACACACGTGTGTGTGCAGACGTGACGACGTCCTGAAGCAACAACGTCTCATCTCTCCAAACTCCATGTCCCCTAGCGGACGATCGTCTACGTCGAGCAACACTAACCGTAACAACCACAACCACAACCACAACCACAGTATTTTCCGGACTTCCAAGCCCCCAGCGTGGCGTTCAGCTGCGGTCAAGTCTACACCTGCCAAGCTTTCGTACGTGTTTGCAGAGCCAGAGCTGTTGAGTGTTAGTGGGACTGCAGGTATTATCTCTTTGTCTGTTTGTTGGATTCCTTTACTTACAATGAAATCGATGACGTAGTCATTACGAAAAGGAATCAGTCCCTACAAAATCCTGATCCTCCACAATCCCAATCCCAATCCCAATCCCGATCCCAATCCCAATCCCAATCCCAATCCCCACCTAATCCTGAACCCGAACCAGAAACTGAACCTGAACTCGAACCCGAACAACCACCTCCTCCCGCGTTCCCTGTGCTGCCACCGCCGTCTCCAATCGAACAAGTCCCGAAACTAGTCGTATCATCGGAAGAATCAGTGGACTCAGTCGTGGCAGAGTCAGCAAACACCATCACATTGAATACCCCCACGTTACTCGGTCGTACGAGCGAGACGGGTTAGCCCAAAATGATATTTAAATGAACGTTAATTATATCTTGAATTGACCTTTGTTTGTTTTAGATTCCATGCCAACGTCAGCCATGGACTCTGATCCTAATCCTACTACAGTTCCGTCCCTCCCTTCTTCTACATCTTGGTGGGAATACATAGGTTGGGCTACTCCTCCTCCTCCTCCTCCTCCTCCTCCTCCCCAAGAACCGAAACTTGAAGCAATACAAACGGATTCGGTAAAGGAATCAGAATCGGAATCGGAAATGGCAATGGTAGAACAGCCAAGGGACCATGTGATACCACTACACACCACCACCCCTGGCGTTGACATAAACACAGGGTCGTCTCCCTCAACAATAGTACCTACCCTTGTACCCATTGTCACAGTCACACAAGGAGAATGTGAGAGTCCGCAGGGGGATGAATCAGCGAGGGGTGGGGGGGAACCGCAGCGAGAGGGTCCATCTGGTGTATGGTATTCGCCGTGGTCGTGGTACGCCTCTGCCTCTGGGTCCAACTCTCAGTCTCCAAGCATGAAGGGCGACGGAGATCATCCTGACAGTACACCCGCACACGAAGAGGTACCACAAGTCAAACTCGAAGTTGCTGTTATTCCATCGTCGCTGCCGCTGCCTCCACCGCAGCCACTGCAGCAGCCTGTGGAAGAAAGTGAGACGAACCCTATCAGATCAACCTTTTCGAGTAATACCGCCGGGTGGTCTTCGTTTTTCTCGGCGGGGTCGTTTGTAGTTAAGCGGCTTACGGGGGGTGGAGCGGGGGAAGGGGGAGGGATGAAGAAGGACGAGTATGGAGCTGATATTATGGAGGTAGATGTGGATGTGGATGTGGATGTGCAGGGTGAGAAACGGAAGGATGTTGAGGGTGAAGAGGAGGGGACGCCGGCGAAGAAACATAGGGATAGCGATAGCGATAATAGAACGACTACGATTACGACTACGACCACCACCACCACCACCACCACCACTCCAAGCAAACCCGCACCCCAACTAATCATCTCGGACGCCATAAAATTGCAAACAACCCTCCCAACCCAACCACAAACCCAAGCTCTCGCCTCTCAAAAATCCCGATCCCGCGCCCCCTCGCCATCCCTCATCAAATCCTCTCCCTCCCCCGCGCCATCTCTCAAATCTGTCAACGTCAAGCCCCCGAATAGGGTATTGCCAGGGTGGAAAGAGACGTTTTATACGCCTCCGAGGGATGTGCCTGTTTTGTCCAAGGGACAGGGGGAGGGAGAGTGGGGGTTGAGTCGGGCGGTGGGGTTTGTTAGTGGGGTTTTGTTTGGGGGTGGGACGGGGAAAGGCAAGGGGAAGGGAAAGGGAAAGGAGAAGGAGAAGAAGAAGGAGAAGGGCAAAGGGAGAGAAGGGGAGAGGGATGGGGAGATGGATTGGTCGCATTTTGGAAAGGAGCTTCCGAGGGCGTGGGATATTGTTGAGGGGCCGGTGGGGACGGGGATCGAACCGGATGTATTGAGGGGGTGTAAACGCGTCGTCGTCATCGGTATACACGGGTGGTTTCCCGGTACGTTCCCCCGTATTCATTTTCCGTTTTTTTTTTCTTCTCTTTTTGATACGATTGAATCTCTCTAGGACCGTTGATGCGAACGATGATAGGAGAACCCACGGGGACGAGTCCTAAGTTTGTGAATATGACTATTCAAGCGCTTGAAGAGTTTGAAGAGGAGTTTGGGGTAAAGTTTGAGAAGGTTACGGGGATTGCGTTGGAGGGTGAGGGGACTATTGATGGGAGAGTGTTGAAGTGCGTGTAACGTGTTTTTTTTTTTTTTCGTTTTGTGTGTTTTTGTCGTTGACACTCGCGTGGATTGTTCACGCGCACACACAGACTCTACGCGAACCTTCAATCGAATCAAGGATGGATGCAAGATCTACATGAAGCAGATGTGATATTCGTAGCTACGCATTCGCAGGGGGCTGTGGTGGCTACGCATCTTTTGGATCGGCTTATCAGTGATAACCATATTCGGACCCGGACAAGAGGTACATCGTCTTTGGATGTGGGGCTGGGGGTGGAAATCGACCCTGGGAAAGAACAGAGGATATGTTGTCTGGCGCTTTGTGGGATCCATCTTGGTCCTTTGCGCTATTTGAAGAGTAGTTCGTTCGTCAAGCCGTATATACAGGTGCGTCCGTGTCCGTGCCCGTGTTTGGGTTTTGTGGGTTTGGATTTTTTTTTCTTGACCGTTGATGATTGTCTTTTTTGGGGGGGTTGGTTTTTCTTTTTTTAGTATTTCGAGTCGACGGCTGCGAAAGAGTTGTTCGAGTTCCAGGTGGGTGGTTCGTTTTTCGCTTTGGCTTTTGGTTTTCTTTTTTCTGTTTTTTTTTTTTTGTTTCCCCCCCCCCCGATTGAACTGGATTGAATGGAGAACTCCTACCTACCCACATGGGGGTTTGGTTTTTTTTTTCGCTTCGTGCCTTGAATCGCCCTTCGTTTGACATTTTTTGACGTTGATTTGATTTTGATTTTGATTTGATTTTGGGACGGCTTGGGTTGGTGATGTCCCTGGTGCGGTTCTCACACGCATTTTTTTTGTTTTTTTCCCCCTTCTTTGGAGTTTGTGGCCGCCGCGGTCTGAGCTCATATGCGATGTCCAACCGTCCTTCGAGTTTATGTGTGTTACCGTACACGTGCTCCGCTGGTGGCAAGCCGCCGCAGTTTGACGTTGACGCTTGGGTTGATATACCGGTGCGGTGTGTGTGGGGTTGTTTCTGCATTCGTGTTTTGTTGTTGTTGTTGTTATTGTTGTGCGATTTGGGGTTATGTTCTGTTTTTTTTTTCTAGCTGCTGTCGCGAAGTAAGCTCACTTGGAGATGATTCTTGTCTTGTGAGGTTTGGATTTATGTGGCGGTTGTCGTTCTTGCTGTCGTGGGGTCATGTTCTGCTCTTTCTGGCTGTTGCGGTGTGAGCTCACTTGGAGATCATTCTTTGTCTTGTGCGGTTTGGATTTATGTGACCACTGTCGTTCGCTGTCGCGGTGTGAGCTCACATGCGGTTACGTGTGGTTTGGATTTATGTGACCACTGTCGTTCGCTGTCGCGGTCTGAGCTCACATGCGGTTACGTGCGTTATGCTCTATTATTGCGTTTCGGATCTGCATTATACCCTTTTTATCTTTCACGCCACACTCTTATCGTTTCTTTTTTGACTTGGGCTGTTGCGGTGTGAGCTCACCTATGCTTCCTTTCCCATCACAGGATACGGAAAGTGAAGTTTTCAAGAGCTACGTCGATGCACTCAGGAGAGTAGTCAGTCACGGTGTCGGTGTTTTTTTTTTGTTTCTCCCCGATAGCATCTCTCACTGCAACATTCTCTCCAGGCTAAAATGGTCTACGTGGCTTCCCTCAATGATCAAGTCGTCCCGATATACTCGGGACTATTCACGGCCGCATCGCATCCTCTGATCCTGCGAGCGCTGTACATCGATGGCGATGCATACCAGTACCCACCTCTTTATCCATCGCTTTGATATCTGCCGTTAATGCCAACTTTTATATTTTGCTTCGTTCGTTAGTTCTTCCGATTTTTTGTCAAACCTTCTCGTCTTGCTTCTTCGCATGCTCAATTCGGGGATTTCGGATAGCGGATTACTGGTTCATCTTTCGGAAGCGACCGCGGGTTCTCTAAACGGGGTTGGCCATTCGACGGCTTACGAGGAAGTCGCCACGTACTCGTACGCGTTTCATTAGTGTGCCAAAATTACGGCTTTTCCGAAATCTTTTTTTTTTTCTTCTTCCTTCTCTCCTTGCAGGTTGGCCGTCAAGTATCTTTTCCTGGCTAATGATGGCGGGCTTGAAGAAGATCATCCGGAACTTGTGGTTGAACCGTTCAATGCGCTTAGTGAGCAGAATGACTACGAGGTGCGTCGGTGGTGGTGGTGGTGGTGGTGGCTACTATGACTATGACTTATCGTCTAACGCGGACACGTGACAGATTCCGTGGTCGTTGCGCGATATCATCGGGGATGAAAGGGTAACTCATTTCTTTGCACGGGAGATCGCAGAGCTACGGGAGGGCTTTAGAGACTGGCATCCCAAAACGTCGATTTTGAGAGACCTTAAACGGAAACTCCAACCCATCCAACGTCTTCCCACTTCGTTTACCTCCATCGCGCCGTTATTAAGCAAGCTATGATTTCTACTTTTGGTTTCGCAACTTCACACCATAGCAGGCATTTCCTCGCACTTGTGATTACATATCCTCAAACATTCACATATCATTCGTCATTTGCGTATTCTAATATCCTTTTCGTCAATCATTATAGAAGTCTTGCGTGATAGAACCCTTCAATCATGCAAATCACGCACAGGTCTGCGGATCTACACAGAATAGCACTGATCGGTATTCCGCCCCGAAGTATCCAATTGTCGTGATCATCTTTCGCCCGTTCGAATGTAGCAGCACAGCTTCAATGTCATTTTTGTCTTGTTCCGTCAGATTAAACCCGAATACTCTCCGATTCTCATCGGGATGTTCAGATATCCCGAGCCGTGCCTTGTTGGACAGATAGGTATGAGAGACAAGTTTTTTTTTTTTTCATCAGACAGTGTACAGGTTCAAAAATGACAGACCTATGATGACTGCTGCCACGAATGGATGATCCAACACCCACCGCGTCGCCACATTCGCGATGCTCAAACCTTGGTGCCGATCTCCGATGGCTCGTAATGTCGCTAGAAGGGTCTGGAAGAGCTCCCACGTACCCCATCCTTGAAGATCGTATCGAGATACTCGAGTAAGGAAAAAATACAGGCAGTGTAAACAATGTCAGAACATTAAGTAACGTATGAATGATCATCACGTTTACCTTTCGTTGAGGACGGTGTGAGATCCCCGGAGTATAGATCCGGCTCGGGCTGGTGAAGCCATTTATCGGCCAAAAATCCACCACACTATATCCGGTTTTTCTATCAAGTCACGTCGGAAAGTTGTAGAGGCGATGTAGACGAACCAATGTGCCGTATGTCAGGAGCTTTACGTCATGCTTATCACAGACGTCTGCCATCCCATGAAGAGAGCACGTATCTATAATTGAAAACTGAAATGAAAGAAAAAAGAAAAAACCAACACCAGAAAATAAATTAAAGTTATGGGGTGCGCTCGGATGGATCAAAGTTTAAGGTGTACCTGGACTTGATTCGAGACGATGGCGCCGTGACCCAACTGAGTAAAAATCTCATCTGTCCTGATGGCGTCGAAGTTGACTAAACCAACAGCAGAGATTAAACCTTCGCTTTTAATATCTTGGAGAATTCGTAACGCCGTCAGATATCCTTTATCTGAATAATCGTTCCAGTGGAACTAAGTAGTACAATCACCGCTTGGTTGTTGATTGACTGGGAATAATACGGTAATTGCCTGCAGGATATCGAGTCTATTGGTTCCAGTCCGTTCCAGGCGTTCTTGCACGGCGGACAGGACAACCGCACGTGATACGTTGATTCGCTTAAAGACACACCATTTGGTCGCACAGATCACTGCTTCAGGAGCAGCAAGGCTGTTTCGGTATTGCTGTTTCGGTATTGACCCTGGCCAGAGTATTCAACTTCCAGTCTGCTGATATGGAGAGTAGGACTTGGAAAGATGAGTTCCGAGCTTCCATAATGGTCAGCCGCAAGTTGCAACGAAATAATCGTATAAGTACGGTCCAATATACGGTCGATGCTAGACAGTGTACTAACCCTGAAGATTGTGGCTTTGAGGCGAATGTCAAGGACGGGGACACTACAGAAATTGTTGCAACGTACCATATCTACACCATTGATAGTTGGCAGAGGAAGGCACTAGCGAACAAAGAATACTCGCCAAAAGTATTACATAGTAGCAGTCAAATATCACGATTCAACGACGATTCAGGTAGGCGATTCAGATGGCGATTCAACAACACAGAACAACACTTGAATCGTCTGATTTTTTGAATCGTTGAATCGCGATTCACTCGGAGACGATTCACCCTCCCACACTTCATCACTTGCAATTTCAATAAGCTTTATTTGATATATAACTAGATTTCTAATGCTTTGTCGAATTTTCGACACTGACACACTTCCCCATGCATTGCTGGAGAGTTGCAGAGCCCCGTCCACGAGACGAGATGTTTCAATGGCACCAGAAGTGGCTGCGGATGTGGTGGACAAGGTGGAAGACATTGTGTGGTAATTCCTAGTTTGCTAAACTTACATGAATGATTCATCCCCCGTTTTATAGCAGCCATGAATTCAATATCCGGTGAATTAAAACTCGTGCAAGATAGCGACCAGGCCGGGAAATGTGACTGCACCAATGGGTTTGCATTGTACAAGTCACCGAAGTCACACGGGTGAGGAAATAAGAGTCCACCCCGATTTTTGATCCAGGGCCGAAGCCTAAACCGATCCATCAACGGAATCTCCAAAGCGACAAATCAATGTGGAAACAGTCAATAGATATCCGATTCGGTGACGGAATTATTGACCGGAGCACACCAACGATATCAGACCAATTGTTCTTCTGTTGGCTGACTTTAATTTGACTCTCCAACGTTCTATATCCTCACCACCCCTTGATTAGCTTACTTTTCCGGTTTCTTCGGTAGAGCTATCATAAAACCGCCTTCAACCGAGCACATCTACAGTTTGAACCCAGTTCCTTACCATAGAAACTTTCGGCTACAGCCACACAAATATGCCTGCTCAGACTTTCTCCCGTTCTCAAGACGTCTGCCCAGCGTTGGGCCACGTGTAACAGTTGCCAACTACGTACCCCTGACTCCGACTGACGCAAGCGTCAACAGGAATCTGATGGTTGACACTCTCATTGCTAATGCTAAGATCGACGAGTGAGTCCAAACCGTGGCACCATAACACACGGAACGTACCCACACACATCCCACAGTCTTCGCTCGATTGTGCGCGGCCTACTGGCCACACAGCCACCCACTGTCACCACGGCTTTCACCGGCATAGCACGCACTCGGCTACAACAAATGGACACCGCTAGAGTCTATCCAAATGCTTCTTCATTCTTTGTATGGAATATTCACAGCTCGTCCACGATGCCGACCCAGCAATTACACGATACCCTGACCCGTATACGTTCCCTATACGGCGCAGGCCTTGGCTTCGCCAGTATCAGTGCCCTTGTCCCCATCATACGCGCAACAATTGGCCTCCGCTGGGAATCGAACGGAGTTATGGCGGATATCCTTGCGGTCATTGACGCTGATATTGGACAGGCTATTCAGGTAAGTAATATACGTCCTTCGAAGAAGCTGGGTCAGCTCCTGACGAGTCTTGCATGACAGAGTTCGAAAGAAGAAATCGAAGGGAGTCGCGTTAGAGATATTGTATCAGCACGTGGAGTTGTCAGTGACCTAAGAGTGGCGGTAAATGAGAGCCTCGCTGATACGAGATCTTGGGGAGGGGAATTCCCCTTCGAGCGTGCCGTGTCCAGCATTCAATACTGGAAGATCTAGGATCACGGTATTTACAGTTCGGATTGCTTCGGTGATACACACCTTGAAACTCAGGCTTTGGTTATGTGAAAGCACCATGCGAGCGAGAATGCTAAACGCTTCTCAACCCATTCAAAGATAGTGCCTATTAGCATCAGTCTACCAATTTCACTGCGACTCACTCCGAACACAACGTACACACGGTATCCGGAAATGCATCTTTATCCTGTGAAAATCCTGCGGGTGAAAATATATATGGGGCTGTAGGCAGCACTATAAACATACTTTTGAATCGAATATCTCAAAGAACACCAGACACGTACTTGAAAGCAGATGATCATATCATTTGGTTTTCAGTCATCCGGTACTCGTGTTTACCTCTAAGTGAAAATTCACCCCAAAGCGCCTTGTGAACCCTCTGAGTCGTAATACATCTGATAGCAAAAGTGATGTTGCGATCAGGTTCCCAGCATCATTGGCATTGGAATATAACCATTGGTAGAGAGCTTGGACGAGATTATATCTAAGGGGTCGCTGGAGGGTGTCGGCCAGGATGTACAGCGTACCGGTCCATTAAACAATATACCGCATAGTCGTTGCCAGAAAAAGAGATGGAGTTGGCACGCGGACCAGTGTTTCAGATCCCGATTTGTATTAAGTCAAGGATAAGCACAATGCTCGGATCTGATACGTTGTAAGCTTAGCCATAGCTTCTGCAGTGACCCAGGGATTAAATTAGGTAGACGGCTGGTTTGAAGAACCTCAGGATATCCATCCGACGAAATTTGTTAGCAGACAATGCTAACGTACTTAGATGGTCACGCCTAGTGATGCCACGGCTCAGGCACTTGAGCCGATCAGAATGGCGCTAAGTCGCCCTGAGCAAGGGGGTTCCAAAAATTTAATGGAATACCTGGGGTCGAATTTTTTATCTCGCTAGGTTTTGCTGAACCAACCACCCACGTGATTCAGGGACGCTTCTATATAAGGTAATTATGATGTCATTCGATCAACGGCGCAGGTGCTTCCTCCCCGCGAGGACTGACAAGTGTCGCAAACCCAATTTTGGGGCGCTTGTTCAAGTTCCACACACACAGGATGATACTAATGCTGAAGATAAGCATCTTACTTCATTTATGTTAATAAAACATTTTGATTCACAGCCCATTTGTTTGCAGGGTATGACAGTTCAGTAATTTGCTTTCTTTGGGCCTAGAAACAACTGCTGATGGTAATGCAGTAGATGCACATTCACCTGGAACTGGCAAACTGTGTATCAAGGGGATAGGCTGCACAGTCAATGCAATGAATGCCAGCCTGGGGCATAGAAACCCATCCAAGGTTCCATTCTTGAGTCTTTTTTTCTCTCATTGCTTCTTTGCCATAGTATTTCGGCAGTTTTGAGAGTTCCAATGTGTTTTGTGCATGTTCTGGATCCCGGCAGTCCCAACTTTGATCTTCTCATGACAATCTGGAGTCTGGACATTTTGCACATCCATTTGCATTGATCTGGGATGTATCCTCATTTTAGTATGATTTTACTTTGTCTCAGAACTGATACAATGTTATTTTAGACTTACCTCTTCTGTGGATGCCATTTTGTGTCAAGACAGACCACAAATAAATGTTTCCAGCTTGTACAAATCATGCAGATCAGTTAGGGGTAATAAATTTCACTCTTGATTCACATTTTTCTGTCCTTTAGAGTCCTATGTAGTATATAATGAAATTCCATCATCATTAGTGCTCAAACAGGCCTCAGAGAGCAAAAAAATTGATGATGTCCATTTTTTTTTTGAGCCTTTGGCGACAACCAACCAACCAGAGTTCGGTCCAGCATTCTGATCCCGGAACCCCCCTGGCCCTGAGTGACTCTGAGCCAGCTAAGCCAATTGAAGTTGCCCAAAGTTGTGGGCTCACCATTCTACTTGTAATTATGCTTCAGTTATGCTTTTTAATGTCAAGTAAGTTGTGTAGACCATTATTACAAAAGAAATATGGCATACTATTGAGTTTTGTATGGATCTGCATCATTGATGAGATTGTTTGGCTGTGTTTCCTATTACCAAAATGCTTGCAAGATGGCAGTGGGGAATAGGGTATTAGAATATGTACATTCAAATTAGCAGCAGGGACTTCTACAGAGTGTTCTATAATATTTTCAGAAGGTTTAAAGTCATCTAGCACCTCTGAACTTTAGACAACTTAGAGCATGGCTTGAGCGGCTCTGGGCAGCTTTGAGCTGTGAGCCGATTTATCGGTGCAGCTGGCCCAAAATAGTGGCTCAGCTCAATGGCTCACGGCTCCGAGCCATGCCATTGGCAACACTAGTCACACCGGCCACTGGGCTGGTTGGTTAGTGTTGGGATTGCCTGGTTTTCTAATGAGCCATGCACTGGGGTCTTAAGCTGTGCTTATGACATGTTCCAAGTTCTGATTATTGAGAAGTTATTGAGAAGGAGGTTATCCCTCTGGATTGGAGACCAGCTCACCCCACAGACATATCACATGACTGGCCTGAGAAATAGCTGGAGGCTGGCCATCAACATGACTTTAGACTTTGTTTGATAACAATACTATTTAGTACTTTTCCATAGCATCATCCTGTAAATTTACACTAGTACATATGAACATGCAAAGAGTATGTACATCTCAAATTGATAATTGTACTACTGGACAGTGGAAAGAATGCATGTGGCATCATGCCAAACATTAAACAGTTTTTGCGCAACATATTCTGGAACATTTCACATGGCTAACATGAATGAAAACTCTCCACCACACATCACAAGACAGTGTTCACAATCAAAATGCAAGAAGATCCATGATGCAGGATACCAGTTCAGATCCTGTGAGCAATGTAGAGAATGTGACAAGCTTGCAAAGAAAAGCGTCAGTGTGACAAGGAGAACAAAGAATGACAGAAGAGGCCATGGTTGTCAGCTAATGATGACTCTCCAGAGGTGATTGAAATAGATTTGGGGACATCTGATGATGAAAGTGATAGCAAAGTGAGTAATTTGCCACCTTCAGTATGATGAACCCCAGCCCAATGACCTACTATAGAGCACAAAGCCTATTCCATACAAGGATAGTGCAGAGCTTTTCTCAAATCTCAGGTGTGCATTCAAGAAAAATGTTGTTTTGTTCAATGCAAGCTACTCTCTCCCCTATGCATACAGATGACAGCACATGAGATCTGGAAAGTTTCTGGGTACAGTTTCTGGTGAGTATCAAGCTCAAGCTAGAGTCCACAAGCACTGCTGAACAAACAATAATGTCACAGAGTAAAGGAAAACAAGGTTCTCATGAGCAGACATAAGACATGATACTGGTGCTGCCAGGATAGCACTCAGAAGCAAAAGGTGCACCCAAGTCAGAAGGAAGACACAAAGCATTGTGATACACTGGGAATGCATTGCTACAGCTGCCAAAGTTGTCTCAGGGTCTCATGTTGCAAAATCAATAACCTTACCTTGAGGCAGATCACTATCTATCTGCAGCATCACGAGGTCCACACACCATACTATGATGTCACAATGCCACCAGAAGCTGCTTCTATCATACAAGAAAACCTTGAATGGATGACACCAAACACAATGGTACCCAAAGTCCAATCATTGTTTCCCACAGTCACAAGTGCACAGATATACAGCACCTGGACCATTATGAGTGAGACCCTGTGGAAGAGGGATGACCTACAATTGCCCTACTGTGTGAATACTCAAGTGAAGTGGACATGTTCAACCTGCCAAAAGTGGACAGTGTGGAGCAGCTTGCATGGGGGGTGAGAAGGTGTCCGATCAGCTCCAAGGGAAGGTAGTCAAGGTGGTGATCAATGCAACATATATGTGAGGGTTCTAGATATAAAGATATGTCAATGCTGATACCAACAATAAACAACACAAACTCAAAACACCTGGAATTGTTTACCATTCTCAGAGAATATGACAATGCTGGATTTCTAATAACATACTGCTTAATTTCAACTGTGAATTCTATGGATGCCAGCAAGAAAATGAAAGCACTCACCACTTGGGAGTCAGTGCTGCATTCAAAATATGGCATCATACCACAGTTTGTTCATGTTGTCAAAGATATGGTGGAAATTGGTTCATGTCACAAGATGTGGTCAGTCACAAAGATCCAGCTGTGTTGGTGGCATCTGCATAAGGTGGTGAGGGCATATCTTCAGTTAAACAAGCTGTGTCTACAACACCTTACAATGTCGAGCATGCAAGAGCCAAATTCAGGTTTATCAGCACAGGATTCTGACCACCTGGTAAAGTGGATCCAAAAGCAAGTGAAGGGGGTGTACCTGGCAAATCAAGCACACCTACTATTTTGGAAAGATCCAGTGGCCAAACTCACTATTCATTCAGATACCTAATCCATCCCAATCGAGGCCTGCATTAGATGATGCCATCAACAAAGTTGGCAGCACAAGCATGAATGTTCCAGTTGCTGATAATATCCCAAGGCTGACAATCACCCTATGTCCCATGACCACAAATAGTGATACACAAGTTACAGAATCTGAAGCAGAGCAAAGTGACCTGAGGCAGACATTCTGCACCTTGGAGTTCTGCACTGACATCATGGACATGATGGAACAGCATTTGTGTGCACATCCCTTGATACCTGGTGTAAGGGGAACCCTCGATGAGCACTCACGAACCCCTACAAACATCTACAAAGTTCACAAACATTCTTCGAACAATCTTCAAACTACTCGAACAAACTTCGAACCCTTTGAACTCCTTGAACATTCTTCGAACAACTTTGAACTGCTTTGAACTGCTCCACCCCTCACCTACAACCACACCTGTACTTCGACGATGCCGCAGAAGTCATGGGACAACTTTTGAATGCATTAGGATGAAGTGGGATGACCTTCTGATGTGCCCCTGGCGGTGCTCGCTTCCTTAGTCCCGCTTCCACATGGAGACTGAATTATTTTACTTCGTCACACAGTTCCAGGTATATAGTTAGCACCCTCTGCAGGGAAACACCTTAGACTTTTCTCTTTGGTTTTACCTTGCAAGGTGTGTAAATATTTCTTTGTTCCATTAGTTTATCTAACTCTTTGGTTTTCCCTTGCAAGTATCGAGCTCAGGCTCTGATCGTAAGGTTGCCCTTACAGAAGAAAAGTCTCTTTCTTGGTGAACTGAGAGTAGCAAGGTTCCCCAGTCAGTCAGTTGTAGTGTATATCACGGGTACGGGAATACCCACGGTATTCACGTGACGGTGTACACAGGTATGGGTACGGTATCCCAAAAATCAAACCTGTAGCACACCGCAACCCATTCCATGGTGTTGTGGGTTTCAATGGGTTTTGGATTTAGCTTTATTTCCACTTCCAAATAATCCAATATTTAGCCTACATGGTAGAGTATTTGCAAAGATATGAGGGATTTTGTGCTTGAGGTTGGGCCAAAGGTTGTTTTGCTCTATCTCAATAATTAGCTATTTATTCCCCTTGCAAATGGGTATTCTACATTGCATATAGTATATCTACACTCTCCCTAAAGAATTAGCTGAATAACCCAACCATTCCTTTTTTGTATGCACCCCTTCCTCCTAGTTTACCTAAGAGACCCATCCCACCATATTTCCACAATTCCTCAACGGATCCTTTCGCAAATTTGTATTTTACATTATATATAGTATATATGCACCCTCCCTTAAGCATTAGTTGAACGACTGAACCGTTCTTCTTTGGTATGCACCCCTTCCTCCTAGTTTACCTAAAAAGCTCGTCCCACTATATTTCTACAATGCCTCAACAGATCTTTTCGCAAATTTGCATTTTACATTATATATAGTATATATGCACCCTCCTTTAAGCATTAGTTGAACGACTCAACCGTTCTTCTTTGGTATGCACCCCTTCCTCCTAGTTTACCTAAAAAGCTCGTCCCATTATATTTCCACAATGCCTAAACGGATCCTTTTGAAAACTTGTATTTTACATTATATATAGTATATATACACACTCCCCTAAGCATTAGGTGAATTACTTAACCGTTCTTTTTTGGTATGCACATCTTCCTCCTAGTTTACCCAAAAAGCTCATTTACTGTATTTCAGTGTGAGCAGTGTGAGTCAGGGCACCATCTACTGGGCTTGCACACCCCCTGGAACCAAAGCAGTATGTAAATGGATGCATGTAGAAGTGGGGAGTGATGGAGGAAGGGCTATGCACCAGAGACCAGGTTGAACCAAGTAGTCCCAAAAAGGCAATAAACCAAATCCCCCTTCACAATGGTTTGAAAAACTTTGTATAACACTTGTATTGTATTACTCTATACTTAAACTGCCAAATACACACTATAGAACTTGAAAAATGGCAGGTAGTTACTGTGGTGAATCAGACCTGTGGTGTTCTAAAAATAACTGTGGTAAAAAACCGGCACCGTGGTTGCGGTGTTCAAACGGGTGCGGTTTTGACAGGTACGGGTGCAATGTGGGAAAATCTTACCCGCGGTGTGACCCGTGTTACACCCTAGTCAGTTGGACCACAGAAATTTCGTACATTTTCGAAGTCTTCCTCATGGCTTGTAGGATCCTCCTATCCTCCCTCCACTTCTTTCTCTTTATCCTACTATAACATTCCAATGGCTACTGAGCAAACCGATGAGTGGCGGAGAAAGCTCGAAGGTGATATCGCGGCTATCAATAGTGTTTAAAGGTCCGGTCCTACAAACCGGGAAAAGACCGAAACCGAACCGAACTTAACCGAATTCCAGTTTGTCAGGTGGCTATTTATAGGACTGGTCTTTTGCAGTCCAGTTGCCAGTCTTTCACTTTGAAAAATATCATTGAACCGATAAAAACTGATGAAAACTGGTTGCAACTGGTTTATATGTCACGTGAACTATACACCCTGATTTCCACACATAATGACTTCAATTTCGCCCCCTGGACCATCAAAAATGGTTGAGAACTGAGGAGAGATATCACCAAATACATTTTGCACAAGAATTTCATCGTGATTAAAATAACTTTGATTGTACTGCTTATACCTTGTGTTACAAAAATGTTGGGTACAATTGGACACCATCCAATACATAGAAATAACACACATAAACATCTGTACCATGTATCTTTGATTAATTTAACACCCCTGACAAGCTGCAACTACATACTACAACTACAACCTACAACCTACAACCTACAACATGTAATACAATGTACTTTCATTTTGGTCATATCTCAGTCAAATCTTGATAAAATCTCTTAAAAATTGGACCGATTACCAGGGAATTACAATATCCAACTCGCTAAATAATGGTTAAACTGTCTGTTAATATATCGAGGCATCCCCGCACCTGCTGGTGGCACTGTCAGCTGTTATGGTAATATTTATTATTGTGTTACATATTATTTATAGCACTACATACTATGGTAACCACGTCTTGTACTATTTCAAATCATATATACGAGACATTATATACTTTGTAGTCATAGCCTGTCACCTCAGTGTTTGTTCATTCACTGAGGTGTACGTCCCCTTTCTCTATTTTATTTATTCTCTTACTTACTTGTAGTAGTCCTCATTATTCTACTCTAGGTACTACTGCTGAATATGTTAGTGTTTGTTCATTCACTGAGGTTCCTCATTATTCTACTCTAGTCCCCAACCGGTCCCTGCCTTCTACACTGTCTGGGTAAAAGTTGCCAAGAAACATATGAGCTATATTGGTACGACAAATTTTACAACAAAAAGTCGGTTTGGACTGGTTTTTGTCAGTCCATGGACCGATATGGACTGGTCCTATGTGGTCCAGTTGGGGTCCATCAATATTTGGGTCAGTCCTGGACCGGTTGCGGTTGTGGTTGCCCCATTTAGACATCAAAAACCGGACTTAACTGGACCTTAAAACACTAGCTATCAACCAATCCCTACATCAACTGTTCCTTGTGAATGCGAGTCGAGATGAGGTTAACCTCCTCCCTAGTGCTTCGAACCATGCTAGCACACCCACCAGCATTTCGAACCCCGCATCCAACCAATCCTCTCTCTCTCCTATACCCAAATTGCCTTGTGAACTACCTTTGACTATGAAAGGAACATGTTCGATCAAACCTGCATCCCCGAGCGACTTTTCAGGTGATCATATGAATAGGACATTCATTCCTAAATTCATGCGAGCTGTACCTCCAGCTTGCACCCCATCAGTTTGAGGATGAACATTCAAAAATCATGTGGGCCATGTCCTTCATGAAAAGCAGACGAGCAGCGCGTTTTGTCGACAGAATTATGCGCAGCTATCAAGCCATAGGGAGTCTATCCTATGCATCATGGCTGGAGTTTGTCATTGAGTTCATCGCCAACTTTTGCCTGAAGAACGAGGTTTAGACATCGAGGACTGAGCTAGAGACCTCGAAGTACTTCCAGGGGTCTTGAACCATCGATGAGTATATTGACAATTTTTGTGAAGTCGTCAATTGTGCATGATACTTCGAAGGAGCCCATATTGTCCTCAAATTTTGACAAGGGCTCAATCCCAAGGTTCAGGACCATGTTGCCTGCCTCACTTCTGGATGTCCCTCGGATGAGAATCCAAGACAATGGTACAATGCTGCAATCTTGTGTGATGAAAATTGGATTGCGAATGAAGCATTTCAAGCCTCTTTGCAGCACATCTTGCACCATGAAACTTCTTCGGTGAACAATAGCATGTTTCATCAACTTCCGATGAGGCTTCCAAACCCCCCTCCACCCCTTTCAAGGTATGCACTGCAAATTGCAACAACTTCAAACTCATCAAGGTATGTTCCTCCTGTGCCCAGTGTTTCCACACCCATATGGCCAAAGGACGTGAGCTCTCTCATGTGCTTTTGATGTGGGCAACCTGGGCACGCACGACCCCCAAGTGCCCAAAATGATTCGATGTCTGGTACATGGACTTTGAAGAAAGACAGGGGTTCACACAGGAGGAGTTCGTGGCCCTCGACGTAAGGGAAATGGTGGAATGAGAAGATGAAGCCCCGAACAAAGTGGTAGAGGATTTTGGCCCAGACAATGAGTGAACAGTATGCCACTGTTGTCTAGTAGTAATCATTTCGCAGTGTTGTCAGTAGAAGAAGTGCACAAATTAGATTCTATTTCTTCAACAACTCCTACTTCGAACAATCTTGCAGCCATACTACCTTCCCCAACCCTTTGAAATCATTTTCAAAAATGTCCAAACTGGGAGAAATGGCTCCCCAAATGGCATATTGTAGCTTTGAACCCAAGTACAAACTCTTTTGGGCTTCTGATATCGATGCAAACCCTCAATACCAGCGAACTCCTCTCGACGAATGCTCTTCTGGACAGTGGTGTGACCAACCTCTTCATCAGCTCTGACTTCGTGAAACGACATCATTTGACTACTAAGCAACTCAGTTGACCCATACCAGTGTATAATGTGGATGGTTTGTCAAACAAAGCAGGCAGCATTTTGGAGGTTTGGGAGACAGTTCTACAATATCGTGACCACTCTGAATGTGCAACATTCACTATCACAGGCCTTGGGAAGCAGGATGTCATCTTAGGCCTTACCTGGCTTCAAAAACACAACCCCAAAGTTGATTGGACATCAGGTGAGGTTAAGATGAGTTGATGCCCTGACCACTGTCATACTTGCCAGAATGAGACCAATGAAGAATGCAAGCTTACCTTCAAGGAGGCAGAGAGTCTTCGAGCCTGTCGAGCAGGCCCAACACCCTCGACAGACATTGAGATGTAGGACATCCCAGATTATCCAGATCTTGTCAATGATAATGATGATGACAATGTCGATGACAATGATATACTGGTGAGGATGAGCTCGAAGATGGTGATCACATCTTCATGGCCACCATCCCCTGTGAGGCCAAGTTTATTCGAGCCATGTCGAACATTTCGCAGAGGTTGGCCAAGGCCTTTCATAAGAACACCCAACCTACATTATTCCACAAATCCATCCCTACACACCTTCACGATTTCAAAGACCTTTTTGTGAAATCGTCATTTGATCATCTCCCTGATTGTAAGGTGTGTGATCATGCCATCGAACTTGTCCCAGGTGCAAAATCTTCAAGCTGTAAGGTCTACCATTTGGCCCCTAGCAAACAGTCCGAAATGGACAAGTTCATTCAGGAGAACCTCAGCAGTGGTCGAATTTGTCCTTCAAAATTGCTGATGGCATCCCCTGTCTTCTTCATCAAGAAAGATGGCAGCCTTTGACCTGTGCAGGATTATCAGGCCCTGAATGCTATCATGATAAAAAACTGATACCCCTTGCCCCTAATTTCAGAGCTTGTAAATCAACTTTGAGGTGCAAAGTATTTCACAAAGCTCGATGTTCGATGGGGGTACAATAATGTTCAGATGAAGGAAGGTGATGAGTGGAAGGCAGCATTTCATATTAATCACAGCCTTTTTGAACCCCTGGTGATGTTTTTCGGACTCACGATTCTGAATAGTGTTTCAAGGTCCGGTCTTTTGCTGTTTTGCTGTATCTCAGCAATGACTGGATGAAATCATTTCATCAAAGAGAGGACCCCCCATCATTTTCACTTCTCTATCCATGATTAAATTTTGTGATTATATTGACAATCACTGACCAGAATCCTTAAGTTCCAGAGATGACCCCCCCAGTCTTTGGCCAGATCTATCTGCTCAAATATTTTCATGATTTTATCTTATTGTTTGAGGTAGTGGGGGGCAGTTTAAATTTTAAAAAGACTGCAAAAGACTGCAACCCAACTGGACCTCGAAACACTACTCACAAACTCCCCCTCCACCTTTCAGACAATGATGAACAATATCTTCCAGGATCTCATCATGGAGGGTGTGGTTTGCGTCTACCTCGACGATATCCTCATTTTTGCAAAATCCATGGAAGAACAGTGTCATGTCACTTGACTCATACTTGAACTACTTTGAAAACACAAACTCTTCCTTCGACACAAAAATGCAAATTTGAAAAAACCTCTATCGAATATCTTGGGTTGATCATCTCCAAAGGTGAGATTTGCATGGATCCAGTCAAGGTAGCCGGTGTAATGGAGTGGCCCACACTGACAAATTGAAAGGAGTTTCAATCCTTCCTTGGTTTTGCAAATTTTTATTGCAGGTTCATCAAAGGCTTTTCCCACCATGCAAAGCCAATGTTTGAGCTCACGAAAAAGGATTGAAGGTGGGGTTGGGCTGAAGCAGAACAATTGGTGTTTGATGAAATCAAAAACTGCATCACATCCTCACCCATCCTTCATGTTGCAGATGATTTGAAGGCTTTTCATATCGAGGCAGATAGTTCGGACTACGCTACAGGCTCAGTCCTCTCTCAGCAATCATCTGACAATCTTAAATGGCACCCCATCGCCTTCTATTTGAAATTGCTCAATGCCATTGAGTGAAACTATGAAATTTATGATAAGGAGATGTTAGCAGTCATGAGATCATTGGAGCAGTGGAGACATTTTCTCGAAGGTGCAAAACATAAGGTCAAAATCTGGATGGACCACAAAAACCTTCAGTACTTCATGACTGCAAAGAAACTAAATCACAGACAGGCTCATTGGTCACTTTAACTGTCTAGATTCGATTTTGTCATGCACCATCGTCCAGGAAAGAGCATGGGTAAGCCGGATGCTCTTTCACGCTGCACAGATCACAGCAATTAGTGTTTAAAGGTCTGGTTTGGTCTGGTTTTTTGACCTCCAAGAGGGGCAACCAGCAACCGCAACCACAACTGGACCAACCCAGATATGGGGCAACCACAACCGAACTGAGTAGGACCAGTTCACATCAGTTTGGTTGCCCCCAAAAAACTGGTTAAGACTGGTCTTAGTCACCATGAGGGGTGGGTTCCTTTCCCATGATGATATGCCCCGCAAGTCATGTCACCATGAGGTGTGGGTTTCTCATTTCTGTAATAATTTTGTACATTGTGGGAAAAAACCCGCGAGTCATGTTGCCATGAGGTGCGGGTTCCTTTCCCACAATGATATAACCCATGAGTCAGGTCACCATGAGGTGCGGGTTTCTCATTTCCATAATAATTTCATATCTTTTCAGCAAATTATTACGGATATGAGCAACCCATGCCTCATGGTGACATGACTCATGGGGTATGTCCTTGTGGGAAGGGAACCCGCACCTCATGGCGACCTGACTCGCAGGTTTTTTCCCATGATGTACACATCTTTTATGCACTGCAGAAAGACCGGTTGCAACTGATGGCAACCAGTCTTTTAATGGTTTTCAAATATTTTCAAAATGAGGCAACCAGCAACTGGAACAACCCCAAATGTGGGCAACTGCAACCGATGGTCTGGTTGCATTCAGTCCAGTTCAGTTCAGTTGCGGTCATTTTTTGGTTGCATTAACCGGACCTTTAAACACTAACAGCAATGGTGCTGATGATAACCACAATACCACGCTACTTCAACCCAAATTCTTCGCCATCTGGGCACTTGAGGGAATCACTGTCGAGGGAGCTGAGAGGGATTTACTTTGCAAAATTTGAAGAGGAGTTCGGGATGGAAGGAGCAAAGATGTGGTGATGTTAGCGATGAAGAATTTGGAGAGGTCAAAGGGCAAGACACTGTGAAGTTTGGAGTGGACAAAGGAGGATGGACTATGGAGGTTTCATGATTGAATTTATGTTCTGATGATCCCTGACCTATGATGCAGAATTGCCGAACAACACCATGACTCAAAGATTAGGGGACATGCTGGACATTGGAAGACCCTCAAACTCATTTTGAGGAACCACTGGTGGCTGAACATGTCTTGTTACATTGGACAGTACTGCAAGGCATGTGATATGTGTCTTCAAATGAAGGCACAAAAATGCAAACTGTTCAGTGAACTACATCCTCTCCTGGTGCCCAAAGCTCGATGGGACGTCGTAAGTGTTGATTTCATCATCGAACTTCCTGATTTGCATGGATTCAATGCTGCAATGGTGGTGGTGGACTCAGTGAGTAAACAAAGCCATTTCATACCCACTCACACCACTGTCACTGCACTGGGCTCAGCTCAACTCTACGTCCAAAATGTCTGGAAGCTGCATGGCCTCCCCCAATCAATGCTGTCAGATTGAGGACCCCAATTTGTCACCAAATTTATGCATGAATTGTATTGTCAACTAGGAATTACCATCTCAGCCTTGACTGCATATCACCCACAGTTGGATGGTCAAACTGAATGCGTTAACCAAGAGCTCAAACAGTACATTCTAATTGTCATAGGCAAACAACAGAACGATTGGGACATGCTCCTACCCCTGGGTGAATTCACATACAACAACCACATCCACTTGTCTATGCAGCACTCCCCATTCTTTATCAATACCGGTAGACACCCCCAGATGGGTTTCAAACCTGATCAACATCCATCGAAGCTCAAAGCTGTCAATGAATTCATGGATTGAATGAAATCCATGCTAGATGAAGCACAGGCAACCCTTTCAAAATTGAAGGATGACATGGCAAGGTACTATAATCAACAGCAAACCCCAGCACCAAAGTTCAAGGCAGGTGATAAAGTCTGTCTCAATGCTTTGGACATTAGCATGACCAGGCCCTCAAAAAAGTTTGCACATCAATATCTCAGCCCCTACCCAATTGTTCACCCTGTAGGCTCACATGCATACCGTCTGAAACTACCGCCATCCATGTCATGACTCCACCCAGTCTTCCACATTGTCAAACTTGTGCCAGCCCCGCCAGATCTAATCATAGGTCAACAACTGTGTCCACTGCCACCACCAACTATCACAGGAGGAGAGCAGAGGTATGAGCTTGAAGAGGTGATAGATAGTCAGATGAGGGGCAGGACACTGCAATACCTGGTTGGGTGGAAGGGCTACAGTCGCAAAGAAAATTTGTGGATTTTGGAATGTGACTTGAATGCTCCTGAGCTAATAAAGGACTTCTACAGAGCCCACCAACCACCCCTAAATGTATCAATGCCCTGCTTTTTGGTTGCATGGGTTTTCAACTGTGACGCCAGGTCTGGTCACCGTGGAGTTTTTCGCATTGGGACACTGTGGCTTAAAGGGGGGGTGATGTAAGGGGAACCCTCAATGAGCACTCACAAACCCCTACAAACATCTACAAAGTTCATGAACATTCTTCGAACAATCTTCAAACTACTTGAACAAACTTTGAACCCTTTGAACAAACTTTGAACACTTTGAACAAACTTCGAATCCTTCAAACAAACTCTGAACACCACAGTCCTTGACTCGACCTTCTCATGTGGATCTTGATGGTGAAGTTAGCCCCAGCATATTATCGAAAAATGGATGTTGCACTTGTTGATATTGGATAATATCATGAGCTACCTGCATGGTGAAAGGACTTCAGAGCTGCTTGGAAAAAAGTGAAGAAAACACCCATCACACTTCCCCTTAATAAAAAATACTGTCCCAGTCCTCATCGATTGCCCACAAATCATTGTCGACCATTTGCTCATTTGTAAACACCTTGTCCAAGCTGTTCATCCTGTTCACCCAGTTGTCTTCCTTGAAGTGAAATGAAACTGTACCTTGCCATTTTGGTCCCATCCATCTCTCATACCCTTATCCAATAACCACACTGAACAAGCAGCTTCAGCTTCAGTTCCTGCCACCACCCCTGAGAGCTTGGATACACAGCTAGCTTCACCTGAGAATGACATTGATGGGTCTGATGGGTCTGATTATGAGTTAATCAACATGTCACTCAACACAAGGTGAGATGGGAGAGCAACGTATCATGCAACCATAAAAGCCCATGTCGACACAATTTGAGACTTCTGCAACAGGTTGGAGTACCAAATAATGTGAGGATCAGTGATTCTTGGACACATTAGAAATGGAGGGCACACATTTCTTGAGGTTGATGGAGAATTGTTTGAGTAGGGAGTGACATTCTAATTCCATGAGGTCTGCTGCACCTGCAATGTGGGAACAATTGACAGCAAATGCTATGTTCTACTGGACATGACCTGTAGCATCAGAATGGCACACCTAATACTACTAGTCATTATATTTCACTACACACATAGTTTGATATCTCAAGTTGCAGAAGCAAATTTGACTTAAGTATTACAATAATACAAACACAGGCCTGATCACTTAGCAATATCATGACATCAACAAATATTCATGTGTGGCTGAGGTCCCATGACATGTCTGGGGAGGGGTTGAGCTAGGGGCACTGGATTAGAGCTAGCATGGGAAATGTACTCAATTTTGTCATGGTGTCTGCTGATGCATGCACATGTGTTGTTGATTATTGATTATTGATTATTTGTATACCATTCATACCTCTTCTCCAGCTATCATTGACAATGCTCATTTTGGATTTCTGTGCTTTGTGCTCCTGTTGGCGATCCCAAGGCTCTTACCATATGCATTGCTGGAGCTCCATCTTTGTGTCAAGTGGTGAGCCTGTGTCTGCATGACACCTGTTCCCAATTTTTATGCAAATACATCAATGTCTTGCCCTTACTGAGTATCACTGTGCTGTCTCATGAATTGATGTTTGTTTGGTCATTGGTATGTTCACCACACTTCCTTTCCTTAGTTTCTTCTAACATGTCACTCATGACAAAGTCTGTAGATAATGTTGGGGTTTCACACCCTGTTCCTGTATTCATTGGGGTTCTACACCTTGTCCCTGTATTTGTTGCCTCTACTTGAGCATTTTCTCTGTTGTTCAATCACGGTCTGCAAGAGAAAATAACTGTTTATGTGCATGCAGGATGAAACTAAACAAGAGTGGGGCAAGCTGTCATAAACCTGAAGAGCAGCTTCCTGAAATGCCAAGGGAAAAGTTGAAGAGTTTGGATAGACAACAGCCAACCCAGTTTGTTCCATTTGATCCTGTGCTTGAACCCACTGACTTTCCACCTGCTCTCCCATATGACAGCTTGCACAGAATCATTGGTGATTTCTGTGCAAATTCTACACCTGTAAGGGGACTAGAGGGTGTCCCACATGTTTCTCCTATTTTTTACATTCGTCCTATATTTTTTCTTGCCTCGTTTCCTTCTATTCTTCATTTTCTATGATTTTTCCCTTATTTTATTACTAATTTCCCTTTCTATCACATTTGTGCATGTTGACAGTTTTATATTTAGAGACGGAGTACCCTTCCGACATCTACCCCTTGGTATTACATCATGCGGCGGCCTTGATCAGCCTATCTCCGCCTTTTCTATTTTTAGTTATTATTTGATTTTTGCAGTTTTCACATATACTGGGCACTGGCAAAGGGATCTTTAGAGTTTTCTCTTCGGATTTCCCTTTGCTAGGGGCGCCCCCAATCCCTGTATTATGTAGCATAATTTTAACTTCGGATTTCCCTTTGCTAGAGGCTGAGGTTGCCCTTATAGTAGAAAACTCTCTCTTAAGGCCCGAAATCGCAAACACGCTGCCAAATATAGGCAGGTACAGAGTGGACGACACTTCCCAAACCTCCACAGACTCCCTACACACCATTCCCAACAGTCCTGCCTTTAGTGCGCTGCCATTTTCGCCAAATGCACCCCCTAGCGCTATGGACGCATCAGAGCACCTCGACGTGCTTGAAAGCGACGTTACCGGAATACGCGCGCAAATTGATTCACTTAAATCTACGATCGAAAACTTTGTCAGAACACTTCAGACCAGCTCCACGACTAATATTTCCCCCATTATGACTCCAAGCGCGCCCAACAACGACGCGCCACCAAACGCGCCCAAGGAGCATGCCCAGATCAAACTGTCCCCCCCCCGCCGAATTTAATGGTGCGCATGCACAGGGACATGCATTCCTTAACTCCTGTGAGTTGTATATCAGTCTCCAGTTGCATCAATTCGTCGATGAAGCTGCAAAAATTTATTGGGCCTTCACATACATGAAATCTGAGCATGCCTATCTCTACGTGGACCGTATTCTGCGACAAACCAAAGAACTTGGTTCCCTACCTTTCTCCACTTGGGGTGACTTTCGAGCAGAGTTTGTACGCCACTTTTGTCCCCTCAATGAGCACCACCGAGCAGTGACACGACTTGAGTCATCCTTGTACCACCAGGCACGTTGATCCGTGGATGATTATATCGATGAGTTTAAGGACTTGATGGACATGGCAGGATATGGGGGCGGGCTACCAGTGGTGGTGAAGTTCTGACGAGGCCTCAACCAGGAGATTCAGGACCAGATTGCCCAGATGTTGGAAGGACGTCTGGCAGATGATGATATCTATGCTTGGTATGAAGCTGCTTCCCTCTGTGATGAGAACTGACTCACAAATGCGGCGTTCAATGCTGCATTCTGGGCTCCAACTACCACTCCTACATCCCACATCTTCAATCGAACCCTTCCCCAATGCAACCCTATTCCCATCCATCAAACTCCTGCACCGGCCGTCAATGTTCTGGTACCAATGGATGTCGATGCAGCCCATAGCCACGCATGCAGGTTAAACCTCTGCTACTGCTGTGGGGAAACTGGACATATGGCTGGAGCATGCCCCCATCATCAGGATATCCACATGCTCACCACCGAGGGGCGAGATGAACTCCTCCAGGACCTGTTGGCACTTGTAGATGTTGAGGAAGCGAAGGGTCAGGTCGCAGAGGAGGTCAAATTAGAGGGTGTAGAGGAGCAGGATTTTTCTATTCGCAGCGAGTGAATCATACGCCCTCGTTGCCTGTCCATAACCACTTTGAAGTTTTGTCAGTTGAATCCCCGGAGAATGAATCTGATTTCATGACTATTCCCCTCTCTGAACCTTTGAAGTTGGGTGAAGATGTACCTGCCCCTCCTCTCTCTACCTCTACCTCACGCCCCAAAATTAAATCATGGGAGCGCAAACTACCACGCAAATATATTGTTGCATCCACTCCTTCTGCACACTCCTTGAACCCTGGCGATTGAACTACAGACTACCAGTCTCTGCGCTCCTAGACTCTGGTGCTACTGGTCTCTTCATTGACACTGACCTTGCACGACAACATCGCCTGAATACTCGCATCCGATACCTGTTTATAATGTGGATGGATCCCCAAATGAAGCTGGTGCCATCCGAGAGGTTGTGGACCTGGTCCTCCATTACAAAGATCATAGTGAGCGTACACTTTTTGCTGTCACTCAGTTAGGGAAGCAGAAGGTGATTGTGGGCTATCCGTGGCTTTGAGACCATAACCCAGATGTTAACTGGCATACTGGGGAGGTCACCATGAGCTGATGTCCATCCAGCTGTCGCACCTGTTTCACGGAAGCCAGACAAGAGCGCCGCGGACAAAGGGCCTCGGTACGACGCACTCAGAAGTGTTGTGCTGGACCCCTACCTCTGCCTGATGTGGAGTTGGAGGGGGTTCCTGATCTGATACCAGACTCAGATGATGATGAGGAGGAAGCAGAGGAAGTTGAGGAAGGGGATCAGATTTTCTACACTGCGATTCGTCCATTGCATGAGGTGTGTGCTACATTGAACATATCCCAGCGCCTTGCCAAGGCCTTCCACAAAAACAATACTGCTAAATCCTCTACTGACTCCTTACTCCCTCATCTTCATGAGTTCGAGGACGTGTTCTCCAAGGAATCATTTGATTCTCTCCCTGCATGCAAGCTGTGGGATCACGCCATCGAACTCATCCCTGGTGCAACCCCTTCCTCCTGCAAGGTCTATCCTCTTTCTCCTGAGGAACAGTGACAGCTTGACCAATTCATTGACGAACACCTAACCTCTGGATGTATTCGACCATCCAAATCGCCCATGGCCTCTCCCTTTTTCTTTGTCAAGAAGAAGGATCACTCACTTTGTCCAGTTCAAGACTATAGAAGGCTCAACGACATCACGGTCAAAAATTGCTACCTGCTACCTCTCATCTCCGAACTTGTGAACCAACTCTGTGGAGCACGATACTTCACCAAACTCAACGTCCGTTGGGGTTACAATAATGTGAGGATAAAGGAGGGAGATGAGTGGAAGGCAGCCTTTTGTACCAACCGTGGTCTTTTTGAACTGCTCATCATGTTCTTTGGCCTTACTAATAGTCCTGCCACCTTCCAGACCATGATGAACGACATCTTCCATGACCTCATCCTCGAGGGCGTCATCTGTATCTACCTTGATGATATCCTCATCTTCACTCACACAGTGGAAGAGCATCGTCGCATTATGCGCCTCATCTTGGACCGACTTCAACAGTACAAACTCTACCTTTGCCAGGACAAGTGCGAGTTTGAGAAGACCAAGATCGAGTACCTCGGCCTGATTATCTCGGAGGGCCAGGTAGAGATGGATCCAGTCAAGGTGAATGGGGTCACGGCATGGCCGACGCCCACGAACAAGCAAGAGGTGCAGTCCTTTTTAGGCTTCATCAATTTCTACTGGCATTTTATCAAGGATTTCTCACATCACACATGACCACTGTTTGACTTGACTTGCAAGGAGGCATGGTGGTGGGACAATGCACAGCAGGAGGTGTTTGAAAAGCTTAAAGAGATAGTCACTTCTGCTCCCATCCTTACCTTTGCTGATGATTTGCGCCCTTTTCATGTAGAAGCCGACAGTTCTGACTTTGCAACGGGCGCCGTGTTGTCTCAGCAGTCTCCGGAGGACCAGAAGTGGCATCCTGTTGTGTTCTACTCCAAAAGCCTTAGTGCTGTGGAACAAAACTATGAGATCCATGACAAGGAGATGTTGGCGATAATGCGTGCGCTTGAGGAGTGGTGACACTTCCTCGAGGGTGCCCTACACAAGGTGGAAATTTGGACGGATCACAAGAATCTCGAGTACTTTATGACGGCCAAGAAATTGAACTGTCGTCAAGCTCATTGGTCCCTGTATCTATCCAGGTTCAACTTCTCCTTGCACCACTGTCCAGGTCGCAGCATGGGGAAGACCGATGACCTCTCCCGACGTGCGGATCACGGGGATGGTGGTGACGACAATCAAGACATTGTGTTGTTGCAGCCAAACCTGTTTATGATCCGGGCATTGGGAGGTATCGCACCCCAGGGTGAGGAGCGGGACATCCTACGTGACATCCATCGTGCGAACCATAGTGGTTTATACAAGGATGTCGTGGCCCGAGCTGTTAAGGAACTGAGGAAGGGATCTACCCTCTCCTTACGTGCGGTAGAGTGGGCTGAAAAGGAGGACTTGTTGTATTTCCAGGATCGCATCTATGTACCCAACGACCCAGACCTTCGTCAATGTATCATATCCCAACACCACGACTCACGGATTGCTGGTCACCCTGGATGCTGGAAGACCTTGGAGCTCACCTCACGGAATTATTGGTGGCCGCAGATGTCACGGCTCATTGGTCAGTATTGTCGTACTTGTGACCTTTGCTTACACACCAAGATTCCTCATTGCAAACCCATTGGTGAGCTACACCCTCTCCCTGGCCCAGAAAGTTGTTGGGATGTTGTCAGTGTCGACTTTGTGGTGGAGTTGCCAGAGTCAAATGGGTTTGATGTGGTGATGTGCACAGTTGATTCTGCAGGGAAACGCGCTCACTTCATTCCCACTCACACCACTGTCAGTGTTAAGACTATAGGTCTTTAACTCAGCCTTGGCTTCATATGTCACAGTTGGATGCTTTCCAACTATATCGGTATCGCACTAGGAGGCTTTCCTAGTGTATCAGGCTTCTGGCCTTCACTTGGGTACTTCCTCAAGTCGTTGCAGCTATCCATACTCAGAGGCTTTCTGAGTAGACCATTGGTTCATGTATCACAGTTGGAGGCTTTCCAACTGTCAAGTTCGAGTTATCACAGCTAGGGGCTTCCTAAGCTGTTGAGTGTTCTGGTTGAGTCTAAGACCGTTGATTGAATTAGGTCAAGCTGAGGAATACAGGCAGTATTACTACAGCTTATATACAGTTCAAAGATACCTATCGTCCAATTGGAATGCAGGATCATTATCAAGTATAAATAGAAAGAACAATAGAAATAACAGGCCTCATGCCTTGCATGAGGCGTCCGATGTTATGGAGTGCTGTGGCGCAGCATGTCGATCATGAGTGTCCGACATCATGGACCTCATGTCAAAGGGCTGTCATATCACAGCATGCATGGGAGTGGGTTCAGGTGCATGGAGTCACCATGCGTCAAAGTGTCTCCTGTTGGAAGTGAGTCGAGTCGAATGAGAAAATTAAAGTACCTGGTCTTGCCAGTGTACGTCTGGTCATCGTGGGTTACGATAACGGAAAATCATAACAGTCAGTGCCCTGGGTGCCGCCCGCCTCTTTCTTCACCATGTCTGGAAATTACATGGACTCCCTGGCGCCTTCCTTTCCCATGGCCCTCAGTTCATAGCAGAGTTCACTCGTGAGCTGTACCGACTTCTGGGTATCAAACTCCTCACTTCGACTGCTTATCACCCACAAACTGATGGCCAGACCAAACGAGTCAACCAGGAGTTGGAGCAGTACATCCGTGTCTTCGTCAATGAACACCAGGACGATTGGGACAATCTCCTTCCCCTGGCCGAGTTCAGATACAACAATCATGTCCATGCTTCCACTCAACAAACCCCCTTCTTCTTGGACACTGGACGGCATCCACGCATGGGATTCGAACCTCACCAAGCCCCCTCACATATTGAGACAGTGAATGAGTTCATGGAATGCATGAGGGACAGTTTGGAGAAAGCGAAGGCGGCCTTGGTGAAGGCAAAGGATGACATGGCACATTTCTACAATCAACGCCACTCTCCAACGCCGCAGTACAAGGTTGGTGATCAAGTTTATCTTGACTCCAGTGACATCTCCACTACCCGTCCATCCAAAAAACTCTCCCATCGCTTCCTGGGACCTTTCCCCATTGTCAAGTGCGTTGGAATGCATGCCTATCATCTATGCCTCCCAGCCTCCATGTCTAGACTTCACCCAGTCTTCCACATTGTGAAACTCCTTCCAGCTCCCTCAGATCCTTTTCCAGGATGCCGTTCATGACCACCACCACCACCTACAGTCGTGGAGGGAGAACCCCAGTATGAAGTCGAGTCAATCTTGGACAGCCGGTTACGTTGAGGGAAGCTCCAGTATTTGGTACACTGGAAGGGTTATGGGTATGAGGAGAACTCATGGGTCGAGGAGTCCGATGTGAACGCCCCTCGGTTGGTCAAGGAGTTCCACCAATGGCACACTGCTGCACCACGTCGCATTCAAGTCAGTGACTTTGGTCATATGCGATTTTGAATGCATCGGGGCGATGCATCTTAGAGGGGGGGTGATGTAAGGGGACTAGAGGGTGTCCCACGTGTTTCTTCTATTTTTTACGTTCATCCTATATTTTTTCTCGCCTCCTTTCCTTCTATTTTTCATTTTCTATGATTTTTCCCTTATTTTATTACTAATTTCCCTTTCTATCACATTTGTGCATGTTAACAGTTTTATATTTAGAGACGGAGTACCCTTCCGACATCTACCCCTTGGTATTATGTCATGCGGCAGCCTTGATCAGCCTATCTCCACCTTTTCTATTTTTAGTTATTATCTGATTTTTGCAGTTTTCACATATACTGGGCACTGGCAAAGGGATCTTTAGAGTTTTCTCTTCAGATTTCCCTTTGCTAGGTGCGCCCCCAATCCCTGTATTATGTAGCATAATTTTAACTTTGGATTTCCCTTTGCTAGAGGCTGATGTTGCCCTTATAACACCCCTCTCAATTGAGGAGGCAGGATGCACTGTGGGTTGACACCAACTTCACAGCTTTCTAAGTTGAAGGCTGTGAAAAACTTACTGTCTGTGCTTACAGTATCAAATGTTACAAGAATGGAATGATCAAAGTCTTCACAACCCATTCATGAATTCCAGGGCCCTGTATTGGACCATGCATGTGATCGTATCTGTGATGGTTGTCGGATGCACTTATGAAGTGGAAAGGTTCCTCCCCATGCACTAGCCAATGGCCTATGGATGGGTGCAGTCCCTGAAGAAGTATCCTGCCTTAGATTTCTAGAAAGGCCACTGATTGCATGCATGTGATAAACTTAAATATATGCCTAGTGGACCCCAGTTGTGTTCTCTTAGGTATTCCACCTACCATTGTGGTGCAAAATGCCCTCCTCAACCAACTAAACTTTAAATAGCTCCTCACATCAAGACCATCAATTCCCCCATCATGTGTGCACATCCCACCCCCTTCTTGTAGATAGAACCCACACAGTCTTAGCTAGCAGATAAGTGGGTGTCACCCTAATAGTTACTATGCTGAGAGCTAAGACAGCTCTGCATGCTTTCAGCCTCCCATTTTTCATTTTGATGATTAAAATTATTGTCTGATGAGGACCAGGGGGGGGGCAAGGGCTCCAATTGGATGTATCAAGAAGGGCATGGACTCCATGCACCTGAGTATACCTGAGCTGATATAGAATGTGATTGAGTATAAAGAGCATTAGCATGTATCACTTGATCAGAATCTGTAAGGTTGGACCAGCTCTTGGGGTGTTCCAATTCTGAGGAGGATGAGTCCACTATGTCAGACCAGGCCATGCATTGTGAACCCCAAGAACCAGGCATGTTTGAATGGGATGGAGAAAGGTTAATGCAATGTTAAATGTGATGTTGAAATTTGGTGCACATGATAGTTCTGAACCATCACATGCATATATGGCTATGGACAGTACAGCCTTTTGCTTGGTGTGTCAGTGGATTGTGTATATTTGGGACATTTAGTACACTTACTTTCCAATTGAACCTCCTCAAGATCCCTCACATCAGGCATGTGACCCTCCAGCAGTGGAAACACATTTGATAACCATCACTAATTCAAGGTTGTCATTTGAATGCCCTACCACTCCTTACAATTGTATACAAAAAAAAAAAGTACCTTTGTGCATTATGTTTGCATCCTCCACCCATCTGCAGACTCTTTTCACCCATGTTCCAATCCTGCTCTGGTGATATACCATTATGATTGTCATTCAGCATCTTCTTCTTTCCATGATACTTAGTCCTGGACAACTGTTTGCTGAAATTCTTTGTGTTATTCATAGAAGGTTTTGTGACAGAAAGCAATGGTGCCAATGCTTTCAGGGAGCTTCCCACTGATAGTCAGTGCATGCCCATACAATAGAGGGGCACTGAGAGGTCTTGCTGAAGAACCATGAAGGCTACACCACTCCAAGACCAACACCATGCCCAGAGACTGCAGTCTTTTTGAGACAGCCCTGTAAGGTCTGACATGCCACCTGTTGAAATAATGTGTGAGGCATGTCTTCTTATTTATATAAATGGTCCAATGCACTCTTTCTTTCTGGGCAGCCACTGAGATTGTCACACATGTGCTAGCTCTTATGCCATGGGCCAAGCCAATAGAGTGGCATCTGGTTATATGACACATCAAGCCTCCAATAAATGTGTAGTCAAAGAGTAAATGTGTCTTGGACCTTGTCAACAAGCTGTGAGACTCCACTGCAGCAGTGAATGGCAGATGTGATGATGGGGTGACATGGCACTTCAGATGGGACTTGCTCTATAGTACAAGTAGTACTACAAAAACAATGGGAGACAGTTTATATCATGTCTAGACATTGTACTGTGAAGTATGTAAGATGTAGTTCAAATGACTAGGTCCTGGTAGGATATTTTTGGGGGTGCCAAGAGGGGAGTGCTGTTTACTTCAAGTTGATAGGGCATAGTATGTAAGTTACATAAGTTAGAAATTGAAATTTGGTGCATGATACATGCAATAGCTTGTGCACAATACAATTCAGAACAGAGGAGCAGCTACGTGAAACATCGATGTCCATTCTAATTTGTGCCATCACTGAAGCAGTGTCCCTGTGGAATGTCATTGGGGGATGACCTAGTTCCAGAAAATGTTTGTATTGCATTCTGCTTCAGATATCACATTAACAACAGCTTGCTACTACAGGTATAGTGGAGCGGATGCGCAGTACCAGGAAAGAGACATATACGAGAGATCTTGTTTGTGGTAAGTGGAAACAGAAGAAGCACAAATATGAAGTCAGGCCCACTGGTAAGATTGATCACCTTCTATTCAATGTAAAACTTAAAGTGTCCAGCCAAGAAAAGGAAGATGGGCAAGGAACAGCAAAATGACAAGAAGATGAAGCAGCATGCCAGCAACCATTCAGAAGAGGAAGCCACAATTAACAGTGACTCTGATGAAGGATCTGACATTCAGGACGATGAGGAGATGGAGGCATTTCTTAAAGATATAGACCCTTCAGTTATTCTAACAAACCACAGTGGTGATGGAGGGCCTAGACCTGGATTGCAAAATTGTATGTTTCAAGTATGATGGCTATACAAAGGTTGATACCAATTATATTCAGGGAAAAGGAAGGTCAAACATGAGAAGATGAAGGGAAAGAAGAGGACCTTTTCCAATGTAGAATCCGATGATGCAAGTGAAGTTGAGCTGGACATGGATTCAGATGGTGCCTTGGAAGAAGTGATGGACAACAAGCAGGATTGTCATACTAACACCAATTAATTTATTGGTGTTGTCATCACTACAAGGCCACCAAAAGGTTGGTATGCATGTGGTAGATCACATTAGAATTTCATTGTGTACATTCAGCTTCCCACACTGACCATGGTAGTTTGGACAGCAGGACAAACAGGGTTCAGAATAGCATGGACATCACATACACAGGTTTGTGTAGTATAGTATGCTCTGGGGGCAAACTAACCTCAAGCAATTTTTTGGTAGATACAGCTGAAATCTTTGTGTTGGAGCAGACTATATACGCTGCACAGGGGAAGAGACAACACGTTCCTTACAACCTACCTGGGGTTTAGTTAGACTTACAGCTAGGGTTAGCAGAGGTAAGAACACTGTATTCCTACTATGGTACAGGTTCTCCTTATATACATAATATTAAGGATGTCACATGACTCGGGAATGTGTTTACCGCATGTATGCGCAGTAAGCGCAGTAACATGCGTATGCTGCATGTATCGCCTCATGTATACATGTGTATGCTGCATGTATTGCCTCATGTATACAGCATGCATCAGGGATTAATTTCAACACCCCCCCTCAAACTGTACAGTGCTCTAAGCAGCTAAGTTTGAATCTCGAAAGTAATTCTGAGAGAGTCTCTAAATTTCCTGAATAGGACGGCGCCAAGGTTCTTTGTGAACATGTCAGCCCGATTATCACTTCCAGGAATGAAAACGACTGTGACTTTGTCATTTTCTATGCATTCGCGGGTGTAGTGGTAGCGAATGTCTATATGTTTGGTCCTTCTTTCCTGAACTGGATTTGATCCAATAAAGATGGATCCTTGATTATCAGCGCAGATTGGTACGCGCTTCAGTGTATATCCAAGTTCCTGGAATAAGGACTCTATCCACACTATCTGCCGACAAGTGTCGGAGAGAGCCATGTATTCGGCTTCTGTGGATGACAGTGCTACAGTTTTTTGTAAATGGGACTGCCAGCACACAATGCCACTCACCAGAGTAGCAAAGTAACCCGTTGTAGATTGGCACTTGACTGTGTCAGCTGCCCAATCAGAATCTGTGAAGGCCTGTAGCCCCTCGGATTTCTCTCCATCATAGACCATACTGTACTTCTGGGTTCCCACCAGATAGCGCATTATGTACATTGCTTTGTCTAGATGTTCTTGGCTAGGATTAGCCGAGAATTGCGACATCTTGATTACCGCGTAAGCGATATCAGGTTGCGTTCCGAGCATCAGATACAATAAAGATCCGATCACAGACTGATATTTTGATCTAAGCGCCGCGTTTGGCGTCGCTGTGTTCTCCGACGGTTTGTAGCCAGTCGGGAGCGGAGTGGGGGCAATCTTGGCATTTGTCATCTCGAACCTCTCAAGCACTTTGGCGAGATATTCTGTTTGATCGAGTTTGACTTTTGCAGCGGTCTGGGTGATGCGCATGCCTAAGAATTCCGTGACTTTTTCAGTACTACGGCACTCCCAATGCTTCAGGCAAGCATTCTTCTTTTCATCCACAAGTTTCTTGTTCTTGCCCATGAACAAGCCATCATCAACATAGACTAGCGCAATAACGATGCTGCCTGTCTTAGGATCCTTGTGTATGAAGATGCCGGCATCGGAGCTGGCGCGCACGAACCCAATGGTGCGCATAAATGCCTCTAGCTCTCTCCACCATGCTAGTGAAGCCTGTTTAAGGCCATACAATGCTCGGCGTAAGCGCATTACTTTGCGCTCTTTACCCTCGAGTTTGAAACCCTCGGGTTGATCCATATAGATCTCCTCATCAAGTTTGCTGTATAAAAATGCGGTTTTTACATCTAGACCGGTCATATACATGCCTTCTAGAGACGCAAGGGCAAACATGAGACGTACGGTCTCGTAGCGGACTACTGGTGAGAAAATCTCATCAAAGTCAACACCTTCGACTTGTGAAAAGCCTTTGGCCACGAGTCTGGCTCGTTTTCTTCCATCCGATTTCACGGAGAAAACCCATCTATTTTTGATCGTTTTTTGATCATGTGGAAGATTGACGATGTCATAGACTTGTCGCTTGCGAAGAGCCTCTAACTCTTCACGACAAGCCTGTTTCCACTCAAGTTGCTGCTGCCGGGGTAGGCGCGCAATATCGCGAAATTGGTTTGGAACTAGGCTTTTTCCGCTTGATGGTGTGACTGCTTTTGACAACAGCCAGCGGATAAGCTCATCTCCACCTTCCTTGGTTATCTTTTTAATATAACCTGCTTCGTCCAGTTCCCCCATTGGGTGATCATGTTCTTGATTATTGGAATCGGGCACACTCTCGTGGGGTGCCGAACTCGGTCCAGCAACCGGTTCTTGCTGTTGAGGTCGTGGTCGTGTTTGGTTATGATCCGAATCTTGACCCACAGACTTCTTCCAATATCGATCACGCGCAATGTCTCTCTCTATGTCAGAGGGGAGTCGCTGTTCTCCATAGGTATTGCCGGGACGGTTTGGGATTTTCCTCTGCCTGCCTGATCGACGGGGCAATTGCTGCCATTCCTGTTGATCTTCACGTCTTGGACGAAAGTCCTCAGTGCTAACTGGAGGCGGCGGAGGAGGAGCGTTAGTCGCATCGTCATGCGCCTTTTGCTCGCTTGGTAAATCATCATCATCTTCTAATGATGGAGGAAGGGGCGGATTTTGTGGTGGTATAGGGTCATCGCCATCCGTTCCAGATGAGTGGTCGTCATCTTCTGGTTCTGGTGGAAAATCACCAAGGTCTGTCTTGGCAGGAGTCTTAGCTCCGGGACAGCATGGGAACATCGTTTCATCAAATAGTGCCATAGCACCAATGAATATTGCGCCGTTTTGTCGCATGAAACGATATGCTTTAATGCCATCTTCTACTCCAAGGTACGTCATTAGCTCCGATCGAGGAGACAATGTTGTTGGACGTTTTTCCTTTGGTAGATAGACATAAGCACCGCAACCGAAGACCTTCAGATTGTTTAGATCTGGGCGGACCTTTGTCAGGTCCTCAAAAGGTGTCAGCCATTTCAGGCGCCTTATTGGGGTTCGGTTGTATAAATGTGTTGCATGTTCTATGCAAAATTCCCACCATGATTGTGGTAGACAAGCGGTGAATTGCAGGGTTTGCGACTTTTCCATTATTGTCCTTATAGCGTGCTCTGCGCGCCCGTTCTGTTGATGAACGTGGGGTGCAGACATCTCTATTTTGATGCCTAAATCCTTGAGCTATTTTTGTAGCTCACGATCCTTGAACTCCCCCCCTGGATCGACATGCCAGCGCTTGATTGTAGCGCCATATTGGGTCTTAGCCATTGCTTGAAATTGTCTAATCGCTGCAGCAGCGTCAGATTTCTTTCTAAGGCATTGGACCCAAATATGTAATGTTTTGTCATCCAGAAATACAATGAAGTATTTATGTTTGTGGTACGATAGTACCGGGAGTTCCTTTAGGTTGGAATGTATTAATTCAAAGGATTTGTCAGCTCGTGAGTCTGACTCGGGAAAAGATTTTGAGGTCATTTTCCCTTCTGCACACCCTGGACATATAATTTTGTCTTTAGGAATAATTAAATTCCTTGGGAATTTTATGGTGCTTTTAGGCATTTTCCCTAGCGCCTCTTTGGATGGGTGTCCAAGTTGCCTATGCCAAGTCAAGTAGTCAGCGACATAAATGGTCGTGACATTAACCTTTTTGGTGCTCAATATATGAGTCCGAGCCCAATAGATCGTGTCATTCCTCCTTAGAGGGACACAATGCATGATTGGGTTTCCATGCTCGATGAATGAAATGTATGCGGAGGAACCACTCACATCACTTCCGTCTTGTAAAAAGACCCCCATTGACATCAATCGAGTATTAATGTCGGGTATGTAGTAGACGGGGTATAGCCGCGTTTCACGCGTCTCTGACTTCCCATTACATACTACCTGGTGCCTAATGAAGACTGCTCCTTTTCCTACTATATGAGTAGTACCAGTGGCCGTTTGGACCAAGGTAGAGTCCTTTCTCGGTAAAGGCTCGTAAGAAGCGAAATCTTTCATTTCACCAGTGAAGTGTTTTGATGCGCCTGAATCTATGATCCAGTCGGCACCTTTCTTACAATCTCCCTTTGCACACATAGCACATATATTAAGATCTACATAATTCCATGATACATTTAATAGCGGTAAAATTTCACATGAAAAGTTCGCTGTATTCATAGGAATTTTAATCTTAGTGCTTGTGGCAGGGAAAAGGACTGACCTGTCATCATACGCCCCTGTGTCAAGGGGTTCATCGACAAGCATTTCATCGACGGCTTTCCACACTTCCTCGTCAGTTACTGGAGGTTCGGATCCGAGGGAGACGGTATCGTCTTCTACCTCCTCGATCGTTGCCTCGGTTTCTGGCTCTATCCTCCTTCTCTTACCTTCTCACACCGTAAGGTGCTCTTCCAGTGGTCGCAGGTTTTTCGTGCTGCACAGAAGTTGCATGCGCTCGAGGGTGTCTCGAGCTTGCTGGTATTCGGTGTAAACCGAGCGAGAAGAGGAGGCCGCGCCCGTGTATGCCTGTGCAGGCGGTCGGCGGCGAGGATCCCTTGTGGGAGTGTGTTCGCGTCGCTCGATGCGCTGTATGAGCGGCATCAGCGGTATGATGGTGCCATTACCATTTATGGTGGTAAAGGCATTGGAGGCGAGGTGGGTATGTTTCTCCTTTGGCTTCTCCTCCTTAGTCTTTCTGTCCCCACGTCGTCCACGTTTTCGGGACGAGTCTCTGTTGCTGTTTTGCCCTTCTTTGGGCTGCCATTTGGGGTTTCCCCCCTTGCGCTTAACAGCGGAAAGTTTGTTGGCCTGAGGCTGGCCAGCGGGCTTTCCAACTGCTGTGCGCCTTGAGGCTTCAGCAACAATGGAGTCCTTGACATGTTTAAATGTCAAGGCGCTAGTGGCAGTCGTGTTAAGGACCGTTGCAGACAATGAGTCGTATTCGCGCGGCATCGCAGCAAGTAGAATCATCGCCTGTACTAGCTCGGGGATGGCGACGTTAGCAGCTGTGAGGCGCTCAAATTTGTCTGCCATTCTCGCAATCTCCGGTGCGGGGTTCGCAGCCGGGATTTTGATTGTTATTGCGGACCTAAAGTCCGAAAAGACTTGGGAGGGGCCATCCACACCATAATCGGTGCGAATTAGAACCCACACCTCTTCAGCAGTGTCCTTTGTGTTGGCACGCTGCCGAATGGAGGGGGCCAGGCGGAGCACTAGGCTACCAATAGCCTGGTCGTTTTTGTTGCTCCAGGTCTGGAGCTTGGCATTAGCATCCGCTACCAAGGTAGCGTTCGTCGCCGTCAAGGGAGGCGCCGGGGGCGGTTTTTGCTCCGCCCCGCTAGTTATTTGCCAGAGGCCCTGAGACCTGAGCCATGCCTTCATTGAGTCGGCCCATAAGATGTAATTTGATCCGTCGAAAGTTTGAACAAGTTTTTCAAGAGTTGAAGACATGATTCTGTGGTGGCAGCTGTTAAAAGCGCTCAATCAGTCTTTTTACTCAATAAAACACGTTTAACGTTCTCAGGAGAAAACACTCCTTCAGAGTGGTTAACCCTAGTCAACCTAGGTTTTATATGCAGCTCGCAGGGAGCGCAATGCAGCTCATGAAGAGCGCAAGGTTATAATTTGGAGATGATGAAGTCAACGTCGTTCGCAGCTAATTAAAGCGCGTTCGCGACGTGCCCAGCAGGGCCCATAACCTGTTGGAGCAGACTATATACGCTGCACAGGGGAAGAGACAACACGTTCCTTACAACCTACCTGGGGTTTAGTTAGACTTACAGCTAGGGTTAGCAGAGGTAAGAACACTGTATTCCTACTACGGTACAGGTTCTCCTTATATACATAATATTAAGGATGTCACATGACTCGGGAATGTGTTTACCGCATGTATGCGCAGTAAGCGCAGTAACATGCGTATGCTGCATGTATCGCCTCATGTATACATGTGTATGCTGCATGTATTGCCTCATGTATACAGCATGCATCAGGGATTAATTTCAACACTTTGGTCATAACTCCAGTCCATATGGTCTGCTTTGGTCATCTCTGATAGAGAGTCAACAGACTGATTCTTCAAAAGCAGGTCCAAAGTCACCTCTTGCAGCCATTATGGAGGAATATCTACCAGACATTCTTGGGTCCATTGAACATGTGTCTGGCAGCAATATAGCCAGAGCTCTGATTTGCATGGACCTTGTAGACTCAGACTTTTATACTGATATGAGAAGGAATGATGCTCCATTGATCATGGTGAGGCTTCTCCATCAATTCAATTGACTTACTGGGTGTCACACCACTATCAATTTCATGCTGCAGGTAGTCTGCCACTGCTCTTGAACCTTGTATTGTAGGAATGGTTGGAACACAAAATCAAGGATTCATACCAAAACTATAGCCACTGGTTGTGACCTCTATGGTTCCATGTACAGGGTTTACTCAATTCTCAGCCACAAACATCCACAGAGCTTCATGTAGACAATTTTATTACTGGTCTTTCCCCAGTGGTCCCTATATATCACCATACTGCCTGTGTAAATCAACAGTACAACCTGGAAAGTTCACCAACAAGATTACAGGACAAGGAGACCCTGCTGGAAAAAATTCTCATTCAATGGTTTGACTTTCCTTCTGAACCAAATTTCCATTTGTGGGCACTCCTTGTTCATGAGATTGTGGACTCCATAGGTTGCAACATGTTGTTTCTTCAGCCTGTATGGCAAATAAGGTCATTGGTTTTGTGGGTTTTATTCAAGAATATCCCCGAAAATCCTTCTCGAGCTGATCTCTGCAAGTGGGCCTTGCCACTATGCCTTGGCACAAATTGAGGGATATTTTGAGCCAAATTGGGCACTTTGGTAAATTGAGTCCTGGTGAGAAGGCTTTGTCTTCTTGGGTTGTTAAAGAGTTTTCTTCACCCTCATGTGCTCCCTCACCTAGAAACACTTTAGTGCTCCTGGACAAGGCATAGATGCACAGGCTTGTCACCAAAATTGAGCTTTTATACACATTTTTGGATCATCCACACCAACACATTATTCTTCCTCACAATAGTGGCTGAACCCAAGAGGACTGAGATACAAAGGCCATGGCAGTGTTCCTCTCACATGTTCAAGAAAATGCTGATAAAAAGCTCCCATTTTGTGATTACACTCCCTCTCATCTACATATCCTGGAGCCTGGAGGGCCATTTAGCCCAGACATGGTATCCACCCAGGAAGGACTTTTTACTGTATTGATTTTCAGAGGCTTCACCTTCCAGTTGTAAGCTCACCTCAGATAGAGTTGAGCTTCACTAAGGCAGATGAGACAGAATAGAATCAGGCTATATAGCAGAGCAAGTGAATACAGGAAGCTACAATGAGGAACGATGGTGAAAGTGGGGGAAAAAGGAAAGATAGCCAGAAGAGTGATGAGTTGTAGGTATATATGGGGGAATGTTGACAGGTGCATAAATATGAGCAACATATGAGCAATCACCAGGATTACACCCTCCCTCCCTCTGAAAAATTTTGCAACATCAGCCAGCAAACAGAGTAAGGAAGGTGACTAAATGTAAGTTAAACAAACTGCTCATCAGGTGCATCAAAAACCCTGCAGGGAAAAGCTACTGGTGGCAGGGACATGATGAAGGCAAACTGTACATGACCCTCACTGATTTCCTGCTAGCCAGTTGTTGAGTGCAGCATTGTCTGTGAGTTTGGATCCATGCAGCCCTTCATCCTCTTTGAGTCTATAACTGAGCCACCGAGCAAGATATTGCATTCCTCATCTGCACTTTCATGTGTCGATGATCTTCTTGACATAGTATTCTTGCATGCCATCTTCTGTGAAGATCGTGCCAGGGCGGGCAAGTTTGTGTGATGGAAAGAGTTGCCAGTCATTTCGTTGAAGGGGATCACCTCCACAATGTGAAATGTTGGGTATATGCTGGAGTTGCAAGGCAAGTTGAGGGTTATGGTGGAAGCTTCACGGTTGGTGTCTGCGATGGAATATGGGCCATCAAACCTAGGCATAACTTTTCTTAGCTTTAGCCATGTATTGTTGATGCCTGTTCTTGGTGGATAACATAACATGATCCCTGATATTGAGCTTGAGGTCGTTGTTGTGAGATACGTATACTTTTGCCTTGAGGAGGTTGTCTTGTGCTTTGAAGATGTCCTGTTGCAGTTTCTCAATCAATTCACATGCACATTGTTCTTTGGGTGCTGTTGGTACAATTGGTGTCATTAAAGGTGGAATTAGTTGTGAACTTTGTCCTAGCCATAGTTGGAAGGGTGAGAAACCAGTTGATTTGTTGACAGTGTTCATGAGATTGAAGCGCACATGTGGTAGCACTTGAGCCCAGCCCTTCTGATTCCAAGCAATGTGGTAGTGGAGGGCTTGGTTAACAGTTTTATTCATCCTTTCATTTGCCCCATCAGTTTGTGGATCATAAGGAGAGGACATCTTTAGCTTTACACCAGTTAGTTTGTGCAATGTGGTCCAGAATTTGGACATGGAAAGCTTATCTTGATCAGATATGATATCCAGTGGCAACCCATTCTTGCAGTACCAACAGTCAAAGAAGATGGCAGCAAGGTCAGGGGTGGTGATATCTGCTTATATGGCAATGATCTGGATGTCAGCATTTAGCCGGTCTGTCATAGTTAAAATGCAGTTGAATCTGTTATCTTCAGGTAGTAGTCCAATGGAATCCATAGCAACAGAATCCCCTCATTGGTCAGGTATTGGCAACAGGTGTAGTGGTCCTGCTGGCCAGGTAGTTCGAGACTTGTTTCATTGACAATCTGAACAGCTTGGTACATACACAGACTCTAAATCCCTTTGCATGTTTGGCCAATAGTAAGAGTTCCTCAGTAATTTACACTCCCCCATATGTTCTGCACAGATCCATACAGAATTACATGGACTCTGCACAGATCTGTATGGAATTACATGGACTCCATGCTAGTCCACACAGACTATGCAGAATCTGTGCTAGTCCACACAGACTGTGCAGAATCCATGCCATCAAGTTAACATCTTACAAGTTCCAAGCTTTTCAGACTGCATGAAAGTCATGGAGGACATCTTGATATTGGAAATTCCAAACATCCAAACATCCAGGTTGGCCACCAATTTTGCTCCCTCGCTAGCAACAACCTGCTAAACCCCCTACATCGTCTTTACCCCCCAATGGTGGAGCTCACAGCCCTGCTCTCTGCTGTCCAATTGCAGGCTGATGCTTTCCAGGGAATTACCCTCAGCAATTTGATTCACTTTGTGGTATATACTACCAAGCTTAAGGACGACATCCTACTTGTACAATCTACTAATCATCTGCCCTCTGTACCTCCTCCTACCTTACCTTGAAGTGTATCCATATTCTTAGCAAAAGCATATGGGATTGCAAGCAATGAACAAATTCATCTCTGTTGGGAGTTGTTGACTGACATGATATGGAATGACGAGCTGGTGATTTCAGCAGAGAGGGAGCATGCTGCATTTGCAGAACATGGACATGGACTTGGAATAAGTACAGTTATTCTGCTTTGTTGTAGTCCTATGAATGACTGGGCACAGCCTCTCATACCCTGTATCCAGCTCAACACATCTGCCTCAACACCAATTGTACTCACAGCAAACAGAAGATGCTAACAAAGGCTGAACAATGGCAGGCTGTCCTGTTCACAATGGATGGTGTATTTCCTGCGTGGTCAGTCCATCTTTACTGTCCAGGTGATTCCCTCTACTGTACCTTTCAATTATATGTTGTAATGATTGTGTGCATGTTGGAATTACTAATTACATAGATTGCAAGATCAACTATCACCATAACTATTATGTTGAGGATGGACAGCATGTATACTATGACACAGTCCCAGAGATCATTCAGGTGGGGGAGCACCAGTTTGTTGAACAAAGTGTGATCGACATGTTCATCACATTAATGTTGGTCTCATGGTACGTCTCCTCTGCTTAGTTGTCAGGAACTTACTCCTGACTCAGGATCAATGCCATAGGACATCAGCAACCAACTGTGCCCAGATGTATAACCTCACACTCTTGAAAGGACACCAAGCTCCACCTGATTGGGCCTTTAATTTTGAGCTCTCATCTGATAACATATATGATGGATTTGTGGTTCTTTCCCTCCTGGAGGATCATGCAAGACGTAATGATACACTCAAAGTCCCCCATACTTGGTTACAAAAAGATTGTCTCTGCACTGCCATGAAAGGATGACACCTGCACATACAGCTCTACAAACAGCCGGAGGTCCACCATCATTGCAAAGGCTGCTATTGGGTTTATGCTGATTCTGAGGGCAAAGGTGATGTCACTCATCATGCAGTTGGTCATGGCTCACAGGCTCATGTATTTCACAGTCACTCACAAATGCTGGGTCGTAGTAATTGATGGCATCACTGTTGGGTGCTGCTGTTGCAGTGTGCACAACTGCCAGACACCATTAGCTAATAACCACAATTACTTCTGTCCTGATCACAAGGGACATCATTTCATCTGTGCTATTGTTGGTTGCGAGCAGCCTGTGGTGGAGGGATGACTAGCATGTGCCAATGACAAGCATCAAGCAGTAGAACATGTTCACCATGAGTGTGGCCAAGCTTGATTCCAGCTGAAGGAACACTTACAATGTGCCCACTAATGATGCTCAACCCGGAAACCCAAACAAAACCTACTAAATGGCTTCAGATGGTATAACACAAGTTAGAGAAAGGATGTGAGGCCCTCTAGATGTCACCTGTCAGACTGACCATCAAATAGTCATAAAATGACTGCTTGTCGAAGCAATTTAAAGCTAACAGAATGTGTTTTGTGGAATTTCAAAGAATTTCATGGCTAGATCGATGAATTCGGAGTGCACAAATATGTTCGGATGCAGGATCAGGGGACTAGATGAGTAGTAGAAGCAAAGCAAAGGCGAATCGAGGGAAATGAGAGTGAAAATAGTGTAATGCGAGGATTTTTGAGGATTTTTGAAGATTTTTGAAGAAGTTTAGTGTAAAACACCAGACTTCGGACTGAATAAGACTAAACTGAACTCTCAAATCACTGTGATCTGTGAGGAAGATGACGACTTTTCTTTCTTTTCTTTGTATCTAGTACATCTTTTTATATAAAATGAAGAAACTACCTAAAAAGGCTAGAGAACATGAGGCAAACATGTGGAAAACTCAAGGCAAAAGACAATAGAAGTATATCAGAACAATAAAGCGAGACTAGAAAGGGTGAATATAACACATGATGAAGAAATAATAAGAAAGAATAGCTAAAAGTGTGACTGTCCTTGTTATAAATTGCATAAAACATCGGAAACTGCTTCAAGCGGATTGTATGCATGCACATGCAGTCAAAATGTGTTCAAGATAGTGTCCCATGTGTCCAGCATGCATCCGAAGATTGTTCAAATAGGAAATACTGTGTCCGAAGCTGATTTTCGAGGTTCAAGGTTTTTTGAAGATTTTCAAAGATTCTTTGGACTTTGTTTGTGGCCCGAAATCAGTGCAATATTGCTCGAAACTGGTTCAGAACTCATCAACGATGTTCCAAGTGTATATTCTGAGCTGTACGAAGGTTGGGGGAATTGTATTATGGTGGCTGAAGGCATGCAAAGATTTTCAAAGCATTTTTGTGACTTTGTAGAGGTTTGTAGAACTTCAGAGGGGTTTGTATGGTAGTTCAGCCAGTGGAGGGCTCACAGGTGAAAGAGGGGAAGGTACATGCTCAGTTCGGCTGCAAAAGAACTCACAACAAGCAGATCATTGTTGCCCCTTGTGGAATGATTATTGCGCAGGAGACATTCTATGGTGCCAAAGCAGTCAGTAGCATTATTGTGAGTGTTTGAACCAGTTCTCTGATGCTTGGTCATCAATGCTCATATATTTCCAGGAGATGGTGAAGAGGACATTTTGCATGCCCGGATCAATGCCTGACCACATATACTTTGACAACAACTGCCACCTGGCTCTGATTGTGAAACAGGATGAGGCCTTCAAGAATGTCAGACTCTCTGACTCTCTGTTGATGTTTTCCACTTCAACTGCAAGCACTCAGAGAAGGATACCTACTGCCAAGAGAACTGCAACCCAGTAAGCTTTCCTGAGCTTTTGGGGGAAGGGCCAAAGGATGGTACTTCAACTCATCAATTGCAGAACAGACCAATGTCTGGTTGGGAGGGTATCACTCTATATGCTGTGAGATGACACTGGATAAGTTCCATTTCTTTCTAGATGAGATGATCATACATAGGAACAGGATGACCAAGGTCAAGCTAGAGAAGGAGGGGAAGGAGTTATGGAACAGGTCAATGAATTACGCCACATGAACTTCCATTGTATTTGTGTACATGATCTTTGATTGGAATGAAAAAACTCAATGAAATTACAAAACAATGAAGATACATGATACACTGTACAAGATTAGTAATGGTAATCACAGACAGAAATGATAGTAGACAAAATGAGAGGTGCATGACAAAAAACAACCAAGGTAGTATGATGAGAGGCTAGTCAGAGATACTGAGAGCCCGGTTGACCTTCTGCAAAGCTGCATCCTTTGCAGGGTTCTCACACATGAAGGCAGACCAGAGACCAGCAGGGGTTTGTTGAGCAGCCAAGATAGCATCCTTTGCAGATCAAGGGGCCAACTTCCAACATGCCTGGTGGTCAGAGTATGTAGAGCTGTGGAATGGAAGTCCAAAGTGTTGCTGGAAGAATTGAGCAGCAGGAATAGATTGTTGCCTTGTCTTGTGGTCCTGGAAGTACTGGACAATGTCAACTGCATAAAAGTCTGTTGGCCAGCTCTTGGTATCTTCATCATCATCCCAGTCCTCCTCCTCACTAACAAGAACAATTGGGTATTGCAGTGTTCCAGGTGATCCAGCATTTTGAGGGACATACAACTCTTCAGGTTCATGCTTGACAGATAGCCTAGGTGATGGTGAAGCGGTAGATTGTGACCTGGACGCTCCTTGATTCCGTACTGCCACCTCCTCAATCTTTCCCATGATCTGCAAACCATAAAAAGGCTGACCTCTAGGCATACTATAAGATAGAATAGCATCATAAAACACACTTACGTGCCAATATCTGCCCATTGTTACCATGTCTCTGTCACCAGCACCTAGTGCCCCAAAAACCAGACAGAGAACGGCCATGAACACGGCTCCAAAAACCCAAAAAGAACTAGAAGATGCCACCAATACACTGACTTCCATAAGATCGAAGCAACAAGCTATAGACCATCTCATAGCAGGAGACTATCTCCTTCTGGGTAAGTGAATAGACATGCACATCTTATCTCATGTTCTATTACAGTTTACTGTCAACAGCAAAACTCCGAAACCTGTGACAGATGGCATCAAAGCGGTGGCATTCTTAACGGAAGACTCATATGCCCTACACATTGCCAATAGTATCACCAAAATGGTTAAGAATAAGATTGAAGAACAAGTAGAAACACTCAACGTGAGCATAGGAGATATGAGAGATGCAGTAGAGCATGTGATAGATGCAGCGAAGACAATAACAGGTAGGATGGATGACTTTGCTGATGATTTCCAGGAATCTGCCGACCAACTTGCCCAAGTCACTCAAGAACTTGGGGAAAAAACTACAGAAACCACAAAATTGACACCACCAGCACCAAATCCAGCCCCCATCACCTATGCAACAGTCATACAACAACAGACAAACCCAGAACACAATGAGATCATTGCAAAAGGAGAATACTTGGACAGACAAATCCTCATAGAAAAAGATAAGAATACCACCAACAACACCTTTGCTGACCTATCTGAAAAAGATCTAGTAACTAAAGCCAACACCACACTGGATCTCATGGGTATAGAAGCCAAGGACAAGCCCCCATACACCTCATTCATCATGGCAAGAAAGCTTTGCAGCGGTGGCATGCTGTACACCTTGAGCACACAAGAAGCAGCACAGTGGCTACAGGACACAGCAGTGCAAACAGCCTTCATGAACCACTTCGGCAGCATGGCCAACATACACAACAAACTCTACTACACCATAGCCAAGTTCATCCCCACCACATTCGACGCAGGAACCAGTTATGCCCATGCAAAGCTAGAAGCAGACCATTCATTAACAAATGGAAGAGTAGCATTCTCAAAATACATCAAACCCCCCCACCTATGCTCACCAAACCAGAAGGTTGCACACATCATGTTTGGTTTCACCCACCGTGAAGATGCCAACATCGCAATCCAAGATGGCCTTATAATTGAAGGAAAACATGTGATGATATGCAAAACTCTAACCAAACCGAGAAGATGCCTTAAGTGCCAAGGATATGGACACTACACCCCAGATTGCAAGGCTGAGAAGGACACCTGCTCGATGCATGGTGCACCACCGCACATCACAATGCAACCACAATGAGGCATCACCACTCATGTGCGTGAACTGTAAGGGCCAGGAAGCAAAGGGACATGGTATGGCGGATAGAAATTGCCCAAGATTCAAGATAGAAAGAGAAAAATTGCAAGATGTACACCGGAAAACAGGTACAAGTACTACCCCACAACTGATCCTAATACATGGCGACTACTAAATGAACAGAACTCACATGAAACATCTCAACAACAGGGTCAGCATCAAAACATGGGGTGGAATCAACAACAAGCAACCAACTGGCACAAACAATGCTTCATGGACGATTGGCAAGAAGTACAATGGCCTCGCGGTAGACAACCAAACCCATCGGTTAATCCAAACTTACCGAATAGCGGCTGGCCAACCAGACCAGCACAGACCACACTAGACAAGTTTGGCTACAACACGACTACCCAAGCACCCAACGCACCATACCAACATCATAATGGAAACAACCAAGGGCAGCAACATGATGCATGGGCAGGCTGAGACCCCTGTGATCTAAGTGAGCAGGGCCCAGCACAGAAGAACCCACCGTCAGGAAGGAGCCCCTCACCATTGGATTATGTCTGAACACCAGCAAACTGAGACACGAAGACCTCTTCAAATACGACAACAGAACACCAATAAATCTCTAATAAGCCAGCTCGACCTACTAGTAAGTCTCAAATGTGATACATATGACTTATGCGCAATACAGGAACCATATGTGGATTTCAATGGGAAATCACATGCAAACAGACAGTGGATCACAATATACCCCAGCACCCATGAAACACACCCTCAACTTACAAGGTCTGTCATCCTTGTTAACACCAATATACTAACAGATTTGTGGAAGCAAATCCTATTCGAACATCCGGATGTAACCGCGATTGAAATGACAGGAGCTTTTGGCATGGTACAAATCATAAACATTTATAATGATTGTAATAACAACAATGCACTAACACATATATCCGCATTCATGCAAGATCGAGAAAAGCAGAGATATAACATCGGCCCCCTGAACACTATATGGTTGGGCGACTTCAACTGCCACCACCCACTCTGGGATGAAGAGCAAAATGGGCGTTTGTTCACCCATGCAAACCTAGAGCTAGCTCAACCACTCCTCAACATGCTCAGTGGACATAACATGAAGATGGCCCTACCAGCCTCCATCCCTACATTACGGGCACACAACTCAGGGAACTACACCAGAGTCGACAACATATTCTGCACAGAAGCCCTTATAGACAAGATCATCAAATGTACAATGGATGATGAGGCACAACCAATAAAAACCGACCACTACCCCATTGTAATGCAAATTAATATCCATGCACGTACGACAGCTTCAAAGCCCTGATACAACTTCTGGCTAATGGACTGGCCCGAGCTGATCAAAATGCTGAAAATGAACCTCACGAACATACCTCCCCCCACAGAAATTGAGAACATACAGGAATTCAACACCAAGCTCAGACTGCTAAGTGAAGCAATACAGGATGCCATCAGCAAGCATGTCAAACTGATGAAGCCAAGCCCATACTCAAAAAGATGGTGGTCAAAAGAACTAGCAGACAAAAAGAGGAAGACACAATGACTCGGCAGAAGGGCCAAGTACCACCAAGGAAATGCTCAACACCCGGTCCACAATGAATACCGACTGCAATGGACCCAATACTCGGAGAAAATATGGAAGGCAAAAGTGGAACACTGGGAGGAGTGGCTGGAAGGTCTGGACAAAAGCAGCATATGGCAGGCAAGTAAGCTCATCTCTTCACTGCCCACTGATGCAGGCAGGGTATGGATCCCAACACTTCAAATTAAAGACCAGGCAACGAAACAGGTAATACAGGAAGCGATGGACAATGACAGTAAAGGCAAACTATTCTACGAGACCTTTTTTCTGACAGCGAACACCACCCTGACACCACCACCGGAAAACTACAATTACCCTCCGCCAAGGTGGACCTTCCAAAACATCACAGATGAACAAATACATCGTGCCATCTTGAAGATGAAGCCCTTCAAAGCAAGCAGGAGCGGAACGATACCCAACTTGGTACTACTACATGCCAGAGAAGAACTTGTTCCATTCCTCACACCACTCTTCCGTGCCACTAACAACTTGAATTATCACCCACAGATATGGGCGATGACAGAAACGCTAATCCTCAAAAAACAAGGCAAACCGGACTACACAGCCCCAAATGCATGGAGACCCATCATCCTTTCAGACGGCATGGCCCGCCTCCTCAACAGCTGTCAAACAGATGATATAGTCACCATGTGCAAGAAACACAATATCTTACCAGCAAGCCATTTTGGAGCCAGACCTGGACAGACCACAATGGACTCCATCCACATGCTCACGAAGGCGGTAAAAGATGCATGGCAAAAGGGTCAAGTCGCCTCCACGCTCTTCCTGGACGTCAAAGGCACCTTCCCCAGTGTGGACACCGGTATGCTATCTCACAACATGAGAAAGAGGGCATCCCAAAGGAATACACAGAATGGATGAAGAGGTGACTTGGCTGCAGATGCACAACATTATCGTTTGACGACTATCAAATGGAACTATTCATAGTACTTAATGGTTTGGACCAAGGAGACCCATTCTCGGGGATCTGTTACCTCCTGTATAACACTGACATATTGAAGATCCCAGGTGCCAAAGACAGAGAATGGGCACTGCTCTTTGTGGATGATGTAGCACTGATCACCACTGGCAGAGATTTTTCAGAGACCCACAAGAAATTATGCAACATCATGAACCAGAACAGGGGCATCTTCAAGTGGGCCACCTTACACAACTGCGAATTTGGCGTAGAAAAGTTCCAGCTACTAGACATCATGACAAAACTAGTACCCAACCCGATCAACCCCAGGAAGAAGATCCCAACCCCACAAAGAGCACTAACCCTGGGCAACCAATGCATCCCCTCGAAAGAGACAGCAAGGTTCCTCGGCATGACCATCGACAACAAGCTCAACTGGAAAGCACAATGCACAGTGGCACTGGCCAGGGGTCAAGACTGGAGCATACAATTCAGCAGAATTGCACAAACAACCCGAGGCATCCATGCTAAGTTCTTCTGTCAATTATACACATCGATAGCTTTACCATGCATGCTATACACCACTGATATCTTTACCATGCATGCTATACACCACTGATATCTTTCTTACCCCACATCAGAATGTAGGCAAATGAACAAAAGAGGGGAAAACAAAACAGGCAATCCTCCACAAACTAGCATCCATTCAATGCCGTGCAGCCATTCTGATCACAGGTGCCATGAGGACCACAGCTATGGATGCCACGGATGCTATGGCGAATCTGCTCCCTTTTCTTCTCACAGTAGACAAACACAGACAGAGAGTGGCATTGCAGTTGGCAACGCTCCCGGCAACCCACCCGCTACATCGACCAATCCGAAACGCAGCAAACATATTAGTCAAATGACACCCTACCCCACTCCACAACTTAATGCACAGATACAACATCCACCCACAGAAAATCAAGACTATCAACGTGGTGCAATTCAACACAAGATGGAAACCCAAGGTATCAATGGAAGTTGCGCATGATGCGCAGATGGCAATCACATCCTTACAACAGGACAGTCCAGATATCAAAGTTTTCATGGACAGGTCAGGAATGGATGGGAAAATAGGTGCCAGCGCGGCCCTGTATAGAAACGGCAGACTCAAATCAACATTAAGTCACCAACTCAGATCGATGAACCACCACACGGTATACGAGGGAGAAGGCATAGGTGCGCTGCTCAGCATGCACCTTATAAACAAGGAATGGGGGATATGGTCAGCCTTCATTTATATCGACAACCAAGCTACCATTGCTGCCACAGTACTAACTAAACCCAAACCAGGTCACTACATTTTTGACACTTTTCACGATAGCATCACGAAGCTATGAAAGAAACACATTGGTATTAAAATTAAGATCAAGTGGATACCAGGTCACAAGGGTGTGGAGGGAATCGAGGAAGCAGATGAACAAGCGAAGAAAGCGATAACAGATGGAGGTAGCAACAGACTATGAAACAGCATGGGAGGGAGGAACATAGACCTGACAAAGCTGCTCACCATGCCCAAAACCTTATGGGCATTATTTGCATACATCACAGAGACAGGACACTTCCATGACACTTTCAGAGAGCTACCCAGGTTGGAAAAGGAAATCGTAGGAGGGAGGAGAGAAACATAGACCCACACAAAGCAGCCCACATGCAACAGGTCATGCAACTTACATTACACCCGGTCTCGTACCACTTATTTCGTGCCAACAGCACTTGAGATCCCACTTGAGGGTTTCTCCAAGCTGATGATGAAGAATTCACTGGGAAAGGACAGATACACTAGACACATATCATACATAATTAATCTCTTATATATGGTACGCCACAATAGAGAGTAATTCAGATTCAAAAAAGAAAAAGAAAAAAAGATTGTGACCCAAGGGAGGGGGATCGAGACAGAGCACATCAGCGGTGGGTATCCTTGCAGTGCTCAGCAGGCTCACTTGATGGTTTGCACTTGTGGGCCTGAATGGTTGCTGGAGGAGACCACAATGGTGAGAGAGGGCAAGGGGTGGCATTTTGCTAGGGGTTGCATTGATGAGAACTTGAAGGAGTGCATGTTGTGGACTTAAACCTGGATGACTGGGTCCTTCCTAGCTCTGACTCCAAATCATCTGTCAGCTCCAGAACTTGCTGCTGCACCTCAAGACTCTTGCCCTTCCTGCAAATGAGTTCCTTGTGCCTGTATGCACACTCACCTACAAGGTTGTGATGCAAGTGCATAACCATTGATGTGAGGCTGGCCTTGAGGTGCTCATCAAAGTCCTCACATTTCTTCACATTGTGAGCCTTCAAAAGCACACAGTCGCCTTCCTTCACTACAATCTGATGGCCTGACTTGATGTCCAACCATGTACCTAGCTCCCATCAGTACGACTGGACTAGACAAGGAGCACCGAGCATAAGGTCCACTAAGAGGTCAGCTGTGAGAGCAAGGTATGGCCAGGTGAACCCCTCCTGCAACTCATGGACAGACGGTGGCTCCTTGTCCTAGAAATGGTGGTGAGTGAGGGCTATGCAGCAATCAAGCAGACATCAGAAATCAAACACACCTCGTGCCATGCATAGACAACAATTGACTGCTTGGCCAGCTTGGCCCACCATTGGTGTTCCACCTCAACAACCTGGTTATTCTCCAGTAGCTGCTGCTCACGACTGTACTGCTGCATAAAGATGGGCTCAATATGTGAGATGAAGCATGGATTTGGTCATGGGTCAACTGTGGCTGCATTGCTTTACATTACCAGTGCTGGAAGAGCAGTCGATGGCCCAGCTGATGATGAGACAATAGGCACCTGTTGAGGAACCTGCGATGTCATGGCATGATGTCATTCAGTAATTTACAGTGCCCCACATGTCCTAGTGGACTCCGTACAGACTGTGTGGAGTCTGAGCTAGTCTGTATGCAAAATCTGGGTCAATTTGATATCTTATGAGCTCCAAGCTTTTCAGACTTTATGAAAGTCATGATTTGCCTACAAAATAGAGGTGTGCAGAGCAAGGATTGAACCCAAGACCTCCAAGTCATCACACAACAAACCAAACACATGTGATCTACCAGTTGAGCCACAGGAGAATTATTTGTTAGTAATACATAGTTTATTTATGACACTCAAACTCAAACTCAAGTATTTATCTTTCAAAAATTGAACAAATAAATTTTATTAACTGCATCCCTCGCATCTAATGCAAGGGAGTATACAATACAATGAAAGAAATACAAAAAAAAAACTAATAATAACTACATTACAAACTATAGATTCAAAAAAAAAACTCCCCCCGAAATGTGGGGGAGGGCTAAAAACCCACCCCACGACCCCATGAGCAGTTGCTCATGAGGCTGGGGGCAGGTGGTGCACTGTCATCTCCTATCCCTGTGCCTAGGTGTCATTCCACCTGTGATCCACCCCACGAGCAGTTGCTCATGAGGCTGGGGGTGGGTGGCTTGTCATCATTTGTCGCCATCGTCCCCCGTTTGGGTTTCTGCATTTTTTTTTTTTGGGGGGGGGGGTTTGGGTGCATCAGTGCAACGTGGTGCAATTATGGAGGTTGGTGGGTGCTTACTAGGCAGGTATCCCCCTTCTGGGGTCTCCTGGCATCCCTGGGCACCCTCTTAGCCTGTGTCGACAGCCTCACATCCCGTTTGAATGGGGAGGAGGGGATCGGGTGGGCGTGGGCATGGGTTGCATGTTTTTCATTGTGGCAGGTCATCCCCAGTAGCATACAACCTAAAAAGCAATAAAATACAATTAATTGATTGATAAAACAAAAAGCAAAAAAAAAACACTTACTAGGGGCCCAAACGACAATTATTGTTGTTTGGGCCTGTTGTGTTGGCTCGGCTCATTGGGTCCTGTTGCATCAGCTCAGCTAGTTTGCTGTTTGTTGCTGTTGGTGCAAGAGGCATTGGAGGTGGGGGCTGACTGGGCAGTGGTGGTGGTAGAGGGAGGTGGGAGGCAGCGGCATCGAGAGTGATGGTGGTGATCAACATCAACAATGATTGTTGATGGGTCTTGAACATGCACATGAGTCATGTGATTTAAACACAGTTAGATAATGCAATTGTTTGTACTTACTGACAATGGCTGTGTGGTGTAGTGGTTAACTGTGCTATTTATGCTTGGCCACAAGGCTTGGGGTTCGATTCTACTTTAATACATAATTTTTCTGTAGTCAGCTAAGCCTCTGTTGTGCATCCACAGACTTGACTCAGACTCGACTCAGACATGTATCTGTCCGAGTCTGTTTGAGTCCAAGTAAATTGATGTTGCTCAGACAAAGTCCATGTGCACTCTGAGTAAAAGTCCAAAAATAGCTCGGACTCCACAAAAGTCTGTGCGGACTCTCTAGGAGTCAGAGCAATATACAGGACATTTGAGCCAAATGAGTGGGTCCAGTCTGAGCTAGTCTGTGCAGAGTCTGAGCTAGTCCATGCGGAGTCCACCAAATTCCGTGCGGACTGGCTCAGAATACGTGGGGCACAGTAAAGACCTCATGTCATTGGTGGGGTCCACTGGTTTGGATGCCGACAGCTGCCCTGGAGCAGTGTGTGTCTTTAGTGCACAGCCGCCAGCTGCAATACAATGCTTGCAACATAAGCGGCGAGGGCATGCAATGTGAATGCATGTCTGTTTACACCCAGCAGCAGGGCAAACATCTGCAGTGCTGCCTGATGCAACAGGGTAGAGGTCATGGTGGGGAGCATGAATGGGCATATGAGATGGAAGGGGAGTAGCCTCAAGAACAGGTGTGTTGGGCAGGGCAGGTGCACTAGGTAGAATGGGCAAGGCTGTTGGTGACCGTGTCGAGCCTCACAGAAGGCACACTTCTTCCCATCCTTAACGCGGTTGCACTACAAAGCAAAGCTGAGATGTTGCAAGATGGAGAAGGAGATAATGAACATACTGCAACCATGATATGGCCCTGGTTTCCCTTCTCATTGCTCAGAACAACCCGGTACTCACAGAATGCACCCCATCCAGTACAAAAGAGACTGTCACCAGCAGTAAAGGTATCGCCCATTGTAGAGTGTGTAGAATTTGTGAAATGACATGCAAGAATGTGCATACCCAGAGCAAAATTGGTGGCTGACCCAGATGTTCGGATGTTCAGACATCCCCGGACATTGGGAATTTCCAATATTGAGATTTTCTGAAGTCATGAAGTGCCTACAAAATAAGATTGTACAGAGCAAGGATTGAACTTGAGACCTCATGTCACCATTGCATAACAAACAAGCATGCTTAACCAGTTGAGCCACAAGAGAACTATTTGTTACTAATATAAAGTTTATTTATGACACTCAAAACTCAAACTCAAACTCAATTATTTAAACCCTCTCAAAGGAGGTGCATCATTATATATTTAAAATAAAATAAAATTTATTAGCTACTATCATTATATTAAAAACCCCTCGCATTGAATGCAAGGGGAGGGCAGCAATTATAAATAAAAAAGAAAATCCCCTCGCCCACATAAAACATGGGCGAGGGTAGTATTGCCTTGACTGACTTGGGGCATTTTTGTATTCTTGAAATAACTTGACACAATGCACTCAGCCTGCTTAGTGTTGAGAGAGGACCCATCGACTTTTGGGGCTCCCTATCTATGTAAATATTTTCACAATTCTATACAATTTATTGGAATTGATATTGCCTTTGACTCATTTTTTGCAAGTCAACCAGCAAAAATGAGTCAAAGGCAATATCAATGGGGGAGGGGGGATGCGGCCCTGCTGCCCTGGGTGCATCGTCCTTGGTGCATCATCCTTGGTGCATCGTCCTTGGTGTCATGGTTGGTGCATTGTGGTTGGTGTGTCTTCCTGGTCCTGGGCAGCTTTCATCTGTTGCTGCTGTTGCTGTCATGGTCCCCATTGTCCCGTGTGGTTGCTGTGGTTGTGTTGTTCCCATCATCCTGTGTATGGTGGTGCTCCTCATGGTGCTCCCTGCTGTGCATTCCCATTGTTGTTCCCCTCATCATCATTGCCATTCCACCTGCAATCCACCCCCCAAGCAGTGGCTCGTGGGGCTGGAGGCAGGTGGTGTATCATTGGCCCTGTTGTTGTCATCCATTGTGGTTGGCAGCCATGCTTCATGTTCTTGGGATTCTGGTGCTGGTAGGCAGCGGCATCATCATTGTCGTTGCCTGCACACACTCACAATCCACCCTATGAGCAGAAGCTCACAGGTGTGGGGGTGCATTGTCTATTTCGGGGGTTTTTTGCATTCGGCAGTCATCACCATTAGTGTACAACCTAAAAATTAATAAAGTACAATTAGTTAGTTCATAAAAAGAAACAAGAAAACTTATGTAGGGCCCAAACAATGCAATCTGCATCATCTGGGCCCTATGTGGTTTGTTTGCAGCCATTTTGGTTGTCTCATTGTCATAACTTTGTTAGAACCTAAAAAACGAGATGAATTAGTAGTAACAAAAAGAAAACAAAAAAAAGCTTACGTAGGGCCCAAACAATGCAGGTTGCGTCATCTGGGCCTGATGTGGTTTGTTTGTGGCTGTTTTGGTTGTCTTGTTGTCATAACATTGTTAGAACCTAAAAAACAAGATGAATTAGTAGTAATAACAAAAAGAAAACAAAAAAAGACTTACGTAGGGCCCAAACTACGCCACCTGCATCATTTGGGCCTGTGTTCCATCCAGTTGGCTCGTTTGAAGGTGGTGGTGATGGTGGAGTGGGTGTGGGAATGGTGGTGGCAGGTGTGCATGCAGTGTTGGAGGTGGTAGAGTGGAGGGGAGGGAGGGAGATGGCAACATCAATGGTGGTGGTGGTGAGTGTGATGGCAATGTTGATGATGCAGCTGTGTGCTTTGTCATACAAAGCCAAACACTAGGTATGTAGAGTTGCATCAATAGCAAAACAATGGCTGCATAGTGTAACAGTAATGTGCATCTGTACTTTATTAGTTAATCATGAGGCTACAAGTTTGAATACCCTTCAGGTCATTATTTTGCTAAGCTCAAATGGTCTGTTTGGATGCATGCAGACTGTCCCTGCTGGTCCTTGCTGTCTGATCTCAGATGTGGATGGCCAAAATCCATGGAATCCAAGTAAAAAGTGTGGAATCTGAGCTAGTCCATGCAGATCTGTGTGGACTGTCTGCCCCTGTTGCATAACTAAAACTGTTCATGAGATGGGTTGTAAATCTGTGTGGAGTCTGTGCGGAGTCTGCACAATTCCACATGGAACTTATGGGGCAGTGTAAAGACCTCTCCCAAAAGCATTGGTGAATGTACCTAGGAGACTCTATAAACAATATCCCAAGTATGTCCCTTGTTTTGAAATTGTTATTGTGCTAACAGATCCTCCTCAGACTTGCTCCTAGTTTGTTCTACAATGCTTGAGCTCTGCAAGCACTACCTGTCAACTTGAGCCCATCCCATCTTCATTGTTATTACACCTACGTCTTTGGTGTACCTCAATGCCTTCCTCCTGTATCCCTTACTATGGTACACTTGCAACTCATGTTTCAAACCCATGTATGCATGCCCACAAAATACAATATCACCCTAAGGACCTTATACCTTATGACTTTTGAACTGTCACCTATGCAAGATGTTCTATCATGTCTGTCTAGATCTCTCACGGATGGGCACTTATTCATACACATTGTCTTCAACTCCCGCCAAGTGCCATGTGATGGGTCAAGCATGATTGTGGTCCTGACATGACATTCACAATAGTGATTTCTTTACTCCAGAATCTCTTCAGGCAGGTGAATTGAAAACCACATACATGTTCGGATTATCTAGTATCAAGTGCATCAGGCATGATTGTAGGCCTGATCCATTGTTTGCCACAGCAAATTCTCCAGGCTAGAGTCACTTGAGACAAAACACCCATGGTTGCAACCTCAATGCTATATGACGGCTATAGGTGACCTTTGCAATGATTCTTGAACTGCACAACCTGTATGTGTTGGGTTACACAGTGATCACAGTTATGGGCTGCCTCTTTGTGAATGAAGATACTTGGGATGGCATTCGAAGCAAACCTTGAACATCTGCTTCTCCAGACAACACATTGTCCACATTTTAAATTTTTGCCCTCTTGGAAGCCACAACTCTTCATATTTTCTCTTCAAAGCCCTACAGGTGCTACAGGGTTGGCCTCGGGTCTGTGCAATCACTTTGGGTTTTATTTACGGTCTTAATGAATGTCTTCATAGCCCATTGTTCGAGCTTTCAGATCTGAACATGCAAATGTATTGGTTTCATGGGATGAATTTCCATTTCATCCTCTGCTGCATTACTCAAAAAACCAAGATAGAACTGATGAATCATTTCTGAGGAGGCACAGAGGCCTACAAAAATGCTCCTTACCCCCAGAACCCACATTTATGTCGAGCTTATGACTACCTTCAACTTATAAATTCTCCTCTCTCTAGAAGCAGATCCTTGGACCTCTTGTGCATGGTTGCCAAGGTCCACAAATGCTAGCTTGTAAGCTTGGCCAAGAGACTTCGACTAGCTCTTTGCACATTGAACTTATCTCACTATGGTGCTGCAAATACAAGCAGTGTCATGTATGTCATTTAGCCCACTGATCATTACTGGATTCCCTGTTAATGCAATTTTTTCTATTGTTCCAGGGTTGAGGGCAGAGGATTGAGATGCATCAAGTCCCAACACGACATTTGCGATAGTCATTTCTTTAGGCCAGACTCACTTCAGGCAGGCAAATCAAAAACCTTGGCTGTCATGTGTTGGGTCAAGCATGATTGCAGGCCCAACATGTCCTTCACCATGACAACTTCTGGGGACTAGACTAACATGTGGGAAGGAATACATTGAGAACAAATGAATTCCACCAAAGGCTAGTCATAGTGTACCCTGCAATGACCTTTTGGCAAAGGAAACAAACGGTATTGTTGCATCAAATTTTCTGGCTACCCTCAGTTGTTCTCCAAATTCTGCCACTTTCCTCTGCCTCCCATCTCTGCCATATGCCCATCTGTGTCCTTCATCTGCCTTGTATTTCTCCCCCAATCTGTTGCGATACACCTTCCCCACTGCACATAACCCCTGTCCTCAATATGCTGTTCTCCTCCACCCCCAAGTAGTCTGGGATATGGTGCAACATGCAAGTGCTATGGGGGCACGTTGATTGGTGGTTGTATGATATATGTGATCAGGTTTGATCAAGAATATCAGGGTGGTGAAGACACTTGGACATTGGGATTTGATGTGTTGAGTCTTGGTGAATTTGTGCAACCAATGGTGCACATACTCTGGGGAATGCAGAGAGACAAGCAGTAGTGATTATTTCATGTGCAGAGCTGGAAAACGCACACATCACTTTCACAGGGTATTATGGTGCACAACACCTAAACACCACCACTTTTGAACAACCAAAATAGAACTTTCAAATTTTACCCAATTTCTTATCCCTCTAGTAGAAATGCTCTATTTGATGAGGGGATCAAATCTACTAGAGCAATTTCCAAAATACTCAAAACTGACAGAGTTATTTTTTTTTTGCCAGCCAGATTGGCCACTTACTATATTGGGATGATTACATGAGTAGATAAGCATTATCTACTTATCAAAGTAGTGAGCTAGTCACTCTGGGATGGGTCAATGAGACTTGTATTGCTGTGAGCTGAAGGTCTTCACTTGAAATTGGGCATCCTTGGTCAGACATGCTTGCTATACATCCATCCACCAAATCATTCTGTGCTCTTATTATTGGATCATTGTCAGTTCCACTGATGCAAGTGCTTTACGGAGATTTTCCTGAAGTGTCCAGATCAGTGGTGTTTTTAGTGTATTAGAAAGGTCACATTGGAGCTGCTCAGAGCTGTTTACAGAAGAGTTTGGCATAAATTTTTCCTGCAACCAATTTGGCCGCTGTTCAAAAGTGGCAGTGTTTAGGTATTGTGCACCATTCCCTCTCACTTTCTGCCTTAGTACATACTCCACTGTGCTCCTCATGCCATCTAGCTGTCCTCTTTTTGCTCATGCCCTCCACGCTCTTAGAACCAATGCACCTGTCACTCCCACTTCTGCTCCGTGTATTGAGCTATGGCCAACTCCATCTGCACTCCCACACCCACAGCTATTCATTCTCAATGTTGTATTAGGCGACAATTCAGAGGAGTGCTCCAAACTGGATATTCAAGAACTTTGGCAACAAACAGTGCATGAACATGCAGCAAAATTAGCAGAAATCAAAGACAGTGGACTTACTTGGGTCATAATGTAGAGCTCCCTCCACGCTTCCTAGTAAATCCAACCTCACATAATGAACAGTTGCAGATATCATACATCTGATACAGATACCGTTCGTCACTACACTGCCCGTGCTGTTGAAAGTGGCAGATTTTCAAGATATACAATACATATAAGGGCAACCTAAGCCTCTAGCAAAGGGAAATCCGAAGTTAAAATTATACTACATAATACAGGCATTGGGGACACACCTAGCAAAGGGAAATCCGAAGAGAAAACTCTAAGGATCCCCTTGCTGATGCCCAGTATATGTGAAGACAACAAAAATCAAATATAACCTAAAAATAGAAAAAGGCAGAGATAGGCAGATCAAGGCTGCCAAATGACATCATACCAAGGGGTATGTGTCGGAAGGGGTACTCTGCCTCTAAATATAAAAGTGTCAACATGTACAAACATGATAGCAAGGGAAAATTAGTAATAAAATCCGGAAAAATCATAGAAAATGAAGAATAGAAGGAAATGAGGTGGGGAAAAATATAGGACGAACATAAAAAATAGGAAAAACACACAGGGCACCCCCCTAGTCCCTTTACAATACATATATACAAAGAACTGCAGCAATCAACACCGGAGGGAAATATATAGGATAGGCTAGAGTTGAAATTGACTACTAGGTGCTGTATGGATTCAATTATTGTGTCAGACAGTCGCTGATTTAGTACAGAATCCTCAACAGAGCATTTTCTCATGGCTATGCCTGGGCAGACAAGGATCTAAGAACTGTGTTAAGGATAACCGGATTCCAGCAGATGGCATAGAAATAGTTACTGTTTTAGTTTTAGGATAGGATTGATTTACCATCACAGTCCCATTTATAATTAGGAACAGATGGCTTGTGCTGTAGAAAATCAATACTAGAATATACGAGGATAAACTTAGTCCTTGTATAAGTGACTACTAATACATGAGACTGTACCTAGAATATACAAGGATAAACTAAGGTACAGTAAGTATCATTCTACAAATAGCATGTAGGCAATGCTCACCTCAGTCCTTGTATAAGTGACTGAGGTGATCATGTATCTATCTACCTGTATATATATATGTTCAGTCTAATAAAGGGGGGGACGAGAGAAAAGGTATCTTTGATGCATTTGTGTGAATGCATCAAAGGGAAGTGCTAATAACAGCACACGCATCACAGAAGCTGATCTCAGCTGATCACATACTGTGTTTGTCTTGTGCATCAAAGGAATACACCAAGAATAGAACACACATCAAATGCATCAGTTGCATGATCACGGTGTGAATCTCAACACTCCTCCTCACTGTGATCACTCCTCCTTGCATGGAATCGCACTAGCGTAGGCCTAAGAATGAGCACAAATGCACAAATTGTTTTATGTCTAGCACTTTGGTGAATAAATCTGCAATGTTATCCTTGGTATTGATATATTTGAGCTGTAAAGTGCTGGATTGGACTTGTTCGCAAAGGAAATAATACTTGATATCGACATGTTTAACCCTTGAGTGGAGCAAAGGGTCTTCGGACAGGGTTTTGGTAGCCGTATTATCACAAAGAATCATCATTGGGGAGGATTGTGGGTAACCTATGGCACTGAGCAACATGCATATCCAGATACATTCCTTTGCGGCCTCAAATGTGGCTACGTACTCTGCTTCACAGGAGGATGTTGCAACAACTTTCTGTTTCCTGACAGTCCAAGAGAGAGCTCTGGAACCAAGGTTACAAAGATACCCTCCAATGCTTCGATGCATATCAAGGCAATTGGCCCAATCAGAGTCACTGAATGCATGGATGGAAATAGGGTTTTCCCCACCTAGGCATAGTATGAGGTCCTGAGTCCCCTTCAAGTATCGAATCAACCATGTCGCTGCACTCCAGTGTTTGAAGGAATAACTATGGAGGTATTGAGATAGTTGTTGTACAGCATATGCAATATCAGGGCATGTGGAAATGGCCAGGTAAAGAAGACGGCCAATGAGGGAGTGATAAGGTAGTCTCTTGAGGTGTGATAAGCTATCTGCAGACATGTCATGTCGATTTGCACAATGTAATTTAAGACCAGGTTCAAGTGGGGCAGATACTGGGGTAGCGTCCCATTGGCCAAACTGGTCGATGATTTTATCAATGAGGGCAGTTTGTGAAAGTGCAACCGTGCATAGATGTCGATCCCAGGTAACTGTGATACCAACAATAAAGCGGGCTGTGCCCAGCTCTGAGATTGTCCACACTTTGCGCATTTGGTTCTTGAAATGCTCATTTTCATCCTTGGTGTCAGCGATAGACAGGTAGTCATCAACATGTACTGCGGCAATAACAATGCCTGTGGCTGACTTCCTGTAGCAAATGCAGGACTCACAGGTGAGGTGCATAAAACCCCAGGCGATCATTTGGGCATTGAGGGTTTGATTCCATATCCAGCCACTCTGCTTCATGCCATATATGTTACGATTTTCATTATCATAACCCAGGACGACCGGACGTACACCAGCAAGACCGGGTTCCTTCGCATATGACTTGACTCATTTTGATGGGAGACGCCTTGATGCCTGGCTCCCACCATCTGACATGCTGCGCCACAGCACTCTGTGACATCGGATGCCTCATGCTAGGCATGAGGCTTATTGTTCTATTGTTCCTTCTATTATTACTTGACAAGGATCTCATATTCCGATTGGACGATAGACATCTCTAAACCGTATATAAGCTACAGTAATACTGCCTGTATTCCTTAGCTTGACCTAATTCAAATAACAGTCTTAGACTCAACCAGAAAACTCGACAGCTTAGGAAGCCCCTAGCTGTGATAACTGAAACTTGACAGTTGGAAAGCCTCCAACTGTGTACATGAACTGATGGTCTACTCAGAAAGCCTCTGAGTATGGATAGCCGTGATTACTTGAGGAAGCACCCAAGTGAAGGCAGGAAGCCTGATACACTAGGAAAGTCTCCTAGCATGATATTGATACAGTTGGAAAGCCTCCAACTGTGATATATGACTCAAGGATTGAGTCGAGACCTATAGTCTTAACAAAAGGTCAAGCTGATCTACAAAGTCCACCTACCTAGGTGCAGACACAATGTCTTTCAGACAAAGCCCAGACAGACCTCCAACTGGAGCATCATCATCAGGAAGAACCCCATGGTACAGATACCAGGGTCAACTAGTACAATACTCGGAACCAGCACAGAAGTGGTTCTCAAAGAGAACCAGTGACAAAGAACCCCGATACCTTGATGGAGAAGATTTCAGATCTTCCGATAAAGAAGAAACCCCAGAACGAGACCCATTCTCCCTATCCAACAACAACACCAACATGTCTACCGAACCCACCGCATTGACCAAGGAGATCAGGATACGAACCCCCTCCAACTTCACAGGGGACCAAACTAGAACTGTGAAGTTCTTACAAGAAGTGAAACTCTATTTGAGAGTGAACCATGGAATCTACAACACCAACAAGAAGAAAATCATCTTCGCATTGTCCTTCATGAATGAAGGAACTGCCGTGCTCTGGGCACAGACATGGGGAGAAAAGGAAGACCTAGGAACATGGTCAGCCTTTGAATTGGCGCTCAGGACAGCGTTCACACCAATCGACGAAGCTGGCAGAGCCAGAACCAAGATGAAGACATTGAAGCAGGGACAGGACCTGGAGGACTACATTGCGCAGTTCTGAATCCTGCTGTAATTTACCCTCCCCCACCTATTCCGGTTGGAGTCCAGTTATTCCGGTTGGAGTCCAATTATTCTGGTTGGAGTCCAGTTATTCTGGTCAGAGTCCAGTTATTCCGATTGGAGTCCAGTTATTCCAGTCAGAGTCCAGTTATTCCGGTTATTCCAACCAGATTCTGGTTACTCCAGATGCTCAACTTAGAGTATATACCCTAATGGATAGTCAAATTTCAAGTCTTAAGTTGTCAAAGTGCCTAGAAATATATTTGTGCAGAGTAAGGATTGAACTCAAGACATCTTGATTAGAGTGATCACATGACAAACCAAACATGTGTGCTTAACCAGTTGAGCCACAGGAGAATTATTAGATAGTAATATAATGTTTATTCATGACACTCTAATTTTTTTTGGAATAGTGAAAGATCAAATTTTTTTAATTGACCACATCCCTCACATTGAATGCGAGAGAGTGGGGATGATTGTGATTACATAGATAAACAAAAAATCCTCCCTCTCACAAGATGCGAGAGGGAGTTTTATTTATATACATAAAAAGCTAACCCCTTGCGCTGAACACGAGGGGGGAGGTAAAAACATGAAGAAAAAAATCCCTCCCCCACACAAAATGGGGGAGGGGTGGCACAATACTAATAAATAATTAAAAGTACTCCCCCACACAAAATGGGGGAGGGGTGGCACAATACTAATAAATAATTAAAAGTACAAAAAAGCAGGGGAGGGGGAGGGGACACGACCCCGCTGTTGTCTGTCCATCCACCCCACGAGCAGTTGCTCGTGAGGCTGGGGGCAGGTGGTGCATTGTCGTCTCCTATCCCTGCACCTGAGTGCTGTTCCACCCACGTTCCACCCCACGAGCAGTTGCTCGTGAGGCTGGGGGTGGGTGGCTTGTCGTCATTGTCGTTCCACGAGCAGTTGCTCATGAGGCTGGGGGCGGGTGGTGTGTCATTGTCGTCTCCTGTCCCTGTGCCTGGGCGTCATTCCACCCATGATCCACCCCACGAGCAGTTGCTCGTGAGGCTGGGGGTGGGTGGCTTGTCATCATTGTTGTTCCACCTGCGATCCACCCCACGAGCAGTTGCTCGTGAGGCTGGGGGTGGGTGGTGTGTCGTTGTCATCTCCTGTCCCTGCGCCTGGGTGTCATTCCACCCACGATCCACCCCACGAGCAGTTGCTCGTGAGGCTGGGGGTGGGTGGCTTGTCATCCCCTGTCTGGATTCCTGTTTTTTTTCTGGTTTTTTTTTTTGGGGGCAGGGGGGGGGGGGGTTGGGGCACATCAGTGCGACATGGCATGACTACAGAGGTTGGTGGGTGCTTACTAGGCAGGTACCCCCCTTCTGGGGTCTCCTGGCATCCCTCTGCACCCTCCTAGCCCATGTTGACAGCCTCACATCCCATTTGAATGGGGAGGAGGGGATCGGGTCAGCATGGGCGTGGGTTGCGTGTTTTTCATCATGGCAGGTCATCCCCAGTAGTATACAACCTAAAAAGCAATAAATTACAATTAGTTAGTTTATAAAAACAAAAAGCAAATGAAAAAAACTCATGTAGGGCCCAAACGATGCAATCTGCATTGTTTGGGCCTGTGTTGGCTCGTTTGCGGGTGGTGGCATCATTACTAGTAGATTATAACCTAGAAAACTAAAAAAATGAGTTAGTTAGTTTATTAAAACAAAAACCAAACAAAAAAAACTTACATAGGGCCCAAACGATGTGATCTGCATCGTTTGGGCCCGCGTTGGCTCATTTGCAAGTGGTGGCATTGTTGCCAGTAGATTATAACCTAGAAAGCTAAAAAAAAAGGTTAGTTAGTTTATAAAAACAAAAAGCAAATGAAAAAAACCTTACTTAGGGCCCAAATGACGTGATCTGCATCATTTGGGCCTGTGTTCTGTCCAATCACGTCGTTTGGGCCCATGTTATGTCTGACAGTCGAGTAGAACCTATAAAACAAATGAAACAAGTTAGTTAGTATGAAAAAACAAGAAGCAAACAAAAAAAAACATACTTAGGCCCCGTGTTCCGTCCAGTCAGCTCATTTGAAGGTGGTGGTGATGGTGGCAATGGGCGTGGGAATGGTGGTGGTGGTAGAGTGGAGAGGAGGAGGAGGCGGCGTTGGCGACAGTGGTGGTGGTTGTGAGCTGGCAGTCACGTGTCACGTGTCATGCATAGGCATACTTATTAATTATTCTGTTAATGGCTGTGATTAACTACATACCTTGGTTGGGTAATAAAAATATTAAATGTATGCCCAAGAATAATTGTTTGGTAGCTCAGTGGTTAAGCGTGCTGTTATGTATGCAGACCCAAGGTCAAGTGTTCAATTCTTGATGTGTGTCAAACTTTTATTTGGGAAAGCATGTGCATTCCAGTTATACCGGTTAGTCCAGTTATTCCTGTTATTCCGGTTGTGATGAGTCTGGTCAGATTCTGGGGATTCCGGCTGTAAATTGGATCCTTATTCTGACCGGAATTGTGCTGCATAGGGAAAACTACATACAAAAAAAATTCCACTGGATTCCAGAAATTCTGGCCAGACGAACCGGAATCCAACTGGAATAGGTGGGGGAGTGTAAAGTACTCAAATCCTGTGAGAAAAGGCGGGAATCAATGATGACACCGCCCTCATTGAACTCTTTATGGATGGGTTGAACCCCAAGCTCCTTCAAAGAGTTTTCAATATGGAAATGATCCCTACGACCTTGGAAGGAATGATCAATGCCGCCTCCAAGTACGATGGACAGTGGAGAAGAGCAAAGGCCATAGCAGGGAGGCTACAGGAGACTTTTACAAAGAAGCTCCCTGCCTCTAAGGCAAAGGAAACCCCACTTGAGATCAACTGCCTCTCCTACCAGGAGAGGATCGAACACATGAAAAAGGGGTTGTGCTTTGTGTGCCACCAGCCCGGACACAGAGCAACCGAACACAAGAAAGGGGAAACAAGGACCGAGGACCAGGCTTTCCCAAAGAACAAAGGCAAAGAAGCCTACTCAAAGATCCGAGCGATCTTGAATGAACTCGATGGAGAAGAGAAGGTGACAGCTGTCGGCACCATCGGGGATGAGGGTTTTTAAAGGGGTGGCCTGCCTCGATGCCAGGTACCACCGAACTTTCCGTCTGCTCTGTACTACTAGCCACTTTGAAAAATCAATCTATGCATTTAGATGTCAAAGTGGTAGGGACAGGCAGAGGAAAAGCCATCAAAACCAAAGCCCTACTCGACTCTGGAGCAGGAGGGATATTCATGAGCCATGAATTTGCTGAGAGCAGCAGATTCGAACTGTACCCCCTGGAGAAGGTGATCAAGGTCAAAAATGTGGACGGAACCCCAAACAAGAAGGGGGAGATTTCCCACTATGCCAGGGGACTCTTGACGATCAATGGAAGGACTTTCCCAACGACCTTCCTCATTGCAGGATTGGGAAAGGAATCGATCATCCTGGGCCTGCCATGGCTCAGAAGAATCAATCCAGTAATTGACTGGAGAATTGGAACCTTCCAATTCAGGACGAATGACAAGACCCATCCTGAATTCTCACATGGAAGAGGAAGAACCCTTATTGGTAGGGTACAGACCAAGAAAACTGACGATGAACACTTGTCATGGCGTCAGAAGGGAACCGAAAAGGAGAAGAACCCCTTTGACATGACGAAGGAAGAACGACAGGCATGGTGCCAAGGCATCATCACTAGAGAACAAGAAAAGCTTGCCCTCAAGAAGAAAGCTGCTGAGGAAGAACAAGCACAATGGAGAAAGCTGGCCACCAGAGAGCTGGAGAAACTGGCTGCTAGGAAAGAAGAAGGACGACTGGCAGCAGCCCGAATATTCACGAGAGAGAGGGAAAAGCTGGACCTCAAGAAAGAAGAACAGCGACTGGCACTGGCCCGGATAGTTGCAAAAGCAAGGGAAAAGATAGCCCTGAGAAGCAAGAAAGAAGAACTGGCAAAAGAAGAATGCCAAGAGCAATGCCAAAGAGTTGTTGCCAAGGTGAAACTGATGGGAGGAGTCCTCCATGAAGAACCAAGAAGAAGCAAGATGCCCGTCGAGACAAGAAAAGCAACAATCAAAGAAATCGACGATGAAGAGATCACAATTACAACTCTTCAAGATGCGGAGCTCATAGGGCCACAAGACGAAGAAGACACTGGGAAGGAAAACCCAGCACAGGCAAACCACAAACAGGCAACAGAACAGGCAACAGAAACAACCGAAAGAGACACCTGAACTAAAGATCGAAGACGACGAGCTACTGGTCACCTACATCCAAGGAGAACCTGTCATTGGAATATTTGAGCCAGCTAAGACACCGCTGACAGAGGAATATGATGAGCCAAGATACAGATATTCTCTGATGATGAAGACAATCTCTCAGATCGTAAAGGCAAAAGGATCACCGCAATATGCTTATGGACAAAATATCTGGATTAGGGCAAAAACATCGGTCTCTCAGCACCTGACACACAAAAAGGAAGGAGACCCCGAACAAAAAACCCTAGATGAGCTACTCTCCGAACAGTACAAGGAGTACCGATGGATATTCGAAAAGCATCAGAACAATTCCCAGAATCAAGACCCTGGGATCACACGATCGAACTGAAACTGGACTTTGTGGCAAAGGATTGTAGGGTTTACCCGTTATCACCAGCAGAACAGAAGAAGCTCGATGAGTTCCTCAACGAAAGCCTGCAGAAGGGATACATTCAACCATCAAAATAGCCCATGGTGTCGCCATTCTTCTTCATTGCAAAGAAGGACTTGGATGCACTATGACCCTGCCAAGATTACAGGTACTTGAATAATGGAACGATCAAGAACACCTACCTGCTGCCGCTGGTAGGAGATCTGTTGGACAAACTGAGAGGGGCGAAATGGTTTACAAAATTGGACATCCAATGGGGATATCACAATGTCAGGATCAAGGATGGAGATCAATGGAAGGCAGCCTTCAAGACGAACTGAGGGCTGTTTGAACCAACGGTGATGTTCTTCGGATTATGCAACTCACCGGTGACCTTCCAGGCAATGATGAATGAGATATTCCACAATATGATCAGAGAGGGATGGCTCGTGATTTACATGGATGACATCCTGATTTTCTCCAAGGATCAGAATGAACACCAGGAAAGGACAAAGAGGGTACTGCAAAGACTGGCAGAGAACGAACTATACTTGAAACCGGAGAAATGCAAATTCGATGTCCACGAGGCGGAATTCTTGGGTCTGATCATCCAACCCAACAAAATTGCCATGGACAACACGAAACTGGCAGGTATACAGGATTGGCCAACCCTGACAAACATAAAGGCAGTCAGATCTTTCCTGGGATTCAGGAACTTCTACAGGAAGTTTATTGGACATTTTGCGGAGACAAGCAGACCGCTTAATGAACTGATGAAGAAGAACAAAATGTTTGACTGGACAACAGAATGCGAACAGGCCTTTCAAATGCTGAAAAGGAAATTTGCAGAAGCACCGGTACTGCTGATGCCAGACCCGACAAAGCCATTCACGATTGAATCAGATGCCTCAAAGCATGCAACAGGAGGAGTGCTGAGACAAAGGGATACAAATGGGGACTGGCATCTGTGTGGATACATATCGCATGCGCTAACACCAACGGAATGGAACTACGAGATCTACAACAGGGAGCTACTAGCAATAATACGATCACTAGAGACCTGGAGACACTACCTACTGGGTTCAGAACACCCAGTGGTAATCCTGTTGGACCACAAGAACTTGACGTACTTCCGAACAGCGCAGAAACTGAACAGACAACAGGCAAGATGGAGCCTATTCCTGTCGGAATTCAACTTGCAAATCATCCATGTGCCTGGATCACAGATGGTACAGAGCAATGTGTTATCATGGAGAGCAGATCACATACTGGAAGAAGACAATGATAATGAAGACGTCATGATGCTGCCAGAAACAGTATTTGGGAAATTCATTGACATGGAAATGCATGACTTGCTCACAGGGAGCATCATGAAAGATGACCTGGTGAAGAGCGCAATCAAGGCGCTAAAGACCAAAGGAACACCACCGATAAGATCAGCATTGGAAGACTGGAAGATAGAAGACGGCCTTCTATTCTTCCGAGACAGGTGCTATGTCCCTGACAATGGAGAACTACGGAAAAAGCTGGTGCAAAAATACCACAAAGGAGTGACCAGCAGACACCCAGGACAATGGCAAACAACCGAAATGATCAGGAGAGACTACTGGTGGCTGGGGATGATGACGTACATCAAGAACTACATTGCTGGATGCGCAATATGCCAGCAGATGAAGGTCAACACACACCCAACAACCCCCCCACTACAACCAATCAAATCCGAAGCGACAAGACCATTTGCAATGGTGATGACAGATTTCATAACCGACCTACCGGAGTCCGATGGTTATGATGCACTCATGGTCATGGTAGACCATGGGCTTATGAAGGGGGTAATTTTTATCCCTTGCAGGAAAACTGTAGATGCATTGGGAGTGGCCACCCTCTACCTGGACAATGTCTACAAATGATTCAGCCTCCCAGACAAGATCATCTCCGACAGGGATCCCAGATTCGCCTCGTAGCTCTTCCAGGAGCTAGGGAGATTGCTTGGAATCAAGCTGGCAATGAGCACAGTGTACCATCCCCAGACCAACGGGGAGACAGAATGGGTGAATCAAGAAGTGGAAGTGTACCTACAGATCTTCTGCTCAAACAATCAGGAGAATTGGAAGCACCTCCTCCCGACCATGGAGTTCATGCACAACCAGAGAATGCACTCCATACAGAAGAACTCCCCGTTCTACCTCATGATGGGCTATGAGCCCAAGGCAATCCCACTCCCATACCTGAAAATGAAGATACTGGCCATAGAGAAGTGAATCATCGCACTGCAATGGGCCCGAGATGAAGCGAAGGCAACTCATGAGTTAGCCAGACAGATGATGGTGGAAAGAACGACAAGGCACTTCACCCCATTCAAAGAAGGAGACAGAGTGTGGCTAGAAGCAAAGAACTTCAAGACGACACATGCAACAAGGAAGCTCGCACCAAAGAGAGGACCGTTCACTATCGAGAAGGTCCTGAGCCCACTCTTCTACCAGCTGAAGTTGCCAGAACAATGGAAAATACACCCTGTATTCCATGTGGCACTTCTTTCCCCATACAAAGAAACTGAGACACATGGACCGAACTTCCCAGAACCACCGCCCGACCTGATAGAAGGCGAATCTGAGTATGAGGTGGAAGCGATCATTGGACACAAGAAGAAAGGAAAGACCATGCACTTCCTAGTGAAGTGGGTCAGATACCCGACCTCAGAGAACTCATGGGAGCCCGAGAGAAACCTGAAGCATGCCAAGACAATCCTAGGGGCATATAAACAGTGATGACAGCTGTAGAAACCCCATGCAGCACTTCTCTCCCTGTACAAAGAAACTGAGAACCCCCTTTCTACCGACACCACCAACTCATTGACACTGCCCGAGGCAGCATGAACAAAAAGACCCCAATCATAGTCCGAGTTCGGACATGATCTATTCCTCCATTGCACCCCACGACCCCGCCCCACCTCCTGATTAGAGGAGAAGAGAAGATTTTGATCAAAGTCAGTGACTTCGAAGATAGAGAGAGGGTGATGTTACGATTTTCATTATTGTAACCCAGGACGACTGGACGTACACCAGCAAGACTGGGTACTTCATTTTTTCCTTCACATATGACTTGACTCATTTTGATGGGAGACACCTTGATGCCTGGCTCCCACCATCTGACATGCTGCACCGCAGCACCCCTTGACATCGGACCCTGGACATCAGACGCCTCATGCTTGGCATGAGGCTTATCTTCTATTGTTCTTTGACATGCTGCGCCACAGCACTCCATGACATCGGATGCCTCATGCTAGGCATGAGGCTTATTGTTCTATTGTTCCTTCTATTATTACTTGACAAGGATCTCATATTCCGATTGGACGATAGACATCTCTAAACTGTATATAAGCTACAGTAATACTGCCTGTATTCCTTAGCTTGACCTAATTCAAATAACAGTCTTAGACTCAACCAGAAAACTCAACAGCTTAGGAAGGCCCTAGCTGTGATAACTCAAACTCAACAGTTGGAAAGCCTCCAACTGTGATACACAAACCGACGGTCTACTCAGAAAGCCTCTGAGTACAGATAGCCATGATTACTTGAGGAAGCACCCAAGCGAAGGCAGGAAGCCTGATACGCTAGGAAAGTCTCCTAGCGCAATATTGATACAGTTGGAAAGCCTCCAACTGCGATATACAACTCAAGGATTGAGTCAAGACCTATAGTCTTAACAATATAATCCTTGCTGAAGCTGCCATACCCAGTCTTCATGACCTGGTTCCTCAAACCCTTCAGGCTGTTGCATGTACTGGACTTCATCATCAGGGAGGACCCCATAAAGGAAAGTGGTTTTGACATCGATCCGTTGGGCATCCCAACCCAGAGAGGCGGCTATGTGAAGCAAGATTCGCCAAGATTCCATGCGTGCAGTAGGTGAGGTTGTCTTAGTATAGTCCCTACCATAAATTTGTTCAAAACCCTGAAAGACGAGTCAGACTTTCCACCTCACGGCATGGCCATTTTCATCACACTTGATATGGAAAACTGGTTGGCCCTTATGAATCCGTTTACTGTTTTGGTGACACCCACTATCTGCTAGCTAAGACTGTGCAGGTTCTCTCTACAAGAAGGGGGCAGGATCTGCACTTGTGATGGGGGAATTGATGGTTTTGATGTGAGGGGTTATTAATAGGTGAGTTTGTTGAGATAGGCCTTTCACACTGAAAACGTAGGTGGAATACCTAAGAGAACACAACTGGGGTCCCCTAGGCATATATTTAGGGTTTATATACTATGTTACATATATTGTACATTGTTGTTACTGACGCACTCGTACATGCGCATACATTTTGATGCGTGCAAAATAAAATTCTCACACTATCAAAGTGTAGCGTAATTTGGCATCATGTAGCATAATTCGACATAATAAAATAAAAATGAAATTTTATTAGGTAATGGGGTGGTTTCCTAACATTACCCCCCTTTTATGCCTCGACTTCCAGGCGAGAAAATATTACATCTGTCCCCTCTGTGAAATTTTGGTATGGCCGGAATTTCATCCCCTCATACACCATTCTTGCAATGCGACACGGAGCATTTGGATTATGTTTAAAGAATTGGGCGATCACGTTATGCACTCGCTTACAATTCTCTTCAGGTTTCCATGAATTATTTTTGTCAGTATAGTTTTTCCACTTTATTAAGAACTCCAATTTGTTCCATCAAAGACATGAGTCTAGAATTTCTTCAACTATGTATTCTGGAGCACCTTCTACTATTATCGGAGGTTGTGGAGTAGTTTGTTGGCCAGGAATAGTGGGTGGGCGGTAAGGGCGTAGGCGGCATACATTAATCTCAGGATCAATCTTGAATGATCGGGGTAATTTTAGCACTACCGCATTAGGCAAGATTACTTTAGAGATCGCATATGGGCCAACTTGTTTTTCTGTAAGTTTCCTCAAAGGTTGTGGAATATTCAGGTCCTTGGTACTTAGCCATACCAAGTCACCAACTTTGTACTCTGGAGTGTGTGCTCGAGTACGATCTGCATGTCGCATCATGTCATCACATGCTTTCTTCAATGCCGCTTCTGCTTCTTCTTGTACCTTTTGCATCTTAGATACAAAGTCTTCTACTGACTGTACTTTGACTTCCCTTCTGGGTTCTACTCCCATGCGAGGATGATATCCATAATTCGCAAAAAAGGGTGACATACAAGTAGCCGAATGGAATTTGTTATTGTGGGAAAATTCGGCAATTGCCAGCCATTCAGGCCAGTTGGTTTGCCTGTAGTTGACAAACATACGTAGGTACTGCTCCAACTCCTGGTTCATTCCCTCTGTCTGCCCATCAGTCTGCAGGTGATATGCCATAGATAATTTAGTTTGAATTCCCAATATGTTGTTCAGTTCTCGCATAAATGTGGAAGCAAATTGTGGTCCACGATGAGAGATAACTGTATCGGGTAACCCACATAACCGCCATACCTGATTTAGATAGAGGCGTGCCAAGCCCAATGATGAGGTTTCTGTAGTAGTAGGAATAATATGGACCTCCTTTGTGAAGCAGTTGCATACTACAAATATTGCATTGTACCCTTGAGCCTCAGGTAATCCAGTAATAAAATCCACAGATATATCTTGCCATGGTGCTTTAGGTATAGGGTTCAGCATTAATTTTCCTGCAGGTTTCTCTGGAAATTTCTTCCCCCTCATGCACGTATCACATCCATCCACATACCCCAACACATACTTCGAAATTCTGGGCCACCAATAATTTCTCATTACTAATTCCAACATCTTCCATCTTCCTGGGTGTCCGGCAGTCAGTGTATTATGATGTAACTGGATGCTCTCCCTTCACAAATCCTGATCCTTCAGTACACACACTTTTTCTCAAAACAACACCAACCCTTGTTCCTCAGCCCATTCATCTCCTTTGATATTACCTTTCTTCTCTCCCTTCAGAGCTTTCATGGCTTCCACTACTTCATTGTCCATTTCTGAACATTGTCTAATTTTAGACAACATTTCCATTTCCGAGCTATCTATCAATAAATGCCCTTGATGCATAGCGCAGATGCGAAAGTATTTGGGTTTGAGCAAGGTAACATTCTTATTGTCCTCCTCCACCCCCCCTTTATGACCAATACATCTGGATAATGCATCTGCTTTCCTCATTAAGCTTCCCACTTTGTGGACCAAGTGAAAATTGAAACACAATAGGAATAGTGCCCAACATGCTTGCCGGCGATTAAGCTTTTTAGCGGACATGAAGTATTGCAGATTTTGATGATCCATCCAGATCTCAATCTGATGTGTACATCCCTCCAAATAATGCCTCCACACCTCCAATGCTCATATTATCCCCAACATCTCTTTGTCATGCACATCATAATTCCTTTCCACATCATTCAACCCTTGGGACAAATATGCACAAGGATGCCATTTGTCATCTTCGCACAGCATTGATAATACTGCTCCAGTAGCAAAATCGGATGCATCAGATTCCACTCGCAAAGGGCATGTGAAATCTACTGGGGCTAATATTGGTCCCTCCACAAACTTTCTCTTCAACTCCTCAAACGCTGTCTGCTGCTGCTCTCCCCACCTCCACACTACTCCCTTTCACATAAGGTTATGTAAGGGTGTGGCAATTTTAGAAAAATTGTGCACAAAGCAACAATAATAATTTGTGAGTCCCAAGAAGGCTTGAACCTCCTTGACACGGGTGGGCGCAGGCCAATCTGTGATCGCCTGTACCTTGATCAGATCCATTTTGATCCCGTCAGGGCCGATCAATAATCCTAGGAACTCAATCTTGCTTGCCCCAAACACACACTTCTCCGGTTTCAAAAATAGATCATTCTCCGCCAACCTCCGTAACACCTCCTGCACTATCACCTCATGATTTTTTTCATCCTCCATGAATATCAGAATGTTGTCAATAAATATTATTACCACACCTTTGTCTATTATGTCCTTGAAAATGTTGTTCATCATATTTTGAAAGGTCAGGGGACTATTAGTCATCCCAAAAAACATGACAAGCAGCTCGAAGGATCCTCAACACGTGGCAAATGCAGCCTTCCACTCATTTCCTTTCTTTATTTGTACATTGTTGTATCCCCATCGTAAATCCATTTTTGTGAAGATTTTGGCTTTTCCCACCTTGTCAATTATTTCTGAGATCAATGGCAGGGGGTACGCGTTCTTCACTGTCCACTCATTCAGATACCTATAATCTGTACACATCCTCTTTCTTTGGTCTTTTTTTGGCACAAAGAATATTGGTGACGTCTGCAGTGATTTTGAAGGTTGTATGTATCCTTTGCGCAATTGCTCCTTCAGGAATGCATCCACTTCTTCTTGTTCCATTGGAGATAATGGATATACCTTCGACTTCTTCGGCACAAACCCTGGCTTCATCTCGATTGCATGATCCCATGGCTTCCACACTGGCATTCGCTCAGATTCCTTCTTCTGGAACACTGACAGATATTCATGATACACTTTTGGCACCCATTCCTCCACTGGCTTCTCCACCTTCACGATATTCTTGTCCCATGACTGTCCTCCATGAATTGCTCTAAAGGTTTGCTTCTGCTCTTCTTTCTTGATCATGATTGGAACTTCCTCATTTGGCATTTCCTCATCCTCCACTTCCTCCATCATAACAGAATACTTTCTCAGACATTCTTTCTCTTTCTTTTTCCTTTTTTCCTTCTTCATCTTCCTCCCATACACATTACATTCCTTAGGACAATGAGTCATTTGTACTTTCCCAGTTTTCCAATCAATTTCGGGATTATGCTTCCATAACCACAGACATCCTATTATTAGATTTGTTTTCCCAAGATCGCACACTTCAAATACTGCTCGCTCCTGATGCTCCTGATACCTTAGTACCATAGTCACCTCCTCCTTGATAGTTCCTCCATGATTGACTGTTCCGTCAATATTGTACACCATTATAGGTTGCGCCAGCTTGCGTGTGTTAATACCATTTCCAGTAATTAAGGATTGATTAATAAATAATCCTGTAGCACCACTATCAAGCAACGCTTCCACATCAATCACTGCATGCGTGTCCACTGTCTTCAGTCCCACAGTCAAGGTGATTTTGGGTTCTATTCGCGCAGAGCAAATAAAAAATTTAGGGGTTTTCGGAAATGATGCGTGACAATTTTCTTTGTCACATGATTGACAACAGTTGTACTCCTCCTCGATTTCCTTTTCTGATTTACTCTGGGTTTCCTCGGATACTAATACATTGTAATGATTCTGGGTCACCAATGGGGAAACCTTCACTGGGACTCTTCCACAAAATTCTTCTGCTTGCCTTCCTCTGGCTTCACTTCCTCGATTGTAGCTTCCCTAATCTTTCTTTTCTGCCTACAATTCCTAGATATGTGTCCTAACTGCCCACAATTAAAACATTTAAGTGGGGCTTGTCTCCCTGCTTGATCAACCTCCATTGCCTCTGCTGGTGCTGCTGACTCCGTAACTATAGGTGTCACTGCCATGGCCAGTGGCTGTGCCCTCGGAGCTTGTGCCTGAGGTGCCTTTCCTTTCTCGGACTTTCCTCCTGATGACTTTCCAAATTTACTACTTCTGTACATCGACTTTGACTCCGCCTGTTCCTGCCAATATTGCCAGTCAAGGCGCATTGCCCAATTATACCACTCGTCCAACTTCTCTGGCATAGAAGGTAGTCAGTAGATAGACTTGAATAAAGAAGTATTTAATCCTGCTTTCAAAAACTCTACCAACATGGCTTCTCCCATGTCCATTTGTGAAGCTTCTGCTTTGAACTGCAAAATAAATTCATCTGCCATTAGGGAACCTTGGCGCATGGTCTTTAATTTAGCATTGGCTGTCGCCTTTGGATTAGGATCTCCAAACTGTGCCTCCAATCTCTCCAGAAATTCCTTGAAGGTTGCAAATGGTTTATTTCCCACAGCAATTTGATTAATAGCCTCGTTTCTCCAGAACTGTGCTTTCCCCCCCTGAATGTATGAGAGAGCAAACATTATCCTAGACTCGGCTGTACAAAACTCTGGCTTCCTCCCATGGATGTACAATACTATAGAACTGATGAAGGATTTTGTATTCTCCATGGTACCGTCAAAGATTTGCAAGGGCGCGTACTTAGGTAAGCGCACTTTTCCATTTCCAGATTTCTCTGCCATCTCATCCTCCTGCGATATCCACTCCACCATCTCCTCCATCTCATCATCTCTTTCTCCTGTCATCTCCGGCTGTACTTCCGCTTCTCTGGGCTGTGATGCTGCCAACACTGACACTAATTGGGACATTTGCACTGTAAGCGCATCAATTTTCGCCTCTAGTGCTAGTGTGGGAACAGGATTAGGGCCAGGATTAGAAGTTGAAGGTTCAGACATAATTGTAAAATCTGTGATGAATCACTTCTTTGACAAATTCAAGATTTTTTCTTCGAGACCTCTCCAAATGTTTACGGGTCACGTGATCATTCGTCAATTGTTCATCATTCGTTCGTCGTTCATCGGGCGCCTAATTTGACACTTCAGATCAATAACCCTTCCAACAGTGCCTGATCTCGGAGATAACACTGAATTTGGCTTGTAACTAAAATAGTCATCCGAATAGAGTGATGTAAATTGTAACTAAACCAGATCCAATTGGTTGTCTGGTTGCAGCTGTCCTAATGACGAGCGCTGCCTCTCGATCACTGGCAGTCGCAATGTAAGGCGAGGCCTGGTGTCAGCTTACGAAAGAAAAGGTAGATTACATATATACAAGTACTTCCGGCTCATGCCAAAAGGATGAGTAATCAGATGTGGCGCAGTGAAACAATGACGTATGCACAAGTAAGAGAAGGCGCACTGGTATAGGAAGTTGTGTTCTTCTGTTAGGGCGACACCCACTATCTGCTAGCTAAGACTGTGCAGGTTCTCTCTACAAGAAGGGGGCAGGATCCACGCTCGTGATGGGGGAATTGATGGTTTTGATGCGAGGGGTTATTAATAGGTGAGTTTGTTGAGATAGGCCTTTCACACTGAAAACATAGGTGGAATACCTAAGAGAACACAACTGGGGTCCCCTAGGTGTATATTTAGGGTTTATATACTATGTTACATATATTGTACATTGTTGTTACCAATGCACTCGTACATGCGCGTACATTTTGATGCATGCGAAATAAAATTCTCACACTATCAAAGTGTAGTGTAATTTGGTGTCATGTAGCGTAATTTGACATAATAAAATAAAAATGAAATTTTATTAGGTAGTGGGGTGGTTTCCTAACATTTACCTTGAGGTATGTCGCCCCTGGGGATGAGTTTATAAACCCCCATATCCTTCAGAGATTTTAATTCATCCAGATATCCTATCCGCCACTGCTCTGCATCCCCCGAATTCTTTGCCTCCTCCCAGGTTTTGGGTTTGTCCTCAAACTGGAGCAATTCCAGATCAAAATCTGTCACTTCCGAAATTAAGGCCTGGAGTTGATGTGCCTGATCCCCCAAATGAAGATCATTGAATGATTGACATAGCTCATCAATGACATCACAATCATGATCGACAATTGGATCAGGAACATGATCGGGATTCTGTGATCGGGCAGCAACAGTGGCAGCTCTGTGCTCACAGTGGGCCTCCCTGACCCGGGTAGCACTGGTTCAAGATTCCTGGACAGCTGTTGCAGTCCTTGTGTTGGTTGGTCCACCACTCGGGTGTCGCTCTGTGGGAATAGGTACACGGGATGAGCGATGTGGGATGGGATTTGGAGTGGGTAAATCTTGTTCCTCCCCAACATGGCTGTTCGGTTCAGTGGTATTCAATGGGTGAAAAGATTCGTCAATATCATCATTGCTTGTGGGCAAAATGGTGAAGGTGGGCCTATCTGGGGTAGGTGTCTCAACAACATCATCTGATGTTAATGGTTGGGGGGGTGCATGTCCATTGTGGCTCTTGAGAAAGCAGACGTGATAAGAGCTGTGAACTTTTCTCATAGTCTGATTATAGCATCAGCAGGATTTAGAATTTAGGTCATATCCAATAAGTATGCACTCAATAGATGGCTCAAAAATTTTTGGGTTATTTTTCTTTGGAATGAGGACAAAGGCACAGCAGCCAATTTCCCATAGGTATGAATAATCAGGCTTATGCTCATTCCAGGGTTCCCAAGGTGTGCAACCTTGAAGTGACCTCATGGTGGTTTTGGCATGTAAGTGAGAGGCCGTTAGGTAGAATTTGTCCCAAAGGTAAGCTGGTAGACCTGAGTAAATTCGCATTGTGCGGGCTTTAGCCATAAGAGTACAATGCATGCGTTCAACATGCCCGATATGGGCTGAGGTATGTGGGGCGGTAAATCACTGTCCCGTCCCCCTTGTTTTGAGCCAAGCTTCCATCTCATGAGATTTCAATTCTCCATTGTCTGTGATATAAATCCCAACTTTAAGTCCCATTTCATTTTCTCACACTAGTTCCCAAGCTTTTAGTTCTGGAAATGAGTCGTCTTTGTTACAAAGTGGAATCAACAATGGAAAGGATGTATAATCATCGACAATGTCCATAACATAAGAGTTTCCAGTACAAGATGTAACTGCATGTGGACCTGATAAGTCTACCCAGACTTTTTCTAACTTCCATGTTGCCTTATGCCCAATCCCTTCCTCATGCTTCAGAATGGGCATCTTTGTCTGTTTGCCCAGAACACATGATTTGCATTTGGGCGGTTTAGAGGCAGAGGTGATAGGTGCAGCTGTAAGTGTACCCTTCTTGGCCATATCCCAAAGGATTGATAATTTGCATGGCCAAGTCAATGGTGCCAGGTCTCAAGGTCAGGGGATTTGTGGACAGTCAAAGCATGGTTGGCAGCGGCAGAGTAAAGGTGAAGTGAGTACAATCTCTTGTTGGCAAGTAATGTTCCATGAGCAATAGTAGCTCCAGTAGATTTATCCATGATCCAGCATGATGAGCTATCAAAATGCACCATGGCATTTGAATCATTGGTGAGGGAACTAACTGAGATAAGCTGGACTGTTGCAAAGTGCATTATGTAACAATATTGATGCACCCCATGCTATGCATAGTTTTATGTCACCGACTCCAATAGCAACAATGGAGGACCCCCCAACACCTTTCACAGGGCAAGGCAGTATTTGGCTAAGGGTAAGGAAGTCTGCCTTGTCCAGTGAGATGTGGACTGTGGCGCCCGTATCAATAATGAAAGGGAAATGGGTGAGGGAAATTTGGGAGCATTGTTTTTGGTTAAGTGGTTCAATGGTGAAGGTGCCCTCTGCAGGAGGCAAAGTATGGCAGTTCCAGTCAATAGTTGTGGTTGCCTCCTCCTCAATGACAAGCCATCCTTCATATTCTACCTCCTCGATTGACGCTGTGGGAAGAGGATCACTAGTGAGCCCAGCAAATGGGGTGTAAGTGTCAGGTTGAGGGTGTGCAGGGTCAGAGTCCACCATAACTGTGAAGGCCCATCCATTAATGTCTTTCATAATAGTAATTGGAACCTTCGGAGGTTTTGACAAAGCGTTGGCCTTCTTCCCTTTTTCACAAGCTGCTCTCGGGGCTGCCATGGATTCCTCAATCGTCTTCCCAGCCATCCCCCCCCCCCCCCCCCCCGCCTTGATGCAGTACTCAGTTGAATGTCCTGCTTTTCCGCAATTGGGATTCCCACAAACCTGCCCAATAAACGGCTTGGTCGATTTAGCACGAGCAGTGAGAGCTACAGATGACCTGGAGTCTGTGCGGTGGTCATTCTCAAGGAGCGACTGTTTGTTTTCCAGGAATAGGTGGATATCTTTCAATGTATAAGGGGATTCCTTTGTGGAGGCGGCGATGTCATGAGAGATAATTGATCGTGCATGAGGAAAATTTTTGCTGAGGGAGTTCAAAAGGGCAATGCAACAAAGGAGGTTGGGTTTGATATCCCCCATAGCAAATGCACACTCAATGAGGGCACAAATTTTGTCGGCTGTCTCAGGAAGGGGAGTGTCAGTGCTGCATTGGGTGGTGAGGGCTTGTTGTAATAACTGGACCTGCTAAACAGGACCCTCATTCTGGTGTTGTTTACGAAGCGCCTCCCCATTTACAGTTGTAGCCTTTTCTATGTCAATGAAAGGGCACTCAGATGGGGCGATGCTGGATGCAATGAACATGTATGCAAGATGGGAATTGGCTTTCCAGTTAATCAGCACTCAAGGTTCAGAGGCAGTAGGTGCGGGGATTGCGCCAGTAACATATTCATAGAGACCATTCAGTGAAAGAGCGATAGTAATTTCCTCACACCATTCTTTGTAGTTCGACTTGAGTTTGTCGAGTTTCTCACTGGGATATTGTACAGAGAGCTTGATCAAAGTAACCGAGGGAGGGGTAGTGTCTAGCATGCTCATAACAGACAAAAATAATAGATGTTGTGGGAAGGTGAGGCCATCGAGAGGACTGATTGCACAAAGGACGGTCCATGATCCAAAATGGGAAAGTGATCGGATTGTCGATCAAAGGAAAATGATGTATGGATAACGTTGAGTGGCTAGGAGATTTTCTACTGTCGCTTAGAAGTGACAGCAGTGGCCCATAACCTGTAGAAAATCAATCCTAGAATATACGAGGATAAACTCAGTCCTTGTATAAGTGACTACTAATACATGAGACTGTACCTAGAATATATGAGGATAAACTAAGGTACAGTAAGTATCATTCTATGAATAGCATGTAGGCAATGCTCACCTCAGTCCTTGTATAAGTGACTGAGGTGATCATGTATCTATCTACCTGTATATATATATGTTCAGTCTAATAAAGGGGGGGACGAGAGAAAAGGTATCTTTGATGCATTTGTGTGAATGCATCAAAGGGAAGTGCTAATAATAGCACACACATCACAGAAGCTGATCTCAGCCGATCACATACAGTGTTTGTCTTGCGCATCAAAGGGATACACCAAGAATAGAACATGCATCAAATGCATCAGTTGCATGATCACGGTGTGAATCTCAACATGTGCATGTACTAGGTAAAACAAGTGTGCCATGGCTATATATCTAGTACTTTGTACATATGTCTTTGTATCTCACTGGCAAGCATGCTGACATCCATGCCAACTGAAAGAGCATTACATAAAGGGATCCAGCTCCTGAGCTGGTGCTGGGTGCTGTTCTGGCCGGGCACTGCTGGATTCAGTGCAGCATCAGCATCAGTGCAGCAAGTGCTGGATGGCCTGGATGAAGTAAGCAGGCAGGAGTTTCTTTTTCTCCAAGAGAAAATGTGGAGAAAATGTGGTAAAAATGATCCTTTTCAGGCAGATATTTCTCCTGGAGAAAGGTGGTAAAAATATATATTTTAACCCAGAATTGATGTACATATTCCCATCACAGAAATGTAGAGAAAACAATGAAAAAACAACTTGTTCTTCCCACATATTCTCAAGTTTTCAGTTGAGGATAAATAACATATTTCTCTCCTGGGAACTTGGCAAGGAAATGTTGCGAAAATATCTTGTTTTTCCTGAATTTTCTCCACATTTTTTCATAGGTGAAAGGGGTTATTTCTTCCATATTTTTACCATGTTTTGGCACGGCAAAATTATTGCCCTGCCCCTTGTGTAATGTGCCATATAGTAATCTGCCGCACTGATATCACGGACATTTTCCCACCGTATACCCAATAACCTCGTTCTATAAATAGAGGTCGGAACAGCGGAGTTCAAATATTGTACTAAAAACGGTACTTTATTGATGAACTACTCGATATTTGATATTCGAATGAACTTTCTCATTGAGCATATAACTACACACAAGATATTCCACGGCCAGACTATCCATTGGTACATAAAAAAACTAGCTGGAGATTAATATGCTAACTATGGCAACTGACATACAATCGAGCATCTATCTAGATTTTTAAGCATCCTTGGTTGTGGGTTTAGTTGGAGATGACGCCATTAGACACTGGCACCGCTGTGAAAAAATTTGAAATTTTCTTTGGACTATAAAGCGAAAACGTACTGCCGGAGGATGTGTTATTATTTGCGTTCGAAGTATTCTGATTGTCAGAGTGAACGCGGTGAGATTTGATAATCGTCGTGTTATTTGTCAGATTGCCCGCGACGTCGTTCATCTGCCCCCCGCTGATGCGGACTCCTTGCGCACGGTGAAAGAATGGCATTGTGGGTTTAGAGATGATGACACTTTTAGGGCTTGGGGGTTATCAAGGGAGAGGGAAACTGACAATTTTTTGTGCATTTGAGCCTGACGTATTAATACTGCACTCAGTGGCGTCGTTCACAGGGCGATTCTAAGCAACAGCAGTTGATTCATCAGAATCGGCCGCCAGTGAAGGGAATGACAAAGCTCCATCGGAATCCAGATGGAGCAGCATAGTCGATTCTCAGCTTTAATGACTGAAGGCATGACCAAAGTATAGCGAATGCCATGGGCTTGTGAAATCCGCAGTACCGGCAGAGAGAATGCTCGTGCTGATTTGTGATCCGAAGTTCGGATAATTGACGTACATATGGTGTACTTGGCGTGGTTTCAGACTCAGAATCGTAGAACTAGAAGGCTCTAAGCTCAGATGCGACCAAAGAGAAGCGCCAACAGCTATGGGACGCCCTGGGCGCCCTGAGCGGATAGTAAGGCTTCCAGCAGACATCATCTGCGCAGCTTTCAAGTTCCACGACCCTGCTTCCCACTGCGCATCTCTGATCGGGAACACAGCTTGCCCAAACGCAAATAGCATATCTCAGACTGGCAACGCATTGCTAGTCAAAGTTCTACATTTAAATACTTACAACACCGTATACACTGCCACAGGAACAGCAGCGGAATTTTTTATCTAGAAGAAGATTCGGCAGGGTGTGGTGAAATGCGGAGAGTCGGTAGTGCTAGTTTTACAGCAGTGCAAAGAACAAGCAAAGAACCTGGTGGCACGCTTCTTTAACCAGGAGTCCAGGGGTATCTTGAGCCGTGTGATGGAGGGGAGTCGAGGAGTGCCAGGCTTGTTTACTTTCTTCTTCGAAAGCTAACGCTCAACATGTCTTCAGCATAGCTACAGCCATCTGATATGAATTTCTATGGTCTTACTCTCCTGGCAGCCGTGCTGCTGAGGACCACTGCATGTAGCCATCAAGCCTAGATAAGCGGCATTGCCGTTCCGAACCATTTTTATGAGCAACGGTGGCGCTCGATAACGACGAAAATTTGTGGAACCGCGCGTCTTTTCAAAAGTTCAACATGTACATGCTCACGAGATCCGATGTCAGGCATGTCAGGGCTTATCTCAGGCTAACAGTTGGCTAACAGCGTTAAATAAAAGTCGTGGCAAATTTAAGTCTAATTTAAGTACAACTCCAAACACCTGATCTTCCCACAAACCCAGGGCCAGTTTGCTATTCTATTATGTAGGGAGGAACGAGTGTAGAAATAGAATTTGGTCTTTGAGCGAACGTGAGGTGTGACACGCGCTCGCTTACCTCCGCACCACGACCACGTTCGCTTATACCCAAATCTCCACGCTCTTTTCTCATAGTTGTCTAATAAGCTATTTAACCTCGCCATCGTATACCTAGTCCGAATAATATGGATCGCATCGAACGAGACCCGAACCTCGAAACATGTCCAGACTATGGAGCACATGAGTTCGATATCATTCGCACTGCCTTGATCAACGCAGGAGAAATGAATAATGAGGAGGTCATCCAACACCTCACAGACGCCAGCAAAAGAACCGCTGTGTGGAAGCCTGGAACCAACAACTCCTAAACGACCTCAGAGCCCAGGAGGAGTTCGAACACCAGCAGCGCCAGGAGGAGGATGAGCGGAGAGCTCAAAGGGAGGTGGAAGAGGAAGCAGAAAGGCGTGAAGCAGAAAAGAAGAAGTCAAAAATGAATGGCTTCGATGTCAATACCACGGTAGATGATTTCATCACACCTCGTCCTACCACATATGCGCTGAACAAACTCGAATCGTTCGAGTACGTCGAACTCTGTTACTTCACCCAGGAAGGATGCTTAGACGCTCTCGAAAATCACCGTTTCCAAACCGAGGACGCCTTAGGCTTTGCGAAAGTCGGAGACACCTTAGCCCTCAAGCAACTCTCAGCAGTCAAAGCTTCACGCAACGCCATCAAGGATGCCGATCTCACCTGGCGGCAGATGACCATGGGTAGGATATGCTTCTTGCAGCATGCTTCAGCAGCCAACTGGCCCTGAAGCCACATCAAGTTGCTCGCTGAATTCTTCCTTAACCTCGAGATACACCCCACGCGTAACCGCAAACATGGCGAAAGCATCCTTATATATCAAACGTCAAACGAGGGTCCGTAGAAATTGGCATGATCAGCTCAAGCGCAACACCGGATTCAAAGAATCATGAACAATCCCTATTGCAGGCTATCTCGGAGGAGTTCTGGGACAGCTTACGAGCCGAAAGCTTCAGAGAGGCAAGTACATCACCAGAATTACATGCTGATCTCCCTTTCCCACCTCCACCAACTACCCCCGGCCCAACCTCTCATCCAATGCTTCCTGAATATGCTTCCCTATCCTCGCTACTGTGTACATGCAACCCACGCTTCGCTTCCTACCATGTGTTCTCCATGCCTCAACTCCATACACACTATGATGCTTCTTCCCATGCTTCTAACGTCTCGAATGCTTCTCATGCTTCTTCTGCTTCCTTAATACCGCTATGCTCCATGAATGTTCGCCTGCACTATACTATGTCTCATACACTCATTGCTATAACTGCATGTTACTCACGGGCCTAAAATCATTGTCGACCGTGCTCCTGATGTACGGTAATGAATCACAGATTGAAAATATGCAATCATCTTTTCGAGGCTCTAACACGGACGGGTTAATCGGCGCCCGACAATGCGAGAGTACCCACGTGAGCGCCGTTCATCTCGCACCAAAGGCCAGGAGGAGCCCCTGCGTCAATACCATGATGCGCCGCCACCCTACAATCTCCCTCGAAAGTCCTCAACATGGCACCAGCATTTTCGGGAGGGCCCAAATTGGCAGATCCGTGCAATTTGCGCCATATGCCTTGGAATCAACCCTCACAACGTTGCCAGATGCTCGTCGAGCAAGTTCTGGGACGGGAGCCAAGCCAGATGCCAGCGAAACGAGGATGGTCGTATTATCAATCCCCTTGGTCAGACCCTGTGTATCGAGTGGCAACGGTCAAGAGGATGCTCAGCCCGAGACCACGACCAACGTCACGAATGCTCTGGGTGTGGAGGACAGGACCATTAGGGCTGCGCATCGTAACCGTACTTGACGGTTAGACGGTGCCATCATACGGTTACCGTACCGTCGCCGTGAGGACTTGAGTTCCCTTCCCAGCTGACGGTCAACGGAACCGTTGAGTGCCGTAAAATACGGCTGTAAGTAAACGGCATTTAATAGGTTAATCAAACTTTATTTTTTTTGATCAACATCGCTCACCATTTATCAAGACGATTCCAATACCAATGATGCACGACTGGCCTCAGCTGTCGCGGTGGAGAAACTCGATGAATTTGGCAACACTGTCCAACCTCGGAGACCGCATGGACGGTCTCAAAATACCCGTGTTAAGTGCAAACGAGATGCTGCTAAGGATGTTGATACGGATGTAGATGATGATAATTTTGTTTCCAGTTCCTCCTCTGATGTGGGGTCATCGGATGGGGATGATTCTGAAGTCGGGGAAATTAGCAACGAGGAGGTAAGAAAGCCATCTACCCAAACCATTTCAGAGATATATTGATCTTCAAAAATTTCCAGCTTGCAGATATGCTTCCATTGAAAACCATACCTGAAGTCAACCGGAAAGGCCAGGGCCGCACACTTAAGCCAAAGGCCAAGGTATTGACGGCAGCTCCACCAAAGAAAAAGGTAAAAACACACTCTGTTGAAGTTGAAGAGGTCGAAGATGAGGATAGCGCACGAAATCTTCGCAATCGGAATGCAAGCGTCTTGTCGGTCACAGGAGATGTCTCCCAAAAAAAAAAAAAGGTGAACGTCGCAATGGTACCAGCACTGCACTACTCAAAACGTCACCAGGGTATTAAGAAGAATGCAATTCATTTATTTTACGAGGTTGTTCCAACAGGTGATGATGGCAAACTTGGGGACGACGGAGATATTCACTACCGTTGTCTACATGGTGCGCACAAGGTCTGTACCATCAAAAAAACAATGAAAAGCAATCTCACTGGCGTTCAACACTGTGTTTCATTCGTCTAACTTATGTCTTGCTTTCACAATGCTTGTGAACAATCTCAAGGCTCGCGGCTCCGAGCCGCGCCGTTGGCAACACTAGGGATGATGGCGACGTGGCGCGGCAACGTCGGAGGTAGCCGCATTGCCCATAACCAGTGCACTTCTATACATATCTTAGGAATTCCCTCATCCCTCAGGGGTCCAGGTGATGAAAAGCGGCCTTTGCCGGAATAAAAACCCTCGCCCGTCAATACCTATCTATAATGTTCATTTTACTCTGGGGCAGAGTGGTCTGGGTGTTCAAGTTTTAGGGGCGCCGATCACTAGCTGTCTCAGACACGGATGGAGCTAGAGCGGTATATACATTTATATTGCTTCGATTTGTGTCCTCCAAGTGTCCTCCTGTTCTAAACTTCTATCTCCTCGCCGCTTTTTACAAATGGTTGCTAGTACGCTTTCTAAATCTGGATTTCTCAACAGAGTACTAGTTCTGGGATTGTTCTTTGCTACTTCGCAAGTCGCAACGGCCCAAACCCTATTTCCCCTCCCTCAATGTGCGCTGTCATGTGCTCTTAGTGCAATCGCTAGTACTGGATGCACCCTGTATGTTCGTTCATAAATGTGCTTGTTCCTAGTTGGTGGTGACCTTATCTCATCTCCCAGCACGGACGTTGCATGCATCTGCTCGTCGGCCCTGTTCATCACCTCACTTAATGGTTGTATAGGTACTGCATGCTCGCCGGCGGATCAGGCCAGTACGATTGCTTTCGCACAGCAATACTGTGCTACAGCCGGTGTTAGTACGTGGCTCCTTTTTACACACTACACTTCCTCTTACTGACAAGAGTTCGTTCAGTGTTGGGGCTTTGCCCTGCCTGATGAACATTGTTCTTTGTACTCTATAGATTGCTATACTTGATCACGCAATAATAGTTGAATAAAATCACTTTATTAGGCGGAATAATCATAGGACAAGTAGTATATGAGATGGCTGATCAGCTACGTGGCCATGTTCTCCAGGGAGCTCGAAATTGCCGTTACTCGTCGTACCTCCGGTGTGGGATATTCCTGAGAAGGATGGTCAAACGAGAGCTAGAGTGGAGTAGGGAGCATCACAGGGCTAATTCATATAGGTTTGCCATCATCCTGTGGAATTTGGCTGCGTTCTTGAGATTCTTCTTGTAATGCATTTGTAGTTCATCATGGGTTTGAACTTATTCGCTACGTAATAGCCCGTGGACCAGTCAAGGAGTGCATCATAGCTATGATAGATCTGAGAGCGGACACATTAAGAACATATGGCAGAAAGACATGTGAAGCACATACTGCAATCGCTAGTATACTACGAGTCACAGCATCAGAATGGGAATCTCTTTCTCATCATTTTTCGAGTCCAGGCTGCTGGTGAAGAATCTCGCATACGTAATAGCGGGAGAATATGACGGTTCCTTTGTACAATTATTATTTTCCGCGCGCGAAGGGATTTCCCGCGCGCGCACAATTGTTGTTATCTATTTATCTCCACCTAATATCAAGCCCCGTCCTAGCGTGCCCTCCGACCTCGTCCTCTCAGGCTGCAATGTACCTCTAATGTAACTGAGTACTGACAATGCCATCAGCCAGTTCGGGTGGAGGGCAAGATTGAGTGAGCAGAAAGCTGGCAGTAAGGCCATAGTGGAATCAACAAAGAAACCGTGGGATCCCGAATAGCAAATTCTTGTTGCTTCTGAATCTCAGGCATCGATCATCGATCATTTCAGCCCACGTGCACGGTTAACGTTGATCGAACAATGCTCGAAGTCGTGGCATGCCTTTCCACTGCAAATTATCTTTGCTTTTTTAATAAGTATCTAATAGTTATATGCTGTACTACTTAGTATTATGAAAATTGAAAATGTATATTTATTATCAGTTGGAATGGCATAATCCATCTTTTCAAGCAGGTGTAAGGTAATAATTCAATTGGAAATTATGTAGGATTGTGTAATAAATGAAAAAAGCGAACGGAAATGATTCGTACTTCATTGAATAGTTTGCTCGTCGTCGCACACGATGAGCGGGATGCTGTGGCGCATGGTGATGGACCGTGGGAGACGGTCAGCAGATGAATGATCGATGATGATGGGAAACAGGCACATGGGGGCTGATCTGACATGATGCATGATGCATGATGTTAGATGAGGACAACACCGTTGCGCGCGCGGGAAATCCCTTCGCGCGCGGAAAACAATATTTGTACAAAGGAACCGTCATAGGAGAACTCTTCCCTTTTGAGAAAATGATTGCGCGGAGAACAGATACGGTAGCCGCCTGACCGTACGTCCGATTCTTCACATGCGAAAAACTTGATGCATCATTTGGATTGTCGAACTGGGATTTGAATTCTCGAGTGTTAATGCACCACTTTCCAGTTGTAAATACACTGACCTCGAGAGGAAAGACGTACTCGAAGTTCTTCGTGAGCTTTGGTATCAATTTTTTGATCGTCTCGGCGTTCTCCTGCGAGTAAACAGACCTGGCAAATATCGCACGTACATAATCTGTTAGGCACCGACGGTAGGCTCGTTCATTAGGGGTGTTCAAAGTTGGGCGCATCTCGCATACGCATCTCGCATCTCGCATCTCAGAACGATTATATAAGTTGAAATTGATTCTCCGATGAGTGACAAACTGTGACAGTGGTCGCGTCGCGTCCTCTAATATATCCCCTAGCTCACTCTATTTGACTCTCTTTTATATCACTCTCGTTACTCAGATGCCTCCCAAACGCGACACCAAAAAAAACAAGATTCCGGACATCCCGTTGGAGCCGTGCGGTCTCTCAGGGTCTCGTCTACTACTAGATGAGATGGTTCGGACAGGGCTCACGTCTACTACTAGATGCGAGTCAGAAAGGACGCAGACAAGCAAAGATAATTTTCTGTCTACCACATGCGCGTGTCTATCTATGAGGTCATGTGACCACTAAGGGGAATGCCGGACTCTGGCACGGCTCTGCTACGGACTCTGCTATGGGAACTACTGCCACGGCTACATGTACCCCCCTACACAATAGCAATGCCCTCGTTGCGATCTCAACTCAGGGAAGGAAGAGAGAATTATGTATGTACAAGGCACCAATGCCTTACCCTCACCTTGGCCCATGTACCCCAGGAGGCATGTCCATGACAATCGCTCCCCCTAAAGGCCCAATGTAGAAATGGTGTTTAGGGCCACAGGTACCTTCTGGGACCTTGTCCATCATCGTAGTCAGCTCTTGGATCAGTCAGGGTTACTGGGTGTGCATCTTGTGAAGGCCGTAAATGAGCAGCCAGCGGGAAGTTGATGTCGGGTGGTATTGGGATAGCAAGTCGTTCTTGAACTAGCTCTGGGTTGACAAAACTGGGTAACTCCCCCAGTTCGATATCGTCGTATTCAGGGTCCGGTTGTAGTTGTTTTGATGTTAGGATGAAAGGGCTGAGGAACACCATGACAATGAAGAATAGGGTATATCCGGAAAACCATCCATTATTCAAGGCTCTTGTGTTCATTAGACTGAGTGTGGGTTGGGCGAGGTGGTTGAAGCGATCTAGGGCCTCTAATATATAGGGAGTCGGGCTTAAAATGATTGGTGTTAGTCAGCAGCCAGGGCCATTGCTGAACTCAGCTCAGGGTTGATGGTTCCTGCTCTGCTCCATGCTCTATATCCTCCCAATCTGTATTGCTATCATCGTCGATCACCTGTCTTCCTTCTACCCCTTGCACAATGTCTTCTTCGGCTTCCTGCTTAATCCACAGCTTTTCAATCTCTGCTTGTACTTCATGTAGCGCTGTGCCACTACGTGGAATGAACCTTCGTAGCTGCCTGGAGGAGAACCTGTTGCTAATAGGTAATCCTTCGAGAGTCTCCAACTTGTAAGAATTGCGGTCCCTGCTTGTTACTTGGCGTGGTGCTGACCACCTAGGCTCCATCTTCCTTTCTACCTTAAATGTGAAGTCCAGGTCACTCCTGTATACCTGTATGAGTTGTCCTGCTTTGAATATGACCTCTCTTGGAGCTTGGGCTAATAGTCTCCTGTCGAACGCCAGCTTCTGTTTATGGGCATGAGATAATATGTGCTCGTACCCATCTAATCGCTGCTGTTCCATGTATGCCATCTGGACCCCCACTTCACCAGTTGACACTTCCTGTTCTGCTCGGTCCACTGGAGTGTGCTTTGTGTTGATCACGATGCCTAGAAGAAGTTCATTTGGTGAGAATTTGAGATTTGGCAGTATGCAATTATTAAGGGATTCAATGGCTTCCTCAAGGTGGTCAGGCCATGAAGCTGGTAGGTCCTTTGCATTGCATTCGTCTTCCCCTAGATTGGGTGAGCATAGCCTCTTCAATCTCCCCAACAATTTTGTGTTCATCCCTTCTATGAGGCCATTGATCCAGGGGGAATATCCTGGGACGATCTGCAACTCAACCTTACGTGTGGCGCATGCTTCATGAACAGCATTGTTGTCAAACTCAGGTCCTCCATCAACCATGAGGGCTTCAGGTGCTGTGAACATGGTACAAATGTTGTTGAATGTTCTGCATGTGGTTGCAGCTGTTGCAGCCATCTTGAGTTTATCTGCCCAAACATGTTGTGAGTAGACGTCTGCATATAATGCAATTTTCGTAAAACCCCCTTTTCCTTTCAGCATTGACAGTGTGTCTCCCACAAGCAGTTCAAATGGGTGTCGCTGCATTATGGGCTCTAGTAGTGAATGTAAGTGTTTTGGGCCATGTCCTTTGCACTTACCACAATCCATGATCGCCTTGGTGATGGATTGGTCTAGATGTGGGCTGGCTATCTTGTCCATTAGTGCGATCTTCACATTATCTCAGTGGAAATGTCCTTGGCTCCGGTGTACCTCCCATGCTAGTGTGACTGCCTCTGATTGTGGTACACATTCTACTCATGGTTTTGCCCATGTAGATTTGGTGTCGCCAATCCTCCAAAGCTTACCGTCTTGGATTACGTACCCTTCTGCCCAGTGCTTAGCTTTCTTCCGTTCCTTAATACTCCTCCCGTGATCTAGTTCAGCCAGTGCCTCTATAACATTTAGGAATACTTTTTCATTAGCGAACCGGGTTTTGAGAGCATCATAAATGAGTGGTGACTCAATTTGGAATATGTTGTTCTGAATGCCCGTTCGTGCTTCCCAATCTTCACTTACTGTCCATGTGTGACCATCATTTTCTTCCTTGGGTAGGTTCACATATTTCCTGCTGATACCATCTGCTATGGGGTTTAGGCGGCCAGGTCGGTGTCATACGTCCACGATTTGGTGGGCTAACACGCTGTCCCTCCAACGAGCATGGGTGGAGTTGAGTTTGTCATTTAGCAGGTGGTCTCTGAGTGCCTGACAGTCTGTTTCTAGTTCCACTGGGTAGCCCCATATAAGGTCGGAGAATTTGTCTAAAGAGAACTTCAGTGCAGCAAATTCTAGTAAGTATGGTTTGTACTTCTCTTCTGTCTCAGATGTTTGTTTACTGCCAAATGCAACTGGATGTATATGTGTGATGTCCTTTCCATTTGGCGAGACCGTAGTATGTCTTTGTGACAGCATGCCTGCAAAACCGTATTTGCAACCATCCGTGGTAACAATGAAGGGTGTTCCATCGAATTTTGGTCCTTTCAAAACTGGTTCATTGGTTAAGGCAATTTTCAGTCCCAGGAAGGCTTTTTCATGTTCTTCCTTCCATAGGCCTGCCAGCAAGTGCCCTTTCATGGTGCGTCGATGTGCTGCTTTCCCCTTTCCCTTTGGAAGGTCAAGGCCTCTGGCTAGGTTGGTGAGGGGTTGGGCCAAGGCTGCATAGCCTTTGATTAGCGATCTAAAATAACCTGTAAGTCCTGTAAATGCCGCTAGATTCTGTAGATCTGTGGGCCGTTTCCAGTCTACGATGGCTGTTAGTTTTGTCAAGTCTGGTTTTATACCCGTTGGTCCCACTCTTGCTCCTGCAAAGGTGGCTTCAGTCATGAAGAATTTTGATTTGGCTGCTGATAGAGAGAGCCCTTTTTCTCTTACCCTGGTTAGCAATGTTTGAATGTTGGCCAATGTTTCTTCAAAATCATCTCCGGCCATTCCACCATCATCTATGAACAGTTCAAAAAGTATACCTACAAGGTCACCAAGTGCTTGAGCTGTCATTTCTGCAAAGGTAGAGGGCGCACCTGTTAATCTGAAGGGCATGCGCTTGTAACAGAAGTACCCCCTTCCTTCCACATAGAAGCATACATATGGTTGGTCCTCTGGGCTGATTTCGCAAGTGTAGAATCCTGCTGCAAAGTCAAATGTATTTACCCATCGGTGGCCACTCAGGCGCTGTTGCTTGGCCCGTATGTCTCCTTGGGGCATAGGTGGTACCTGTGTGACTTTGTTCAGTTCGGCAAAGTCCTGGCACACTCGCCACTTAGTTTGTGTTTCTTCTGGTACCATGTCTGGCCATTCAGAATTTCTCAGTGGGAGGTTTTTGAAGGCTGAAGGTATTCTGGCGGTGATGCATTCATCATTGACCCGGTGTTGCAGTTCTTCTAAGTTTAGACCTATGCCTTCATGTGCTTTCTTTGCCAAGGTAGTTGCACCACAACACTTGACCACACTGTGGCTGATTGGGGCAATTATACCTGCCTCTAGCATTTTGTCAAGCACACCATTGAAGTATTCCTTTTGAGGGCCACTGAGAGGACGTTGATTTACCTTCTTTTTAAATGTTGTGCCGTTGGGTATGTGTAGTTTGTGTGTGGCTCCTGCTACTACCATTACCTCGCTCATGGATAGTGCAAAGCAGTCAGCAAACTTGCGGAGTAGGTTATCGATGCTTACGCGTTGTTTTTCAGTTAAATCATCACCTATAGTTAGTTCTGAGAGCACTGCGTTCACATGCTCAACTTTAAATGGATCTGATGACCGGGTGAACACCACTTTGTCTCAGTCCCCGGAAAGTATTTTTTGCTCTGTGCCAGTATTGATGTCATGTTCTTCTGAGCCAATGTTCCATATGTTGCCTTCACTTGGTTTGGGGTCTGGGCTGTTGGGTATATTATTAGTAAGAGGTATTTTGGTGGAGGATGAATGCTGGGCAGTTAGTCGTTTATCTTTCTGTAGTGATTTCCCTAATCTCTTGCGCTTTGCTGATGTGCATTCTGCCTGAGACCTCCTTTCATGCAAGCCATTGGCTACTTGCCACTGGGCACGTTCCACTTTTGTACGTCTCTTGTTTCCATCCTGCATGAGTGGGTGTTGAGTTTGTGGTGTTGTGAGATTCTGGTGCATGTGCCTGTCCTGTGCCTCTGGATGCTCGGTTCTGGTTTCTTGATGACTCTCATGTTCTCGGGGGGGATGCGCAGAGATCCCCCTTGGAGTTATGCCCTGGTTATTACCGGAATTACCGTTTGCTGGAAACAGTGACTGGGTTCTTCCTTCCGACTTGTGCTGGTTCTGTAGCATGACCCAGTTGCCATCCTTGGGGATCCTTATGATGTCCAGGTCATAATCATGCACTGCTTTGAACTTCTTCAGGAGGGGTTTCCCAAACAGCACTAACCAAGCCCCATTGCTATCGAAGACTTCAAAGGTACCTCGATGCGAGACGTCTGCTGCTGTGACACTTCCTGTCCATGTTCCAGCAGATGGTACCAGCCTACCATCCACCATACGCATGATACGATTTGACTTCCCCAGCGTTTTGAGGGGTGCTTGACAGTTCGGAATGTCCGGAGATCAACGGCGTTCACCATTGCTCCATCGTCGAATGTGCTATTTAGCCTCACAATTTCTCCTTGTGGTCCATGTAATTTGACCATGTATTGGAATGGTGTGGTTCTTGTTTTGTCATTGTTGATCTCCATGCAATACAGATCAACGATATGAGATTCTGCTTGGGCGGTGTACATGGTGGTGTCTGGTTTACTATTCACATCTGTAAGTAAGAGTTTGTCTTCCTTCTCTACGGTAAACCTTGCGCTCAACAGCATTTTATTGTCCTTGGATGACGCCTTCTCACACCCAAGGACCGTTCCTCTGCTATCATGCTCGTTTCCTTGGGTCGTCAGTGGGACCTCTTGTTCTATGCTGATGACCCTGGTCCTTTTCCCTGACTTGCTAAGTAGTTGGCGATCACTTGCTGGTCGTACTCTTCCCTTGATGCCCATGGACAGATCTCGTTGATGAGGTTGATGTTTCTTGTTACATTTGGTGGGCAGCTGCATTTGATAGATGCAGCGATGGATCTCCAGCGACTTTCAGATCTTGGGACCGGCATGGAGCTGTCGCAGCTGGGGCCCATGTGTCCTGGCAAGCCACACCTCCAGCACTCTCATGATGTGACAGGCATGGTTCCGGGTGAGAGTGGGTATGGACGTGTCTCGCTCACTTGCTGTCCAGCATATTTAGTGTGCCACTTTGTGATCTGGGCCTCGTACAAAGGCCAGCCAGCTGGGGTGTTTGGGTGGATGGGGAGTGTGAGCCTTATGACATCGTTCATGCGCTCGGCAGGGGTTCTGTTCTGCTGGTATGTTGGTTGGTTCGGTGTCTGGTAGGTGGTGCGTGGGGCCTAGTTGTTCACATTGAGCATTGGTGCAGGGGAATAGTTCGGGGTGCTGGGTGGTTGTGTTTGGAGCATTGGGAATTGGGGAATGGGGGTGGTGCATTGAGGGTGAGCTGTTGGAGTGCGTTTGTGACGTCTCGCGCAGACGTCTCACATAGTTCCTGTAACTTCCTTACCTGATCTCGTAACTCCCATGCTTCCTTCTCTTCCTCTTTTGCCTTGGCGATCTGGGTGACTGTAGCTGCGCGTACAGCATTGCAGAATGATGCCCAGGTGGTGTGTCCTGATCCCGTTACCTTCTGTAGGACCTTTGGCATTGATCTGCAAATGGAGTTGACCAACAAACCGTTGGCGTCTGGGATTGTGGCTGTGAGACCCTCTATCTTGTCAGCCCATACGACGTGTGCAAGTTCTTCTACTCCATTCGTCACCACTCGTTTCCCCACCTCTTCTTTGCTAATCGTGGTTTGCTCTAGCACCGCCTGCTTCTCCTCGATGGTCTTCACGGTGGGCGCTTTGCTCAGCCACTTCCTCTTGAATGCACTGACGAGGTGGTCCCAGGTGTTGATGTCGGTGGTAGGTAGGTTGTCGAACCATTGTTCTGCTGCAGCGTTCGATTTCAGGTTGAGCCCAAAGTTCTCCAGTTTCTGTGTGTCCATGGCGTTGGTTTTGTTGAGGCCCCAGCATTGCATCGCTTTTAGGAAGTCCTGAGGGCTCTCCTCTGGATGTTCATTGTCGCCCCAGAATGGTTTGACATTCTCGGGCATGAAGTCGTCGTCGTCAGGTGGGGTTGTAGAGAGCTGAGGTGTAGACGGGGGTACAGGTGGTAGTATATACTCAAAGGTGGGAGTTGGGCTGGTTGCGAGGTCGGGTAACAATGGGAATATGTATGAGGTAGTTAGGGATGGTGCTTCACTCAGTGCAGTTGTCGAAGTGGCAGGCAGAAATCTGCCTCTAGGGTCGCGTCGTACAGGTTTAGCCAGTGTTGCGGATGTGAGGCTCACCATGAGGCGGAGCAGGATGCACAACATGAGGTGCATAGACGGGTGCATGTTGCAGGGACGTGATTGGGTGTCATGGATGTAGACAATAACGAATGTGGGCGAGCAATCAGAGGGCGATGTTGAGCTGAAAAGGATGGTAACTGAGATAAATGAGACGAGAAGGAGCGACTTGTGGAAATGAAAGTGGTCGGCTGTGTGTGTCGAGTTTGAATTCCCAGTTGTCACCAGATGGAGCCGTGTGGTCTCTCAGGGTCTCGTCTACTACTAGACGAGACGGTTTGGACAGGGCTCGCATCTACTACTAGATGCGAGTCGGAAAGGACGTGGACAAGCAAAGATGATTTTCTGTCTACCACATGTGCATGTCTATCTACGAGGTCACGTGACCACGAAGGGGAATGCCGGACTCTGGCATGGCTCTGCTATGGACTCTGCTATGGGCACTACTGCCACGACTACACCGTGGTCCGAGGATAGCAACCGGCTGACATGGTTGTTGCTGATGGAGATCGAGAAGCCTGCGAACTACAAGGTTCTTTTCGGAAAGAAGGATAAAGATGAGGTAAATCCCCTGTATCATGGCCTGTCATGCTCTACTGATTTTCCCACAGAACACCAGTGGTGAGACAAAAGTCACGGTGTACAAGAATGATGGTTCCTTTGTACAAATATTATTTTCCGCGCATGAAGGGATTTCCCTCACGTGCACAATTGTTGTTATCTATTTATCTCCACCTAATATCAAGCCCCATTCTAGCGTGCCCTCCGACCTTGTCCTCTCAGGCTGCAATGTACCTCTAATGTAACTGAGTACTGACAATGGCATGATGCAGCCAGTTTGGGTGGAGGGCAAGATTGAGTGAGCAGAAAGCTGGCAGTAAGGCCATAGTGGAATCAACAAAGAAACTGTGGGATCCCGAATAGCAAATTCTTGTTGCTTCTCAGGCATCAATCATTGATCATTTCAGCCCACATGCACGGTTAACATTGATCAAACGATGCTTCATGGCATGCCTTTCCACTGCAAATTATCTTTGCTTTTTTAATAAGTATCTAATAGTTATATGCTGTACTACTTAGTATTATGAAAATTGAAAATGTATATTTATTTATTATCAGTTGGAATGGCATAATCCATCTTTTCAACCAGGTGTAAGGTAATAATTCAATTGGAAATTATGTAGGATTATGTAATAAATGAAAAAAGCGAATGGAAATGATTCGTACTTCATTGAATAGTTTGCTCATTGTCGCACACAATGAGCAGGATGCTGTGGTGCATGGTGATGGACCGTGGGAGACGGTCAGCAGATGAATGATCGATGATGATGGGAAACAGGCACATGGGGGCTGATCTGACATGATGCTAGATGAGGACAACACCTGGCGTGCGTGGGAAATCCCTTCACATGCGGAAAATAATATTTGTACAAAGGAACTGTCATATACAAGCGCATCGGACATGCACTTTTGCCAGACCTGTTTGCTATGGACCCAAATGTTGCAGCAGACCATGTGACTTGGTATCCAGACTAAAGAGCAGTATGTTCAATAGGTCTCTGCTCTTGAAGGAGGCAATTTAGAGGATGGTCATCCTTCCAAATGCCAGAGAACCCTTGAATACTCACCTGACTGGGATACTGATCTTAGTGGTTTGTCTGATTAAAAGTAATTTCAATTTACATGTTCCCTTATTTTTTGAATTGTCTAATGGTAAAGTACCAAGTTCATTTGTATTTACACATTCTTTTATTTTTTAAATTGTCTAACATTAAAGTCTATAACATTGTTTTACATATTGTTATAATTAACTATGAATTTCTGTTGATTTAAATGCAATCAGTTCTGCCACAAGCTCCTTCTGCTTTGCTACTCCACTCTCTTCATTATCTTCTAGTGGCTCATGTCCAATTCCTCTGTCTCCAAATTCCTGTTCACAACTGTGATCTGATAAGAAGTGAGATACAAAAGGATGTCCTTCAATATCAATAATGAGATTGTGGAGGATTATGGCCACAGTTATCCAGCAGAGAGCATGTTCCAAATTGGAATTTATATTCACCCAAAGACCACAAAGGCACTGAAAGTGTCCCTTTAATGCCCCCATGCAGTGTTCTGATCATACATGGAGCTGAGCAAGAACATGGTCAAACAGTGAATTTGCTGGATCAAGTGAGGGAGGTCATTTATGAACAGGAATTGTTTGTGTGCTGACAGCATATGCAGAATCTGCCCAGGCAAATTCTTCACCATCAAAGAGGAAATCCAGGTGCTGGGCAGCTCTGGTGTGCTGGAATGCAGTGGCATCATGAGCTGACCCAGTCAATCCATGTGAGTAATCAGCAATTTGGAGATTTGATGGAGCATTTCCTATCTGTGTCAATATTATTTGGGCAATTGAAGAAAAGGCAATTTATCACTTCATACCTGGACATTGAGACCATAATTTCTCTTCCATGTGTAGTATGCATCTCCATTCAAACCAGGTTTTTGAAATAAAACCACAATGGTTCCATCATACATCAACCATCCATCCTGCCACTTTCCTCTGAACCCAAGGTTTTCATCCATCCACCTCTTCTCAATTTCCTTCTCTGCAGGTGTCAAATGGTGGACAAAAAGATCATGAAGACTTTTGATGGCTTTGAAACATTGGTTGGTGTAGTTAACAACTGACCCCTCCCCACACCCAGCCAACAGAGCCACATCTTCAACAGAAGCTGCATTGCCGTAGCATCCCATCTGATAGAGGGTGACAGCCAGCTGCTGCTCAACTGGAGTCTGACCATTATTTGAGTGATTGACAAAGACAGGATGGTCCTCAATAAGTTGGAGGATTGCATAAAAGACAAGAGGTGTTACACAAAGTATGTGGATGAATCAGTGAATGTTAGGAAACTGCCCCATTACCTAATAAAACTCCATTTTTATTTTACTATGTTGAATTATGCCCAATGACACCAAATGATGCTACACTTTGATAGCATGAGAATTTTATTTCGCATGCATCAAGATGTATGCGCATGTACACATGCATCAGTAACAACAATGTACAATATACGTAACATAGTATATAAACCCTAAATATACACCTAGAGGACCCCAGTTGTGTTCTCTTAGGTATTCCACCTATGCTTGTGGTGTGAATGGCCTATCTCAACAAACTCACCTATTAATAACCCCTCACATCAAAACCATCAGTTCCCCCATCACACGTGCAGATCCTGCCCCCTTCTTGTAGAGAGAACCTGCATGGTCTTAGCTAGCAGATAGTGGGTGTCACCCTAACAGAAGAACACAACTTCCCATATCAGTGTGCCTTCTCTTACTTGCACATACGTCATTGTTTCACCATGCCACATCCAATTACTCATCCTTTTGGCACGAGCCAGAAGTACTTGTATATACATAATCTACCTTTTCTTTCATAAGCTGACACCAGGCCTTGCCTTACATTGTGACTGCCAGTGATCGAGAGGCAGCGCTCATCATTAGGACAGCTGCAACCAGACAACCGATTGGATCTGGTTTAGTCATGATTTACATCACTCTATTTGGATGACTATTTTAGTTACAGGCTGAATTCAGTGTTATCCCCGAGATCAGGCACTGTTGGAAGGGTTATTGATCTGAAGTGCCAAATTAGGCACCTGACAAACAAATGAACAATTGATGAACAATTGATGAACATCACATGACCCGTAAACATTTGGAGAGGTCTCAAAGAACAATCTTGAGTCCATCAAAGAAGTGATTCATCACAGATCTAACAATTATGTCCAAACCCTCAACTTCTAATCCTGGCCCTAATCCTGTTCCCACACCAGTGCTAGAGGTGAAAATTGATGTACTTAGGGTGCAAATGTTGCAATTAGTGTCAGTGTTGGCAGCATCACAACCCAGACAAGCGGAAGTACAGCCAGAGGCAACAGGAGAAAGAGATGATGAGATGGAGAAGATGGTGGAGTGGATGTCGCAGGAGGATGAGATGGTGGAGAAATCCAGAAATGGAAAGTGTGCTTACCTAAGTATGCGCCCCCACAAATCTTTGACGGTACCATGGAGAATACAAAATCCTTCATCAGCTCTATAGTATTGTACATCCATGGGAGGAAGCCAGAGTTTCGTATAGCTAAGTCTAGGATTATGTTTGCTCTCTCATACATTCAGGGGAGGAAAGCACAGTTCTGGAGAAATGAGGCTATTAATCAAATTGCTGTAGGAAATAAACCATTTGCAACCTTCAAGGAATTTCTGGAGAGATTGGAGGCACAGTTTGGAGACCCTAATCCAAAGGCAACAGCAATGCTAAATTAAAGACCATGCGCCAAGGTTCCCCGATGGTGGATGAATTTATTTTGCAGTTCAAAGCAGAAGCCTTGCAAACAGACATGGGAGAAGCCGCATTGGTAGAGTTTTTGAAAGCAGGATTAAATCCCTCTTTATTCAAGTCTATCTACTGACTACCTTCTATGCCAAAGAAGTTGGATGAGTGGTATAATTGGGCAATGCACCTTGACCAGCAATATCGGCAGGAACAGGCAGAGTCAAAGTTGATGTATGGAAGTAGTAAATCTGGAAAGTCATCAGGAGGAAAATCTGAGAAAGGAAAGGTGCCTCAGGTGCAAGCTCCGAGGGCACAGCCACCGGCCATGGCAGTGACACCTATAGTTATGGAGTCAGCAGCACCAGCAGAGGCAATGGAGGTTGACCAAGCAGGGAGATGAGCCCCACTTAAATGTTTCAACTGTGGGCAGTTAGGACACATTTCTAGGAATTGTAGGCAGAAACAAAAGATTAGGGAAGCTACAATCGAGCAAGTGAAGCTGGAGGAAGGCAAGCAGAAGAATTTTGTGGAAGAGTCCCAGTGAAGGTTTCCCCATTGGTGACCCAGAATTGTTACAATGTATTAGTATCCAAGGAAACCCAGAGTAAATCAGAAAAGGAAATTGAGGAGGAGTACAACTGTTGCGAATCATGTGACAACGAAAATTGCCAAGCACTATTTCCAAAACCCCTAAATTCTTTATTCGCTCTGTGCGAATAGAACCCAAAATCACCTTGACTGTGGGACTGAAGACAGTGGACATGCATGCAGCAATTGATGTGGAAGTGTTGCTTGATAGTGGTGCTACAGGATTATTTATTAATTGGTCCTTAATTACTGGAAACTGTATTAACACACACAAGCTGTCGCAACCTATAATGGTGTACAATATTGATGGAACAGTCAATCGTGGAGGAACTATCAAGGAGGAGGTGACCATGGTATTCAAGTATCAGGAGCATCAGGAACGGGCCATATTCGAAGTGTGCAATCTTGGGAAAACCAATCTGATAATAGGATGTCTGTGGTTCTAGAAGCATAATCCTGAAATTGATTGGTAAACTGGGAAAGTACAAATGGCTTGTTGTCCTAAGGAATGTAATGTGTATGGGAGGAAGATGAAGACTGAAAAAAGGAAAAAGAGAGAGAAAGAACATCCGAGGAAATATTCTGTTACGATAGAGGAAGTGGAGGATGAGGAAATGCCAAATGGGGAAGTTCCAGTCATGATCAAGAAAGAAGAGCAGAAGCAAACCTTTAGAACAATTCGTGGAGGACAGTCGTAGGACAAGAATATTGTGAAGGTGGAGAAGCCAGTGGAGGAGTGGGTGCCAAAAGTGTATCATGAATATCTGTCAGTGTTCCAGAAGAAGGAGTCTGAGCGAATGCCAGTGCAGAAGCCATGGGATCATGCAATTGAGATGAAGCCAGGGTTTGTGCCAAAGAAGTTGAAGGTATATCTGTTATCTCCAATGGAACAAGAAGAAGTTGATGTGTTCCTAAATGAGCAATTGCGCAAAGGATACATACGACCTTCAAGATCACTGCAGACATCACCAATATTCTTCATGCCAAAGAAAGACCAGAGGAAGAGGATGTGTACAGATTATAGGTATCTGAATGAGTGGACAGTGAAGAATGTGTACCCCCTGCCATTGATCTCAGAAATAATTGACAAGGTGGGAAAAGCCAAGGTCTTTACAAAATTGGATTTACGAAGGGGATACAACAATGTACAAATAAAGAAAGGAGATGAGTGGAAGGCCGCATTTGCCATGCATCAAGGATCCTTTGAGCTGCTTGTCATGTTTTTCGGGATGACCAATAGTCCCCCAACTTTCCAAAATATGATGAACAACATTTTCAAGCACGTAATAGACAAAGGTGTGGTAATAATATTCATTGATGACATTCTGATATTCACGGAGGATGAAGAAAATCATGAGGTGATAGTGCAGGAGGTGCTACAGAGGTTAGCAGAGAATGATCTATTTTTGAAATTGGAGAAGTGTGTGTTTGGGGCAAGCGAGATCAAGTTCCTAGGATTATTGATCAGCCCTGACAGGATCAAAATGGATTCAATCAAGGTACAGGCAATCACAGATTGGCCTGCGCCCACCTGTGTCAAGGAGGTTCAGGCCTTCTTGGGACTTGTGAATTATTATCATTGCTTTGTGCACAAATTTTCCAAAATTGCTACACCCTTACATAACCTTATGTGAAAGGGAGTAGTGTGGAGGTCGGGAGAGCAGCAGCAGACAGTGTTTGAGGAGTTGAAGAGGAAGTTTGTGGAGGGACCAATATTAGCCCCAGTAAATTTCACGCACCCTTTATGAGTGGAATCAGATGCATCTGACTTTGCTACTGGAGCGGTATTATCAATGCTGTGCAAAGATGACAAATGGCATCCTTGTGCATATTTGTCCCAAGGGTTGAATGATGTGGAGAGGAATTATGATGTGCATGACAAAGAGATGTTGGGGATAATATGAGCATTGGAGGTGTGGAGGCATTATTTGGAGGGATGTACACATCAGATTGAGATCTGGATGGATCATCAAAATCTGCAATACTTCATGTCTGCTAAAAAGCTTAATCGCCAGCAAGTGCATTGGCGCTATTCCTATCATGTTTCAATTTTCACTTGGTTCACAAAGCAGGAAGCTCAATGAGGAAAGCAGATGCATTATCCAGATGTATTGATCACAAAAGGGGGGTGGAGGAGGACAATAAGAATGTTACCTTACTCAAACTCAAATACTTTTGCATTTGCGCTATGCGTCAAGGGCATCTATTAATAGATAGCTCGGAAATGGAAATGTTGTCTAAAATTAGACAATGTTTGGAAATGGACAATGAAGTAGTGGAAGCCGTGAAAGCTCTGAAGGGAGAGAAGAAAGGTAATATTAAAGGAGATGAATGGGCTGAGGAACAAGGGTTGGTGTTATTTTGAGGAAAGGTGTATGTACCAAAGGATCAGGATTTGCGAAGGGAGATCATCTGGTTACATCATAATACACTGACTGCCAGACACCCAGGAAGATGGAAGATGTTGGAATTAGTAATGAGAAATTATTGGTGGCCTGGAATTTCGAAGTATGTGTTGGAATATGTGGATGGATGTGATACGTGCATGAGGGGGAAGAAATTTCCAGAGAAACCTGCAGGAAAGTTAATGCTGAACCCTATACCTAAAGTGCCATGGTGAGATATATCTGTGGATTTTATTACCAGATTACCCAAGGCTCAAGGGTACAATGCAATATTCATAGTATGCAACCACTTCACAAAAGAGGTCCATATTATTATTCCTACTACTACAGAAACCTCATCATTAGGCTTGGCACACCTCTATCTAAATCAGGTATGGTGGTTACATGGGTTACCTGATACCATTATCTCCGATCGGAGACCACAATTTGCTTCCACATTTATGCGAGAACTGAACAACATATTGGGAATTCAAACTAAATTATCTACGGCATATCACCCACAGACTGATGGGCAGACAGAGAGAATGAACCAGGAGTTGGAGCAGTACCTACATATGTTTGTCAACTACTGACAAACCAACTGGCCCAAATGGCTGGCAATTGCCGAATTTTCCCACAATAACAAATTCCATTTGGCTACTCGTATGTCACCCATTTTTGTGAATTATGGATATCATCCTCGCATGGGAGTAGAACCCAGAAGGGAAGTCAAAGTACAATTGGTAGAAGACTTTGTATCTAATATGCAAAAGGTACAAGAGGAAGCAGAGGCAGCATTGAAGAAAGCATGTGATGACATGATGCAACACATGGATTGTACTCAAGCGCGCGCTCCAGAGTACAAAGTTGGTGACTTGGTGTGGCTAAGTACCAAGGACCTGAATATTCCATGACCTTCAAGGAAACTTACAGAGAAACAAGTTGGCCCATATGTGATCTCTAAAGTAATCTCACCTAATGCAGTAGTGCTAAAATTACCCCGATCATTCAAGATTGATCCTGAGATTAACGTATCCTGCCTATGCCCTTACTGCCTGCCCACTATTCCTGGCCAACAAACTACTCCACAACCTCCAATAATAGTAGAAGGTGCTCCAGAATATGTAGTTGAAGAAATTCTAGACTCACATCTTCAATGGTACAAATTGGAGTTCTTAATAAAGTGGAAAAACTATACCAACAAAAATAATACCAACAAAAATAATTCGTGGGAGCCCAAAGAGAATTGTAAGTGAGCATATAACACGATTGCCCAATTCTTTAAATGTAATCCAAATGCTCCACGTTGCATTGTGAGAATGGTGTATGAGGGGATGAAATTCCAGCCTTACCAAAATTTCATGGAGGGGACAGATGCAATATTTTCTTGCCTGGAAGTTGAGGCATAAAAGGGGGGTAATGTTAGGAAACCACCCCATTACCTAATAAAACTCCATTTTTATTTTACTATGTCGAATTATGCCCAATGACACCAAATGATGCTACACTTTGATAGAATGAGAATTTTATTTCGCACACATCAAGATGTATGTGCATGTACACACGTGTCGGTAACAACAATGTACAATATATGTAACATAGTATATAAACCCTAAATATACACCTAGGGGACCCCAGTTGTGTTCTCTTAGGTATTCCACCTATGCTTGTGGTGTGAATGGCCTATCTCAACAAACTCACCTATTAATAACCCCTCACACCAAAACCATCAGTTCCCCCATCACACGCACGGATCCTGCCCCCTTCTTGTAGAGAGAACCCACACGGTCTTAGCTAGCAGATAGTGGGTGTTGCCCTAACAGTGATGGTCATCAGGATTTTGTGCATATTGCCATGCAAGGTGCAGGTTTCCTGCTCTTGGAACAGGATGTTGACCATTGAGATAATGGGTTTCCTTGATTGTGATGATGGTATTGATATCAATACTGAACTGATGACAGGCTTCTTCAAGGTCATGAAAAGGTGTAAACAGTGTGTGACTAATCATCAGAAGTAGATAAGCATTGATAGTGTCTCGTCATACTGAGACATGCAGTATTGCAATGAGTGCAACAATGTCTATAGCTTTCAATCTGGCCACCGTTATCTGATCTAGTACATGGCTAGTGGAGAATCAAATTCAACTTATATAATCATTCTGAGATGCGAGATGCAAAATGTGTATGTGAGATGTGCCCAACTTTAAACACCCCTATTTAGAACAAGCTTTTTGAATGTGCCTTATGGCACCAGCCAACACATCAGCAAACCCTGTGTGGCAAAAGTGTGAGAAGTGTTATGGTTTTGACACATGTTCTGGTCATGGCTTAGTGAGATGGTTAATGAGGTGGGTAAAGAAACTGGATTCTGAAGTCAAAGTATCAAAACAACACTGTTTAAATACCTGTAGAAAGTAAGATATAAATGGATGGTTTATCAGGTACTATTAGGCAGTGCCTAAGGTAGTCAAGCAGAATGGTAAAGGCTGTATCATAGCCAAAGGAATAGTGGTAAGAAGGGGCTATAATCAGATGGGAGATAAGTAAGAGAAGAGTCCTGTGCAAATCCTGTGTAGTACAATGATGATAGACTGGTGGGTATCGATCTGGATATCTGCTATGTCATGATCTTACATACGCCCTCCAGTGGTTGGCGTAGATAACCGCTTAGTTTCCTCCAGCATTGTTGACAGAAATGACAGCGGTTGAGGATGATGGTTTGGTTCTCACAGTCTTCCCCTTGGGATTGATGGCTGAAGCTTTGAATTCTCCAGTAATTCAGTCTAAGGGAGATTCTGGCTCTGAGATAAGTTGATCTTGGTGATCGAGATCCATAGCATCGTCCAGATGCTTAGAGTCAGATTGATCTTTAGAAACAGGAGCACATTTGGATGATGGTATGCATCTTTGTTTGTTTTTGACATGGTGATGTGGTTGTTCATTGATCTGGGATGACTCAACAGAATATGGAGCAGCACACTTAGCTTTTCTATGAGCGGTGGCTGCATCTATATTCTTCAAGTACTGCGACACAGCATGGATCGAAAATCAAGCAATGGTTAATTGCTCTTTGCTGGAATAGGTGGTATTGCCATTGGCATGGAGTTGGATGGGTGGAGTTGCCTCGCAAGAGGGGGCTTTGGAGTTGGGGACACTGGATGGTTTGGAGGATGGCTGACCATCAATGGATAAGCAAGATGAATGCTTCAGGTTCCAATCGTCAACTCCAAAGGTTTTGCATGAGGGTGGCTCACCACTAGTGTAAGGGTTGCCAGATTTATGATCAATGATGGAAAACTTGAAGAGGCAACTTCCAGCGGGATTGTTGAAGAAGGTGGTGAACTGCTCATAGTCAGTGATATTGCCAGAATGGATCTTTTGATCATAATCAATGTACTTGTGTAATTCCGTGGTGGAAAACAAGATGACATGGGTGGTGTCATTTGGGTTGGATAGGCAGAAATGACCATCAGAGAGTTTGGCAAGGTGGATGTGGGAGAGTGCTGAACGGTCAATAGGCTGAGGCATGGTGGGGTAGTGGATGAAATTTAGCATGAGGGTAGATGTTGAGGCAAGGTTGGAACTTGATGGGGGCTCATGACTAGGTGAACCCTTTAAGTTATTCATGGCCGACCCCTCCAAGTCAATCTTGTGCTGAAACTAGTGTTTGAAAGTCCAGTCCATAGGACTGCAAAAAGACCAACAACTGAACCAGACTGCAACCGGTCCTACATGGACCATGGTTGCAGTCCTAGCTGGTTCAAAAGTGGTCCAGTTGTCGGTCCATCTCATTTGTAGATTAGTAGTTGAACTGCAAAAGACTGGTCTGAACTGGTCTACAACTGGACCATCAGTCTATCCAAAATGCTTCAAGAAAAGGCAGAGCACCTCAGATCGCCTGTGTATTTTGTATGGATTTTCCCATGATCATTCACTGGAAAAAATACACAACAAAACCTGCCTTGGGCCACACCTCAGGTCACCCTGACTTGTGGGTTTCTCCTGTGATGAGCACAAAAGCAGAGCACCTCAGATCCCCTGTGTATTGTGTATGGATTAGGAAAAAATACTCAACAAAGCCTGTCTTGGGCTGCGAGTCAGGTCACCCTGACCCATGGGTTTTTCCTGCAATCATTCACTGAACAAATAATACACTACATTGTATGTTTTATTAATATTTAGTTGGATATAAGAAAAGACTGGGCAAAAGACCGGTTGCAACCAGTCTTTTGTAGGCAACCAAACCAATGTGGACCAGTTATAGTTGGTTTGGTTGCCAGTTGCCCTAAATTTGACAAATGTATGGACCGGTCTGGTTCACAGTTGCCCCTTCTGGGGTCCAAAAAACTGGACTGGACTGGACTTTCAAACACTAGCTGAAACATATTCGAGTTTACACTTCTAGGCAACTCATGGATCTGCTTGATGCCTAGTAACTCAAGATATGATTCAAGGGCATGAAGGTGCTTGATTTGATGGTACAGCATCCATGTGATGTCGCTGGACCCCCATCTAACCTTGAACATTGCATTGTTCCTGGCTCCATCATGTCCCTCTATCTGTTCAACAGCCTATTCACTATCTGGTGCATCTTGGCTTCCTAATTGAGTGTCTAACTGCCCAGGGAATAACCTGTCATCATTGGGCTGGTGGACCCTCAAATATGATGCATGAAACACATCATGCACACCCCTTTGCTTAAGGTGAGTTGGCAACTCAATTCTAATGAGAAATTCCAAAAGTCTTCCAGGACCTTGTATGGCCCAATATATTTAGGCACAAGCTTTCTAGCATATCCTCTTGGGAAAGTGATATTTTTAGTAGAGATATAACACAGATCTCCCTTTACAAGCAGACTTATATGATGGCGTTGATTGGCATCATGAGTTTGTTTGACCCATGCAGCTAGTGTTTCAAAGTCTGGTTTTTTTTGCCAAATTGGGACAAACCACAACTGCAACTGGTTGCCTAATAAGGCACCCTGAAAAACCAGACTGAACCACAAAAAACCAGTCCAAAACAGTTCAAACCAGTTTAAACTGGAGTTCAGTTGTAACCCTGTTCAAACTGGTTTGAACTGACTAAAACTGATCTTTTTGCTCATGGGACCAGTTGTAAACCACAATAGAGAGTGTATATTAGTCAAATGTAAAGGTCTCATCATGATAACAATGCTCTACATGTCAAAAAACACAACTGTGAGATGTCATATAAGTTAGGTTTGGCATTAGGATATCATTTTGGCCATAGCACATGCAATTCTGGACCGTTTTTTCTAAAAATCTGATCAGAAGATGCGTATTTATTGGTGCATCCTGTGGTGGTTTGAACCAGTTAGTACTGGCTTTTATTGGTCCAGTTCAGTGCAGTTTTTCCATCTAGAGATGGATGAACTGCAACTGAAGGTCCAGTCTTTTTTGGTTCAGTCCAGTTCAGTTTCTGGTCTTTTTGCAGTTCAATGAACTGGACTTGCAAACACTATGTTCAGCTAGAATGCTGTTGTGTGCTTGTATAAGTGCAAGTCTTTATTGGAGAGCAAAGTTTGATTCTGCTGGAGAAATGGTTCTGATTGACATTCAAGGCAAGTAATCTAGGCATATTGTCACATACATATTGATTGACCACATCCTACAGGCAGATACTCAAGGTGTTGATGAGCTTGTGATGTTTGACCTGATCCTTACATTTATTTAATGCTGATTGCTAACAGCTATTTGCAGATGCAATAAGTTGGGGGGGCTGGGTGACAGGAGTCAAGATGGCATTGTGCAGTTTGGCAAGCAACACAAATGTAACTCTATTTGTCAACTCTTAGGGCTCTCTGACCCTTGTCACATCACCAAATTGCTCACCACACCTGCTCTGACCACCAAATCAAGTCTGTCTTGCAGCAGTGATGCGATTGAACATCTAGGTATGTTGTTTTCACTATTGACTTCTTGTTTACCATAACTTTCACTGTGTCTAGTCTTTATTGGAGAGGGAAGACTTGATGTTGATGAGCACAACAATATTGATCAACAATTGGAGACATCAGAACCTCAACCGCTGCCAGTTCCACATGGATCAATTTATACTGCAAGCCATGAAGATGAAGATGCTTCACCTATGGCATTTCTCAGTGCATGGTTTAGCTGGGGTCCATTTAGTACAGTCCAGCAGGTCCATTGGAAATCATACCAAGGCTTATTTCAATTCTAATATTTAATTTCAGGCCATCATTACAAAGAAGCATGGACCTCTAAATATCACCCTTCTTGATTCAGCCAATCACACCAAATCACAAATAGATCAGTACTCCATTGATTACAAGGAAGTTTGCACTATGTCGTCACATCAAAGATATTATCTGACTTCAAACTTGCTCTCTCAAATCCAGTTTTGGATTATTCTAGATATGCCAATGCTGTAGCTGGTGCATTTAATTACTTGTTTGTCTCTGTGTCACCTCATTTCATTTGTTGCTAGAACTTGATATCATCCACTTAGATCTCATTGAGCTCCAAAGAGTGTCTGAAGGACAGTGCAGCCTTCACAACATCTGCTGCGCAGGTAGCCATCCATCCCTTGGGGGCTCCAACATTGTCAACACTGCATTGAGTGTGCTTTCCCATTTTACACATGTGACATACATGGGTGACTACCTTTTGGATAATTTCAAGTGTGAGAATGTTTGATCTTCATGTCGATATGTTACTGATGACACTGCTACAGACATCACCATGACTCAACCCTCTTGCATGCCCATTATTCATTTTGAGACCCATTCATGAGTTTCATTGACCAGATACTATGTCTATGAGGTACATCTAACAACTCATAGAAAGGGTACAGCTCAAGATAGCTATGGTGATCAAGGAGAGCATGCTATCAACACATTCACCAAGGCTCATGAATGCAACAAAGTTTGCTGGCTCCTGAAGTTAATTCCATTTTCTGCAGCGTGATCACGAGCAGGCTACGATGATAGTTCACATGGCATTTCTTTATGTTGTGGTCTCCATTACATGGTTACAACCTTTTCATACATTATTACAGTCCTTTCCTATCATATCCTAAGTCATATTATGCAGGTACACAACTATCCATCTACCTTCTTTTATGTCATTGTTGCAATCGTGACCCACCTTCCTTAACATCACTGATAGTTTGTGCATCCTCAAATCATTAAAGCATATTTACCCTTTATCTGTGATTGGCTGAGTAAAGTGAGATGTGTAGGCACTCAAATCAGATCCTCCACTGCAACCTGCAATTCATTGTTCATGATGGCAGTATATGCATGTCTGAGGGTGTCCATATGTGTGGAGGCACCTACAGTCTGATATCTTCATAGAGGAGGTGCAGGGAGAGGGCAAAGGGGGATCAAGCCTGGCACAGTTTGCGATTGGGTTTGTTTTTGAATAGTTGTAGACATAAGGAGTGGACTGAGAGCTGTATCAATAGATAGAGGGCAGCTAAGAAGTTATAGAGTATTGGAATAATTGATCTGCCATACCATCAGTCTCTTCACTTAGTTCAGCCCCATTGTCCACAGTCTTGATAGTATTAAAATCTACAACAAGAAATATGACCAAAAGCACATGAAATATGGGATTTCAACCTACCATGATTGGACTCAACAAGCTCCTTTCTTAAATTGCATGTATCCTCAATCAAAACACTGGCTTCCCAAGTATCATAGCCTTCAAGAGGCGATGGGGACATCTCATGTTGATTATATGAAACATGAGTACTGTCATCCCCCACACAAAAATCCGGTGAAAATGATTGTCAAACCCTCTTCCTACCCAGGCTAGCTTTCCAGGACTCAGTGTTTGACAACTCGTTCTTCATGGGTAAAGATAACAGACATGCCAGACTGACTGCACAAGGCCCCGGTATGTCAGTCTCAGACTGGGCCCTGCAGTTGTTCCAGGTTAACAAACATTCAAAGTGAATCCCACTATCCATCTTCCATCATTTTGCCAGTGGGCGAGTTGTTGCACCAGAAAACCAGCAAGCAAGGAGTGCAGAATCATATCCACACCAGGGTCAAATGGATGCTTGCATTCATTTATAGGTGGTGAGGAGGCCATAATTAGATCATGCAGGTCAATGTCGGACAATGACAGTAGCATTGATCTAGATGGAAAAGGCATCTTTCCTTGATCTTGCCTCCAAATTTCGGAAGTTGTTGATGTCGGTGGGGGAGAGGCATAGAGTGGAGTGAGATTATCTGGCTGGCTATCAATATGTATGCCTGATGGTTCCAACAAGCTCATCCTCCTCAAGCTGTCGAACCCTCTCCACATCCACATGACCAAACTTGCTCAGCACAGTCCCCAGCTCACCAAGCCCAGCTCACCAAGCCCAGCCCTCCCAACTGTCCCATAAAACAGTCCATGCAAAGGGTCCATGCTCTTCTTCCACTCTCCAGCCGAGACTCCCGCTGCACATGGTAGCATACCAATTGCACCAACAATCCTACTGAGGAGGATCATGCCCTCTCACAGATCGGCAGTGCAGCAGGTGTTGACAGGGAGGAGCAGGTTAATGCTGCCACCATTAGGTGTAGGACATCTCATGGCAGTATCTGTCATCACTAAGAATTATACCCTAGATAAGTTAGGAGTACAATTCATTAGTTGATGAGAATAAGAAATGAACAAGGAAAACTTACTTCAAGGCCTAAATGAGGCACTTGTCATTTGTGTCCGAGATGGTTTGTTTATTGCTGGTGGCATTTGCTTGCATTGTTATGGGTGTGGGTGTGAGGAAAGGAGGGAAGGAGGAGGGCAGAGGGAGGCAGCAGCAGCATACTAATGTATGCCCGAGATGTACTATAGATGATGACAAATGGTGGCCATCAGCATCATTGAATATTGATCAGCCATGTTAGTAACAAATTTCAACCTGGTGGGTCCAGGCCATGGTACACTCTATTCAGATGACTATTTTAGTTACAAGCTGAATCCAGTGATAACTCCGAGATCAGGCACCTTAGCCAAAGAAGTGATTATATATAGAATAATTATATGTAAAACTGGTATATACTGGAGTAGGGTGCACAGGCACCTACTCTGAGAGTCACATGACCATGTAGTCAGTAGCGAGTCATGTGTATCATAGTGAGATTATCCTATCACTATGCAACCACATTCCATGTCTAGTGAGACACCTCAGGCATCTCCATCTTGGTGATGAGAGCATGCTTTGAACAACATCCTTGAAAGCAGAACACCGGAGCCGGTATCAGAACCAGAAGCCATGGAACCAGAACCAGACCCAGCACAATTCATTTCCCAGTAACATGTAATGACAAATGCCTCATTATAGCCTCACCTAGTCCATGCAGAGTAACCCTTATAAACTCATGGAAAGAAATGAGAAAGGGCAATTTTCAAAGCGACACAGAGTGGACACCATAGTCCCAATAACATTGACAGTTTCCACATCATCATTTGACTCTACATCTGAAAGCTTGCTAACCACATCTATCAAATCTAGCCCATCACCAGCATCCTCCCCAGCATTACTCCCCACACCACCACCATCACCTATCCAGAAACTGCCTCTGCCCACCAGCCCAGATCCCATGCAACTGACTAACCTTGAAGAGTTCAATGACAAACCGGATGGCAAAATCCAAGGACCAGTGTTTCTTCTAAGATTCCTACAAGTCATGCACAAAGCAAAAATCACAGACAACTGCAAAAAAGTAATGTGATTTGGGCTATATTTCACACTGGATTTGCCAGCAGAGGAGTGGTATGTCGATGCAGGGAGCCTTAATAGGGTGTGGGCCAACTTTGAAACAGAGTTCTGGAGCAGGTTCCCTGGGATCCAGAAGGCAAAGAAGACGAGTACAGAGTTGGAAAGGGAAATGGTCAAGTTAGGTGCTGAAAGCAGAGGATCTGGATAAAATGGAAGTATACAGTGGAGTAAGTGTAGATGTACAAGGTGCATGCAAAGAAACTCTTCGAGGGCAAAGTGAGCCAAGATTGACATGGGGATGGTGAACATTGTACACATATGAGATAAACTTCTGGAAATCCTCAAAGACAAGGTCAGCGAGACTCATGTGAATTGGAAAGTGTTCTGCACAGCTATCGAAGGCGTTAACAGAATGTACATCAGAGATGGGTAAAGAAACACTGAGAGCAGGAAGCTAAGGTTGATATTATCACCACCCAGCTGAACCAAGAAGAATGCATGCTAGCACGATCCACCACCCACATCTCAGACCTAACCATGCAGTTCAGCCACATGACCATCAGCAATGCCCAAACTGCTCCACCCAATGTGCCACAATGTCAGTATCCACAGCAACCAAACTACAACCACCAAGCTGGGCCCCACCTGTCAAGCATCACTATGGAAGACGAGAAAGCCATGGTACAAGCAAACATGACAAAATACCCACAATTCCCCAACACTGCTGAAGGTCATACATCATACTTCGAGCAGCTACACACCTGGAAAGCAGTGCATGGCGAAAATGCACCCATCACCATATATACACCATTTCCACTGCGACCAGGGAGGACGCTGGTATGCTCGGGGGAGTGCTACAAATGTGGAATGCAGGGACATAGGGGTGTGGATTGCAAAGAGGGTATGGCAAAGGTACAACTGCAAGAAAGTAAATGGAGAGCATTATACAGTAGATACCTAGGATGAAGCCATTGGGACCAAGCAGTAGCAGTGAACCATGTAGCAGAGGTGGGAGAGTTTGCATGGGCAGGCTATGGGGAAGAGCAGGGAAATGGGGAAGGGCCACTCATCTAGAGGACAGACAGGTGGCCCCAGATCAGAAATAGTTTCAGAAAGGCTAGCTTTCAACCTCATGATTGGTATAGTAAAAGTAATAATTTCACATCAGGTTTTCAAGATCACAAAAGGCAAACATTCTAATAGAGATTTCACCACCTTGAAATATTAAATTTCATGGGCAGGCACTAGTGGGCACTGCCTTTCACAAATTTGAAATTTAATATTTCTAGGTGGTGAAGTCTCTATTAGAATGTTTGCCTTTTGTGATCTTGAAAACCTGATGTGAAATAATTACTTTCACTATACCAATCATGAGGTTGAAAGCTAGCCTTTCTGAAACTATTTCTGCAGATTGAAAGCCAGCCCCTCCACTCCCAGAATGTTAAACTGAACAGCTGCTGAAAGGCTTGTTGAAAGTCTTTGTGAAAGTCACGCTTTCACACAGACTTTGACCAACCAGAAAGAAATTCTTTTATGGATCAGAAAGCATGACCAGAAAATGAAACTTTCTGATCTAATTTCTGAAAGCCTTTCAGGCAATTGATAAGTTAGACATCACCTTACAGAAATACTTCCAGTATCTACACTGAAATGTCATGAGAAATTTAACCAGAAATATTGATTTTCAAAGTATATTTCTAATGGGTAATTTTTTGAATTTCTGTTTGTAGAAATTTAGTCTCAAATATAATATTTCACAAAGAATTTCTAACTATATTTCAGAAAGGAGGAATTATGAGGCTGGCCATGTGATTGTGGCTACTGTGGCTAAGTAGTCATATATATGGCTATATACACTATACATGACTGGTGATGGTTCTGCATGGTAGGAAAGAGGAGAAGTGAGAAGGGTATAAGACAGGATACCATCTACTGGAGTTGTGCAACCTCTGAAGCCAGCAGGATGTATGTGGAGGTCTATAAAAATATTTATATGAATGGGGAATGATGTTGAAGAGCTGGGAGAGGGGGGTTGTGTGCCAATGCATCTGTATGGGATGGGGAGAAAGATCAACACTTACCTACATTCCTGGGCCTTCCCCTTCCAAATGTAAATATAGAGAGTATAATTTATACCATAAAATCAATATTAGCAACCCCCACAAGGTGCTATAGTAGTATTTATGGTCAGAAAAGAAAGTATCACATAGGTAAGCTACATTGTATTGAATGATACAACCTATTGAATGCATTGTGTTGAGTAATATGGATTTGGTGGATGACATCGAACACTCCCTATGTGTATATGTACATACTATAGTAACAAATGAATGCACTATTACAATTCTTGCTGTACAATACAGTAGATGTGCAATACAAGGGGGTGGCAGGACAGGAATCCCAGACCAGATATAGGGGGGGTCTCACTGGAGACCGAGATCTTTTTTTACTTATGTATTACCTGATGCTGCCAAGCCACATTGTGAGGGAACAATGTCATGATCAGCAACGTCAGCAGCATTTTGTAAATGTGTTAAGGTTACCATGTAAGATGTGAGAGCTTCTCTTTCCCATTCAACAGCTTCTGTGTCAGAAATGCAAGGTGATTTACCAAGTTGACAGACTTTGTCTCATAATTCCATGCAGATCAATGATGGCTTGTGATACATTGGTCTGGTAGGCAGTACAACTCACTGTGTTTGTTCAAAAATGCTGGCAAAATCAATCCACTCCTCAACCACAGATTGAACCAGTGTCAATGCCAAGGAAGAGGCTGATCCCAGTCCCAATCCCAGTGCCAGTTCCAATTCCTGAGTGGCATACATATCCATTACCTTGACATCTGTTAGCCTTAGCAATTCTGCTGCAGTCACTTCATCCTCCCATTGTTTGATTGCCTGTTGGCTGAATGCTGCCATCAGTTCCACATTGTGCTTGCCAAGTTGTGTGGAGATCTCCAGGGCTTCTGAAGGTTTTGAGCACAGTGTAACTGCCATGCCAAGCATTTTCTTGTTATTTGAATCTGTAGCATGATCATCAAGTATTTCTGCCTGATGTGGCAACATTACTGCTCTGACTGTTGGGGAAATGGAGTTCAGTGATGACCACAAAGACTTGAGTATTTCCCCTGCTACAATCACAGACCCTGGAATGAAAGATGGAGCATAGCAAAAAAAGGCATTCATCCTTGTGGCCATGAACATGCAACAGCCCAATGGCCTGGTCAATGGTCAAGCTGGCAGGAAGATGTGCACCAATATGCTCCAGAATGTAGATAATGTACTGGCAGACAACATTGTAAATGAGGATTACTCCCTGCTGAGGGTCAACCCTGATGGTCTTCAGCACTTGAAGGAAAGCAAAGTCTACATTCTTTTGCTGTTCTCCCCAAAACAAGTCCACCAGTGCATTGGGTGCATAACAGCCATGCTGTGCACATGCAATGGCTACTACTCCAGTCCTATCACATGCCTTCAATGCCAAAAAAGCATTTGCAATGGCTTGGAATTTAATTTTCACAAGGAGCCTTCTGGAAACCCTGGTACAAATCAGGACCAGCATCAGGAGTGGCATTGGCATTGGCCATGGCCAAGTAAAGTGTATCTACCATCAATCATTCTATGGCAGCTTGGAGGAACTGCTCGTATTCAGCCTGATTTGGGGCCATCCCACAGCCATATATCAGTATTGGAGTTTCTCTGCCAAACATGGTCAGCTTTGAAATTGCCATTGGCCACAAATATGCATTTAAAAAAAATCTGAGTGCCATAGTATCATGTGAGATACAGCTTGTACAATCAAGTTATTTATTTAGTCACCCACTGGTTCACATCATCCTTCCAGTTTTCCAGTATATTTATGCCTACTTGAGGACAGGCTGGACAGTAATTAGCAAGTGATCCTGGTTTGGGATTCAATGGATCTTTTTGATTGTGTCCATACCCTGTCCAGTTCAATCTTTTCATCCAACGCCATAAGCAGGACATGCACCAAAGCTCATGGTAGAGGTTGACCACTTTGGCAGGCCTCATCAGCAAGTTATGTGCTGAATCAGCTGGTAAAACTGATAGGCCAATGCCTTCAATTCCAGATTACAGAGCCAAAAGTGGTCTAGAACCTGCATGGTGAAAAGAGTGCATATTTTGGTGAAGCTTGTGGGTAGCAGGTGACTGGTCACTAGGTCCAAGGGAATTCAGTGTTCCCCCTGGCAGTGGCAGGTAACCATTGCTAAGTGATGTATTCCATTCATATGCACCACACAGATATAACTGTTGTTCAAGGCATCAGCAGTTGCCAGCATGGTAGTTGCCTCAACATTGGTCCTCATGCATTGTTCCACTGTTTGATTCCCTTCCATAAGATCAGGCAAATATGGTTGAAACCCATGGATGTCTTCATCACATGTTCAACTTCATGTTTGTCATCACCATCTAGGAAGCCTTGTAAACTATCCTCAATGTCAATATTGCCCTTTCCTTGATGCCAAAGGGCATCCAGGCAATCAAAAAAACCTGTGTTTCCCCCAGTCTCATATTCCCAATGCCAAGTTGCGATATGGGGCCAATGCTGATTGTCAGCTTGCCAATAGGCTGACTCTTGCTCTGCTTTATCCTTCATGTCTTCAAATGTCTCCAGATATTTCATTTGAAAGTAAAGAGCATTGCAAATTGGCTCATCTGTCTGGTGCTGGACCATACATGCCAACCTTCCATACCTCAATGCAGCAGAAGTGCATGCCAGTCCAGCATTCAATGCAATGGCAGGGATTTTGCCTGTGTGTTACATGCATACATGTTTGGCAAAGTGTGCTTCCTAGTGAACACTTAACACATCTCCAAATTGCCCATTTATTCAGTTGACAGTGGTTGCAACCTTGTTTGTCAATGGACCATGTCTGCTGAGTCGGGGAAGCTTGCAGAAATTTATCCACTTGTCCCACAAACTCCAAGACATAGTCTTGCTGTTGCTGTCTCTATTAGTTGTATATGAGCCTCGGTAAGTCAATCAGTGTCAGAAGCTGACCATGCTGATCTGTGGCTGAATTGGCTCATTGGCCACCTGGGGTTCTTGCATATCCCATTCTGGAGCAAGATTGAGATTATCCTGTATACCAGAATTCAATTCACAATGTTCTTCCATAACTGCAGTCAGGAGGACCTTCATGCACTTTGTTTTTGGTCCATGTTTCATGTTGACCTCAACTTCTACATGTGTAACAGGATCCACTGCATTATCATTGTCCTCATGCAGAGGGACATTCTTCTTTGATCTTCTCTTTCACTTGTAAGAAGCTCTTGTTTGACTCATGAGTCATGATGATTTAAGGGGAATCAACAACATGCATTGATGGCTATTGTACTATCAGCCTTGTGTGATCCTCATGTGATCCTTGTGCCAATAATATGTTATGCCAATGACAAGGATGATTCTTTCCTCCACATCAATCCCCTCCAATGCTGCCTGAACCATCAGAGAACCTGGGTTTGAGACAGTACTGGAAATGGAGCAGATATATGGTCAAAGAGTGGATGATCATTGAGCCTTATAAAGATGCATTCCAATCAAAAGTTGGCTGATTGCAAATACTCAAATGTGACATTCTCCCTGTGATATTTAATTATGGGGTGGAAATTGAGAGGGCCCCAATGGATGAGGAGGAGAGTCACATTCATGCCAAGGTGAACTATCAAGCATGTCAAGGTTGTATTATTGATCCCATTGCCAGGAACTGACAACCTGGCTTTCAAACAACTGGTGGATGACCAAAGGCTGCTCGCAGAAATCAAACAACTTCAAAGTGAAGCAATCGGAAGCCATCTGGAGCTTACACTAGGACTGAGTTTTCAAAGAGATCAGAAACCTGTTGGGTGTTGAGGACACTGTGTGCACTACTCTGTTTTTATGAGCAACACAGCAGAGGAACATAAAACCTCATTCTCAATAAATTGAGAACTTGGAACCCTTGATCATGTGACACCATCACAGTGACCTGCCTTTTCAAGAAAGAGCTACTCTGTACTCAGTTTCATTAGTTTCGTGACATGCAAAATCATGTGTTGAATGTGAAGGAGGAATTATTATTACTCTCTGCCTAGTAGTAAAAGTTACATGATGAGAGTTATAGCATCTCCTGCCTTGCTTGCATCAAAGTCAAAGGTTACCGGGCGAGAAAGGGCAAGGGGGAAACAAGTAAAAGCAACAAGTTTGAAGTAAACAACATTGAACAATGCCACACAGCGCCGATCAAGTCGCATAGGGATGGAAATGGCAGAGGGATGTGGGCTATGAGAACGACAGGGATTACAAGAGGGAAAAACGACGGCAAAATACAAGACAGAAGGGGGGGGGGCAGGATGTTGATGAGCAACATCAAACAATGCCCAATGACGTTGTTTCGAGTTGCGGAGGGAAACGAGAGAGAACGGGTGCTGAAATGATGACGAGCAACGTCCAACAGTGTTGGAGTGGGACGAAGAGGGAGGGGGGAGGGTACGAGAGAGAATGGGGGGATGTTGATGAGCAACATCAAACAATGCTAGACAGTGTCGTTTCTGTTGTTGGAGACGGCTGTGACAATTGTCGATGCCAAATTCGCCTGTGATGGCAAGGGTAGCTGTCTGCGAAGTGGGTCGAGGTCGGGTCGTGACTATCCCTAAATTTTATATTGGCAATGTTAGCATAATAACGAAAGGAAAAGAAAATGTACCTTGCAGCTCAGAGACAATCATCTCTGAGCTGTGTTGATACGTTGACATTGGCAGTTGGCATCGTTGCTGCTCCTTCTCCTCTTGTACTCGTTTGTGTTGCTGCCGTAGATGTTATGTCTGCATTTCAAAGGTGCATTTCAAATTGCCATTGACGAGGACAAGATTGAGGTGGTGGTTGCGCAGTCGATCGTCGTCATCGAGGTAGTGTTACTCCTGTGAGATAAAGATACAATGACAAACATGGGAGGGGGCCAGGTGTGCACCAGATTGAGGTCGATGTTATGTTATGTTCTCTGTAGATATTGTTCGAGCCGACGAAGGTGCTAGCATCGCGGCGAGGAAAGTTACAGTTTGTCGTGGCACTGTGACACGATCAAGGGTTTTGCCTACCAAATGCACCAGACGATATGGTTGCATTCTACGTCTTGTCCGCTGATCCGTCTAGACCGCAGGTCCGCTTGCACCACAACGGATGGGTTACGAGACTTGCTTCTTGGTACAAGCCCTTCTGTAATATAAGTAGATCATTCAGCGGAGCACGAAACAAAGTGATGATCTTGATGTGACTCTGGCGGCTTGTCCCGAAATTTCTCCATGCCGTTCTTTTGGTTCAAACTTCACAGGTTGTTAACAGGGACTTTGACCGTTGCCAAGTCGCCTGAAGCTACTTGGATTGCCAAACGTCTCTTACACCGTCGAAGTCCCTGAAATTCGGAGTCGGTACCTTTCGTCGTCGAAATCAGTCGCCGTCGTGCAGGTGTCCTGGACATATTGGCAGCAGTTGGCAGCATAGTTTTCATATGTTCGCCGGAGACTATGATAGTGTATGACTGTATGACGGCAGAGATCGGTAACCGGTAACCTGTGCAACGAAATTCAGTAACGATCAATCAGGAGTTTGTAAATTGCAGGCGAGATCACGTGCTGGAAACGACAGATTTTTTGACTTGAATGGGTTTGGTTTGGAATACTTACCACCCCCCATTCAGGCTGAGTTTGACTGCAATTGCGATTTCCACAAGGACGTTCCTATTAAACGTCTCTGAACGTTCCCCACATTCATTTGAAACCCACTTTCGTTCGTTGCTAGAGCTCCACGTGGAACACGAACCGCGTGTCATTTGTAAATTAATCGAGAGGTTCGTCTTATTCCGACACGCGACTTTCGCGGTGCTGACTTTTATGGGTTGGTCAACTACGTATCTCCGCAAATTTGTGAAAATGACCACTCTATCTCCCGCATATTTATTATTACCTGCAGGTTTCTTATAATACTAATACTTAGATGCATATGTCTCTCCGACGTAGGCCATCTACTGCCAATCCGGAAGGTTATCAGTATTATGATCATTTTTCTACTTCCTCTAACAGTCCTCCCTCTTCTCCTACAACTGGCCCCACACGTGCTCGCACTTTCTCTGAAGTAACTCGAGCTTACAACTATAAATCTTCCCCCTTCTCATCCCCACAGCATTTCGATATGAAACGCTTGCTTTCTAAACCTGCTCCTCCTTATGCCCGTATCGAAGGACATGGGAGTGGGAGCGAGTCAGATCCAACGGCCCTTTCCGAACCTGGAAGGGAGGAGAGGGGGGAAAAGAAAGAACGCACCAGGAAGAGCGGCCTTCCGCCTGGATTGTCTAAATCAACCTCATCCATCGACATTCATCTCGTTTCGAACATGGAATCCACTGTTCTTCTTGATATGAACATCGGCCCGAATCCGAGTACCAAATCGGTACCCGATGTAGATTCGGTACCGTCAAATATGTTTCAACCTATACCTCCAGCAAAGAGAACTCGTAACGTTTTACGACGGCGTCCAAGTAATCCAACTTTGTCTAATTCTAATAGATCGCCAGTGACGACTACATCTCCACCATCACCACCTTCCTCGTCGAGTTCTACTCCCTTGATGACTGCAACGACGCATACGGCTGCGATGACTAGCACCCCTCCATCCGGGTCTGCTCCTAGCCACGGGACGGCCGATATCAGGCATGCACACCACATACCAAGTCGTACTACTAATGCAGATGCTACGTTCGGCCTAGATGGCATGTCTCTCTTTTGTCTTCTCCAGTTCTTCGTACTTATGAATTTTTTTTTTATATCGATAAGGTATACGAGACCCTCAACCCAACGAACATACACGACGACCAGGAGATAACCGCCAGCGGGATGGTCATGAGAATCAGCACCGACATCGAAGCAGGAGTCAAAGCAGGAATCTCCCTGGATCAGGATCACGGGGCTCGCATTTGACGCCGGCTGGTGCTGTCGTAGAAGCGTACAAATGGCTAGAAGAGGCACGTTTGAGCGGTGCAAGCAAGGGCTCATGCAGTCCCAGTGGCAGCGCCTCGGGTGAACGACGGAAAGGAGATCGGATCAATCCTGGAGAAGCAAAAGTCGGAGAAGCAAATGCAAAAACTGGAGAAGCAGACAAGGAAGATGAGTTAGCCCCGTATTACACAGTGGTTGGCAGTTCTTCTGAACGTGTGAGAGCTGTCAACGACAGGTGGGAGGCGGGGTACCAATGGGAGCCTACTGGCTTGGGGAGGAGGTCACAGTCTACCGGCCGGGAAGCCGACGGGAGCGGGAATGTGAATAAACCTGGCCTAGCGAAGACTCTAACCAGGAAGGTGTCTGGAAGGTGGAGGAAGGGTGGTGCTAACAGTGGGGAGACGGGCGATGATGCGGGAAAAGGGATGCAGACGGAATCGGAACGGGGCCGTGTGGGTTTACAAGAACGAAAGGTCGGGAAGTCTAGTAACGCCGGGGAAGGAGAGAATTTGAAGAACCAGAGGTCGCTCCGGGTGTCGATCGATAACTTTGCGGATTCAACCGCCGAACAAACCCATAGTGGGATCGTCCCAGCGGAACCAGAAGTCGAAGTGGATCCAACGCTTCGCCCGCCTCTGAAGTCGAGGAAATCGGAACCCAGTGGAAGTGGGAGTAAGATCTGGAAGCTCGTCAAGCGGATCAGCACTAGCGGGCTGAGGGACAAGTACCGTGACACCGATGAACCACCGCCTGTGCCTGCATTACCAAAGGACTACCAGTCGACGAGCACCGCATCGGGGTCAAGGAAGATCTCTTCGACTGATCCTGTTTATCGTCAAGATCAACAGATCGGGTCTTCCTTACCCTCGACTCCCCCTGGGGGCAAGTCGCGGTTCATCCAACGTTCGACCTCAGCCGGGTTAACGGGAACCCCACCAATCAGAAGGAAGTCGTCGGTAGCAGATACAGGCGCCCGCTCGAAGAAACCCTCACTATCATCACCAATAACTAATTCAGCATCGCCAATACCTGCGCGTACCAATAAATCTTCCCCTTCTAGCTCTAGCACTTCCAATTCCTATCATACACCCAATCTACAACGAACCGCCATCACGCCATCGTCCTCCCCTATCTCCTCCGATGTCTCTGCACGGTTCTTCACCCGCCCATCCACACGTTCGTCTACGTCTTCCTTATCTGGCGACGACAACGCTCCTCCCATGCCCATGTCGCCCATGAAAATACTCGTGGGCCAGCACATCATCCCGCCCAGTGAGTTGTCGCACCGGATGCATACCGACGAAAACACCAACGAAGCCATCCCCGTGTCTCATTCGCTACCTGTAACCTCAGGATCGAGGCCGAAGCTGGAGCAATCCGGTGGCTTACAGATGTCTGACGACTGGATGATCAGACATACACCAACCGTAGAATTGATGCCCTTACCAGTTCCTCCGAGGCGAAGCGCACCACGCCCCTTTGTACGAAGAAACAGCAGCGATTCGGACCAACTGCGAAGCAACTCGCCCGTTATACCTGCCTTTTCCACCGCGAATCCAATCAACACATTTGGTCCATCCTCACGACGAATGTCCGCAGATTCGAGGAAGGCATCATTGCCATCCCGTCTGGTAGATCCAGTTTCTTCTTTACCTTTAATAACAACGCCACCACGTCCTATGAGAAGCTCACAGCGTCCTCTTCCCCGTCCCAGGACCAGTCAATCACAATCAACGCCCACAAGTTCCTCCATCTTCTCACTTCGAAAACGACGTGAACTTCCTGATTTTCAGCCCTCAAGCACCACCGAGAATCTCGAAGCAAATCGACGGTCGACAGGTGGACACAGCAATACGTCTGTTTTGACTATGCGTCCCCCGTTGCGTAGGCGCTCTAGCTCTGTCATTTCAGAGCTGCATTCACCTGCACGTTGGAAGGAGATGGGAGAGGACGAGCGGAGGGCGCTGACAGAGCAGGAGAAGGCCGCTAGGTGGGATGATTTACTGGAGAGAAGCGCTAGGGCTGGAGGGACTTTGCATTTGGGTGCAGGTGGAGGAGAGGATGGGCTTAGCTCTGATCTGTTGCAGTTTTCGGAATATTCGGAAAGCTCGTGAGGTGGGGATTTTTTTATATTACATAACGACGTTTACGACCATTATATCCACTACTCAGTATATGAACTACAGTGTAGTCACTAGTAATGCGAGGCTGATGCTGTGAAGATATCCCTTCGCATTCTAATGATATTCTTCGTTAATTTGACGTCGATGATCGATGAGACTAAGCACATACGAAAAGTAAAACCTTACCTTTCCACAGTTTGAGACGTTGTAGGAGTTGTCATAGTAACCACCTTTTGCATTTTTTTTTATCAGATGCACCATATCAATAAGTTCCCATCGAATTTGGCTACAATCAATTCAGATCAATTCTCACCTGTTTTTGGCCTTGATAGTTTTTTCATTTCCAGCACTTTCTTGCTCCTTGTGATTGTTCCCCTGTATATGTGTTGGGATAGTCCTAGCGCAATACGTTAGCGCATCACGTATAAAAATAGAACACGATGTATTTATAGATCACAACATATGTACATCGTAGTATAGGAGAATACGAGACGTTCTACCTTGTCCTGAACTCCCATCATTTAATCCCTTCGAACTTCTCCTTCACACCATAATCCCAATAGGTTATGGGCCCTGGCCATTTTCATATTTAAATAACTTGTTCTGGACTTGGACACACTATGTCAGATCACCTCGTTGAACCGGAAGAGCCTGAGGAAGATGCACCCTTAACCCCTATTCGAGCTAGCAGAATTTATACCTCTAACACTTCTTGAAAATGGCAACAGGCCGCAGCTCAACCCAGCAATCGAATTGATTCGGACGAAAGAATATTCAAATGTGGACAAAATTGCCAAACACGATCACTTAATGGCCCTCTCCTTCCATTCGTGCCAATTCTCGTCCGTTAAGTGATCGCGTTCAGAACCCTCTGCTCAGAATGGGAAGTAATAGACCTTGGAGAGCTGAGTGAAATTGTTGGCATTGAAGTTACATGAACTGAGAATGCAATAACTATATCTCAACAGAGATATATTGAAAATATTCTCTGTAATGAAGGAATAGCCGATGCAAATCCTACCGGTATACCCATGGACCCCAATATGAAGCTTGGACCAAATCCGGATGATAACGAACCAAATCAAAGCAATTCATATGCACGATTATTGGGGAGTCTGCAATTTTTGGCAAATTCCACAAGACCGGACATAAGCTACGCAGTTAATAAATTGGCCACCTACACTGCAAACCCAGGTTTAAAACACCATGGTGCAATAAAGTGAATACTCAGATACCTGGTGGGCACTAAAACTCTAGGGATAACTTATAGAAAATCCCAAGATGAAACTGGAACCAAAAACTTCTTCCAGGGATATGCAGATGCTGCATACACAAATGCTGATGACCTCAAATCCATGACTGGCTACGTTTTTCTAGCAGCAGGGGGAGAAATCACATGGAAATCAAAGAAACAAACTGTGATAGCATTGTCCTCTACAGAAGCAGAATATGTAGTGCTGTCAGAGGCTGGACAAGACGACATGGCTGAGAAATTTGTACAGTGAACTTGGATTCCCACAAACCTCACCGATGGAAATTAAAGGTGATAATGAAGGATCCATGATATTGACACATAATCCTCAATTTCACCAGTGATCAAAACATATCGCTATTCACCATCACTGGGTCCAAACACTAGTAACTGACAAAATACTTGATATACAAAACTGTCGAGACCCAGAACAAACAGCGGACATGTTAACAAAGGCATCACCAAGGCCAAAATATATATGACATAGGGCAGAGATGGGAATCCAGTCAACATGCGAACTCAGTAGCTTTCCTCGCATGTGAGTTGGTTTTTCCCATGGGGTTTTCCACCACATAGAGGTTTTAACACACCTGAAAGGCGAGAAATTTAACATTTCAATTATTTATCAACCATTCCTATGAACTCAACCGTGCTAGGCTTGAGGGGGAGTGTTGGGATGGTCAATCCTAGCACAATACATTAGCACATTACAAGCACAACACTAGTGCATCATGTATAAAAATAGAACACAATGTATTTATAGATCACAACATATGTACATCGTAGTATAGGAGAATACGAGATGTTCCACCTTGTCCTGAACTCCCATCATTTAATCCCTTCAAACTTCTCCTTCACACCATAATCCCAATAATATGATTAACACTTGAATGTCAATGTTGTAAAAATGTTCAGTGAATGCTATTAACCCAGCAAATGGTGCGCAACATGTGATTTACAGGAAACACTGATGCGGGACTTGGGCAACCTGCCAGCTCAGCGTCGGCAACACCTCTCCCTCCCTCATCACTCTACCACCACCATTGCTCCATCAACACCACTCCCATGCCCACCACCACCCCGGAGAACCATACCCCAGACTGCAAACGAGCCACATTGTACACAAAACAGGCCCCAACAAGGTCTGTCATTGTTGGGGCCCTAGGTAAGTTTTTTTGTATGTTTCTTTCATGTTTCTTTCCACTATCTAACTGTTTTCATTCATTTTTAGGTTCTGAACATGTTGTAATGATGGCCCCCGAGACAACACACCCCATGCCCAACCACCACATCCCACACCCAACCACCACACCCCACACCCAACTGCCACACCCCACACCCAACTGCCACACCCCACGCCCAACTGCCACACCCCACGCCCAACCGCCACACCCCACACCCAACCGCCACTGTGAGCCCCTGCTTGCAGGGTGGATGGCAGGGCAATGACTGATAGGAAATGGACAACGGGGATGGGGAACAATAGACAACAGGGATGGGTGACGGGGATGGGGAATGACAAATGACAAATGATAGGAGACCAGGGATGAGGTGAATGATGGCAGTACCACAACCAGTGCCCCACACTACTGACAGATGACCCAGCACCCTGAACCAGCCCTGCGAGCAACTCCTCATGGGGTGGATTGCAGGTGCTAGCAAGCAATGACGAGTGACACCACACTGACACTGACAGCCAACCCATCTGGCAATGATGATGAACCACGCAAGGACCAGGATCAGGACCACACAATGATGAGCCCTGACACCCCCACAATGACAACAAACAGCACCAGCACCAGCACCGGCACCCAACAATGACAATGGGGGACCCAGCAAGCAAGGACAACAAATGGCGACAGTGCCCACATGGCAGTGATGGACAGGTCCCCCCAACAACCAGAGTGACCAAACAGTAGTCTCACCCCCTCCCTCTTGCAAGCTCGAGGGGTTTTATTTTATTTTATGTTGCTTTTTATATAATGATAGGGTTTATATTATATGTAGTTAGTCATGTAGACTATACATAACAGAAATATGCAGTTGTGATGAACTTGAGCTATTTAAAGAATTACAGAGCCAGGATTTGAGCACATCCACACAGATAAGGGGTTTGTAGATTGTTGTCATGTACTTACAACAATTGTGGTCAGACATGCTGTGCATGCAACCAGTGACTGTATTAATAATTATTAATATTCATCTCTGTTTGAATGAAACATATTCATAAGAATTTGAGCTATTTGGTAATATGGAAGCTTTTCAATAAACTGTTCTTTACCTCCAGAATCTCCTTGAGTAGAAGAACAGAGAAGTAGATATCCCAATGGACAGCCTAACCTGTAGACCTCTCCAAGCAAGGCATAGACCTCATAATTGGAGCCATTTGTATTCCCTAGAATTTTTTAATGCTTGACAATGTTGATTAAATTAAAAAAACATACAAGGAGAGTCAAGAGCAATCTCTTGGATACATCCTCCCCATTGCCGAAGTATTTCTGGAAGTGCAAATACAAGTGCAGTAAATCCTGCCTCTTCATGAAGAGGAATAGACTCCACAGAATACAAGGAGCTCATGCCTCCATGAGACTGAGCTGCTTCATTAATTAGAATTTTTGCTGACTTGACTTCATTAGGATCCCATTTCCATTTCTGGCTGCTTTGGTCCAACCAAATCTGGTATATGGCCTTTTGTGAAAATTTTGGTGAGGGATGGGTCTTGAGTATTCCATCCCATAGCTGTGAAAATGGTTAGATCAATTTGGCAGATATAAATATGCAACATACTTGAGTTGGAGTTAAATATGGATTTGCATGCACAAAGTCTTTGACATCCTTTGGAACATCAATGCACCAGTATGGGACATGATCATCATCATGCTTCAACTTGACAACAGCTACTGTTTCCCCTGTAGTGACAGTGATATGAAGCCACCCAGAGCAGTCAAATACATCCATTGAGTCCTTGTCATGAGAGTTCACATTCTCCTGCTCAGACTTCTTGGATTTATGCTGGCGTGAGTTGACCTGAGCACAGTGATACATAAATCAAGAAGTTGGTGTGCACTTGTGATGGTAAACACTATGATAGCTTGCAAAGATATGAGTGTTGGAGGAAATAGTCCAAGAGTTAATTTGTAGAACTTTCAACTTACACAAATCAGTATTTCAGCTGCTCCCAGATTTTTGTGGCCAATGAATCTGCTATAGTCCTTCCATCCACTGCCTCAGTGATGAGAGAAGACAGATCCAGATGTGCTTCAAGAGAAATTACATCTTCTGAATCAGAAAGAGACCCAAGGGAGTCCAAGAAGGTGTCCAGGTCCACAATGGAAAGATCAGAGAGATCATCATCATCTCTACCAGTTTGGTCTTGTGTAGTCACTGGTAAGTTCTCTTTGTTGCTGTTTTTATATCTCTTCTCGGCAGCCTGTTGAGACTTCTTCTCCAAACACAGCCAACACAGCTTTGAGAACCCTTCATGTGTCAGTTTAAAGTTTAATGTGTTGTGAGGCAGCAGCTTTCTGCATTTAGAACAGGTCTGATTGGGTGGAGTATCAGTGTCCATAGCCAAGATGAAAAAGGACAGAAGCAGCGAGAAGCTTGATGCAGAACGACACATGTCAGTGACGTGACATGAGAAGCACTGATGCAAAATCCAAATGTGGTGATTATATTAAGTAATCTATCTGCTACATGATATGGAAAAGTCTGTATGAGTCCCATGTTGGTGTTTGCTGAAACTCACATGTTGCACACCATCTGCTGGGTGAATAGTGTTCACTAAAATGTTCTCACACTTGGAGCAATTGCCCTGTCTCCTGCAAAGCAGAAAGAATTAGTTAATAAAAACCTAGAATTAAGCAAAACCTTTATGTAGCATGCCCACATTCAAGGGTGGCCTCTTCACCACCTACTTGGTAGGCATGCCAAAGTTTGGTTCAGTTTGGTTCTTCAAAGATTTTGCTGAACCTAGAACTGGACTTCAGGTACAGTCTGGGCAATCAGCTGAACTTCGAACCAGACCATCGGTTCAGGTTCAGGAGGGTTTGGTTCTAGGTTCAGGAGGGTCTGAACCCAGAACTGAACTTTTTTATACCAAAAACTCTCTAAAATGGCTCTAAGCTTTGTGCTAGTCACAGATGGCAACCATGTCCAAAACTGCCCCTGAACTGTCAATGTCCTCCTCAGAGTTTTGAGTTTGGTATGCAGGTGCTTGACTTCATTTATTGTTCTCATCTATGAAAAAATCATTTTTTGGTTACCCAGTAGCCTGTATACAGCTGTTTTGGGCCATATCTAGATTACAGTCCCACAGCTCATCCAGCATTGGGGGGGCCCTCAACTCCCCATTAACAATTTATATTTTTAATGTAATAAATAGAGGAATGTTCACCATGCTGAACTGGGGGTTGAGAAGTGGGATAGTAAGGAGGCCCACAGTGATTAGAGAGACTAGGTGCAGGGGATGGGGCTGCCTGCTGTCATTGCCTGTTGTCTTGCAATGCCCCTTTGCTGTTCAGTGATGGAACTCCCCCCTCATAGGGCAGTGGTATTTCCTATGTTTATTATGTATTTACAATGACAAAAAAATAAATCAGTGGTGCTCATTTTGAGTGCCAAAGTGCTCCTACTGTAGAGGGGTGGCTACTAAATATGAAAAGGCCACCGCTTTGCTGGAGAGCAAGGTGGTGAGGGGGGCATGTGTTCTCCTCATCCTTGCTTGTTGCTTCCTCTTCCCTGCCACCCCTGGGTCATCGTTGGTGGCCCATCATTCCTGTCCCCACTGTGGGTCTTCCTGGGTCATGCTCACCTTCCCCACCTCTTTCCTGGTCTTCCCTGTCCTTGCTGTTCTCACTGTTCTTGCTGCCTGGGCCATTGTCCTTGTAGTTTTCGTGGCTGTTGTCCCTCCCACCACTGCTTGCTATTCATGTCTGGTTCTGGCTCCCATTGTCTCTGTTGTCCCCATTCCCTGCTGTTTGGTTGTCATCCCCATCATTGCATTCCTCATCCTCTGGACCCCCCTCATATTTGTGGTCCTCATTCTTGTCTTCCTAGGCATCGTCATCCCCTGGTGTTTCTGTTGTTCCCATTGTGTTCTTGTCATCCTGTTCTTCATGGTGGTGGTCCTTGTGGTTCTCATGGTCCCCTGGTTGCCATTGTTGCTGCAGCCTCCATCTGCATTATGGCTGGCCTCATTGTCTCGGCATTGTTAGTGTTTTCTGTTCTGAGAGGCAGGGCAGTTAGTGGTCAGGTGCCGAGGTTGTGGGGCATTTTGTGTGCTTACCTTGCAGGCACCTCGCTACCCGGGGCTCTCGGTACCTCCCTGGGGCCTTGTAACCACAAACGACCCTCTCACATCCCATTTGGATGGGGAGGAAGGGGTGTGTGTGTGTTGTTGTAGATAGTCAGTCAGTAGAAAGCCTAAAACTGAAAAAAAAAAAAAAAAAAAAAACATGAAAAAGAAGGAAATGGAGAGTGAAAATACTCAATTTACATTGTGTCAAGGGGTCTTGGGCCCCTCAACACATGTCAATGGTTGTCGATGCCCTAATATGCTTGTTGATGTGGCAATGTTATGGCCACACATCTTGTCACTTGGCATTCCAAACTGTTGTACACATGGCATTGGCAAATACACCAAAATATTCTAGATCACAAAAGATCAATGAAAAAAAGTTTGGTTCAAACCAGGTTCAGCAAGGTTCAAAGATTTTTAACCTTGCTCAAACCTAGAACTGGACTTGTGGTCTGGTTCTACCCATCCAGCCGAACCTTGGACCAAACTTTGGTTTGGAACTGAACTGCGGCATCACTACTACTTGGTGAAGATCGTCATCCAACACAGTGCTGGAAAAACAACACACCATTAATTCAATGTTTCCAAGAAGGCATCATGGACACACAGTATGGAGACAGCTGGGAGAGCTTTGAATTCAATTGAAGTGGGAACAGGCTTAACCTCAGATTGCCCTTTCTTAGCAGGTGGCACCTCTAAAAACTCACAGGCAACCATTGAGTGAAAACCTGCAAAAGCTAATAACAAATAAATGACTCACATTTTGGGTGAACCTGATTTGACTGTGTGCATTTTCCTTTTCTTAGAAATCATCAGCCTGCTACCTGTGTCAGTATATTTTTGCTGTACCATGTCTTCAACACACATGGCTGACTCAAGGTCACCTCCCCTGCCACAAGACTAAAAAATTAGGAGTTCAAGTTTATGAGTCACAAGATGCAAGACATGTACTCATGCTGCCAAGTCCATTTTGGCTCTAAATAAAATGTCTCAACATTTCTCAGCTCTCACAAGTAAATACTCACTTATCTCTACTAGTGAGCCAAGTGACAGGTGCTTTGATGGTGATGGGCTTGCTAAAAATGACAACATTAGATAGATTAAACTAGACATCATAGTAACTTAACTTTTCTGAGTAACAGCTTTTTTAGGCATGGTAGTGAATATTAGGTGAGAAACACAGACAAAAAGCCTTTATCACAGTGAATGCAAACAGGAGAATAACTATTTTGAGCAACACCTCCTATTGGCACAATTGATGGTGGGTTATTCAGATGAACTGGAATAAAATTAGTCAAACATTAAGCTTGTCAATCGTCTATAGGAGAATTATGTTGACTGAAAACAGCACGTGCAACAAAAGGCAATTCTAATTCATGAGACAAACAAAATGAACTCAATTCTACATGTACTGAAAATATTTGCAATTTCAGTATTCTGTAAGGAGGGAAAGGTCATAAAATGTGTTAGGTGCTGGGTCCAGGAATACTATAGCAGATTGCACTGGGACCTGATAAGGTTCTATGACATGTGATAACCCATGAGGCAATACAGGAGTCCACTGAAACTGTTCAAAGAAAGACTTCATGTAGAAAGCAGCCACCACATTTTCTAACTCATCCATTTTCTTCCTCACCCAACTCAATTTCTCCTTCTTTATAATCTCCAGTGATCCATCCCAAGATGGCATCAGCTGTCAAGTAGCTTGAAGATAAACACCATGTTGTTCCCAGTCTGGATCTGCAAGTCCATGATTGGTGCTCCCAAGGTCTGCTACTGAAATCGATGCAGAAGTGCAACCCGAGAAGCAGGCAGCTACCAATGGCTCATGTTGAGATCTGAGGGCACACACCCTGGAATCCAATGCAAACAACTTGTATCAAAAATGGAGTTTGCACAACTCCCATAGAATTTCCTCTCGTATTTCATCTGTAGGCTTCTCAACTCATCTGCCAGCCCAGGTCATATCCCTCTTCTCCAATCCTAAAAATGCTACTCCATCTCTGTTAATACATTCTGTGAACAACCTTAGAGCTAGGGACCACTGTTCTTTACTTTTGGTAGCCATCGATGAGGAAGCCAAAGGTTGAGCTTAGTGTTTAAAGGTCCGGTCCTACAAACCGGAAAAAGACCGAAACCGGACTGAACTGAACCAAAGTCCAGTTCATCAGGTGGCTATTTATAGGACCAGTCTTTTGCAGTCCAGTTGCCAGTCTTTTGCTTTGAAAAATATCATTGAACTGATGAAAACTGATCCGAACCGGTTTCAACCGGTTTATAGGTCACGTGCACTATACCCCCTGACTCCCACACATAATGGCTTTAATTTCGCTCCCTGGACCATCAAAAACGGTTGAGAACTGAGAGAGATATGACAAAATACATTTTGATGTGAGTATTTTGATGTCATTTGAGCAGCTGTGACTGTACTGTTTATACCTTGTGCTACAAAAATGTTGGGCACAATTGGACATTATCCAAGGCAAAGGAATAACATACATAAACATCTATATACCATGTGTATTTGATTCATTTAACAGCCCTAACAAGTTGTAACTACAAACTACAAACTACAACATGGAATACAATGTACTTTTGTTTCGGACATATCTCTGTAAGATCTTGATAAAATCTCTTAAAAGTTAGACCAGTCGCCGGGGAATTACAATATCCAACTGCTTGTGTAATGGTGAAATGGTCCGGTTAATCATTGTTGAGAAATATATGGGTTATATTGGTACAACAAAGTTTACAACAAAAAGTTGGTTCGAACTGGTTTTTTTCGGTCCATGGACTGATATGGACCAGTCCTATGTGGTCTGGTTGCAGTTCAGCAATATCTGGGTCAGTCTTGGACCGGTTGTGGTTGCGGTTGCCCCATTTAGACATAAAAAACTGGACTGAACTGGACCTGTAAACACTAGTTGAGCTTGTTCATGTGTTAAAACATCATGCCAGACTTGCATTGGAATAGGTTGCAGCCACTTCAGTGTATTTGGACCATTACAAATGTACCAACTAATGGTGGCTTTAAGCTGTTTGAAATGGTCCAGCTAATCTGGGCCCATGGATTATAACAGACCATAGTAGATAAGTGGGCTCATGTGGTAGATATAAGGTCATGGAAATAGGATGAGCTTATGGGTGATATGAGTACTGCTATAGGCCATTTGTCATGAATGGGCCCATGGGTCAAGTCAATACTGCAGTGGACCATATGATGGAGGGGCCCATGGGTCATGTCAACACTGTAGTGGACCATATGATGGATGGGCCCATGGGTTATATTAATACTGCAGTGGACCATATGACAGATGGGCCCATGGGTCAAAGGAAGACACACAAGGGTCTCTGCAAGGTCACATGTATTGGTGCATGGCATCCTTCAAAGGTTATGTTCTCTGTTGGGCATGCTGGTCAAAATATGCTGAAGTGCTAGCTCCACATCATTACATCAGAAGATAACCATACAAAAGTTCATTTGTCACCCAGTATGATATTGTATCACAAAATAAAATTGGAAATACAAATCATTCAGACTGGCACAGATGAGAAAGTCTTGGTCACTGTTGTCCACTCAGGTGATCTCATCCTCATCCTCTCATGAACATTATCCCTCATATATTGGGCAATACATACCCGGTTCCCATTAATCTCTGACATTCCATGTTGGATTACCTTTCCCAGCAGGAAAACCATTGTTCCTGAAGGATAATCCAGCTCCAATCCAAGGTTCTTGAGTTTCAACTGAGCTCCCTTTTCATAATCTCTGATGGTCATTAAATAGTCATACCATGGGCCTTGGGAATTGTTGTCCCGATGCATAGGGGTGATGCAATTACTGATCAAACCATATCCTGAGAAAGGTGTTGTCCACAGCCATAAAACCTCTAGCACCTCCTCACCATCCTTTGCCATGTCCGGAGAATCTCCCACCTTCTTCAGCACCCCCTGCCCAATCTCATACAATTCAGGATGAACAATGCTAAGCAAGGCACCCATCAGTGCAAACAATTCTGAAGTTTCTTTCAGCCATCCAAGTGTGGTCAGGTTCTTCAATCTCAGCTTCAAGGTCTTTGAAATCTTGGGCTTGAATTTAGGAGTCTAGAACAATCAGAAGATAGAAATAAAGGCCCTGAAATATAAAAACCTTCAACTTACATTGTATGCTTGCTGGAACCAAGCTGGTGAGAGATTGATATTGCCAGGATAAGGCTGACATTTTCCAGGACATTTATAATATTGAGGATCCAAACACTATTTTGTGCCAGTCAGATTCAGAGTAAGGGATCCTCTGAGAGATTGATCCATCTTCAGTGCAACCTCCCAAAGAATTCTCTACAAGCCACATGATAGTCGAATGAATCAGAGGGGGTATTAGTATATCAACAAGTTCTCACCTGTCTTTCAGGGCTCAGGATGCCAGGCAGGAACCAAAGTAGGATCCATTTGTGCATGTCTAGGACAATGGTCAGCTGGGTAAGTAGTCTCTGTCCATCATAATGGCTTTTCACAATCAAGGAATCCTCCTTGGAGTTGTTCTGACCAGTCAGTCTCTTTGGTAACATGTTTGAGTTGTATCTTTGCACATCAAGATCATTGAATTTCACTAAAATCATTTAGCTAGAAATTTCAAATTGACAAAATCTAAATATTACTTCTATTGCAATATGCATCAGCTGCCATTGTTGCCATTTGTTCACAGTCAACTGCTAGTTGAGCTGATAGTGAAAGTGGGGGAAGTGGTCCAGGATTCTGTTGGTTATAGATTGGCCAAATTGCCTTCATCTTTGTGAGATCAGGAATGTTCTGATTCTCATGCAGCTTCCTTGAAATCACCCACCAAAATTGGTCTTGGAGGTAGTCTGAAACAGTGTCGGTCAAGAAGAAAGGCGAGTTACATGGTAATGACATGTTAAATCCGATGAATCCAACATAGACAACAGATCATATTTATATAAATCAGAGGGGCCTTTATCTACTGATCACTCAAATCAATCTGATATCTGACATTCCAATTGTGAAGAATGTCAGGTGAAATGAAATGTCACTGCTATTGTTGTCCATCCCAATCCTGATCCCGATTTATATTATCCTTCATCTATGAACATCATCTGAACATCATCAGTGACTTTGATCTCTGATACCGATAAGCAATCAATGATAGATGTTGATTTCTCTAATCATTCTCATCAATATCTATCATTACTCCCAACAATGAGTGCTCCAAAAGTAACATGCCAGGCAGTTGTTGATTATCTCTGCTCCTGGGCTAGAGCAGCAACACTTGAAGCTAAACAGCCTCATTGTCAGTTGGGTCTCAATGAGTATTATCATATTTGGAAAGCCAGGATGAAGCAAGAACTTGTAAGTTGCATTACTCCTACATAACTACATTTTTATCCAGTGTTAGGGGATTCTGGAAATTATACTTGGATGGATGATCCTTGAGAACAAGTTCCTTTATCTCACCCCTTTTCAAAAAAGACTGCACTCCTTGGTCACTGACATATCAAGTTTGGACATTGGGACATTCAAGGGAAGCCTTTTGTCGCTCAGGGAGGCTACTACTGACATCAACTTGACAAGGATTGTGGAACCATACCTCGATCCTTGGTGGATCACCAGTACTCCCATGGGCATCAATCCAGACCTTTTCCCAGATGTACCGAGATTCCAGAACATGGTATGTAGCACTACATCTTATTATTAGATATTAGAATGATAACATTTCTTATTGATAACAGGTGGGGCCAGGTGTCAATGAAATTGCCCCCTCCTTCTGATCAAGAGTTTTGCTTGATGTCAGCCATAGTCAGCAGGACTCGTCGCTCGCATTGGGAATGGTACATGTGACTGTGGGAGAGCTCTTGATAGAAAGGGAAGATCGAGTAGATGATGAGGAAATCCCCGATGTGGAATGTCTAGTCTGACTTAGCTTGCCTTTAACGCAATGATCAAAAGTAGATAATGGAATCTTGATGATCAGAAGTCTGCTTATGGCTATGCAACTTATGTAACAATCAACATTGGATATATTTACTTGAAACTTAAGAGATGGTCAGATAACCAACCATGAGTGTCAACTGGAATGTATTGCCAGTGTTTATCCATGAAGGTGTCATTGATTTTCCCTTTTCAAACAATGCCAAAGCACAAGAATTCATGGATCTTCTCTGCTCACGGAGTTTGTTCATGGTGGCATTCAGTCCTGATTACGATCATTCAATGGAGCATAAATTGCAATATCTGGAAATGATTAGAGAAGAATCGGTAAGTGAACCAATGGGAAATGTCATTTCATTTGGTTTTCTAAAATTGGGCAGGCTGTGGGTTGACAATTCCTGGGGAAATGTTATCTGAAGAGCTTCCAGATTACAGTTCCAGAAGTTTATAAGCAAACATATTGTCAAGGCAGAGGAAGAGCGCCTTGGACTCCTTGAAAAGATTAGAGGATTGCATTCTAATTACTTGGAAGAACATCCCACCACTAGTGGCCAGAAAAGACAGCCATGGTTCTCGATATTTTTGAACAACCAGTGGGGTATGAGTCTGGAGCAAGCACTTTGGGCACAAAGAGAATTTGTGAGTGATCCTCTTCATCTTGGATTTAATTTTAAATGTAACTGGACAATGCTCATTGTGGTCATCATAGAACATCACTGGTGATGAAAACACCAGCCAACATCATCCTATACTTCTGAGGGAACTCCTACCAGCTACAATGGCAGCATATCGAAACATGTTGGAGAGTCAAGCAAGAGTGGCTAGTATTAGGGCAGCTATACAGGATGATTTGAGATAATGGAGAGAGACTTACCTCTGGAATTGTATATTGGATCACCAGTATTTACATTTGGACCATGAAAGATATTTGAATGTATGTGAAACCATTACAACAATATAAAATGACCTGACAAAATGAAAATGACCCGACAAAATGACTTGACAAAATGACCCGACAAGGTGATGACCCGACAAGATGATGAGGTGGTTGGGTCATTTTGTCAGGTTATTTTGTGAGGTCGTTTTGTGGGGTCATTTTGTTGGGTCATTTTGTGGGGTCATCCTTGTCAGGTCATTTTGTTGGGTCATTTTGTTGGGTCATTTTGTTGGGTCATTTTGTCAGGTCATTTTGTCAGGTCATTTTGTTGGGTCATCATTTTGTTGGGTCATCATTTTGTTGGGTCATCATTTTGTTGGGTCATCATTTTGTTGGGTCATCATTTTGTTGGGTCATCATTTTGTTGGGTCATCATTTTGTTGGGTCATCATTTTGTTGGGTCATCATTTTGTTGGGTCATCATTTTGTTGGGTCATCATTTTGTTGGGTCAGTTTGTCGGGTCATTTTGTTGGGTCATCATTTTGTCAGGTCACTTTGTTGGGTCATCTAGTGTTGGGTCAGGACACTTGTTGAAACAATACTACTCTAATCAATATTAACACCCAATCAAATAAAGGACTTCCTTGCTGTATCAGCAAAATCCTCCCACATTGCCTCCTGTTTTGCAGCATAGATCTTATGTCCATGAGAGTAATCAGCCTCTTTTCTCTTCTCCACTCTGCTGCCTGATGATTGAAGTATGCTGTTGTCCATTTCATCTCATACCAAACAAGGGTGTTTTCCTCTGTCGCTCATTCAAATGCTGCTTTTGCTCTCAGCCAGTTCACCCAGTGAACTAGATATATCTTTAGTTTTACAAATCAGTCAGTCTTTCATCCACTCACATTCTTTCATATAATTAGATGACAAAATGTCACCCTCAACATCCATATACCAGAACCATGGCAATGAATCGTGCTTCCATCCAGACTCCTTTGGGTTTATCAACATAGTACTCATCTTTAGATGGCTCCGATCAAAGATTTGGAATTGATCTAGCATTTCTTTTGAAGCTCCCAATGACACCAGGGCTTCCCTGCCAGCCTGATAGTTTTGAGCATAGAATCGTCAGTAGAGTGAATACCAGCCCAAGATTTCATCTTTCCTGTTTTAGGTCCTTTGGGTCGGATCTTCATAATGAACAAGAAAGCTTTCTTTCCCAGCATGAGCCTGATCCCTTTGAGGTTGTCGTTGCACTGCCCACTACAAAGTTCTGTCTCAAGCTTTGCCAGCTCCACCAGGCCCTGCTTTTTGATTGCTTTGGAGGTCAGAGATGATGGCAACGCAATGATGGACATCTCAGGCCTGTTTCCCAATCCCACATCATTGAATGGGTTGGATGAAACAGGGCAAGAGATTAGATCAATCTCACCATCATCATCAGTGATGAAGACTTTGGAAGGTTCATAGGAGGAACTGATATTTTCCGATGATGAGTCAGGTCAGAGAAAGTGATTTGCTTTCCTCTGATGATCCAAGATTCTTGTGAGAAGCCAACTTCATTTCTTAGTAATTTTGATTTGCTCAGTCATTGTCGGGACACCACCAACTTGTCTCAGGTAACTTTGTAATGACAGCCTGCCACAAGAAAGGAATGAAAATGCTGACAATAGGTTTATTAAACACTTACTGAGGCTCTTGAATTGAGATTCCTTCCACAAGGAATTTGACTGCAGAGACTTTGCCCAACGGCTGTTCTCAGCTCAATCGTAACTGCATCTCGGTTTTACCTGGGGCTGATCCAGGTAATTCTTGAAATCAGGGGATTGGAAATGAGAAATGAAGAGGACAGTACCGCATTTGCATTTCAGGGCATATTAATCCATACTCTTGACATTTTTATCCTGATTTTGTTGTGCCGTCATCTCACCCTCTTGTCAAGCTTCTAAATCTGCTGGTGCTACTGACTCAGTCAGTTTCTTATAGGATTCTTCTGACCCCTTCAACAAATTTATTGCCTGTTTCATCTTCTGAACCAATGATGATTCTACATTAAATAAGGTAGTCAATATTCAGTGCAGGGGAAGGATAATGAGATATTTACTCATGCTGATTAGCTTCTTCCAGTTTGAGTGAATCATGTGGTCATCCAGAATTCATTCCGATGGGCCATAGTTGCACTCTTGGCACTCCAGGATGTTTTGTTCAAGACAGCCCACAGAGTTTCCACAATTTTGCCATCAATTACACCACTCCCTGGCACATACACCAATGTATATCTTGGAAGGCAATCATCAACATGTCCTACCACATGAAAGTCCCTGATCGCTCCTGTGATCTTAAGACCTTCTGGGATAGACAGAAAGGTGACTGATTCACTCGGAGGAGAAAGTTGATTATCCACTGACAAAAGATGTTGTATACAAGTAGCAATCGATTGATCCTCTTCATTGTCTTGCTGTTCAGGGCTTTACAAATTGCATAGTTGATGTTTTTCTGCCTGTAAATTCAGATGAAAAGGCTTGTAAATTGAGGATTTGTGATGGGAAGAGACTTACTGCTCTCCTTTTCGGAAGTCAACAGTGGCCTCAGGTTGAAAAAAATCCATGCTGAAGACAAACCACTGATCTGATACCAGTTGCATCATAGCTGGCAACATTGACATTCCGATCAGCTTTGAACTCATTGCATGTACAGGGTGGCTGCTTGAATTCCCTGGCTATCTTGAGGTGAGCCTTATAATCCGAGCTCTCTGTCATAAAGCTCTGGCCATTTGTCAGTGGCATGTCATCCTCAGGTCATTTCTGACATTGATGAGAAGCTGTAAAGTTCCCATCAATGGCAAAAGACCAAGTATAAACCCATCTAAATATCTTTAGTGTTTATCAGGGACTTGGTGTAAAAGTAGTGCTTACTGTTCTTCATCGTTCTTCCAATCTTTGGGCAAATTGATCCCAACCTGTGGACAGGTGGGGCAAAGGACAGTGAGACCCCTGAGTCCTGGACTTTCAACATTATGCCCAAATCCCTGCCACTTCAGATGCTTGAGGTTTTGGAATTGCCTTGTACATTGGAGAAGTTCCTGATATTGGTCCTGGGAGATTACATGAGTATTAGTGTCAGGATGATCAGTATTTTGATGGGTGGGGCAGAGTTTACTGGAATGGTTTTGGAAATGCATGTGGAGGTAAATCTCCTCAGCTTCTGGTAGTAATGCCAAGCAGAGGATTTGCACTCCTGGTTTTTGGCAAGGAAGGAATCTAGACCTTCAAATGTGAACAAGGTCTTGACTTGCTTGAAGGAGGCAGGGAAGAACTGCATATCAAGGGCCTGTATATCATCAGGTATGTGTCCAGGGCACCTGCACCACTGGATCGGAAGATGGTGGACACCATTGCTATGAACAATGACTAGTACATTCTTTGCATAGGTAGTTTTATCCCTAACATCTCTCTCCAGCAACAATCTGTCATTATCCAATTCCATTTGAGAGAAAGGAACTGAGCTGAACTCAAGGTCATCATCATCATCATCATCATCATCATCATCTAATAACTGGGATGGGAGATCAGGAAGGCTGAATGTCGGTTCATCCTCACCCTTGTCTTGATGGGAGTCATTGCTGGGGTTTGAGGGGCATGGCTTCCCACCATGACCGAAGTGAAGGGTAAGACCAGCCTGTAGGAGGGTGGAATCTTTGAAGTACTCATTTTCCCAGTGTTGAATCTTGTGAAAGGGGTTGTTCCAATGAGCCTTCTGACAACAGTCCTTGCAAAACATCGGACACCCAAGACAGTCCAAACAATGCCAGTCTCCTGATGACCCACAGCTGCTGCAAAGCATCTTGATCGGAGGTGCCTCGGATGAGAGAATACATGCTAAATAAAACTTCCTGTTATGCAGGTAATCCCTCATGTAGTCATTTTGTGACTGAATACAAAAGGTCAAAAAGGTATTGAGGGCCAAATTGGTAATGCTCTCACCTTAGACTTTGGAAGTTGGAGGGGTTCCAAGAGCACATCGTCAAAGTTAATATTTTGTCTATCTTCAACTGAAATTGAGGGAGTCAATCCATTGATGAGTTTGGAAGGGGACTTGGATGGGGACACAGAGGAGTATGAATTTTGCTTGCTAACTTTCATCTTCTTCACCAGGCCTTGAGCTGTTTAATGGCTGATAGTGCTGATAATTAGAGTGTCACCACTGGCTATATCTCTGAGATTAGGATTGAACTTCTTGCTAGGCATGAGATGTTGGTTGGTTGTGTGAACTGCTGACTAATCATCAATCATTGGATGCGAGGGTCCCAGGGCAATTCGGACCTGTTGGGGGGTAACCTGCCAGTGGGTGCCAAAGAAATTCATTCACTGTCATACCTTCCTTAATTGATCACTTCATGATTATCGATATCGACTGATCGATAGACACCTATGATAGTATTTTGAGAGCATTCCAATGAAATGTGCAAATCATCACCATGTTTCCTCCCCATCAGCAAAATTCCTCACAGCAAGAGCTTTTTGCTCAAATTGCTCAGCAACTTGTTGGTCTGATCGTCAACATTGTCATTAACCTTGAAGATTATACAGCAGTATTATTTCAAGGAGCCATGTTACATGTCAATTCTCACAGGGCCGGCTTGGGTCAATGAACTACTCCACGGTCATCCAAAGCACATTCACACATCTCTTGGAATGAATAAGCATGTTTTCAGGGCTCTCTTGTCTGAATTACAAGGGATGGGCCATGGGGATTCCAAGTACATCACTCTGGAAGAGCAGCTTGCTATTTTTCTATATTGTTGTGTCAATGGTCTTCCTATCCACCATCTTGAGGAATGGTTTCAACATGCTCCTGAGACAATATCTGTGTAAAGAATTCATTTATTTCTGCTATCATCATTTTGGACTCATAGGTTCACAGATACTTCCATAAAATGGCTCAGATCTTTGCATTCACTCCATTCAATTCCAAATATATAAAACAAATATCCCCTGATGATCCACCTTCATCACGACTTTTCAACAATCCAAAATTATGGCCTTTTCTCTGATGGGCCCTTGGGGCAATCGATAGTAGCCACATCCATGCCACTGCTTGTGCTGAGTATCATGAAGCGTGGCGCAACCAGAAGGGCTTCATATCACAGAACTGCTTGTTCTGTTGTTTGTTCGATCTTCTTTTCACATATGTCCTTACTGGATGGGAGGGCTCTGTGTCAGATGCCCAAGTTTATGAAAGTGCAATCTCTGATGATCTAATCGTACCTGAGGGATCATATCTCCTTGCCAATGCAGGCTTCCTGCATTGCAAGGAGCTTCTTGTTCCCTACCACAGCATCCATCATCATCTTGCTGAATGGGGGCATGCTACATTATGGTATGTTTGTCTTTTTCAGTACAAGGCATGCCTAAATTCATGAAATGTCCAGACCACAAAATAAAGAGGAGTTTTTCAACTTGCATCACACTCAGGCAAGAAATGTAATTGAGCACATTTTTGGAGTTCTCAAGAAGCGCTTTCACATACTTTTGATTGGACCAGAATATGACATGACAATCCAAGCACAAATTCTGGCAGCATTGTGTGCCATACATAATTTTGTTCACATTCATGATCCTCAGGAAGAAGAACTTGCAGGCAAAGAATACCCCAACCAAGGTGGCCACACTGGTGATGGCTTTGTGTGACAAGCCAGCAATGTAGAAGACAACAACCTGAATGGGGTGGTTGCACATTGGTGAAATGAGATTGCACAGTCAATGTGGAATAGCTATCAGGCAATTTTGCAAGAACACGAGGCCAGTGATGACATTGATGAATTTTTGTACAATACAGATATAGAATAATACAGTGTACAGTACAGTTAGAGCGTACAAAAATTTAGGATGTGGCTGGCTGCAAGATTGTTTGGAGAGCATAACGCAAGGTATTTTCCCACTGCACATCAGACATGGCTATGAGACTACTGGCAGCATTTGGATTATTGCTATAATAGAATGAAAGAGCACCTCATTCATTATCATCAATATGGTCTGCATTTTTGATCAGCTCCATTGCCAACTTGATTCACCACATATCCGATTGAACCAGGCTTTGTTGCATAATCGTATTAAGATTGTTGATCGCCCCAGTTGCTCCAATGAGAGCAGAGATGCTTGTATTGGTCTTCATCGATGTCGTTGCACTTGATTGCGGCTTTGAAGCAGTTTTGGATGGTGGCCGATTGGGCATGTGATCATCCCCCGATGCACATTTGTGTTTTCCTGATGCCTTCGATTTCACTGAGGGCATGCTAGGAGCTGATGCTGGGGTAGGGGGATGTGAGGATGCTGACATAGGGGGATGCAAAGATGCCAAAGCAGGGGGCTGTAAGAATGCTGATGTAAGGGGATGCAAAGATGCCAAAGCAGGGGGCTGTGAGAATGCCAAAGCAAGAGGGGCTGAGGATGGAGTCATTGTCAAGACTGATAGGATAGAGAGCAAAGATGAGGCTGTTGCAGGTAGTTGGCTTAGTAAAGGACGTGACAACGTTGATGGGAGGGCTGGATCAACAACATCCATAAAAGTCAAGCCATCTTGTGAGGCAGGGAGGATGATCCTGGCTGAAGACAAAGGGGCAGCATGCCCAGTCTCGTTAACCTCACCATTCCCATCAATCAAGAGGTTGGGAGGGGCTTGGGAAGTGCCCTTGTGTGCAAATTGACCTTTTGCGATAGATTTCTCCATGATCACTTGCATTTTCGCATATTGTGGAAATGATGCATTGAGGAGCTGACGACAGTACCTTTTCTGTGATTTGAAGGTTAGATACATATAAAAATAACAATATAATAGCAATGTACCCATTCCTTCCATAAATTCTTCTCAAAATCCTCATAATGTTGAAGCTTGGCACTCGTTTGTGCCCAGATGCCTGATCCAGCAGGCATTGCACCCATTCCCAACCTTCCATAGTAATCCTCCACCCTGTACATATCTTTATACTAGTAGAATGGTAAAATGGTAAAATGGAGGAAAAGGATGTAGAATGATTATATCATGCACCATAGTAAACTTGGCTTTGATGGCAGCTATTGTTCTTGGAGAATGTGGGTGCTTGGTGTCAAGATGCAGTTTAGCTGCTGTCCAGACAACTGGCTTGAAGTTCCCTGGAGAGCTGGCTTCAGAATGGCAGTTGTACAAGAAATCAGTGAGGTCTTCAATTTCTTGATTTGACCACTTCTTCGCTTGAGTCTTCACTGCTTCAGATGTTGTGGCATCATCAGCATTGATGGAGGGGAGCACATCCATAAGGATAGGAAGACAGATCTGTACAGCAGCAGCAGCATAGTGAAGAATGTGTTGGTGTAGATTATCAATTGGCATATAATTGATACCTGGAGACATCGCAGGAGGGAGGGGGCAAACAAATTCTTTCAGCACCCACCAGCAGGTTACCCCCCAACAGGTCCAAATTGCCCTGGAATCCTCGCATCCAAACTGGACCTGAAAAATGTAAAACATGCTCACTCTAGAATATGTATATCAGACCTTAATACAATAGTGTAGGGTACCTATTATAAAAGAATGCAAAGCTAGTAGTAGCAGTAGCAGTAGTAGTAGTATTCAAGTAGTATTGAAGAAGATGGTAGGGAGATTTAGTGGCTATCACGTGACTATACACGATTATGATGTATCAAGTCTATCACACAAATGACATTTGTACAATATTCTAACTCCATAAGTTCTGAATACATTGTTAGACATGTTAAGAATTTGAGGTTTTAACTCAGAAACTCCAAGTTTTGCTTTGTTCAGAACATAAGTAGATGGTGATGTACGAACTGCAATTTATGTTAGATCAGAAACTTCTAACCATGAAACGACCAATGACGCTTGTTCCTCATGATCTCATCTTATCTTTGAAGAATGTATATTATGGGGATTTATGATTTAGACAATGCCTTTTTTCTTATGCCTTTTTACAAGCAAACTATCTAGAAGTGATGCCAACTGACTCAAATATATGACTTCATACTATGTGACAAAAAGAAAGTTGACAAGTGGTTTGATTAAACTGCAAGATTGGTCTCCAAATGATCACTGATATGATTTCTGAGCATTTCTGAGCATTCCTTGGAGCATATTGGTCAGTATGTGTGATCAGTGACTGGACTCATACAATCAGGGGCTTTTCAAGACTCATGATTGATGGATTAATTAATGATTGACAATGATTGACAATGATTGAAAATGATCAACCATGCAACCATGATCAACAATGATCAGTATAATTGATTCCATAATGAAATGGTTTCCCCTGCATCCTGATTTGTACTTGTTTCAATACCACAACACCAAACATACACTTATCCACCATCACATCACATACATTACATCACTATACACTATGCCAGCTGAAGCCCATGTTCCTCCTGAACTCGTCCACTTTAAGCTAACAGGGGAAGACATGGAAATCCTAGAAGCCAGAAAGCAACAATGGTGAGTGGGAGATCATTCACAGTGGAACAAAATTGGTCAGAAAGTTTATGATGAAATGAAGAAAAAGAATCCCCACTGGTCTAGGGAAGATAAGGAGTTGAGGAAGAAGGTCAGTTCATGAATTGGAAAGTATTTTGCAATGGTTTTGAACAGGGCATTTTTGAACAGGGTGTATATGCTTGGTTCCATACATATGGAAGAACTAGTGAATCATCTGAGAAATTTAAGGGGATCAAGAAATGGATGGGTAGAAGGGTTCTTGCTGTTCAGGCAAAAGGGGAGTTAAAGGAAACAATTCAAGGAAAAATGGGTGGATGGGTAGAAGATACTTCATGCAAGGTGGACAATCAAAAGGAATTTGGCACATACCAGGAGGAGTTGAATAACCTTTGGGGGAAGACATTGGAAGCAGAGAAAAGGAAGATGGAGGACCTGGCTGATATATGGAATTGAATGGGTCCCCTGGCTGAGGAGCAAGCAAGGTAGGTCATTCACATTGAATATTGGTATTATCAATACTAATGCAGAACAGGAATGCAAAACAGGCTCATAAGCATGTGAAGTCCTTCTGCAAGCAAATGAAAAAGTTTTGCAGAATGGACTGTTTGGTATTAACATGCCACAAGGACGTGAATGGAGTACTTGTCACAAACATGTTAAGCCTTTTCACTGTCTGAATTTGTTTCTGCCAGTTAAACCTTTTTCTTTGTAGGCATGAAGTTATGGGAGATCTTGGAGGGAAGTCTTTCTTCCAAGCAAATAAAGATTGGGATACCAAGCCGATCATGGGGCTTCTAAACATGCATGCAAAGGAGATGTATTGTAAATGGATAATTTCTCATGAGAAAGATTCAAAATAATTGTCTTTTGTTAGCTGCAGCTGAAGAAGCAAAGTTCCAAGTTCCAATTGGAACCTCAAGTCAAAAGCCATATGTTCAGTTGGATATGGATGCCGACAGGAATCCATTTGCTGCCTGAGCCTACTGACTGGCCAAGCAAAGGAATGGATAAGAAAGCGTTAATCAAGTCATATGTCAGGTCAGCATATCATGAGTGGGTTGGCAATCATATTTTCATTCTCATCCCTGATGACTTGTCAGGTCTGGCTTGCAGTAATGAATGTGCAATCCCTCCTTGGATGTCGTTCATTGAAGATCCCAATAAGTACTTTGGGTCGGATCAGGTTCCTGATGATTTCAAGCTTATGGATCCATGGAAGATGAAGGACTGCCAGATCAAAATGGTTTTGGTTTCAAATTCTATCGAGACAAAAAATTGAAGGGAAAGAAAAGATCAAGAGATGATTCCAATTCCAATTCCAATTCCAATGCTGATTCCAATGCCAAAACACCAAGCCACCCAAGCCACCCAAGGACCAGGAAGAGTCAGAGGGAGGGTAAAGGCAAAGAAAAGAGGGTGGAGAAGCCTGAGGAAAGGTGGACTGACCATATTGTTCCAGATTCAAGATGGCATAAATGGAGGGCTCCCACATTAAATGAGGATGAGGAATCAGGTGAAGTGTTTGATTTCACATTGGTCGATCAGATGGAGTCATTGGAAGAGGAAGATGTAATGCAGTCCAGAAAACTGAAAGCCAGGCCAAGCAAGACACCAATTCCGATTGCAGGAAATTCCAAAGATAGCATGATGCATCCAGTTAGAGAACAGCAGAAGCTCAGCCTGGCAAAGGAACTTGTTCAAAAGAGTACAATGCAACCATTAAGCAAAGACTGGTAGGGCCATGGATACTGGGAAGAGTGCCAACACTGCAACAAATGAGTATGAGATTCAGGGGGGGGATCAGCAAGAACCAGAGATGATGCAGAAAGAAAGGTGATGAAATCAAGGTTGGCTGAGAAGATAAAGGAACCACCGAAGAAGAAGGCAAAATTTTCTATTGATGTTCCTCCTCATTCACAGTCTTTGAGTAAGCTTGGTCTATTTTGTCCAAGATGATGAATAATTGAAATGTCCTGAAGTTTTAAAGCACCCTCCAGGGTGGTCTATGCAAAACACAACTGAAAAACCAGTACCAAAAAGTGAACAGTCTATTTTAAAGATTATTCCAAAGAATGCACAGATGAAGAAACCAAAGGAAGGAAAAGGTAAAGATAGAAAAGTATCCAGACAAGCATAGTGGCACTGTATTTTAATTTTCAAACATCATTCTATGTATTTATCCTTGCATACAGCAAGTATGAACCATTTATTTTTTGAGGGTTATGACATGACACAACCTCCCATGACCCGATAAAATGACTCAACAAATGCCCCAACAGAATGACCCAACAAATGACCTGACAAATGACCCAACAAATGACCCAACAGAATGACCTGACAGAATGACCCCACAAAAGGACCCGTCAAAATGACTCAACAAATGACCCAACAGAATGACCCAACAAAATGACCCGACAAAAAATGACCCGACAAATGACCCAACAAACACATTTTGTCAGGTCATTTGTTGGGTCATTTTGTTGGGTCATTCTGTTGGGTCATTCTGTTGGGTCATTTGTTGAGTCATTTTGATGGGTCCTTTTGTGGGGTCATTCTGTCAGGTCATTCTGTTGGGTCATTCTGTTGGGGCATTTGTTGGGTCATTTTGTTGGGTCATTTTGTCAGGTCATTTGTCAGGTCTTTTGTTGGATCATTTTGTCTGGTCATTTGTTGGGTCATTCTGTCAGATCATTTTGTCAGGTCATTTTGTCGGGTCATTCTTGTTAGGGCGACACCCACTATCTGCTAGCTAAGACCATGAGGGTTCTCTCTACAAGAAGGGGGTGGGATCCATGCTTGGGATGGGGGAATTGATGGTTTTGATGCAAGGGGTTATTAATAGGTGAGTTTGTTGACAAAGGCCTTTCACACTGAAAGCATAGGTGGAATACCTAAGAGAACAACTGGGGTCCCCTAGGCATATATTTAGGGCTTATATACTATGTTACATATATTCTACATTGTTGTTACCGATGCACTCGTACATGCGCATACATTTTGATGCATGCGAAATAAAATTCTCACAAAGTGTAGCATCATTTAGCGTCATGTAGCGTAATTTGACATAATAAAATAAAAATGAAAATTTATTAGGTAATGGGGTGGTTTCCTAACATTACCCCCCTTTTATGCCTCGACTTCCAGATGAGAAAATATTACATCTGTGCTCTCTGTGAAATTTTGGTAAGGCTAGAATTTCATCCCCTCATACACCATTCTCCCAATGCAATGCAGAGCATTCAGATTATGTTTAAAGAATTGGGCGATCACATTACGTGCTCGCTTACAATTCTCTTTGGGTTCCCACAAATTATTTTCATCGGTATAGTTTTTCCACTTTATTAAGAACTCCAATTTGTTCCGTCGAAGACGTGAGTCTAGAATTTCTTCAACTATGTATTCTGGAGCACCTCCTACTATTATTGGAGGTTGTGCAGTAGTTTGTTGGCCAGGAATAGTGGGTGGGTGGTAAGGGCATAGGCGGGATATGTTAATCTTGGGATCAATCTTGAACGATCAGGGTAATTTTAGCACTACCGCATTAGGCAAGATCACTTTAGAGATCGCATATGGGCCAACTTGTTTCTCCATAAGTTTCCTCGAAGGTCATGGAATATTCAGGTCCTTGGTACTTAGCCATACCAAGTCACCAACTTTGTATTCTGGAGCGCATGCTCGAGTACGATCCACATGTCGCATCATGTCATCACGTGCTTTCTTCAATGCCGCCTCTGCTTCTTCTTGTACTTAGATACAAAGTCTTCTACTGACTGTACTTTGACTTCCCTTCTGGGTTCTACTCCCATGCAAGGATGATATCCATAATTTGCGAAAAAGGGTGACATATGAGTAGCCAAATGGAATTTGTTATTGTGGGAAATTTTGGCAATTGCCAGCCATTTGGGCCAGTCAGTTTGTCAGTAGTTGACAAACATACGTAGGTACTGCTCCAACTCCTGATTCATTCTCTCTGTCTGCCCATCAGTCTGGAGGTGATATGCCGTAGATAGTTTAGTTTGAATTCCCAATATGTTATTCAGTTCTCGCATAAATGTGGAAGCAAATTGTGGTCCGCAATCGGAGATAACGGTATTGGGTAACCCATGTAACCACCATACCTGATTTAGATAGAGGCACGCCAAGCCCAATGATGAGGTTTCTGTAGTAGTAGGAATAATATGGACCTCCTTTGTGAAGCAGTTGCATACTACGAATATTGCATTGTACCCTTGAGCCTCAGGTAATCCGGTAATAAAATCCACAGATATATCTTGCCATGGCACTTTAGGTATAGGGTTCGGCATTAATTTTCCTGCAGGTTTTTCTGAAAATTTCTTCCCCCTCATGCACATATCACATCCATCCACATACCCCAACACATACTTCGAAATTCTGGGCCACCAATAATTTCTCATTACTAATTCCAACATCTTCCATCTTCCTGGGTGTCCGGCAGTCAGTGTATTATGATGTAACTGGATGATCTCCCTTCACAAATTTTAGAAAAATTGTGCACAAAGTGACAATAATAATTTGCAAGTCCGAAGAAGGCTTGAACCTCCTTGACATGGGTGGGCGCAGGCCAATCTGTGATTGCCTGTACGTTGATCGGATCCATTTTGATCCCATCAGGTCCAATCAATAATCCTAGGAACTTGATTTCGCTTGCCCCAAACACACACTTCTCTGGTTTCAAAAATAGATCATTCTCCGCCAACCTCCATAACACCTCCTGTACTATCGCCTCATGGTTCTCTTCATCCTCTGTGAATATCAGAATGTTGTCAATAAATATTATTACCACGCCTTTGTCTATTAAGTCCTTGAAAATGTCGTTCATCATGTTTTGAAAGGTTGGGGGACTATTGGTCATCCCGAAAAACATGACAAGCAGCTCGAAGGATCCTTGATGCATGGCAAATGCAGCCTTCCACTCATTTCCTTTCTTTATTCATACATTGTTGTATCCCCATCGTAAATCCAATTTTGTAAAGACCTTGGCTTTTCCCACCTTGTCAATTATTTCTGAGATCAATGGCAGGGTACGCGTTCTTCACTGTTCACTCATTCAGATACCTATAATCTGTACACATGCTCTTCCTTTTGTCTTTCTTTGGCACGAAGAATATTGGTGATGTCTGCGGTGATTTCAAAGGTCATATGTATCCTTTGTGCAATTGCTCCTTCAGGAATGCATCCACTTCTTCTTGTTCCATCGGAGATAACAGACATACCTTCGACTTCTTTGGCACAAACCCTGGTTTCATCTCAATTGCATGATCCCATGGCTTCCACACTGGCATTCGCTCAGACTCCTTCTGGAACACTGACAGATATTCATGATACACTTTTGGCACCCATTCCTCCACTGGCTTCTCTACCTTCACGATATTCTTGTCCCATGGCTGTCCTCCACAAATTGTTCTAAAAGTTTGCTTCTGCTCTTCTTTCTCGATCATGATTGGAACTTCCTCATTTGGCATTTCCTCATCCTCCACTTCCTCCATCGTAACAGAATACTTTCTTGGACGTTCTTTCTCTTTCTTTTTCCTTTTTTCCTTCTTCATCTTCCTCCCATACACATTACATTCCTTAGGACAATGAGTCATTTGTACTTTCCCAGTTTTCCAATCAATTTCAGGATTATGCTTCTGTAACCACAGACATCCTATTATTAGATTGGTTTTCCCAAGATCGCGCACTTCAAATACGGCTTGCTCCTGATGCTCCTGATACCTTAGTACCATAGTCACCTCCTCCTTGATAGTTCCTCCACAATTGACTGTTCCATCAATATTGTACACCATTATAGGTTGCGCCAGCTTGCGTGTGTTAATACCGTTTCCGGTAATTAAAAACCAATTAATAAATAATCCTGTAGCACCACTATCAAGCAACACTTCCACATCAATCACTGCATGTGTGTCCACTGTCTTCAGTCCCACAGTCAAGGTGATTTCGGGTTCTATTCATGCAGAGAAAATAAATAATTTAGGGGTTTTCAGAAATGATGTGTGACAATTTTCTTTGTGATGTGATTGACAACAGTTGTACTCCTTTTCGTCATGTGATTCAGAACAGTTGTACTTCTCCTCAATTTCCTTTTCTGATTTGCTCGGGGTTTCCTTGGATACTAATACATTGTAACGATTCTGGGTCACCAATGGGGAAACCTTCACTGGGACTCTTCCACAAAATTCTTCTGCTTGCCTTCCTCCAGCTTCACTTGCTCGATTGTAGCTTCCCTAATCTTTCATTTCTGCCTACAATTCCTAGAAATGTGTCCTAACTTCCCACAGTTGAAACATTTAAGTGGGGCTCATCTCCCTGCTTGGTCAACCTCCATTGCCTCTGCTGGTGCTGCTGACTCCGTAACTATAGGTGTCACTGCCATCGCCGGTGGCTGTGCCCTCGGAGCTTGCACCTGAGGCACCTTTCCTTTCTCGGATTTTCCTCCTGATGACTTTCCAGATTTACTACTTCCATACATCAACTTTGACTCCGCCTGTTCCTGCCGATATTGCCGGTCAAGGTGCATTGCCCAATTATACCACTCATCCAACTTCTCTGGCATAGAAGGTAGTCAGTAGATAGACTTGAATAAAGAGGGATTTAATCCTGCTTTCAAAAACTCTACCAATGTGGCTTCTCCCATCTCTGTTTGCAAGGCTTCTGCTTTGAACTGCAAAATAAATTCATCCACCATTAGGGAACCTTGGCGCATGGTTTTTAATTTAGCATTGGCTGTTGCCTTTGGATTAGGGTCTCCAAACTGTGCCTCCAATCTCTCCAGAAATTCCTTGAAGGTTGCAAATGGTTTATTTCCTGCAGCAATTTGATTAATAGCCTCATTTCTCCAGAACTGTGCTTTCCCCCCCTGAATGTATGAGAGAGCAAACATAATCCTAGACTCAGCTGTATGAAACTCTGGCTTCCTCCCATGGATGTACAATACTATAGAGCTGATGAAGGATTTTGTATTCTCCATGGTACCATCAAAGATTTGTGGGGGTGCATACTTAGGTAAGTGCGCTTTTCCATTTCCGGATTTCTCCACCGTCTCATCCTCCTGCAATATCCACTCCACCATCTCCTCCATCTGATCATCTCTTTCTCCTATCGTCTCTGGCTGTACTTCCGCTTGTCTGGGCTGTGATGCTGCCAACACTGACACTAATTGCGACATTTGCACTGTAAGCACATCAATTTTCGCCTCTAGTGCTGGTGTGGGAACAGGATTAGGGCCAGGATTAGAAGTTCAAGGTTCAGACATAATTGTAGAATCTGTGATGAATCACTTCTTTGACAAATTCAAGATTTTTTCTTTGGGACCTCTCCAAATGTTTACGGGTCACGTGATGGTTTGTCAATCGTTTGTCAATCATTTGTCAATTGTTCATCGTTCGTTCATCATTTGTCAGATGCCTAATTTGACACTTCAGATCAATAACCCTTCCAACAGTGCCTGATCTTGGAGATAACACTGAATTCGGCTTGTAACTAAAATAGTCATCCAAATAGAGTGATGTAAATCATAAGTAAACCAGATCCAATTGGTTGTCTGGTTGCAGCTGTCCTAATGATGAGCACTGCCTCTCAATCACTGGCAGTCGCAATGTAAGGCGAGGCCTGGCATCAGCTTATGAAAGTAAAGGTAGATTATGTATGTACAAGTACTTCCAGCTCGTGCCGAAAGGATGAGTAATTGGATGTGGCATGGTGAAACAATGATGTATGTGCAAGTAAGAGAAGGTGCACTGATATGGAAAGTTGTGTTCTTCTGTTAGGGCGACACCCACTATCTGCTAGGTAAGACCATGCAGGTTCTCTCTACAAGAAGGGGGCAGGATCCACACTTGGGATGGGGGAATTGATGGTTTTGATGGGAGGGGTTATTAATAGGTGAGTTTGTTGACAAAGGCCTTTCACACTGAAAGCATAGGTGGAATACCTAAGAGAACACAACTGGGGTCCCCTAGGCATATATTTAGGGTTTATATACTATGTTACATATATTGTACATTGTTGTTACTGACGCACTCATACATGCACATACATTTTGATGCATGCGAAATAAAATTCTCATGCTATCAAAGTGTAGCATCATTTAGCGTCATGTAGCGTAATTTGACATAATAAAATAAAAATGAGATTTTATTAGATAATGGGGTGGTTTCCTAACAATTCTGTCAGGTCATTCTGTCAGGTCATTTGCTGAGTCATTTTGTTGGGTCATTTGGTGGGTCCTTTGGTAGGATCATTTTTTGGGTGATTCTGTCTGGTCATTTGTTGGGTCATTTTATCAGGTCATTTTATGTATGAGCACTTTTCTCAAGATTGCATGCAGTAAGCCATAAATGCACATTTACTACTATCATACCAAAGCTGTCAAGGATAATAAATTTAACACTACTTCACATTAAAGTAATGTTTCCCATTTATACTGATGATTGCTGTCCAATTCTTCATCGGATTCATCGATGGCCATGGCAAAAGAATCTGTATCATATTCATCTTCTATCCCTGATGCCAGAGATTGCATTATCCTGGGCATGACCATCCTAGGTTGCTCGGCCTCCTCTTCCTTTGTCAATGCGCAACCACTCTCATCTCCATTCTCAACCTCTGACATGGTATTCAAGGCAGCCTCTGGGGCTACCACTTGTGAACCCATCTCTCGATGGTCCTGACCACCGGCCCAAACTGCATGGGATGGTTCTGCAACAGGTCGTTCTTCCTCCATTGCAATTCCAGCGGTTTGATGATACTGACAGGAAGGATTCAGGCTTGGTGTAATCCTGAGTTTGTTCAGCTGTAACATGCTTGGCTGAATAATGTTGTTGAAGACTCTTGAACTCCTCGGAGTGATAAAGGGTGATGTGAAATGATCAGGGGGATATGGGGAGGGATATGGGACAATGTTCATAGAATGTGAGGGATAGGGTGATGACAAATAGCAGGATGGTGGCATGCTTAGATGCTCCATGGCACCTCCATCCTCAGGCATTTGGCAGTCAGAGGGCATTGTAGATTGGGACATGACTGTAGTCAACATTTGCCAATGCTGTTCCAGGAGTGCAGTATGGGCATTGTGGTTGCTGATAAGCACCCTTTGGCTCATTTCCATTGCTACCATCATCTCCATCATCTTCCTCATCTCCTCTCAAAACTCTGCCACCTACTTTGTCAGTCAGTTATTCTCCCATTGAAGCTGTTGCACCATTGCCATTTCGCCCTCAACGCTCGCCTCACCATTGTTGACAACTCGGACAGCCTCAATGACCTGTTCCCCTTTCCAATTTACAAAGTAAAGGTACTCCAATGGTACCTGCCCCAATGGATGTACTGTTACCACCCCTGGACTCCCTCGGCAAGTCTCTCCACCATCTGACATGGCTTCATCCTTGTCTGTCTTCCTGGCTTTTGACTTGCATTGACTTCTTGGCTTTGCTTTTCCTTTCACCTTTGGTGTCGCCACTGCTGTACTTGTTGGTTTTGAAGTCATCCCTCTCTTTGGTGTCACTGGTGGCTTTGGCATCAATCCCCTGCTTGTGGTTGATGAAGCCTTAGCTGCCTCAGGTGGCCTTGAAGTGCTTTGGGTCCTGGTTGATCGGCGTAGGCATGGGTTCGATGAGGAGGGTTCCAACATGTTTTCCTCACCCAATGCAGGTGTTGTTGGGGTTGCTAGTGGCTCTGACTTGATGACTTGTGTCTTTCCTTCCTTTGTCACTGTTGCTTTCCCTCTTGTCCACCACTCCCCAACAACCTTTGTACACTTCTGCTTGCAACCTTGACATGACAAACAAGCTGAGTTGCCTGCATACACACATCTCACCTCCAGCTTCACACACCTTGCACAAGCCTCTGTGTTGCCCACATTTGGTGTAGGCATGGTCTCTTTTCCAGGCTTTATGCTTGATTTTGACATTGTTGCCTTGGGTTGTGATGTTCTTGAGGGTTGTGATGACCCCTCCACAAGCTGGTTGACCTCCTCTGAATCCACATCCATCGCCTCTGTATTTCCAATTTCCTTCATCCCTGATTCTTGATGATCCTCTGCCATATCCTTCTGCTTTTATTTAACGTCCTCCTTCTTCATCCTGCTCTGCCCTCTCTCTCCTGCTTCTTCCAATGGGGCCTCTTCCTTTCTCACCTCATCAGAAGAGTCGTTCACATACTCACTGCTTTTGATATGGGTCTGTGAACAGCTCCTCTGTCCCTTGGGAGTCATTTTCAAAAGCTGGTATTGTTTGGACAGATCCACTGTCATTCTGGCCAAGGGAATGCTATGATGACTTGAAGCTGGGCCAGTTGAAGTGGGAGGTGGGGGAATGATTTGTAAGATTTCATCCCTCAAACGAATCTGGATGTTGCCTGGGATGACAATTGGATTTATGATAGAGGCAGCCACTCCATTCCGAACTGCATGAGGTACTATATGTGATTCAATATGTAGATAATTTAAGCTAAACTGAGTGAAACCTACCTGGTGTCTGATGCCCTTCTGAAAACCACTCCAGAGTACTGCTGCCCTCCTCTGAAAGCATCGGGTGGTACCACAACAAGGGGTCCTCCCACTTTATCTTGCCAAAGTCGACTTCCATTCCTTGAGTATCAGCTCGGTCAAGCTGCAAGGCCACACTGATGAGCAGATGAGATGGGACAAAGTCGTATCAGCCATCTCCCTCACATTCTGGTATGTCTTGAGCACCCAATGAAGTAGTGAACTAGGAAATACAGTTAGAAACTAATTGACAGGTAAATTGAGTTAACTTACAATCCAACTCTTCAACTTTTCCTTATTTACTGTATAGCCTTGGCCATGTTGGAGAAGAATGATCTCTAGCTTGCACTCATTGATCCATACCAACAACTGTTGCCCGACGAGGGTATTCAATCCCTGATTTGATAGAAATGATACATTGTAGGATGGAATTTGGATAGTTAGCAAACATACTGGTGAGTTTGGAAGTTCTTGGAGGAGTAGCAAAAGAACTTCATCACCTCCAAAGATGGCCTTTGTGATGGATCGATGGAGATGTGGTTGAATGGAGGGGAGGATGTCATTGATGTAAGATTCGGCAACTTGATTGTAGGAAGGCATTTGTAGAGTTGACATCCGAAGCTGACGGGCAAAGTATTGTTAATTGATTGAGTGAACAATGTTGAAGTAGTGGATGGGTATTGTTTTTGAGAATCGGATTGGAACCACATGGTAAGTCAATTGATTGATCAAGAACGCATGTACTAAAACAAGTTTGAACATCCCCGAAACCAATATTCCAATGCCAAAGATCAAGGCAAGTGAATTGTGATACTAATTTAGTTGTAATTACATTGTTTTCAGGTCAATGCTGGACTGCCAACCCTTGTCCAGACTGACAAAGCATCAAAGGTTGGACTTGTCTTTGGATGGCAGTACCTCTGCTGTTCCCAACCCCAACACAGCTCCACTAGCTCTTTCTACTGCTGAAATCAAGCCTCCGATGGTTCATTCTGGATTTCAGCCATCTTCAAAACTGAGAACTTGTCCAAAACTGAGCAGATTGATGGTTGCCAGTACCTCCACCCTCCCCAAAACACTGGCACCTCCTCAGGTTCCAATAGCCACAATGAGGCTGCCAGCTATCCATCCCCAATTTCAAGAGGGTTCTGTGGAGGCAGTCATTCCAGCTTCCCAATTCTATGGCATGCCGTGCTCACACTTCCACTTGGTGGATATGTTGAGGAGGGTGAGGATAGACATGTGAGGTTCAAGAGTCCACTGGAGGAGGGAACCCCACTCCACATATGACAGGTGACTATAAACAAGCACCAGATGGAAGGAATTATGTGAAGTTGGATTTGCTACCGCCGCTGCCATTACTGCCATTGCCACCCCCATCTCTTCCTCTCAGGACAAGGCCTGTATTCATTCCTCACTCACCAACACCCCCAATTGTCACCATCCCAAAAACTCTGCCATCTCCAGCCTCCGACCCCATCAACTTTGCTTCTATGCCTGACTATGATGTCAGAATGATAATATGTGGCAAGGAACAGCCATCCCCAAAATGGCCACAATCTCATACACCGCCTTCTCTGACCTCTGAAGATGATTGATCACCCGAACCAGAAACTGAGGAAGAGGAGCAGGTGGACCAGCTGGGGGATGATGGTGGTGATGAATTGGATGAGATGGAGTTTGTGGAGGAGGGGAATCAGCAGGAGACAGTGGGGATAGTGGAAGTGGACAACATCATGCTGGGATCTGGGAAAGTGGTGAAGGGAAAGGGGAGAGCAGTAGAGGATTGGGGGGAAGGAATGATTGAAGAGTTGGTGGCTTCAGTCCACTCCTTCCTCTTGCAGCCCGGCATCGAGGAGTTGATGAAGGATTTGGGTTTGGAAAGTGGAAGTGGAGAGGCAATAAGAGGCATTGAGGTAAGGACAACAGCAAAGGAAAAGCAGGCCATGCTGCTCTCCAGGTGGTTGGAAGCAGAGTTATATCTTGCAGCTGGTGTTGAACAACTGCATGATTGCCTCAAGACATATGTAGCTAACAATTCAAATTTGAGTTGTAGTTTACATTATTTTAATGAATACCAATCTTGGGATGTAAGCTTGAAGGAGGAATGAGTACATCAGAGTGAATTACATTATCACTGACACTAACACTACTTAAATATATTAGTCTGGAACAGTCCAACAAAAGTATAGAAAAGTGGAAATATACTGATGTTCTGATCTGATGTTCTCACATTGATGAACCAATTCCAATAGTACTAACCTCAATGAAATTCCAACACAATGGACTTACATCAATGGATCAATACTCCTGATGTACCTGCCCCGATGGTTCAATCCTGACATTCTTACCCTGATGGACCAATCAAGATCTACTCACATAGATGGTTCAATCCTGATGTACTCACCAATGGTTCAATTCAGCCACAAGTAGAAGACAAATAAATATTCAAGGTCTACTATGATGCTGATATGTAATATGGGCATTTGCTACCATGTAGTTTCTTGGAAGGCTAACATGTAGCAATGGTAAGAGCCTCATCTCATTGTCTAATACACTGCTAACATGACCTACATGGGCCTACCATAACATTCATAGTCTACTGCTTCAATATGTCCTATATGCCCATCAGCCATGGTCTGCTTCAATGTTAACATATCACATAGGCCCACCCATTATACATCATCCATACCAGTCCCAAAATTACACTTGGGCCCACCCCATCATCCATGGTCTACTGCTAAGTCCTTGTGTCCTGTAATCCCACCCATCATCTATGGTCTATTCCAATACTAACATATCCCATGGGCCTACCCATCACATGTGGTATAAAGCTCTACTCATTTCACCAATGAGCCCATTCTATTTAAATGAACTTATACCTGCCAGATGAGCCCACACATCTTCTATGGTCTATTTAGTGATGTACAGGGCCCAGCTTGGCTCAAAAGCCTGGGCTTGGGCTCGGCTTGACCAGGCTCAGGCTTGGATAGATCATGAGCCGAGCCCTAGTCAAGGGCTCAGGCTTGGGCTCAGGCTTGGGCTCAGGCCTCGGCTTTGTAGTGAAAATTACCGCAAAATTTGTCTACAGAGTCACTACAATACATCTTGCACAAATATATCATCTTCTTCGTGATCGACAAAGCCCTCATCATCAACAAGATCCTCAACCAATCCATCCCAGCCCACCTGTTCTGCATCATGTAGATTGCTGTCACAAGCTTCTTGAAGGTCATCATATTCCTCCACCTCGAGCGCTGTGCTTGGCTCTTCATGGAAGAGGAGTTCACGATGGTAGATGCACTTGGGGAACTGTAATGCCTCAATGATATTGGGTTTGAGTCGATTGCGATGCTTAGTAATCATTATCCCCGCAGATGAGAATGCGCATTTGCTGGAAACTGATGATGCCATAATTGGGAGCATATTGCATGCAAGAGATGCCCAGACATCATACCGGGTAGTATTGCACTAAGCTGTAAGTGAGAAGATCAAATGAGGCATGATATGAGAGACACGTACCCCCCACCACTCGACAATTGTCATATTGCCAAGTTGATCCATTGAGTTCAAATAGCCAAAGAAATGTTTACTACATCTAGCATTCATAGCCTCCCACCTCTGCCCTTGTGTTGATGAATGTTTGGCTCGAATCGAGCATTTGAGCCATTTGAGCCATTTGAGCCATGACTAAGCCAAGTACATACTGGGTTTTACTTTCTGTCAACTTACTCGCCTGTGTAATTAGCTGCCCCGCTCATCGTCTATTTATTTGGGGTCCTTCATGGGCCTCAGTTTGCACTACCTTGGTTTCTTGAGCAACGCAGCAGAGGCAACACATCAAAGCCATGGCTTCAGGGCTCGGCTCAGGCTTCTGATAATACGAGCCGAGCCTTGAGCCCTACAAAGCCATTAGTACGGCCTGGCTCAGCTCAGGCTTCAAGGGCTCGGTAGCCCGGGCTTCAGGGCTTTGAGCCAAGCCTTGCACATCACTAGGTCTATTATAGTCTATGGGACCACATTAGCTGGACCATTAAATACGGCCTAAAGCCACCATTAGTTAGTCCATATATAATGGTCTAAAGTCACTGAGAGTTGTGTAGGTCACATTGCTGCAGTTCCAGAAGTTGTGCAGTAAATAAATGCAATGTGCTATTTGAGCCAAGATTCAAAGTAAGGGTTCCTCCTTTTGACCATCTGAGTGCAAATAAACATCTAGTGTTTTGTCCAGTGCTATGGACAGAAGAAAGACCATGAACTGAACTGAACCTAACCAACTTTAACTGGACCATTGGTTATGGTTAAGGTCGGGTTACAGGCAGTTATGGTTATGGTCTTTCAGATCTCAAAAACTTTGTTAACTGCACAGAAACCAGTTAAGACCGGTTAATAGGTCATGTAAGTTACACTCCCATGTCCCCACACATATTTGCCTCAATTTCGCTCTCTGGTTCATTAAAAATGGTTGAGAACTGAAAAAGATATGACCAAACCCATTTTACTACAGGTATTTTGTCATGATTTGAATGACTTTGATTTTACTGCTTATAACATGTGCTACACAAATGTTGGGTACAATTGGATATTATCTAAGGCATAACAATGACACATATAAACATCTGTACCCTGTATATTTGATTCATTCAACAGATATGACCAGTTGCAACCACATATGAGACACTATGACCACAACTGACCTACTAAAAACATGTACTTTTGTTTTTGTCATATCTCAATCACATCTTGATGAAAGTTGTACCAGTCTTTGGGAAACCATAACATCTATCTGGTAATACAACAGTTAAAAGGTCCAAGTAGTAGTTGCTGAGATAAATATGGGTTATATTGGTACAAGAAAATCTATGACAAAAAACCAGTCTTAACCAGTCTTTGTTTGGTCTATTAACTGAAGAAGACCAGTCTTAGTTGGTCTGTTTCAGTTCCCCCAATGTCAGGGTCAGTCCTAAACCAGTTATGGTTATGGTCTACCCACCATAGGGTTAAAAAACCCAACTGAACCAAACCTTAAAACACTATAAGCATCGTAGGCTCAGGGAAAACATATCCAATGTTGATCAGGTTTCCTTCATGTGTAAAGACTGCCTTGCTGGTGTCAAAATTCACCAAGGTGTTACACCAAATGGTGAGCGCTGGTGGAAAGATTTTGTCATGGGATTCGACAAACTTGTCTATCCTGCAATTTTTAACTTGCTGCTTTCTCGCTTTCTGGCTGTCTACAACATATTGATCAGCAAATCACTGGTTGAAAGTAATCTGAAACAGTTACATGGTGAATAATGTTCAGCATGTATCTGTCGCTTTGAGCATTCAGCTACAATCTGGTGTGCACTGAACCAGGGCCCTGGTGTATTCAAAAGGATTGGGGAACACCAGTAATTTAACCATGTTTGTGTTTATAGCAACATATTTTGCAACAAAGCCAGTCCTCCCTTCAGAGATAGTTGGATAAGCAGGTCAAATGCATGTGTCAACAGGGAAAGAATCTCAAGCATATTTCATCACAACAATGTTTTGGATTCAAATGGAAGGAAGGAGGTCATAGGGGTGGATAAGCCACACTGGTACATGAGCATGCATCATCCCTTGACAAACCAGCTGGCTTGTGGTAAGTGTGCCCATCAAGTGAGTTGCAACCTTAGTTGCCCCAGTTCTATGATGATAGTGTTCCTCAAAGTCTAGAAAAGCCAACAACTCTAAAAAAATGTGCTGGAGCTCACACACAAAATGTTCAGTTGTTTGAAAGCTCATCAACATCTTTCAGAGATGATAGAACAGATTTGCCAGCACTGGTGCCAGTTGTCCAGGTAGCCATTTGTCTTTGAAGCAAGGGAGTTCTGCCCATTAAAGCAAAGATGCACATGGTCTCTGCTGCATGAATGCATGGTCAAACACACCATAAATTTTGTTTATGGGCACAACCACATTGTTAAAAAAGATGGTGTCCAACCCACTCACAGTAATGGACTGTGAAAGAAAATGGTACTTAGGAGGATGCATACTGGTCATGGTAAGCGTCGTCAACACTAATAGCAAAACCTCATATACCTAGAAAATTTCTCCACAGGTGGCAACTGGAATTCTGTCAGCATGCCCTGAACAGTGAATATAGCCTCCCGAAGGGCTCCCTCACTCCCCAGCTTCTTGAACAAACACTATGTTGGCAAATCAGGGCGAGACTTAACTATAAAAGTCTCCTCCCAATGAGGTTGCCTCTAGAGAGGTTGTAAATGTTGAGACTCTGAGGACTTGATAATAGTATAATGGACTTATTATTGTGTTTATCTACAATGACTATTTATACAAGTGTTTGATGCACTGATTGGTAATCATAATCAGTAATTAGAATGTCCCACTATTAATAATCTGTGGGCACATCATTACTACCATATTCAGAGTTGGAGTCAGTGTCGCCTAATGCTACAACCACTTATTCAACAGTAAATGATCATTAGAAGAGAAACACTGCTTGACACACACCTGAAGTAATGAACCCAACTGATGTTGCTCTTCAGAAGTTCCTGGGTCAGCAGCAAGTGCACTCAAATGGAGTCCTGCAAACGACTGAGCAACCAGAGGACATAACCCAGGATTCAACTCACGAGTGTTTGCAAAATCAAATTTGGGATCCATAGTATTAACTTGTGCTAATGGGCCACTGCTATGCATGGCATATCCAAGTTCTGTTCATAAGGAATGCAAATAGATTCCAATTATTGCATTCTCACATGGGATCTGATCCAGAACCATATTTTTGTAGACTAAGGAACTACCCATGAGCAATCTGTCATGGTACCACACCATGCCTGAAGCTGTGATAAATCTTGCAGTAAAATGATCTGCCAAATAATATATTATGCCCCTCAAGTTGTATCTTTGACGTACAAGGCTATCAGAGGTGGGTGACACATGAACGTGAATCTATGCACCAGGCTTTCAGTGCAAACAGGACATGCAGCAGATGAAGGAGCAATCATGTCATCAAGGTATTCCTGTAAGTTGCCTCCAAATTGTAATAACACAATACACAAGAATTCCCTTGCAAAACTCGCCTCTCTATGGAGGTCTTTACACTCCCCCACCTTTCCTAGTGGACTCCGATTGGAGTCCAACTGGGACTGGTCACCAGCAAACTGCCTGCAAAGTTGCCAGTACAGTCCCAGTCCAGTCTGACCAGACTCCAAGTGGAATCCACTCAAACACCGGATTCCACTTGGACTGGTCCAGTGGAGTCCAGTGGAGTCCAGTTGGATTCTGCTGAAAAAGTGTGTAAGAAAAGGAATTGAACCCAGTTCCCTGTAGGTTGCTTATGTAATTATAAGATGCAATATAGCCATTACACCACAGTAACTTGTGTAAGGTATCATCTATTTGCATTAGGTACTGTGGTGCAGCTGTGTATGACAAAGCATATAGCCATGTCATCAAATGTGCCAGCTCATCACTCACCACCACCACCACCACCACCACCACCATCGACGCTGCCTCCCTCCTCTCCACTCTACCACCACCACCACTGTGTGGACACCCCCCACCACCGCTCCCATGCCCAATCTGCCATCACCACCACCCACAAATGAGCTGACTGGATGGAATGTGGGCTCAAATGACACAGATCGCATCATTTGGGCCCTACGTAAGTGTTTTTTTTGTTTGCTTTTTGTTTTTATAAACTAACTAACCTGTTTCTTTAGCTTTCTAGGTTATAATCTACTGGTAACGACACCACCACCTGCAAACAAGCCAACAAGGGCCCACATAAGTTTTTGTTGTTTGCTTTTTGTTTTTATAAACTAACTAACTCGTTTCTTTAGTTTTATAGGTTATAACTGGTAATGATGCCACCACCCACAAATGAGCCAACACGGGCCCAAATGATGCAATCTGCATCGTTTGGGCCCTACATAAGTTTTTTTTGTATGCTTTTTGTTTTTATAAACTAACTCATTTTGAGACCTGCAGAGCAGGATACCCACCTGGTAAGCACCCACCTACCCCCTCCCTCGCATGCCACATCACTGACCCCTCCCCCCAACTGGAGACCCACAAAACCAACAACACACCCACCCCATGCTGACGAGCACCTGCTCGTCGGGTGGATGGCGGGTACACTAGGGCTACGACGACCATGGTGATAGGTCCACTGTGTGCTCTAAGCTCTGGGAATGTCTCCAGAGGCATCGACACATCAAAATGCATGCTCCCAACCCCTATGGACCCCATGACACAGCTCCGAAACTACTTCAATCGATCTCGAACAACTTTGAATGATATTGCAGCACTTCGAATGCCTTCGGCCACCATACACCTATTGCACTGCCCTTCGGATACATGCAGCACACCTTGTAAGAGTTAGTGCGTCGCATATCGAGCACCACCAGACATGAGGAGACACAATGATGGGATTTTAGGATGTGATTGTGGTGCTTTGACACCTTGATGATATATTGGATCAATGGGGACAGGTACCAGTGATAAATCATGCCTCTAGATGTTTCCCTTCTTATCTTCTTTCATTTATTCTATGATTTGCAAAGATTCTCTATTGTTTTATATCTTGCCTCATGTATTCCTCATGTTTTATTTCCTTTTTAGTATTGCTTCTCCCAAACATATATAGCCTTGTACTAGCTACTGAGAAGAACAGAATACATCGTCCTCTCACACCAATCATCTGATTTAAGAGCTATTCTCTTGAGTCCAAGTGTCTTGAATTAGTCTTGAAATTCAGTGTTTTACGCTGAATTTCCTCGAACTCCTCGTACTAGCTTCTCAAAACTATCGCATATTGTCTATCCTCTCTAGACACCTTTCTACGTCCTCATAGTCTATCCTCAGCCACCATCAAAGGCGTCTTTGTCTTCTATAAAGGCCTTCGAACTTCTTTGAACTTCATCGCACCTCTTTGAACTTCATCGCACCTCTTTGAACTTCATCACACCTCTTTGAACTTCATCGCACCTCTTCGCACCTCTTTGAACTTCATTAAATTTCCCTCGCACATTATTGCAGCACTTTGTACACCCTTGATTGTTATCGAACTTCTCTCAAATGTCATTGCAACACTTCAAATACTTTCGAACCTCATCAAACTTCATTGCACCTCATTGCACCTCTTCACACACCCTTTAGAGTCATTTTCATACCCTTGGTTTACAGCAATGATATTTAGTACCACCTTGCAACCTTCCTCTAACTAGTGTTATACCATTCAAGCCCTTATTGTGGGTTTTGTTTGGGTTTCCTGGTCGAGTATCATCAACAGCACCCATCCCCATGCCTACGAGCCTCTGCTCATAGGGTGGATGATGGGTGTGGCTTGCTATGGCGATGGACGCGTGCGAGGAGGGGTGGGTGATGACACCCACCCCAGACTACATCCCCCACCCCCCCCTCTCCTGCATTTCGCATGAGGAGGGGTCTTTATTATTTTTAATTTATCTCTGCCCCCCCCCTCGCACTGAATGTGAGGGGTATATATATTGTAGTACTTACGAATCCCCCCTCCATGCCAAATGCGAGGGGTTTAGTTTGTTATGTACATAGTAATAATCCCCCCCCTCTCACATCTTGCGAGAGGGGTTTTTTTTTGTTTATTATTATATTATACCCACTCCCTCGTGTCCTACATGGGTGATGTGGTTAATTAAAATTTTTTGATCTTAATTGTTTGAAAAATGCCTCCTCGAAGAATATGAAAAGTTGAGTCATAAATAAACCTTATATTGATGCATAATAAGTCTCCTGTGGCTCAAGTGGTCAAGCACACTTGTTTGGTTTGTCATGTGATTCCAGATTGTGAGGTCTTGAGTTCAATTCCTGCAGTACACAAATTTATTTTGTGGTGCTTTATGAAATTCACCAAGTCCGAAATCCTTTGTCTAATTGACTTATCATTTGGTTGAAATGCATTCCACTTGGACTCCACCCGGACTCCACTTGGACTCCAGTGGGGGATTGAACTCTACATAACTTAGTGTAGTTCAATTGCACTCCAGTCAGTCTGGTCAGAGTCCACTACGACAGGTGGGGGACTGTAAAGTACTGTCTCTATGTCATGGCCAAGTGGCCAAAAACAGGCAGACGTCATGATGTCAGTAGCTGAAGTAAGCAAATAATTCAAAACAGAATCAATGCTGGTAAACTCTCCAAAAGTAAAACTTGGTGATGACCTTGCCATCTGACACCATAGGTCCTGTCTGATCTGATCCAATGAACATTGTGTTTCAGAACCAACTGCAGGAAGGCTCTCGTGTGTCCAAAATGTGGCTAGCAACTCAAGTAGCATATCTGATGCTGTCTCCTCCCAACAAGCCTGCACAGCCTGTGGATCCTCCCACCAGACATTGAAGAGTACAGTGATAACAGCATTGTATGCACAACTATTGTTGTCCCATTGGGTACTGATAGGTATGTTCAGCTGATGGGGTTCTTCATCACCTGCAGTGGACATAACCTTCACCATCTTCAACCTTTGTAATGGACTGCAAAACGTATCCAATCTCTTTCTCTTTCTTGATGGGCTGGGTGACTTTTGCAACTGAGAAACATCTTGCCTTTCAGGAGTCTGGGGCATGTCTGCAGCTGTGTTATCCACATTACCTGCAGGTTTCTCAACCTCTGTCGTCTGCTTGGCCACCTTTTTGCTGACTATTGTCCATCCCAAGTCCACATCCTCCCACTCAAGGAAGGGGTCACTGTTAAGGGCAGAGCCTCAACTATTTGATCTAGTCGATGTCGTCCAATGAGGTGCTTCCTCATTGAGTCATTTGGTACTAGTCTTACTTGGAGTGTTCAACATAAGATGATAGTACACCTCTAGCAGGGCTTCTGCATAGAGTCGTCTGGGTTCTTGCACTAAGGGGCTTCCTTAGTGGTTTCGAGTGAGTTCACGTACTAAGGGGATTCCTTAGTAGTTTCGAATGAGCTTGCAAGTTAAGGCTGTGGATTGCCTAGATCTAAACTAAGGACATCCCTACTACGAGTCGCAGTACTTATACTAATAGGAAGGTCCTTATCATTCAATCGGAAAGGTAGATGCATATCAGGTATGGATAGAGACAATAAGCCTCATGCCTTGCATGAAGCGTCCAATGTCATGGAGTGCTGCAGTGCAGCATGTCAGGGAACAATAAAAGATAAGCCTCATGCCTAGCATGAGGCGTCCGATGTCACAGATCCTATAAGGGCAACCTAAGCCTCTAGCAAAGGGAAATCCGAAGTTAAAATTATGCTACATAATACAGGGATTGGGGTGCACCTAGCAAAGGGAAATCCGAAGAGAAAACTCTAAGGATCCCCTTGCTGATGCCCAGTATATGTGAAGACGACAAAAATCAAATATAACCTAAAAATAGAAAAAGGCAGAGATAGGCAGATCAAGGCCGCCGAATGACATCATACCAAGGGGTATGTGTCGGAAGGGGTACTCCGCCTCTAAATATAAAAGTGTCAACATGTACAAACATGATAGCAAGGGAAAATTAGCAATAAAATCTGGAAAAATCATAGAAAATGAAGAATAGAAGGAAATGAGGTGGGGAAAAATATAGGACAAACATAAAAAATAGGAAAAACACACAGGGCACCCCCCTAGTCCCCTTACATCACCCCCTCTCTAAGATGCATCGCCCTGATGCATTCGAAATCGTATACGACCAAAGTCCGTGACTTGAATGTGACGCAGTGCAGCAGTGTGCCGTCGGTGGAATTCCTTGATTAACCGAGGGGCGTTTACGTCAGACTCTTCGACCCATGAGTTCTCCTCATACCCATAACCCTTCCAATGCACCAAATACTGGAGTTTTCCTCGACGCAAACGGCTGTCCAAGATTGACTTGACTTCATATTGGGGTTCTCCCTCGATCACTGTAGGTGGTGGTGGTGGGTGTGAATGGCATCCCAGGAACGGATCTGGGGGAGCTGGAAGCAATTTGACGACATGGAAGATGGGATGGAGTCTGGACATGGAGGCTGGGAGGCATAGACGATAGGCATGTGTTCCAATGCACTTGACAATGGGGAAAGGTCCCAAGAAGCAATGAGCGAGTTTCTTGGATGGACGTGTAGTGGAGATGTCACTGGAGTCAAGATAAACTTGATCACCAACCTTGTACTGAGGGGTTGGGGAGTGGTGTTGGTTGTAAAATCATGCCATGTCATCCTTCACCTTTGCTAAGGCTGCCCTTGCCTCCTCCAAGCTATCCCTCATGCGTTCTGTGAACTCATTCACTGTCTCGATGTGTGAGGGAGTTTGGCGAGGTTCAAATCCCATGCGTGGATGTCATCCAGTGTCTAAGAGGAAAGGGGTCTGTTGAGTGGAAGCATGGACATGGTTGTTGTATCCGAACTCGGCCAAAGGAAGGAGATCATCCCAATTGTCCTGGCGTTCATTGACAAAGAGGCGGATGTACTGCTCCAGTTCCTGGTTGACTCGCTCCGTCTGGCCATCAGTTTGTGGGTGATAAGCAGTTGAAGCGAGGAGTTTGATCCCCAGGAGTCGGTACAGCTCACGAGTGAACTCTGCCATGAACTGAGGGCCACGATCTGAGAGGAAGGCACCAGGAAGTCCATGTAATTTCCACACGTGGTGGAGGTAGAGTCGAGCGGCACCTAGGGCACTGACAGTGGTGTGAGTGGGAATGAAGTGAGCGCATTTTCCCACTGAGTCAACTGTGCACATCACCACATCAAACCCGTTTGACTCTGGCAATTCCACCACAAAGTCGACGCTGACGACATCCCAATGACTCTCTGGAACAGGAAGAGGGTGTAGCTCACCAATAGGCTTGCGACGAGGAACCTTGGTGCATAAGCAAAGGTCACAAGTGCGACAATACTGACCAATGAGCCGTGACATTTGTGGCCACCAATAGTTCCGTGAGGTGAGCTCCAAGGTCTTCCAGCGTCCGGGGTGGCCAGCAATCTGTGAGTCATGGTGTTGGGATATGATGCGCCAGTGAAGGTCTGGGTCATTGGGAACATAGATGCGATCCCTGAAATACAACAAGTCCTCCTTTTCAGCCCACTCTGCCCCACGTAAGGAAAGGGTCGATCCCTTCCTCAGTTCTTTAACAGCTTGGGCGACAACATCCTCATGTAAACCACTATGGTTTGCACAACGAATGTTACGTAGGATGTCCCGCTCCTCGCCCTGGGGTGCGATGCCTTCCAGTGCCCGAATGGTGAACAGGTCTGGCTGCAACCGCACAATGTTTTGGTTGTCACCACTGCCATCCCCATGGTCTGCACATCGGGATAGGGCATCGGTCTTCCCCATGCTGTGACCCGGACGGTGGTGTAAGGAGAAGTCGAATCTAGATAGATACAGGGACCAACAAGCTTGACGATGGTTCAATTTCTTGGCCGTCATGAAGTACTCGAGGTTCTTGTGATCCGTCCAAATTTCCACCTTGTGTTGGGCACCCTCGAGGAAGTGTCGCCACTCCTCAAGCGCACGCATTATCACCAACATCTCCTTGTCATGGATCTCGTAGTTTCTCTCTACAGCACTAAGGCTTTTGGAGTAGAACACAACAGGATGCCACTTCTGGTCCTCCAGAGACTGCTGAGACAACACAGCACCCATCGCAAAGTCAGAACTGTTGGCTTCTACACGAAAAGGATGCGAATCGTCAGCAAAGGTAAGGATTGGAGCGGAAGTGACCATCTCCTTAAGCTTTTTGAATGCCTCCTGTTGTGCATTATCCCACCTCCATGCCTCCTTTCCTGTCAAGTCGAACAGCGGTCATGCATGATGTGAGAAATCCTTGATAAAACGCCAATAAAAATTGATGAAGCCCAGGAAAGACTGCACCTCCTTCTTGTTCATGGGCATCAGCCAAGCTGTGACCCCGTTTACCTTGATAGGATCCATCTCCACTTGACCCTCCGAGATAATCAGGCCAAGGTACTCGATCTTGGTCCTTTCGAACTTGCATTTGTCCTGACAAAGGTAGAGTTTGTACCGTCGAAGTCGCTCTAGGACGAGGCGTGTGATGTGATGGTGCTCTTCAACCATGCGAGTGAAGATGAGGATGTCATCGAGATAGATGCAGACAATGCCTTCGAGGATGAGGTCATGGAAGATGTTGTTTATCATGGTCTGAAAGGTGGCAGGGCTATTAGTAAGGCCAAAGAACATGACAAGCAGTTCAAAAAGACCACAGTTGGTACGAAAGGCTGCCTTCCACTCATCTCCCTCCTTTATCCTCACATTATTATAGCCCCAACGGACATTGAGCTTGGTGAAGTATCGGGCTCCACGGAGCTGGTGTACGAGTTCGGAGATGAGGGGTAGTGGGTAGCGATTTTTGACCGTGATGTTGTTGAGCCTTCTGTAGTCTTGAACCGGTCGAAGTGAGCCATCCTTCTTCTTGACAAAGAAAAAGGGAGAGGCCATGGGTGACTTTGATGGTCGAATATGTCCAGAGGCCAGGTGCTCGTCGATGAACTGGTCAAGCTGCCGTTGTTCTTCCGGAGAGAGAGGATAGACCTTGCAGGATGAAGGGGTTGTGCCGGGGGTGAGTTCGATCGTGTGATCCCATGGCTTACGCGCAGGAAGAGAGTCGAATGACTCCTTGGAGAACATGTCTTCAAACTCATGGAGATGAGGGAGTAAGGAGTTAGTAGAGGATTTAGCAGCATTGTTTTTGTGGAAGGCCTCGGCGAGGCGTTGGGATATGTTCAATGTGGCACACACCTCATGCAATGAGTGAATCGCAGTGTAGAAGATCCGATCACCCTCCTCCACTTCCTCTGGGTCCTCATCATCATCATCTGAGTCCAGCATTAGATCAGGAACCCCTTCCAATTCCACTTCAGGTATAGGCAGGGGTCCAGCACGACACTTCTGAGTTCGTTGTATTGCTGCCTTCTGTCCATGACGTTCTTGCCTGGCTTCTGTGAAACACGTCCGACAGTGGGATGGACATCAGCTCATGGTAACCTCCCCAGTGTGCCAGTCGACCTCTGGGTTATGGTCTCGATGCCATGGATATCCCAAAATCACCTTTTGCTTTCCTAATTGAGTGACAGCAAAAAGGGCACGCTCACTATGATCTTTGTAATGGAGAACCAGGTCTGCAACCTCTCGGATGGCACCAGCTTCATTTGGGGATCCATCCATGTTATATACAGGTATCGGACGTGAGAGTGAGCGAGTATTTAGACGATGTTGTTGTACCAGATGGGAATTGATGAAGAGACCAGTCACACCAGAGTCCAAGAGCGCAGAGACACTGAGTATCTGTCCAGTGTCGGTCGTCTGCAGTTCGATGGCTAGGTTTAAGGAATGTGCAGAGGGAGTGGATGCCACAATATACTTGCGTGGTAGTTTACACTCCCATGATTTAATTTTGGGATGTGGAGTAGAAGGAGAGATGGGGAGAGCAGGTACATCTTTAGCCAACTTCGAAGGGTCAGAGAGGGGAGCAGTCACAGAAATGGATTCATTCTCCGGGGATTCAACTGACAAGACTTCAAAGCGGTTATGGACAGGCAGTGAGGGCATATGATTCACTCGCTGCGAATAGGAAAATCCTGCTCCTCTACAACTTCCAACTTAATCTCCTCTGCAACTTGATCCTTTGCTTCCTCAACATCTACAAGCGCCAACAAATCTTGCAGGAGTTTGTCTCATCCCTCGGGGGTGAGCATGCGGATATCCTGACGATGGGGACACACTCCAGCCCTGTGTCCAGGTTCCCCACAACGGTAGCAGAGATCCAACTTACGTGCACGGCTGCAGGCTGCATCAACATCCATTGGTACTGGGACATTGACGGCTGGTGTGGGAGTTTGATGAACAGGAATGGGGTTAGGGTGGGGGAGGCTTCGATTGAAGGTGTAGGGTGTATGAGTGGTAGTTGGAGCATGGAATGCAGCATTAAACGCCGCATTTGTGAGTCGGTTCTCGTCACAGAGTGAAGCAGCTTCATACCAAGCAAGGATATCATCGTCCGCTGGGCGCCCTTCCAACATCTGTGCAATCTGGTCCTGAATTTCTCAGTTGAGCCCCCATCAGAACTTCACCACCACTGGTAACCCACTCCCATATCCTGCCATGTCCACCAAATCCTTGAACTCATCGATATAGTCATCCATGGATCGACGTCCCTGGTGGTAAGCAGATGACTCAAGTCGTGTCACTGCTCGGTGGTGTTCATTGAGGGGGCAGAAGTGGCATAGGAACTCAGCTCGAAAGTCACCCCAAGTGGAGAAAGGTAGAGAACCAAATTCTTTAGTTTGACATAGGATATGGTCCACATAGATAGACACGTTCAGATTTCATGTATGTGAAGGCCCAATAAATTTTTGCAGCCTCATCAATGAATTGATGCAACTGGAGACTAATGTATAACTCACAGGAATTAAGGAATGCATGTCCCTGCGCACGTGCACCATTAAATTCAGCGGGGGGGGGACGGTTTGATCTGGGCACGTTCCTTAGTGGACGTGTTTGGCAAAAGGTCATTGTTGGGTGTGCTTGGAGTCATGAAGGGGGAACTATTAGTCGTAGGGTTAGCCTGGAGGGTCCTAACGAAGTTTTCAATTGTAGATTTCAGCGAGTCGATTTGCGCGCGCATTCCGGAAACGTCGCTTTCAAGCGCGTCGAAGCGTTCTGATGCGTCCATGTCGCTAGGGAGCGCATTTGGCGAAAATGGTGGCGTAATAAAGGCGAGATTATCTGGAACGATGTGTAGGGACTCTGTGGAGCTTTGGGAAGTGTCGTCCAGTCCATACCTGCCTATCTTGGGCAGCGCGTTCGCGATTTTCGGGCCTTAGGGGAGAGTTTTCTACTATAAGGGCAACCTAAGCCTCTAGCAAAGGGAAATCCGAAGTTAAAATTATACTACATAATACAGGGATTGGGGGCGCACCTAGCAAAGGGAAATCCGAAGAGAAAACTCTAAGGATCCCCTTGCTGATGCCCAGTATATGTGAAGACGACAAAAATCAAATATAACCTAAAAATAGAAAAAGGCGGAGATAGGCGGAGATAGGCCGCCGAATGACATCATACCAAGGGGTATGTGTCGGAAGGGGTACTCCGCCTCTAAATATAAAAGTGTCAACATGTACAAACATGATAGCAAGGGAAAATTAGCAATAAAATCCGGAAAAATCATAGAAAATGAAGAATAGAAGGAAATGAGGTGGGGAAAAATATAGGACAAACATAAAAAATAGGAAAAACACACAGGGCACCCCCTAGTCCCCTTACAGTAACCGCATGGGTGCCAGTCTCTGTTGTCATCCTGTTGTCTGAGTACCACGCCCGTCGCAAATTTTGAGGTGTCTGATTCCACCACAAATGGTTTCATTGCATCTGGCATCAGCAGTACTGGGGCTTCATTGAACTTCCTTTTTAGCGCATCAAATGACTGATGGCAGTCATTTGTCCATTTGAATTTCTGGTTCTTCTTCGTCAAATCATTCAGTGGTCTGGCCAGATCCACGAAGTGTCCGATGAATCTTCAATAGAAGTTTCCGAATCCTAGGAAGGATCTTACATCCTTCACTGTCCTTGGTGTGGGCCAGTCCTTGATCCCAGCCAGTTTTGTGCTGTCCATTGCAAGTTCATTGGGCCTGATGATCACGGCCAAGAAGTCCACTTCTTGCACATTGAATTTGCACTTCTCTATTTTCAGGTAGAGATCACATTGTCGTAATCATTCGAGGACCTGTTCAGTCCTTATCTGGTGTTCTTCTTCCATCTTCAAGAAGATCAGGATGTCATCCATGTAGATGATGAGCCATCCTTCATCCATTATGTCTTGGAAGAGATTGTTCATCATTGCCTGGAATGTTGCCGGTGAGTTGCACAGCCCAAAGAAGACCACCATTGGCTCGAATAGCCCTCAGTTAGTCTTGAATGCTGCCTTCCACTCATCTCCTTTCTTTATCCATACATTATGATATCCCCATCAGATATCAAGCTTCGTGAAAAATCTTGCTCCCTTCAGCTTGTCCAAGAGGTCTCCAATCACTGGCAGGGGGTAGTTGTTCCAGATCGTTCCTTCATTCAGATAGCAATAGGTCATAGAGCGTCAGAGTCCTTCTTCGACATGAAGAAGAACGGGGATGCCATGGATGATTTTGACGGTCGGATGTATCCTTTCTCCAGGTTTTTGTCTAGAAACTCATTGAGTTTCTCTTGTTCCTTTGGTGTCAGTGGGTAGACTTTGCAATCATTTGGTACAAAGCATTCCTTCAAGTCGATTGCATGATCCCTTGGTTTTGATTCCAGGAATCGCTCAGATGCAGCTTTTTCAAATACCTGTCTGTATTTCTGGTATTCCGGTGGCAGTAGGTTGTCCAGGGTTTGTTTGCTGGCCTCCTTTCCCTCATCTTGTTTGTGCGTGAGTTGCTGGGAAATGGATGTCTTTGCTCTGATCCATGCGCTCTTTGAGAACACATATCATGGGGAGTCCTTGCCTTTTGTAATCCTGGAGATCATGTTCGTTTTCCATGTGTATGTATGGGTCAGTCCTTGGTGTTCCTTGGTCAGGGGTGGTTCTTCTGGTGGTTCGAATATGCCAATGACTGGTTCTCCTCATACATATGTGATTAGGAGGTCTGTCGCATTCTGTTCATGGGTTTCTCCCATTGTTTGTATTTCCATGCTGGTGTCTGCCAGTAGTTCCTCATCTGGTACTTCTTTGACCTTCACTTGAGGGGGGGTCTCCCTGAGCATAGGTACCTCAGCATTGATGATACCATAATCCGGGGTCCTATAATTGTGGGTCGGGGTAGTCCCTTGTCGAGGGTTGTTTGTCCTGTTTCATGGTGTCATTTTCATGTTCCTTTTGCCAGTGCTTCCCTCCCCTGTGGAGGTTAGCAATTCTTTTATCTTTTGCAAGATTCATCGTGTTGTGTTGCATTCATTGTGTTTGCCCTTCTCCCATTGTTCTTTCTTCTGGTTTTCTCAGGTCTTGGCAACAGCGCATCTCGCTGCTTCAAGGTTCCTTCCTTCTTTAGGAGTGCCCCTGGTCTTGGTCCTTGTGATGGCTTTCTGGGCTGAATTCAGTTCTTTTGCTTTCTTTTCGGAAAGCCTTTCCTTTGTCTTTGCCACAGCCAGTTGTGCTTGGGCAAGGTTTCTCTCCTTCTCTTTGGAGAGTCTTTCTCTTGTTTTTGCCACAGCCAATCTGGCTAGGGCAAGGCTCCTCTCTTTCTCTTCAGAGAGCCTCTGTCTTGTTTTGGCCATGATGTGTCGAATTTGTGCCATTCTGTCATTGGGCACATCTCTTCCAGTGTTGACCCTGGGGAGGTTTAGGGTGTTTGGGAGGGCCCATTTGGCTCTTCTTGTCTTGTCCAAGATTTGCAGGATCTGAGCTGGTCATTCTTCATCTCAGAACTCAAAGGTTCCCTTCTTCCAGTTGATGATTGGGTTTATCTCCCGCAGCCATGGCAGGCCCAGGATTACCAATTCTTTACCTAGTCCAGCAACTAGGTATTCCATTGGGTAGCTCCTTCCATTGATGTGGAGCCTCCCTTTCATGCATCTGGTGATCATTCCCTGCTTATTCAGGGTTCTGTCTATGTTTGTGGCCCGGATGGTGTGGCCTAAGGGATATGTCCTGATCCCTTCTCGTTCGACGAATTTCGAGTCGATAAAGACTCCTCCTGTTCCAGAGTCGAGGAGCATGTTTGTTGCAATGTCTTTCCTGTTGTCTGACTCAGCTACCCAAATAGACAGGTGCATAGATTGTCTATTCATGGTAGCTAAGAGTACAGATCCTATGGAGACTACAGCGGTGACTGGCATCATATCAGGCCACTGTTCTAAAAACCTGATTCCGCCATGAGGTTTAGGGCTCATTCTTTTTCTTCTTCATCCAGTTCATCCAGCATCGTGCAGATCTTCTGGTAGATGTCCACCCCAGTCTTTTTCTCGGTGAAGCAGTTTCGGTAGGGAGGGGTGCTGACCCTGTCTGGGTGGGGTTCTTTCCATCCTTGTGGTCGGACAATCGGTGTCCTGGTTGGTGGCAGATGAAACACAATCCCTTTCGGAGGTGTTCCACGCATTCTTGGTTCATCAGTTGGTTGATGTCAAGAGAGGGCTGTCCTTTCTTTGTCGTTTCTTTTGTCTTCTGGTTCTGCCTGGTCTTTCCCAGGATTGCCATGGCCCATTTCCATTGGCCTTCATATATCCAGCCTTCGAGAGTGTTGGGTACCATTTCCATAGTGTGTACCCTCTTCACTAATTTGGGGTGCAGTCCATCCATGAAGTACTCGATCGTGGCTGCATCTTCAGTGATTCCTGTCCTGTCTTTCAGGATGCAGAAGTTTGCCACATATTCTTCAAGGTTCCCTGAACCTTGTTTGAGATTCTTAATCTCTGTCTTTGCTGTTCCAGCATTGTCGGTCGGTGAGAAGGCCTCTACACTGGGTGCAGGGCTCAATACCCCTGATGGGGTATTATGTAAGTATCTTGGAAGTATTCCTAATACTGTCAAGATACTAGCCCAGAAGTATGTTGCAAGTATGCTGATTGTTGATTACCATACCTCCACATTAGTAACTTGTACATATTGTAACTGTATTCTGAGTGTCTTGGCTGAAATATAATACAATATTTCCTCCCTACTATCACAATAATATTAAGATACTTCTAATGGAGTATTGAAGTGAAAGATCAAAATATTTTTCAAGTACTGAGAAGGCAGTAACTTGGTGGTATTGAGGTAATTTCTTCAGTACTACCAAGATACTATCTACAATACTATCAAGGTGATATCACAATACTCTGCTTGGGATATGTTAGCAATGTGATGGAAAAGATCTAGAAAACCTCTGTGTCAGTATGCTTGAAATATCATGGAAGTACACAAACAAAAAGAGTAGTCATACTCCCCATACCTTCACCATACTAAAGCCAGGGAATATTGGAAGTATTGAAGTGTTGTTTATTCAATACTGTCAAACTACTCTATGGGAAGTATATAAGAAGAAATTTGATAAATTGGGAAATTATTATTAGCAGATGTCTGCACATGCAAGTCTGATGTTGCAAGTATCCACTTCCATGTCTGAGCAGCTACACACTGGCTGGACAGTAAGATACTTCTGAGAAGGAGTATTCTGGAAATAGTCCTAATACTGCCCCATACTCACCAAGGGATATTTTGCCAGTATGCATACCAATCTGGAATACTGCTTCAGTACCTTCAGCACTATCAAAATATAGTACAATACTGTCAAAATACTTCTAGTGAAGTATGTTGACAATATTAGGAATACTGTCAGGATACTTTCACAGTACCTCTCAGGCAGTATTGTGCCTTGCACCCAGTGACATACCTGAGTAAGTGCTTGGATGTACAACATGGATGTGCAAGTGGTACTTGAGTACATACCTGGACACACAAGTAGATATCAAGTAGGTACTTGGATATACAAGTAAGGACTCAAAACAGTGGGTACTTGAATAAGTACCAGTCCAGTATGTACTTGAATAAGTCCCAGTATGTACTTGAATAAGTCCCAGTATGTACTTGAATAAGTACTGGTATGTACTTGAATAAGTACCAGTATGTACTGAATAAGTACCAGTATGTACTTGAATAAGTCCTGGTATGTACTTGAATAAGTACTGGTATGTACTTGAATAAGTACCGGTATGTACTTGAATAAGTACCAGTATGTACTTGAATAAGTCCTGGTATGTACTAGAATAAGTACCGGTAAGTACCGGTAAGTACTGGTGAGTACTTGAATAAGTACCGGTAAGTACTGGTATGACATATTCAAGTACATACCGGTAAGTACTGGTATGACATATTCAAGTACATACTGGTACATACCAGTACATATTCAAGTACATACCGGTACATACCGGTACATATTCAAGTACATACTGGTACTTACCGGTACTTATTCTCAAGTACATACTGGTACTTATTCAGTACATACCAGTACTTATTCAAGGACATACCAGTACTTATTCAAGTACATACTGGGACTTATTCAAGTACATACTGGGACTTATTCAAGTACATACTGGACTGGTACTTATTCAAGTACCCACTGTTTTGAGTCCTTACTTGTATATCCAAGTACCTACTTGATATCTACTTGTGTGTCCAGGTATGTACTCAAGTACCACTTGCACATCCATGTTGTACATCCAAGCACTTACTCAGGTATGTCACTGGGTGCAAGGCACAATACTGCCTGAGAGGTACTGTGAAAGTATCCTGACAGTATTCCTAATATTGTCAACATACTTCACTAGAAGTATTTTGACAGTATTGTACTATATTTTGATAGTGCTGAAGGTACTGAAGCAGTATTCCAGATTGGTATGCATACTGGCAAAATATCCCTTGGTGAGTATGGGGCAGTATTAGGACTATTTCCAGAATACTCCTTCTCAGAAGTATCTTACTGTCCAGCCAGTGTGTAGCTGCTCAGACATGGAAGTGGATACTTGCAACATCAGACTTGCATGTGCAGACATCTGCTAATAATAATTTCCCAATTTATCAAATTTCTTCTTATATACTTCCCATAGAGTAGTTTGACAGTATTGAATAAACAACACTTCAATACTTCCAATATTCCCTGGCTTTAGTATGGTGAAGGTATGGGGAGTATGACTACTCTTTTTGTTTGTGTACTTCCATGATATTTCAAGCATACTGACACAGAGGTTTTCTAGATCTTTTCCATCACATTGCTAACATATCCCAAGCAGAGTATTGTGATATCACCTTGATAGTATTGTAGATAGTATCTTGGTAGTACTGAAGAAATTACCTCAATACCACCAAGTTACTGCCTTCTCAGTACTTGAAAAATATTTTGATCTTTCACTTCAATACTCCATTAGAAGTATCTTAATATTATTGTGATAGTAGGGAGGAAATATTGTATTATATTTCAGCCAAGACACTCAGAATACAGTTACAATATGTACAAGTTACTAATGTGGAGGTATGGTAATCAACAATCAGCATACTTGCAACATACTTCTGGGCTAGTATCTTGACAGTATTAGGAATACTTCCAAGATACTTACATAATACCCCATCAGGGGTATTGAGCCCTGCACCCAGTGCTAGGACCTTCTGTTGGAAGTCTGCGTATTCTCCAAGTCCCTCAGATTGGTGTTGGTTGACAAATGCCTGCACCCAGGCAGCTGCTGTCCCTCCATTCATGAAGGACAGCGTGAAGATGATCTTCTTGTTGTTTGTGTCATAGACCTGGTCATTGATTTGCAAGTACAGGTCTATCTCCTCCAGGAACTTGGTGGTCTTGGTCCGCTCTCCTGAGAAGTCTGTGGGTGATTGGATGCGAATGTCCTTCACAGACGTCATTGGTGTGGTTGTAGCAGGTTCAGACATCTCGTTATAGAGATTGTCGGTTTTGTCTGTTAGGAAGCGAGTGGATGTTTCGGGTGGGGGTGTGTGTGGCTGTTCAAAGTCTTCGTCGGTGAGGAAATCTCCTCGTTGTCTTTTGGTTGATCCATAGAACAAACACTGTGCTGGGGCCGAGTAATGGACTAGTCTTCCATTGTATCAGTACCAAGATGAACCTGGCTGTGGTTCTGCTTCTCTTGGTGGTCAGTCTGGGGTTTGTCTAAACCCAGGTCATTGTGGTGTGTTTCGAGATGTATTGTTTACACCTAGGTAGGTGGGCTAACAGATAGTTTAGATCTTATGATAAGGGCGAAGCCTCAACCACTTGATCTAGTCGATGTTGTTTGACGAGGTGCTTCCTTGACAAGTCGTTCAGCACTTGTCTTACTCAGAGCGTCCAACATAAGATGGATAGTGCACTCTAGCAGGCCTTCTGCATAGAGTCATTCGGGTTCATGCACTAAGGGGCTTCCTTAGCGGTTTCGAGTAAGTTCACAAGTTCACAAGTTAAAGTTGTAGATTGCCTAGATCTAAACTAAGGACATTCCTACTATGAGTCACAGTACTTATACCAAGAGGGAGGTCCTTATTGTCCAATCGGAAAGGTAGATGTGTATCAGGTAAGAATAGAAACAATAAGCCTCATGCCTAGCATGAGGCGTCCAATGTCACGGATCCAATGTCAAGGATCCAATGTCAATCATGAGAGTCCAATGTCATGGACCTCATGTCAAGGGGCTGTCATATCACAGCATGTGTAGGAGTGGGTTTGGGTGCATGGAGTCATCATGCGCCAAGGGTGCCTTCCATGGGAAGGGGATTGAATGCATGTTGTCAACATGCGTCATGTGTGTGTCTTGTGTCAAGGGCATGCTCTAAGCATGAATTGGGGAGTGCCTCCTGTCTGGAGGGGATCGTTGGGTACATTGGGTTGGTTGGGTTCCATGAGTTACAAGGAAAATTGTAACATCGGGTATGATTCAGATCTGTTCAAATGCATCCTTCATGTCCATCAATGACCAATATACTCTATTGGCAATACAACAAAGGATTCCCTCAACATTTGGTAAAGGTGAGGCCATCTTTTTTGTGTTCAAATTTCTCATGCAAAAATCATTAACACAATGCAGGAGTGGGGGATTCATTCCTGGTTTTACAATCAACAACATTGGAGCTGTGCTAGTTACTGTACAGTGTAGACTGCCTCCAGTGGCCAGTCTGAAGATATGCATACCATTTGGCTGTCCACTGCAGTTGCAGCGCTTCTGGGCAGTGCACAAGCCACCATGGGTAAACCTTTTCTGCATCAATCATTGGGATCATGTGATTGATTGTGCAGAGTGGTGGCAGTGGTAAGTCATGCTGAATATGCTCAACACATATTGGCTTAGCATATCTTAACAGCTCATCACAAACTCTATCAATTCAATCATCGTATGTATCCATTGCTCAAGAGGCAATTCTGGCTACTGACTCTCTCCCTAAAGGTTGAGCCTCAGCACTTCCAGCTACTATGGTTGAAGGGTTTCAGCCAATGGTTACCTGGTGCTGAAACAACCAAGGTGTTCTGAGGATTAGATCATAATTGGATATGTTAATAATATCAAAGTAATGTTCTTCTTTGATATCTTGGTACTGAAACTGAACCTTTGTTCCAGCATTTACTTTTGATCTAGAACCCTGAACTGCTAACTGTAATGGTAAGGGTTTCACTAAATTGATTCATTTTACTCGAAGCTGATCTGCCAAAGTCGTAGACATAAAATTGCCAAGCAATCCTGACTCAACTAAAGCATGGACACTTTGTCCATTGATCCATGCGACAACTACAACTGGTTTTGGAACCACTCACATTGCATCCCAAGTTATCGCAGTGTTCCATTTGATAGCAGACAGCTGATCTCTGGGGACTTGTACTCCATTTAGCTCAAGCTCGACACTGTCATCTGGCAGCATCAAGTGTGACGATATTACTGATGACACATTATGATAGATTTGGTTTACAATGTAGGCCCATTCCAGATCTTCGAGGGGTTCCTCAAGCACGAAGACAAAGTCATCTTCATCTGGAAGTGAGTGGCTTTCTTTGTGTGGCTCTACCATATGTGGTTTATTCAATTGCTTATCATACCACCTGAAGATATCAAAGTCATGATCCTCAAGAAGATATCTGGGCAATTTAGTCTCAAGGTTTCGCACATAGTCCAGAATGAGATATTGCTTTTGGCTTTTCAGATCTGGTAAGACCTCAAACCGATTTTCAATAATGAAATGATATTCATCCCCTGGGTAGGGGCCTCCTTTCTGCAGTAATGAAGCAGCAGCATTTGCTAGTGTATCTCCATTTACCAGATAGTGGAACCTTTTGTGCAAAACTGAGGGTGGAGACATGTCTTGTGTCTCGCACTCTTCAGCATACCACTTTGGTAATGTAAACCCTGGCATACATAGATGCTCAGTTGAAATGAATTACTCAGTTTGTTGTAACAAATCTTTAATCATGTAATGACTCTTAGAGACCCACTTCAACTGGAAACAATGTTCTTTCAGTCACTGTCTTCAATTACAATTGTAAGTGACAGTATCTCCAGGATACGGCTCAGCTAATGCAAGCATTTCAGCAGCTGAAACTGCAAGCACGTCCCCAATGGGCATGTAGTCTCATTTGTTTTTACTCAAGAAGTAAGTGGGCTGCACAATGTTTTGTGCTCTATGTTTCTCAATGATGTGCTTCTCATACCACTGCAGTATTCTGAACTGTGGCTTAGCTAGGAGGTCCACGCTGATTTCAGTCAGCATGTGCTCACCATAAAGCAAGCATGTTCTCACCTTTCAAAACAGAAGCAGCTTAATGCCTCTTGCTAATCATCAGGCTGATTTATTGGAGCAGGGAAGATATGCACTGCAAGCTTCAGCTGATGTGCCAACATGTCAAGATAGACATCTCCCATGCAGAAATCATATATTCTGGGATGATAATCTCGAGCGTTGAACTGGGGTACATGTGGAAACAACTTCTCGACAAGTTGATTCACATACCACTTGGGGCAGTTGAACTCAGGATCAAGTAACTGCTCCCTATTTACTTCAATGCTATACCCTACTGGATTATTGAAGGAATTGTGTTGCAGGTCATTAATAAGGTAAACACCTTCCTTGTCTGATATCTGAACTAGTTCAAAACAACAATCTTCCATTACTGGTTCTTCCAGATCATCTCCTGGATACAGCTGTGCTTGTTGGAGTTGCACCTCAGCTATCAGCATTGGTGCATCACCCATAATAGGAAAGCTTTCCTTGAAGTTCTCAAGGTATGGATCCCTGTCAAATGAGATTGCTCTGCAAGGTAGGTCATGCAACTCCTTTGTGGTATCTGCAAGCTCTCGTAGCTCATCTACCTCAGCTAGGTCAATCTCAATTCTACAAGAGGGTAAGCCTGGGGCCTTTCCTGACTTGTCAGACTTCACAAAGGTACCCTGTGGGCAATTATGTGCTAGATGACCAGGCTCCTTGCACTTAAAGCATTTCCCAGCAGCTAACAGCTCGTTTCTCTCTTTCTTACTCAACTGAGGTTTTGAAGACTTTGAACTCTGCAAACTTTACCCAGATGTTCTATTATTAGCCATATTCAACAACCTTGACTGGTTAGCACACCAACTGCTTGGGCAAGAGCCATTCTTCCCCGGTGGTGAATTCTCATAACTACTTCCATTGTTAAATGGCCTTCTCTCACGTTTGAAGGTTTGAGTTTTATTCTGGTGGTGCCCTCCATTTTCTGAAGAAAACCTTTGGGGATTATTATTGTCACCACCAGACTGTCCCTGTTTGGAAGTTCCTTCTCATTTGGACACTTCAAAGCATTCTCCAGCTTTGACAACCATTTTCCATGGCGAGACTTTGGGGTTCAACTTTTCTCACCACAAAGCCTGTCGGATGTCTTGGTTGAGTCCCTTCCATAAGTTTAGAACTCATTGCCATTTGTCACTAACACCTATTATCATATGCAGCTCTTTGAGCTCATAGACATAGTCATCAACGGACTGGTTACCCTGGGTACAGCTGTCAAGCTTGTCCCAAAGATCCAATCTAAAACTTATGGGGAAGCAGTAGTTGAAAATTCCACTAAAGAATTTTACTAATGTCATTTTACGCTCTTTTTGAGCCACTTTCTGTGTGTAATAATTTTTTGCCATTCCTTTCAGATAATATGACAGAATGTTTATTCTTCAATTTGAAGGCACCCACCCATCTACCAGGTAATCCATGCTTTCTTTCACAAATTGATGGAATAATTGTGGGTCTGCTTGACCGCTATACTCTTTAGGTGGTCACGGTTTGATTCTAGTGGAGCTAGAATGTGATTTATGATGTGTCAAGTGCCCTTTCAAGTGCCCACTTCTATGACTTCTTGAATGAGATCTGGATTGTTCAGAGGATGCTGTTGAGTCATCACCAGAGTCTGAACCCGAGTCTGAGCTGCTGAAACTCGACGAACTACCAGAGTCCAAGGAATCGCTATGGCTGGAACTGGAGTCAGAGGAGTCTGATGAGCTCGACAAAGATGACAAGGGAGAAGACCCATCACCATCAACAGATCGGCTATCCTCCTGAACTTCATCCAAAATGCGACCAAGGTAACTTTTAGCTTCTACCTGGTCTAAAGGTCACAGCGCATCAGCTCGACCTCTCTTAGCTTTACCAGGCTTGGATTTCTTGCTTAATCCAGCAAGCCAATCAGCTCCAAGATTGTCCAATGGACCCTAGTCACTAGACTTGGAATCTTTCTTGCAAGCTGTCTCTTTTTCTTTCTTAGACTTAGCTTTCTGCGAGCAAGTTGGTCTCTTTCAGGGCTTTCTGTTTTCATCCCCAGATGGTGCTGGAGACACCTAAGGTGTCTCCTCGCTAGACACAGAATGTGGTCATGTAGTGATAGGATGACTCTCTATGTACAGATGATTGGCTACTAACTACATGGTCATGTTACTACCTGGAGTAGGTGCCCAGACACCCTACTCTATCTGCCCACCCCCAAAAAAGGTGACGTCCCTGTCACCACAGAAAGAAAACAAAAAAAAACTGAAAACAAAACAATAGGTATAGGAATAATATAAACAATGTAACCAGAAAAATTCTATGCATGATATAAAAAATATAATAGTGGAAGACTCAACATGGGGGCATCCATCCCAAAGCTCAAAGTGCTTGACCCAAATTGAGGAGATGGGGGTCTTGATTCCAGTCAAGTACTGGAACTAAAGGTACTGGTGCAGGTGTGGGTGCTCCTCCAAAGGGCACTATGATGGTGGGCTTGCCTGGGCCTATACTGGACGGGTGTCATCAAGTAATGAAAGGTTGAGGTAGAACAAGAGAAGGCAAGGCTGGATTAAAAAAATTTTGAGACGAGAAATACTGTGTGGGGGGTCGTCTTCATCAAGTCCATCGTCATAATGTCCCGAACGGCTGTGGACAGCCCATTTTCAGACTGGAGATGTCTCATGGGGGTGCAGGTGCAGTATGCGGGGGAATAGGCAGGGACTCGGCATCATCTGCCCAGTTAAAATGCACAGGAGGTGGTGTAGGGCTCAATGGTGGTTTGATGAGAGGCGGGGGTAACGAGATGGCACATTCCCGGGTGCACTGGGATTGGCATGGGTGCACGGGCAGAGATGGGGGTGTAGCCAGCAAATTGGGGGTGCTTGTGGGTGATGACAGCATCGTTAGTGACATGGTAGGGGTGTAGGAAGCAGTATGCAGCAAAACAGCTCATTTCTGGGTTTTCTGGGGTTTTCTGGGGTGTGTAGGCAGCAAATGAGCCATAGACAACAAATGGGGGATGTCCCTGGGTGTAGACAACATTGTTGGTGACGTGGCAGCTATGTGAGGTGTAGGCGGCATTGGGGGTGACGTAGCAGCAGCGGCGGGCTCAAGGTGCAGAATGAGGGGCTGGGGATTGAGCTGGGAGGAGCAAGGTGCTACTGGAGGGCTCCTGGGCCTTCGTTTAGAGGTCTGGGGTGAGTAAGTTTGTTTAGTCAAGTAAATGAGGTGTTTTGACGAGCAAATGTGCTCATCGTTGCGTCACTCTATTGTCTGGGTATTGGGTGTTCTCTGTATGTTGTTTGTACCCTGGTTAGCCGTCTCTAAAGTGGGGGCAGCCGTTTGCATGCTAGTTGTTGCCCTAGTTGTCATTTTTTGGCTGTTTGGTTCAGGTGTCATTGCCATTGTTGACAGTGCTGACAATGTTGATGGCAGTGCTGATGTGGTTGATGGCGTCATTGGCAGTGATGTTGCAATGTCGAGGGGAGTGCTGGGGTGTTCTATGATGGTTTGCGTGGCCATTTCAGTGGTTTGGGGTGTAGCTTGGGTGCTGAAGTCAATGCATACACTTTTCAGTGCAGTGGTGTCATCATCATTGGGTGGCTCCATTTGTAGGGCTGCACACTGATGTTTGGGGTTATCAACGGTCTGGGATGCCATGGGAGTTGCCTGGGTACTGGCATCGATACTGTTTCAAATTCAGGGTGTTGACACCTCCAGGAAGGTGCAGAGGCCCTCACCATGGTTCAACACCCAGGTACTCCTTTCCTCCAGTTGGCCATGTTCCTTCCCTTCAGTATACGCAAGCTTATACTTCACCTCCCACTCCTCCCTGCCTTCTTTGAGTCCAGCTTCATGCCCTTCTCTCCAGCCATTTTCATATGCCCTTTTCTCCATGTCTTTCTTGTTCTCGAGCTCTTCCTTCCTACCCATCTTCTTTCCATCTTCAAGGGCTTTAACCTTTTCATCCTCCAGGAGCTTCTTTATGATGCTCTGCAGTAGGTCATTGCATATAACAGCTGTTGACGTGGCTGTGATGGGGTTACAGAAGTGGCCAATTTTGGGCATAGTACTAAGAGTGGGGATTCTGGTGTTCCCAGGTCCAGGCATTGTAGTAGACTAAAGACTAAAACTATTAGATAGAGTGGCAACCAGTGGTGCTGTCATTCGATACTGGGGACAAGAGTAGATTGATATGATGCAATGTGACATGAAACAAAGATGATGAGACTGAGCAGACCAAAAAACTAGAGACTGAAGAATCAAGCAGTGTGTGAGTTGAATCACACTGTCATCACCAAGATGGAGATGTAGTGAGTCTCCTGCCTATAGCTACATATGGCAGGGATGGTGTAGTGATAGTGTGAGGACTCTATGTACATGTGTGACTCTCTACTGACTACGTGATCACATGACTCCTGGAGTAGGTGCCCACACACCCTACTCCAGTGCCAAGTCTTTCATTGGCACTGGTCCATTGTGTTCTTTCTTATATTTCTTTTCTTTAGATGCAACAGACTTCATTTCCTCCAAGTCATGTTTCCTTCTCAAGTTGTAGTATTCATACTGATGTTTTTGCTTATCAGCATCTAGTTCTTCCTGGTCAATGTCAACATTGCCCCAGTTTTGAGGGTCTGGTCCTTTCCCTTTCATTTCAGAGGTACCATCTTCACTTGAGGAATTAGCTTCTTCATGGGTTCTTACTGCAGCATTTCATTTCCAGATATGTTCATGCTGGTCTGGGGTCAGACTTTTCTCTGCCTCATCCAATACCAAGTCATTATGACTTTGCTTAGCCTTAGCATGTTTTGAGAGGAATTTGACTTTTACTTTATTCTTCCTTAAAGAATCTAAACTACAGGGCCATCGAGGTTTAACTGTAACCCACGGTTCTCCAACTTCCTCTTTTTCACCAAAGAGGGGTGATGCAAAGGCACTACAGCCTTCATCATCAGAGGGCATCTTGCCAGTTCTAGCCTCTGGGGGTTATAGAAGCATCACTTCCTTCCTCCCATGCAGCTAAGCCATCTGAGGATTTCCTAGCACCATCAAGAAACAGTGATGGGGGTCTCACCACAGCCACATCCACGAAGGATCTGGCTGCTAAGGTGGAAGGTAAAGGGTGCATCAAGGCATCCCTGACAGATGAACCAGCATCTGCAGAAGGACAGATCGACTCACCTTGAACACATCTTGTCATGCTGCACAGCTTGTAGGACATTTTCTTGATTGATAAAAAGTTGTAAAGAGTTTGCTGACAGAGGAAAATAACAGGGGAGGGCTTCATCAATAAGCAGTGAAGTCTGGGGTGATCAGCCACAGAGTATTGGAGCGTAAGGACAATTTACAAAAGCAGAGGTTCTTCAGATAGTTTCTGTACACATCAAAATATGTGGTGAAAGCGTGACCTGTAGTGTTTTGTCACATGTTCAATTTGGACAGGAGGGATGTGGTATAATGAAACTGGATTCTGAATCATAGACTACAAGTATGTAGAATATTTATACTGTAGGATAAATGGGGGTTCATAGGTTAAATATAACACAGGAGCTCAGGGGTGAAGGCAGTATTGTAGCCAAAGAAATAGTGGGTAAGGGGGGTGATGAAATAAATAAGAAACACTGTCTGTTTTGCAGTTGGCTAGCCTTTAGGGTTGTGTTTGTCACACATACCCACTGGTTGCTTGCTGCAGCCTACACACTTGCCTTCTGGTGCATGCTTTGAGTAGATGAGGTGCTGAAGATCAAGATGTCATACATACAGATAGAGGGAACTGTTGTTATACTCATGCTCTCATATCAAAAGACCCATCAATTTGGAGGTAAGTTCAACTTGAAGTTCAACTGTTGACACTGCATTCAATCAATATCCTTGAACCTAAACCCCATCTGCAGAGATCAAGCCCTTCCATCTCCACCTCCAGCTACCCAGTGAGGCCCACCTGTGTCCTGTCTGAGCATTGGCCAACTGGCTTGATCTCAGTGGAATCAAAAAAGGCTACCTGTTCCGCCAGATGGATGTGAGTGACAGAGTGACAGAGAAGCCAATGGTGAGCTTGCACCACACACCCTCTTGCCATTCACTGTCAAGCTCATTCTGATTTATGCAGACCTCAGAGATATTCTTGGAGATGTTCCATAACAACTTGCTGGATGTGAACATTGACCCATCACCATATGGCACCCACTCCTTCCATCACAGAGGCTGCCAGTATTTTGCATCTCACAAGTGGTGGCCACTGAAAACCATTTGCAAGTGGGGTGGGTGGAGCAGTGAATTCACCCACCTGACAATAGTCAAGTACCTCATTTCTTGGAATGACAATCCAACAGAGAGGCAGGAGGACTTGACAAACCCCCACCAAGCACCTGCAAAGAAATGCTTCAGTTGTGGTAGGTCCTGCCACTGTGCATGAGAGACAGCTTGTATTGTCCAGACCTATACTACATAACATGTGTATCTACCTATCTATCTACCATCCAACAGACATTAAACAATGTGTAAGCTAGTCAAAGAGAAGGAGGGAGGTGGTAACAAGGAAATGAGTGCAGCTATTTTACTGGAAGGGAAGGCCATGGGTCTTGCGATAGTGCCTTGCAATGTCAGATGTCTTCAACATCATGACCATCTCTGAGTCACAGCCACAATAGGTGGGGGCGAGAGGGACTGCAGGTCATTTGATGCAGGCACAGGTGCAGGATGCTGAACCACAGTCAGAGGGACAAAGGGCACCCAAATGTCATTGTTCCGAGCGTCATTGTTCATAGTGTTTAAAGGTCCGGTCCTACAAACTGGAAAAAGACCGAAACCAGCCTGAACTGAACCGAAGTCTGGTTCATCAGGTGGCTATTTATAGGACCGGTCTTTTGCAGTCCAGTTGCCAGTCTTTTGCTTTGAAAAATATCATTGAACTGATGAAAACTGATCCGAACCAGTTTCAACCGGTTTATAGGTCATGTGCACTATACCCCCCTGATTCCCACACATAATGGCTTTAATTTCGCTCCCTGGACCATCAAAAACAGTTGAGAACTGAGAGAGATATGACAAAATACATTTTGATGTGAGTATTTTGATGTCATTTGAGCAGCTGTGACTGTACTGTTTATACCTTGTGCTACAAAAATGTTGGGCACAATTGGACATTATCCAAGGCAAAGTAATAACATACATAAACATCTATATACCATGTGTATTTGATTCATTTAACAGCCCTAACAAGTTGTAACTACAAACTACAAACTACAACATGGAATACAATGTACTTTTGTTTTGGTCATATCTCTGTAAGATCTTGATGAAATCTCTTAAAAGTTAGACCAGTCACCGGGGAATTACAATATCCAACTGCTTGTATAATGGTGAAATGGTCCGGTTAATCGTTGTTGAGAAATATATGGGTTATATTGGTACAACAAAGTTTACAACAAAAAGTCGGTTCAAACTGGTTTTTTTCGGTCCATGCACTGATATGGACTGGTCCTATGCGGTCCGGTTGCAGTTCAGCAATATCTGTGTCAGTCTTGGACCGGTCGTGGTTGCGGTTGCCCCATTTAGACATAAAAAACCGGACTGAACTGGACCTGTAAACGCTAGTTGTTCATAGCTGAGCGCAAGGGGTCAACATGGAGCAGGATCTCTTGCAGGATCTTCAATGTCATCACCTGCATGTTGGTGTCAGCAGGAGCAGCAGTAGGGGCAGTGTCAGGTGCTTTCACTGCAGGCATGATAAGAGCGGCTGTTGAGGATGAGCATGGAGGCAGAAATGGATACATCTCGCCTATCATCTTTGCCTGCAAGGAGCTAGTGAGTGAGCAGAAAGATGAGAGAATGAATCCTCACCCAGGGAAGGATGTTCTCGATCTCCTCCTGTGTGCAGTGGTCCACTGATGTGTCCACTGCTGACACTGAGTGGGCAGTGTCAGGCTGAGGGAAAAGCACGACATGGCGCTGGGATGATTTCCTTGAGCTAGCTTTCTTTGTGCCACTTCAAGGACCACAGTGGGCATGGTGGGCTCCAGGCAGGATGCTGTGTGAGAGGTAAGGCTTGGAAGATGACACGAGGGAGCAAACAGATGTCATACCTTTCCCATTTCTCCTTGTGTTGGCTGAACTCCTTCAGGCATGCAACGAGGACCACTTTGTTGGCTGCACTGTGGGGCTGCTTGAACCATTTGCAGAGTGCTTTGAGGGGAGCCCTGCTCCCCTCCCTAGGATGGAAGGTGTCAGTCAGTGATTCATCAAGCCTGGTAGGAATGAAACCAGAGCTCACAGGGTCTCATAGATGACATGGAACTCTCTATCAATGAACTCTCCAGGGAATGGGAGCTTGACAGCTATGGGAGAAGAGGTTGGCTCAGTGGCAGCACCTGCCATGTCAGCAGGATGGTCGAGGGAATAGTGCATGCACTTGGCATGATGCCCAAGCAGATCAGAAGTGATGATGGAGGCGACCATGGCAATGACAATGACAGCGGCGATGCGGAGGAGCACACCGAGGTCCAAAGGTGAGTTCCAGGCTCGCATTGAAACAGGCTGGGAGGAGTATGAGACATTGGCCAACAAACTTGATCGCCAAACCATGAGCCAATTGGAGGGTGGGTCTGACAATTGGGGGGACGCGAAATCAGCATGGAATGAGCAGAGAGTGTAAGGCATGACTCAGGTATGGGTAACACCATGTGTTTCTGCTTATGGGTATGCTTAGGTATGGGTATGGGTTTGGATTTCTGTACCCAAGGCAAAACCATACCTGTACCCACGGTGTTACGGGTATCATGGTACCGGTCCAATGGTCACATGTTTTATCAAATGACTTTGTTGATCAACATCAACAACAACAACAATGGCTCAACAATGACAACAACTGCTACCAACACGCCCCCCTCATTCTAAATGCGAGTGGGGGGTGTTTTTTCTACTAGACAACGATGACACGCCCCCCTCATTCTAAATACAAGTGGGGGGTGTTTTTTCTACTAGGCAACAATGACCACAACTACCACCAACATGCCCCCCTCATTCTAAATGTGAGTGGGGGGTGTTTTTTCTACTAGGCAACAATGACAACAATGGCCCCCTCTCATCAACAACGGCCCCCTCTAGTTGACAATGGCTGTGGCATCACTGCCACCACCCCCTCTCACTTGCAAATGCGAGTTGGGGGTGTTTCTGGGTTTGTTTCACTCGGGAGCACCGCCACATCATGACTACCACCCCCTCTCGCTTGCAAATGCAAGGTGGGGGTGGTTATTGGTCTGTTTCTCTTGCAACGGCCACCACGTCACGACTACCACCCCATCTCGCTTGCAAATGCGAGGTGGGGGTGGTTCTTGGTCTGTTTCTCTCGCAATGGCCGCCACGTCATGACTACCACCCCATCTCGCTTGCAAATGCAAGGTGGGGGTGGTTCTTGGTCTGTTTCTCTCGCAATGGCCACCACATCACCTCCACCACCCCCCCTCACTTGCAATCATGAGTTGGGGGTGGTTCCCCATTGTATTTAGATATATTTAGAATTATAATAAATTATTACTGTCATACTCATTGAAACCCACAGGGTACCCTTGGGGTTTTGACCAAAACCCCCCCATACCCACAGTAAAACTGCATCCGTAACTGTAACGGGTACGGGTACATGAAATTATACCCGGGGGTTACCCGAGTCATGCCCTAAGAGAGTGAGAGAGCGCGAGAGGAACAAGGGGGGACAACATTAAACTTCACCATCCAGGGGCTCCCACTGTAGAGGCTGGATGGCTCAGTCAATGTGTCCACCACAGGGTAGACAGGGGGAAGTCTAATTCAATCTGTTCTTGTCTGTAAACATATGGTATGAATCTAATAATACCATCTTCGGCGTTCGCCGCAACGATATGGAGTTCTCCCACGCTACCTCAGTTGGAAAGGACGAAGGGATATAAGTAACCTCGTTCCATAAATGGAACTCGGAACATCGACAAATGTGGGCAGCGGTTTTATTTCAAGTCTCAATCCAAGCATTTTTTACTTCTCACGCATTCCCAATGCAATCTGAAGCATCGTTAGGAGACGAGCATTAACACTTTTACGAGCTCCCGATATAACCGATCACAACATCCCCTATTATACAGGAGTTGCCACCAGCGCCGATTTGGCCCCGTAATCCTACAAACCAGAAAAACTGCGAGCGCACGCCTTCCACCAGTATGGCCTGCTTCCTTTAATAATATGGTGACCTTAACAATACTCTGGCAGAAACGTAAGCAAGAGCATAAGAAACAGCGACAAGAACCACGTACACGAGTTGACACGATCAAGGCAATGTCTTTCTGACCACGAACACACGTCCACAACTCGTCGCCATTTTCTTTCCGGATCACCTCAAACACGAGCGGGAGAACGAAACCTTGTTCCACGAACAGAATAGCGTTGCTAGGCCCTAGGGTTTTTTTTTTCTTCTTCCTTCCATTTTCTTGCAGTCCTCGTGTAGACCATATGATATTTACATCAGAGGACACATACACGTTACTACGCTACGAGGTACAGGAAAGCATGCAAAGGATCGTAATACAGTCTGGTTCTGCGAAAACGATCTCCTCATCGTGTACCAGACCATACTATTTTTACAACATGCTATTTTTAACCTGCTGCGGCAGGGTTAGAGGCCATGAGACATACACTCGACTCATCCCATCCAAACCTCGTTCTCAATAAATCGAGAACTTGGAACTACTATCCTTGTTACGTGACTGTTGGGTAAGTACTCCCCGACTCGAAATCGACCACATGTTGGGTGTCTTCCAGTATCTCAACATCCTTTGACTCTTGGATGCGTGTCCGGAGGGTCCACCTGTCTTGCAGCAGTCTCGGCAGATTGAATTTCGGGGCAGCACAGTGTTTGAGGAACATATCTTTGTCTCAACGACCTTTAGTGTTGTTATCCGGGGGTTTAGACTCGTAGGGTCTGCTGTCCAAGTGCATGTACAACTCAGTAAGTTGTCTGTTCCAGTCGCACTGACTCCAGCAGCCAGAGCAATGATAAATGCAGTTGAGAGGTATGTCAAGTTCATGATGGGTTGATGCTGGGGCACAATCCCAGTTAGAGTGTCAGCCGAGAGCTTGGGTGGACATGAATGCATAACTCACCTCAATAACGTTCAATAATTCAAGGATTCCGGGTAGTTGAGAATGATATATTGGCTGAAATTGAGCCAGCGCCTGCGCTGGAGCCTGCAACCTGGATTACTGAGTGTTTGGAGCTCGACTGTAGAACCTAACCAGCTCTGGCTTTTTATGATTTTCGCATACACCCATCCCTATCTGTGCTAAGCGCACATTGTCAGCTGAAACTCAAAGGACATCACGACGATCCGGTGAAACAGTACCACGTCGTTACAGGAACTCCGACTTTCCACCGGAACTTGAGTACCTTGAGTTAGTGCATCCGATGAAACCGTAAGACCAACGTGAGACGTCGAAAGCCGTCAACCAGGGCCTGGCCCTGGCGCGGCTTTTGTATGTAAAATGGTCAAATTTTGCCCACACGTTAGAACATGACAACAAGAACTTGAACGAGGGCACGGCAAGAACGAGGACAACACCGACAGGGACGGGGATGGGGACGACAACAGACCGACAACACGACGAGAACGAAAACAGCAGCAGCGGCGAACAATGACGGGGACGAGGACAGGACAGGAACGGCAAACCAGGAGCAGGCCCACATCAGCAAACTCTGGCCGAACTCAGTAGCACTACATAGCGTTGTATAGCGCCATAGCATTGTAGCATGGTTCTTTTTATATTTAGAACGCCGTAGAAGCCCCTGGTTGCTACATAGTACTAGTTAGCCGAGAGTATATAACCGCTTTTAGCTATATTATTATTATTATTATTTTGTTCGTATCTCGTATGGTGCCGATCACTTACACACCGCTACTTTTGTGCAACCGCCAATCTGGCTGCCCCCCCAAAAAAAAACTTTAGCCCTAAAAAACACAGTCAAGAACTATTTTTAAGCACATTTGAGGGTGAGTAAATAGTGTGAAAATTTTGACGTGGATTGAGTACTGCTGTGCCCATCTATGGCCAAATAACCTTGCAAACGCCAGAAACAGGTATAATGAACTTGAAACAATAATTGGATTTTGTTATGCACACCATAGTTCGTCATGAAATTTCTCTTCCAGTTTTTGTGATATCAGTATTATGTCAATACAACCTCTTCAAAACACATAAGAGTGTTTATACAAGAGGGATAAGAACTACCCCTTTTTTCGCAAGTTGTAGATGTAAAAATGTAACCACCCGCCAAACTGAAGTCTGCTCGAGAAATTTTCTCACTCAGTTTTGAAGCTAATAAGAAACCCTCAATACAATATCTTCTTATCACTAAAAGGAGTGTTTCTACAAGAGGAATAAGAAAATGGTTGTTTTTTGGAGGACCAGAAAGGTTTGTACAAAAGTAGCGGTGTGGAAGTGATCGGCACCATAGTTCAATGAAATCAAACTCATGTATTTCGCAAACTATCAAATACAAGGCATAGCTACACTAATCTACAGAAATCAATACTCTAAGTTCTTCCCTCGCTCCCTCAACTAGCAACACTCGACCACACACTACCTTACCTACATCTCGAGGAGGGCTGCAATGAGAGATTAGTCATGATGGATAACAATGCAAGTGGGATCTACATACCTTGAGAATCCATCTACAGAACAGTGGTTGTGGTGTTGGGCCAGGACATTGTGATATGGCTCGAGGGAGATGTTAAGAAGTGGGTACCTGATAAATTTTATTAGCAATTGTTGTGTACCCTGAAACACTCAGCACACACAGTTTGCTATCGACCTTGTGTTGGGGTTGTGGCCTCTACCTGAGCAGGAAAACAGTTCCTGATGCCTACAGTACCATAATGAATGATGACAGATGTGGATGAGCAGATGTTGAACGTTGATCACACTGGTGTGCAAAAAGCATGCCTTGAAGGTAGTAGGCAGGTACAAGAAAAGGGGACGCAATGAGAGGAAGAACTGAGGGGGACATGATGGGAAAAGTTAAGTGTCGAAGACGAATGGTTTCACGGTTTTGAACAAATTCAACATGCACGTGCATGGACATTAGGGCAGGGTTATTAGACTTTGTCAAAAGTGAAAAATGATACTATGCCAGTGATGCCGTTGACAGTTCCTGGGAAGTGTTCCTAGGTTCCTAGAAAATAGATGGGGAAAATGTTGTGCAATGCTAGTCAATACTATGTCGCTGCTGATTGTGCTATGGGTGCTATGGGCTGCTACATGATTGGCTGTGGCACTATGACTTGCTGTGGGAACAATCAGAGTTTGCTGATGCAAGAGATGTAAGCCATAGGTAAGTAAGTTTTTCTTCTCTTTTCTGATTTCATTTGCTACCAGAACTTTCTTAGGGACTGCCTTGTAGACAACAATGACTGGTGCCCCCCAACCCACCTCCAACCACTACCATGAGCCCCTGTCATGGGGCGATTGGGTGGTTGCAAGACCATCATCAGGAAAATCCTAAACGGTAAAATTTACATCAATGAACCACTGGCAAATGGTATGAATTGTTGCAAATGAACCAGAAAAGTAGTTTATTTTGATCACAATAGGTTCATTCAGAATACCATCAGTTCATTTGTATCATTTTTGTATTTTTCTGTAATTAAATGTAACTTGCAAAAATTAACAAAGTATTTGGTATGAATGTCTGTCTGTAAAGTCATTGACAAAGAAAGTGTTACAAAGGTTGAGGACATTGCTACTGGTCCAGTCCTGTAGTGCAGACAGGCTGAATCTGGGAAGAAGATGACTGCTGCAGCATATGTTTGCAAGTGGGATATCACTGCAGATAGGGCCACCATTTCAGTCTCGAAGATATCTTGTACAGGAGATGATACTTTGACTTTGGACTTTTTGTCCTTTCAAGACTTTTACTTTTGGACTTTTGACTGTCAGGACCTTGGCTTTGGGCTTTGTGTTAATATATCGAGGCATCCCCGCACCTGCTGGTGGCACTGTCAGTTGTTATGGTAATATTTATTATTGTGTTACATATTATTTATAGCACTACATACTATGGTAACCACTGGGTGACTTTCCATAAGCCTTTATTCAGGTTAATAGAATAAATTTGAGGAACAATATCCTTGATGCTGAGGTGCCGACTCCCATCAGCTGGATCAATGAACATGGATCTCGCTTAGACCCTCAAATAAACCTTAATTTGTTGATAGGGTACCCCCCCCTCGAATAGACTTTTTTCAGCATGAATAAACACAACTCAGCACAACACGACCAAGCACAAGCCACCCTTTGACACTGTCTGTAATGTCGAACTTGCAGCCTGAAGCGCAGTCTACTGGAATGTAAGCCTGTCTTGTTCCTGTGACCATCTTTATTGATTTCCACTGCTAATGTTTGCCCGAATTAGGTGAATTATGGCTAGTGGCACCACTCAGGAATTTTTTTTTTCACTATGCCACCCCACATGTGGACTGGAGAATGAGTTGCTCAATGTTGTCCATAGGCTAAGTGGTGATATTCAGTGTCTTAATATATTTAAATCAGACTGCCTTGTGGTTTAATCGAAACAATAGATTATCGGATTAAATTTGCCATCAGCGGATCAGCAATTGAGATCTGCCAAATATTTTATTCTGAAATCTTATGGAAAGTCACCCACTGTTGAAATTAAACCCCAAGATACATGCAGCATACACATGTTACTGCGCTTACTGTGCATACATGTGGTAAACACATTCCCAAGTCATGTGACATCCTTATTATTATGTATATAAGGAGAACCTGTACCATATAGTGTTTAAAGGTCCAGTCCAGTCCTGTTTTTGACTTCCCAATGGGGCAACTGGCAATTGCAACCAGTCTAGGACTGACCCAGACATTGGAGGACTGCTACTGGACCCTTTAGGACTGGTCCTAATTGGTCCATGGACCAAAAGAAAGACTGGTTTGGACTGGTCTTTTGTCATAAAATTTATTGTGCCAAATACCCCATATGTATCTCAACAGATGTGACCATTACCTCAAATATATTATATCCATGGATAGAGATTGTGACTCTCTGTAGACCGATCCAACATTTAAGCAATTCTGTCAAGATTTGACTGAGATATGGCCCAAACTGAAAGGACATGCATTCAAGTTGCAGTTTGTAGTTTGTAATTTGTAGTTTGTAGTCGCACTCATTTGGACTGTTATATGAATAAAGTCACATGGTACAGATAATTAGGTGTGTTGTCATTATTCTTATGATGTCATATAGCTGTACAAAAAAAATTAATAGCTCAGGTAATAAGCAATGCAATCAAAGTTGTTCTGATACAACAAAATACTTGTACAAAAGTGTTTTTGGTCATATCTCAACCAATTCTTGACTGTTTTTGATGATCCAGGGACCGAAAATGAAGTAAATATGTGTGGGAGTAAGGTCCAACATATGTTGGAACGAAAAACCAGTCACAACCAGTTTTAACTGGTCTTTCATTGGTCCTACTATATTCTTCAAAATGAAAGACCACCAACTGGACTGAAAAAGACTGGTCCATAAATAGACCACTGGTCCAGTCCAGTTCAGTTCAGTTTCGGTCTTTTTTTTGGTCCTACAGACTGGACCTTTAAACACTAGTACTGTAGTAGGAATACAATGTTCTTTGTTGAGATTCACACTGTGATCAAACAGGATCAGCACATTTGATGAGTGCCCTATTCTTAGCACATCCCTTTGATGCGCCTGGACAAACATCCCATAGATCCCTTTCTCTCATTATCTCTTTGTTTGACTGAACATATATATAGGTAGTTAGATAGTCAGTCACCTCAGTCACTTATACAAGTACTGAGGTGAGTACTAGATTGTATCCATTACTACAGACCACTCAATGTGCCTTAGTGTACACTTGTGTATTCTAGGTACAGTCTTCATCAAATAAAGTCACTTATACAAGTACTGAGTGTACACTTGTGTATTCTAGGATTGATTCTCTACAGGTTATGGGCCACTCCCATTGTTGAAACAATGGTAGAGATCTCCTAGCCACTTCATGCATTTTTGATGTCATTTTCTTGATCTACCGATCGATCTCCCCATTCTGTCCCAGATCACCAACTTATTACTCACAATCGATGCCTCGATGCATGCCCTCTCCCTTTGTTAAAACTCACATCTTTCTATCCACCCTCCAAACACCACTGAACATCCAATTGTCATCATGAGTGTGGAATACACTCCTACCACTGTCTCTGTCCCTCTCAATTAAGCTTGCAGTGCAATACTCTGGTGTGAAATTGGATAAGATCAAGTCTAACTACAAAGAATGGTGCAAAGATGTTACCATTGCTCTCCCCCTCAATGGACTGTATGAATATGTATCTGGGGACATCACATCCACCCCCACTATGAAATGTGGGCACTCATGAACTGGTCTGCTAATGCATGCCTTCCTAGCATCCAGCATTGCCACTATGGAACACCCTTTTCTCGACATGTGAAAGGGGCCTGAGGTTAATTGGAAAACACTCCAGGATTGTCACCAGAAGGAAGGTCCAGTCCATCAAGTCCAACTTCTCCAACATTTCCATCCAATGCACAAAGGACATTCTGCTGATGATACTCAACCCAGAAACCCAAACAAAACCCACTAAAAGGTCTCGAATAGTATAACACAAGTTAGAGGAAGGGTGCAAGGTGGTATTAAATATTACTGCTGTTATCCAAGGGTGGGGGAACAAAGTTCGAGGAGGTCCAATGAGATTCAATGAAGTTCAGGGGTGTACGAAGCTCTGCGAAGTGCTTTGAGAAAAGTTCAAAGATATCTGAGAGAGTTTGAGGATGTTTGAGGATGTTTGAGGGGTTTGTAGAGAATGAGAATAGTTTTGACAAATGTTGACGATAGACAATAGTGATGTGGAAAGGTCTCAAGAATGGATAGATGATAGATGATAATTTCGAGAAGCTAATATAGAAAGTTTGAGGAAGTTTGCGGTAACCTGCTAAACTTCAGGACTAAGATGAGAGGCTTGGACTCAAGAGTATTGCTCTTAAATCAGATGATGGATATGAGAGGACGATCCATTCTGTCATTCTAAGTAGCTAGTACAAGGTTATATATGTTTTGAAGAGATGGTACTTAAAAGGAAATAAAACATGAGGACTACATGAGGCAAGATATAAAACAATAAAGAACTTTCCAAATCAGAAAATAAATAAGAAATGATGAGAAGGAAATGTATAGAGTCATGATATATCAAGGATATTTGTCCTATTGATCCAATATATCATCGAAATATCAAAACACCACAATGACATCCTAAAAGCGCATTGTCGTATCTCCTTGTGTCTGGTGGTGCTCGATATGTGATGCACTAACTTGTGTAATGTGTGCTGTGTGTGTCTGAAGGGCAGTGCGATAGGAATATGGTGGCTGAAGGCATTTGAGGTGCTGCAAAGTCATTTGAACTCACTCAGAGTGTTATGAAGTTACTCAAAGGTTGTTCAAAGTTGTTCTGTGAGTCTCGTAGGGGTTAGTAGTGTGTGTGTGACATGTCAAAGCATTTGGAAATGTTCCCAGAGCTTGGAGCACAAGGTGGACGTATCACCGCTCCCCGAAACTGTGGATCAAATCTGTACCCTGATTGAGAGAGCATTTGCTATGGGTGACATCATGGCCAACCTCCTTTGTTCCATAGTGCTCCTGAATTCCCTCAGTGACTACTTCCCCCATGTGCGTTCTATTATTTCCTGAGACATTATGGCATCTACAAAGTCCTCCCCATATACATCGAAGGACATCTGTCGATTCCTGGAAAACAAACAGTCATTAGTTGAGAATGATCAATGCACTGACTCCAAGTCTAACATTGCCCTCACTGCTCACACCAAATCATCGAAATCATCCAGTAATTTACACTGCCCCATATGTTCTGCGTGGATCCATGCGGAGTCCAACCATCTGGTGACCAAAATGAAAAATTACACCCCTTTTGCCATGGAGTCTGCCCCAGTCTGCATGGAGTCTGCATAAGTCTGCATGGACTCCCACCATGTGGTGACCCAAATGAAGAATCCTTTTCCATTTGGCATGGGGTCCACATTAATCTGTGTGGAGTCTGCATTAGTCCACCCAGAGTCCACATAAGTCTGTGCTGAGTCTGCACTTGTCTGTGCTAAATCCAGGTTTAAAGGGTCATTGCATAAACACTACTGACTAGCTTACAGATACAAGGATCAACTACATGTCACTATCATCATCAGTGTCATAGTCACTGGTGTTATCAGAATCAGAGCCACTACTACTATTATTGCCACCAGACCTTTGCTGCTGTTTTGCCATCACCACTCAACTGTGATAAGACAACATTGTATGTAAAAACCAGTTGAAATTCCCAACTGTCATTCTTCTCAAGATTGAATCAAACCCCCCAAGCCATGCATTCAACTGCTCACATGCCTGAGTATTAAATGCATGCTTGTAGTGAGGTGTCCCATCAGCATCACGCTCAACAATTACCAGATTTGGTGCTGAATCATCTGTTGGAGCTGGATTACACCATTTGCAACACAGATAATCTGTTGTGCTATGATTGATATAGTGGTATGAGTCCACTATCATTTGGCTGGTTTTTTGCCAGGTGTCCCAAGTGCCATTTGCAATGCTATGATGAAGAACATGGCAGGCTTTGTCAATACAGATATAAGCTGGCTGTGACTCCTCTGTGGGATATACAGTTTCCAAAAACTGCAGAATGTTCTCTTCAGATTCTGCCTTTGCAAACTTTGCCCAAGCAATTACAACCCCACATGGTGCACAAATTGTTTCAACACAATAGAACCTGCAGGGAGTGAAATAGTTTGAATGTTGTATCTCTGGCATCTCCTCATCATGGTGTTGGATATTTGGTGCTGGAGCTGGCTCCCATGGTAAGCTTTCACCAGGTCTCCGATGATAGGTTGTCTCCTCGGCTCAAAGGCCGATTCACTGTTTTGACCACATTCTAATCACATCGGATAACTCGCACAAGGTCCCAGAAGCAGCGCAACCACTCCCGACCAAGTCTACCGAGCGTGAGCATCATATCGAACACAATCAAACATTGTCAAGGATCGTATCGAACGCGATCGAACATTGTCGAGCATCGTCAAGCATCGAATGCAGTTGAACATTGTCGAGGATTGTATCGAATGCAATCAAACATCATCGAGCATCGCGAGCATTGTATCAAATGCGATTGAACAACATCGAACCTCGAAAAACATTGTTGGACACAGTATTTCTTGTTCGAATGATCTTCAGATGCATGCTGGACACATGGGACACTATATCACGTATATCGAACACATTTCGACCGCATGTGCATGCATACAATCCACTCGAAGCAGTTTCCGATCTTTAAAATCATCGCAACCCCTCGAAAATCATCGCAAAGTCTCGAAACACATTCTTTTAGCCTCGAACTGCTTTGACGAGCAGTTGTTTTATGACTATTTGACGGTCGGTCTGACAGGTGACTTCTAGAGGGCCTCGCAACCTTCCTCTGACTTGTGTTATACCATCTAAAGCCATTTTGTGGGTTTTGTTTGGGTTTCCGGGTTGAGTATCATCCCTGAATCATTCTCCGAAATCCTGACATCTTCTGGCGAGATGAACTTGCATGGAATCTGTTCCAATCTGCCCAGTGTTGCTCACATGCCTGGACCCCACCAATCTTTGGATTGGAACACCCAACCACTTGGCATTTTGCTCCATATTGGGTTTCATGCAAAGCACAAAATACACCACCTCATGCATTTGCAAGTTCAGCAGTGCAATCCCCATATGCACAGCACTAAAAACTTTATATAAGCCACCACATTCAAATGCCAGTACAGGGCACATACTGAAGCGCCAGTTACTATCCCATCAAGGACAACTAATTGAACAAATGCCTTGTCAACCTCCATTTGGTCATCACCACTAGCTGAGCTGCTCTCTGCTGCAGTGTTTGGGCTGGGTATGACATCTGCGGTTGCCTTGTATATTTGTGTGCATTCAGAACATGAATGCTCTCCAGCAACTCTGATAACTCTATTTGCTCCCAAAATCTCAACAGCCTCCTTTGTAACCTCATCAATAGAAAGCCCATCTTGAAGGATGAGATCAATATCTGATGCAGAGGCAATTGAATGCATTGATTCTTGAACAAATGCCTGCCAGACATGATGCCTTGAATTGAACAAGCTGTTTCCTAAAGCTGTTATTCCAGTATTTGGTGTATGCAGCAGCTGAGGCATGGAAGCTGTATAACCCATTCAAAACAGCTTGGGAAAATGATCGATCCACCCATAGCCCCCACCCAACTTTAAGGTATTTTGCAGAATTCAGATATAATCAACTGAATCTGTTTCCCCCCTCATTTTCAACCCCTCGCTCATGATCAGCCATGTATTTTGTGTTGCACACATTGCATAGTCCTGTCAAAACAGGGACATTGTCATGTATAGTGGTGTCTTTGATCAAAGTGACATGTGGAATATCTCGAATAGGAGTGATTTGATGGAGGGAGTGTGACTTACATGCCAGAGTCTGGCATTCCATGGCAATGGGACAAATGACAAGTGCTGGTTGGATTGATTTGTTGGAAATGGGTTGCAATTTGCCTTGATATTGTTCATTGGCATTGTAGGGGTGGAGATGTAAAAGCTTGGCCAAAGAGTCAAGTTTGAGACCCAATGCTATGATTTCCTCCTCCTTGTCCATTCCTTTCTTCACATTTTTCATTTTCAAGGGCCCAACCTTGTGACTATCAACCTGTTTATTTAAGGCATGTGCAAGGGCTTTTGTCCAGCCTGATGCTTGGGCATGGTGCTCCCCCTGACATTTAACATATTGCTGCTGTGCATGCAGATTCAAGAGATCAGGATTTTCTGTCAGGGAAAACAATATGACCAGGGCTGCCAATAAAGTTTGGAGCTGAAGTTTGTGGTGAGGAAGTGGCTGAATAATTTGAAAGGAATGTCTGGAAATGGGGATTCAATGGGGGAGGCCCAAGTAATAGGAAGCAGGGCAATTCCTATCATATAAAGGAGGATTGGTGATGATAAAGCCAAGGTGATTCCTAAAAATAGAGCTGATGATATTGCATGGACAATCTTGAAAACCTGGGTACTAGTGCAAAAAATGACAAACTTGTTCCATAAATTGTGTATTTACAAGCTTACTTTGATTTCTTACTATCACTCTTTCCCTTCTTGTGAATTCTCTTTCCCTTCCCCTTCCCCTTCCCCTTCCCCTTCCCCTTCCCCTTCCCCTTCCCCTTCCCCTTCCCCTTCCCCTTCCCCTTCCCCTTCCCCTTCCCCTTCCCCTTCCCCTTCCCCTTCCCCTTCCCCTTCCCCTTCCCCTTCCCCTTCCCCTTCCCCTTCCCCTTCCCCTTCCCTTTCCCCATCTCCTTTTCCTGCTCCCGCTCCTTTCCTTTGTCCTTTCTCTTTTCCTGCACTTTTGCATTGTCCTTCCTTAAACCCTTTCCCTTTGTCCCCTTGCCCTTATCCTTATAATCTCCATCACTTTCAACCTCCAAAGTTCCTCCATTCTGCAACCATGCTGCCAAGTCCATAAAAGTATAGGCTTCCTTCTTTATCCCCCACAAATCAACATCACAGAGTCGATCCTCATCCTCACTCAACCACGATACCATCTTGTCATGTTCAGCCACCTTGGGAAAATAACACTTGTAGTGAGAATGGAAACATGACTTTGACACAAATAATTCAATAATGTTGGTCTTTGTTGGTCATTGGATCATCCAGGTCTTTGCTTTCACCATTTCTTCATAGGTTTGGAACACAGTAAGAAAAGCCTTGTATTTTTGATATGTGATTGACATCACCCGTACTGGCCAATAAACTTGGTATTCCAAGAATAGTGATGGGCTGCTGTTTAAAAGGAAAAATAGAGGTTGAGGAAGAGGCCAGCAAGAGTGAATCAGAATTCGGAGTTGGAGCAAGAGTTAGTGTCTGATCAGCCACCTAAAAGTGGAGACTCAACAAATAAATTCCTATAAGAGCAATTAAAACTTACAATGAGAAGCTTCAAGGTAAATTGGTGGTTTAAAACCGCCCAATCAACCTCTCCATCTTCTTCAATAACAGACTCATATCGACCTCAGACATTCCAAAGTTCATCCTCATATACAAATACACGCTGATTTTGCTCTAGACTTTGTCTTAAGACCAATTTAAAATTTAAAACTAAAACAACGTACTTTTGACTGGTGAGTATGAGTTTCCAAGCTTCTTGAGGATGGGTGTGAGATGGTTGTTGACCTCATGCTTGAGCACCATATAAGGCTTGGACTCATTGGGATTACCATGCATTGTATAAACATGGACCTTGCCTACAACCTTGCCCTGCTGGTCATCAACATCCATGTGTTCACCAAAATTGTAAACATTTCCAAGTGCATGGCCATGTAAGATGCCACCTGTTGTACGAGATGCTCCATGTTGACCAGGAGGGCTGTGAGGGCTCACCATCACAACATCTGACCTATTTTAAATAAACCAATATATTAAATAAACAAGTATACCTACCATTTGGAGACACTCCATGTCGACCAGGAGGGCTGTGAGGAGGGCTCACCATCGCAACATCTGACCTATTTTAAATAAACCAATATATTAAATAAACAAGTATACCTACCATTTGCTGGCTGGTCACCAACTACGTTGTTCCTGTCATCAGTCATTATAACATCTAATACATGGAGAGGTATACAATACAAATTAAAGATTGAAGATGAGTTACACTTACCTGGGTCAGCTGAAATACTGACAGCGGTGGTGGCCATAGTGTTGGTGGTGGTGTGTGATGCAGTCGGGGTTGGTGGCTGTAGTGGTGGTGGCTGCAGTGCTGGGGACAGAAGTGGTGGGGGCGGTGTCATTGTTGTTGTTGTTGTTGTTGTCACCGTTGTTGTTGTTGTTGCCATTGTTGTTGTTGTTGCTGTTGTTGTTGTTGTAGTTGTTGTTGCCGTTGTTGCCTTGGTTGTTGTTGTTGTCACCATTGGTCTCATTGTTGTCCTCATTGTTGTCCTCATTGTTGTCCTCGTTGTTGTCCTCATTGCCCTGGTTGTTGTTGTTGTTGTTGTTCTCCTCATCCTCATCCTCGTTGTCCTTGTCGCCCTGGTTGTTGTTGTTGTTCTCACTGTCCTCCTTCTCCACCTCATCCTTGTTGTCCTTGTTGTCCTTGTTGTCCTCATTGTCCTCATTGTCCTTGTTGTCCTCATTGTCCTTGTTGTCCTTGTTGTCCATGTTGTCCTTGTTGTCCTCATTGTCCTTGTTGTCCTTGTTGTCCATGTTGTCCATGTTGTCCTCATTGTCCTTGTTGTCCTTGTTGTCCTCATTGTCCTTGTTGTCCTTGTTGTCCTTGTTGTCCTCATTGTCCTTGTTGTCCTTGTTGTCCTTGTTGTCCTTCTTGTTGTTGTTCTTGTTGTTCTCCTCATCATCTGTGGTGGTCGTGCTGGTCATGCTGGTCGTGCTGGTCATCATGGTCTCACTGGTGGGGTCATCCATCTCATTGTCGCCTCCAGTGTTGTTGTCACTTTCATTGTCACTCCCGGCACTGTCATCATGGCGTGGCTCGAGTGTGGTCTTGCGGCATTGCCTCGAGGTTGCCTGAGTGAAGGGAGGGGGGATGGCAGCACCACCGGTCTTGGCTTGCTTTGGGGGGGCAACAGTGATGCCACTGCATTCGAGCAGGGCTTCCATTCTAAATATAACATCATTAGTAAAATTAAAATAAAACAAAAACAAAAAAGAACTGGAAAGGAAATGAAAAGCGAAAGAAAAGAAGAAAAATCACTCACCTGGTGAGATGAGATGGCTCTTGGGCAGCTGCATCCTCAGTGGCTCACATAGTGGAAGTTTTTCGACTACAAAGACTTTGTGAGTGACGGTAAGGGGAGGGCAATGATACATACTTTTTTTTGTTGTTTTTTCCCTTCTTGGGCTTCGGTTCCTCCCCTTTCCTCTTCTTCCCTTTCTCAACCCCCTTTTCTGTTGTGTTCTTGTCTACTTTCTTCTTCTTCTTGGCTTTTGCAGCCTTGGAGTCGACTGTGGAGATGGCACGCTTACAGCCAGCATGGGTCGTCATAGCAGTGGAAGTGGGGGGTGAAGCGGCCCTCTTGTGGCCGCTACAGGTCTTGGAGGTCGAAGAGTGGGTGGAGGGTATATTGGCGGCAAGAGTGTTGGGTTGTGGTGCTGGGAGCGAGGGAGTACATGGTGGGGGATGTAGTGGGATGGTGGGGGAAATTGATGCCATGTCACCACAGTATTACTATTGTTTCAATAATAGAACGTACCTAATAATAGACCTTATCTAATTGGCCTGGCTGACATGACATGTAGCATTGGTTGCAGTACCTTAACAATGGCTGCTTGGTGTAATGGTATTGCGCATCAAAAGTTTCACACATGCTTATAATATCACTGGTTCGAGTCCTGTTTGTTGCATTATTTTGCTAAGCTCAAATGGTCTGTTCGGATGTATGCGGACTGTCCTTGCTGGTCCTTGCTTGTACTTGCTGTCTGATCTCAGATGCGGATGGCCGAAATCTGTGGAATCCGAGTAAAAAGTGTGGAATCTGAGCTAGTCTGTGCGGATCTGTGTGGACTGTCTGCCCCTGTTGCATAACTAAAACTGTTCATTAGATGGGATGTAAATCTATATGGAGTCCATGCAGATCTGTGTGGAGTCCATGCAATTCCACACAGATCTGCGCAGAACATATGGGGCAGTGTAAAGACCTCATATTATCCAACAATTCAAGTTCTCTGAATTCTTGGCATAGTGCACCTGATGCACCTCCAGTGATTTTTTTTGCATCAAAACCTTGCAATATTACTGTTCCAGCTGCAGATGCACTTCTAGACAGAGCAGTATAATATGATTGATGACTCCTGCTACTGTTAATATCTACAACATTAAATAGTCTTGTTTTTCCCTGCGAAGTATAATCAGTCATTGCAAAGTTTGGCAGGGCTTCAACTTGATTGTGTGTTACATTGAGAGTTGTATCATTTGGAAGTACACATTGAGTATTTGTAGTAGTTCTAATTAATGGTACAACATTTATGGGCAAATTGGCCAGTTGAACTGTTTGAGGTGGGTTTGTAAGTTGGACAAACAACACATCAAGAATATGTTGTCCTCTGGAACCTACAGATGATTGCCAATCATAAACTTAATACAAAGTTCAGTTGCACTATTTTGTCTTATAATTACTGGTAAACCATGACACAGAGAAAGTTTTCCAGGAATATTTTTAGAATTAGAACTGGAGGGTTGATCCCATAGTATTTGCTGAACACCAGCAGAAATATGTGGCACTCTCAATTTTCCCAATGATCCAATGTTTTCTTTTTCTTTCTTTCCCCTCTACTATCAGTTGAGCTAATTGTGTCTTCAGAGTAAAAGTCAGTTAGAGTTTGACCTGTCTCCACTGCATATCTTTGACAGCCAAGATTATTGATAACATATTTTGGAAGATTTAATGTGGTTATAATAGACACATTACAGAATTGCTTGTCATTAACAGATGATTGCCCATCCAACTCACTTGAAATACGAGTACGCAAAAAGGCAATATCATCAGCTGTGCAAGCCTTGTAATGCATGTTACACAAAGCTTCTTGTAGTTTGGCATCTTCTACAGTTTGTGTAGTTTGTCGCACGTTCTGACATAATATAACAACTGCCTCATGATCTCGATGGCTTGTAGACTTTCTGCCAATAAAAGGAAGCATTTTCCTGCCCTATAGCTGGAGGCAGTTGGGCAAAATCACCAGCAAATATCATGTTTAGACCCCAAATGGTTGTTCAGCATTGTTCATAACACCTGCTAGTCTTTCACTTATTTTATACATGTCTCTGCAAGAAAGCATTGAAACCTCATCCATAAATATATAACTAACTCCCTGTAATCTCTGCTTTACCTGAGCCAGTTGCATATTTGAAGCATGTTCTGTCATGTCATTAATTCCAAACATATAATGATAAGTTGATCCACCAAGTAAAGCAGCAGCACTTCCTGTTGGGGCAACAACAACAAATTTATGAGATTCATTTTTGTGTTTGAAAAATACAATCAATGCCTTGAAAACCTGGGTTTTTCCAGTCCCACCCATCCCTCCTAAATGCATTTTCAATTGCTCGGATGAAGGATGACATGAGTGGTTAGCTACAATACAGAATGCTCTTTCTTGCTCTGTGTTTAGCTTGAATTCATTGACAATCAAATTTATACCACTTTGCCAATCAGGAGAGTGACACCTTTTATCCATATATTCCTTATCTACTATTACATCGTTAGAGATTGTACCAACACTGTGACCATTAGTGGAACTACATGATATTTCTGATGCATGTTGAATACGTTCTTCAAGAATTTCTTGTCTTTTAGATCCAATTGCTGCATTCCAATCAGATGCTGATTTTATCTCATTGACATGGGTTGCATTTATATGGAGTTTATTCAATGCACTTTCAGGATGAACATCAGTCCAACCAAGTCATATCATAATGTTTTTCATTATAGACATGGATCTTTTCTGATCATGGTACTTTTTGCTTTGTCGGTTGTCAGTTTCAATATCATCCATATTTGTTTGATCTGTAGCAAGTTGATCCAGCTGATCAAGCAGACACTGTTGATTTATTTCTTGCATAAGCAACTCATCTTCCATCCAACCAGGCAAAGCAGTTTCTCCCTTTTTCATTTCTGCAAAGAAATCATCTTTTTGATCAAGGCATTCATATTGAATATTGAAAATTTTCATTAACAAAATTTGCTGTGCAGTAAATTCATGAGAATTGAAGTTTCATCCCAAGAGCACTCTTTTGATTTAAGTGTAGCACCAGTTTGCCAGGGTTTGAACAAAGTCAGCATTGTTATACAATTGTATTCACAGTCACCTTGATCACAGCATGGCAGTGTATGTCCAACAAAATTAGGTATAATATTGTGGTTGGCTGAAATGCAACATAATCCATGACTTTGCACCAAAGGATGTTCAGAAGTAAAATTTAATATAGATTTACTTCCAATGTCAAAAGAGAGGCTGCAGACTTCATCAAGTTCATTTTGAGAAATTTTCTCCTTGAATTGAGCCTCTTCAATATCACTACTATCTTCATCTAACCAATGCTTTTTTGTGGCCTTTGTTGCTGAAGGATATTTGATTCTTTTGCACTGTGCTATCCAGTCAAACAGGGTCATATCTTCCAGTTCAGTTGGGCGATAAATATAATCATATACATTAGACAAACCAATAATTCTACCTCTGTGTTTCATAAGGGCAACTTTTTCAGGAATTTCATCAGTAAGATCTTTGTTCCATGCCTTTCTAACCTCATTGACAAAAGACTGCCAATAAAAGGCCACAAATTCATGGCTTGTATAGTGATCTGGATTGCCAGGTAAATACATACAAATCATAGGTTGTCCCATTTCAGATTTGGCAATCATTAGATTGACCATTTTTGTCATAAGTTTCCTAGCCTTTACATGGCAATGTTCATCACCTCCCAACATTTCAGAGTTCTTGTGAAATACAGATCTGATTGATTCAAATACAACATGTGTTTTTAGGCTCATTTTAGTTATATAATCAGATACAGTAGCACCCCTTTGATTGCAGTACCTGATCTTAGACTAGTGATATCAGTGTTGCAGTGAAATACATATGATATAACAGGAGTAAAAGTGTTAATCCAGGGTTCATTTTTTTTAATATTGAGCACAGCTGTCAATGGATCAACTTGTTAAGACTATAGGTCTAAACTCAGCCTAGTCTTTGTATGTTGCAGTTGGAGGCTTTCCAACTGTATTGGTTCTTGCAGTAAGAGGCTTTCTTACTGTATCGGGTTCTGTTCAGGACTTGGTGCTTCCTAAGTCAATATGGCTATCCATACTCAGAGGCTTTCTGAGTAGACCATTGATTCATGTATCACAGTTGGAGGCTTTCCAACTGTTGAGTTCGAGTTTATCACAGCTAGGGGCTTCCTAAGCTGTCGAGTGTTCTGGTTGAGTCTAAGACCGTTATTTGAATTAGGTCAAGCTAAGGAATACAGGCAGTATTACTGTAGCTTATATATGGTTCAGAGAATGTCTATCGTCCAATCGGAATATGAGATCCTTGTCAAGTAAATATAGAAGGAACAATAGAACAGTAAGCCTCATGCCTAGCATGAGGTGTCCAATGTCATGGAGTGCTGCGGCGCAGCATGTTGAAGAACAATAGCAAATAACCCTCATGCCAAGCATGAGGCATCCGATGTCACAGATCCGATATCAAGGGTCTGATGTCAAGGAGTCCGATGTCATGGAGTCCGACATCACGGAATACTGCAGTGCAGCATGTCGATCGACAGGAGTCAGGTCAGGGGGGGGTGTCTCCATTGGAAGTGAGTCGTGTCATGTAAGAGAGGAAAAATGAAGTGCCCAGTCTTGCGGGTCCAGATAACAAATCGTAACATCACCCTATCTCTATCTTCGAGGTCACTGACTTTGATCAAAATCTCTTTCTCCTCCCTAGTCAGGAGGTGGGGTGGGGTCGTGGGGTTTGAGGGAATCGGTTGGAGTGCAGCAGTGTTCCCAACTCTCTGTGTTCTCCGAGCAGGAGCCTCTTTGCCAGGCTATATCCACTCTCTTCATCGTAGTGGGCATTCTACTGGAGGTCGATCCATAGGGGTCTGCTCACACCTGCCAGTGGCCTCATGCCAGGGCGAAGCCCTGTCCGGTCGATGCAGAAGTCCTCTGAGATGTAGTCTTCCCCGTCTTGCTCTTCCTCAAAACACCACTCTTCATATTGGGTCCTCACCCAGGTGTAGTCTGCCTTTGTGCTCCTCCAGGCAAAGAGGCAGCATTTGGGACAGGTTGAGGACATCCTTCTTATCCAGTCGTCCCTTGTTATCCAGAAAGGAATCCCATGCAGGCATACCCATGAGGGTCTGCCTGGGAGTATGTTCATCAGTGGTCGTTGGTCGATGACCGTTTGCCCAGTCCTTGCTGGGGTTCGTGGTAGGTGCAGTGTTGATGGAGGGGGGAGCATCCTGTGGTTTCTTTGGTTCAGTGGGTGTTTTTGGTCTTGGGGGTTCTACAGCTGTCATCGCTGTTTATATGCCCCTAGGATTGTCTTGGCATGTTTCAGGTTTCCCTCAGGCTCCCATGAGTTCTCCGAGGTCGGGTATCTGACCCACTTCACTAAGAAGTGCATGGTCCTTCCTTTCTTCTTATGTCCAATGATCGCTTCCACTTCATATTCTGATTTGCCTTCTATCAGATCAGGCGGCGGTTCTGGGAAGTTCGGTCCATGTGTCTCAGTTTCTTCATATGGGGAAAGGAGCGCCGCGTAGAACACCGGGTGTATCTTCCATTGTTCTGGTAACTTCAGTTGGTAGGAGAGTGGGCTCAGGACCTCCTCAATAGAGAATGGTCCTTCTCTTTTCGGTGCGAGCTTCTTTGTTTGGTGCATTGTTCTGAGGTTCTTTGCTTCTAGCCACACTCTGTCTCCTTCTTTGAATGGGGTGAAGTGCCTTGTCGTCCTTTCCGCCATCATTTGTCTGGCCAACTTGTGAGTTGCCTTCGCTTTGTCTTGGGCCCATTGCAGTGCAACTATTCATTTTTCTATGGCTGGTATGTTCGTCTTCAGGTAGGGGAGTGGGATCGCCTTGGGCTCATAGCCCATCATGAGGTAGAATGGGGAGTTCTTCTGTACAGAGTGCGTCCTCTGGTTGTGTTTGAACTCTGCAGTCGGGAGGAGGTGCTTCCAGTTCTCCTGGTTGTTCGAGCAGAAGATCCATAAGTATGTTTCCACTTCCTGGTTCACCTGTTCTGTCTCCCCGTCGGTCTGGGGGTGGTACACTGTGCTCATTGCCAGCTTGATTCTGAGCAGTCTTCCTAGCTCCTGGAACAGCTGCGAGGCAAATGTGGGATCTCTGTCAGAGATGATCTTGTCTGGGAGGCCAAATCATTTGTAGACATTGTCTAGGTAGAGGGTGGCCGCTCCCAATGCATCTATTGTTTTCCTGCAAGGGATAAAAATTACCCCCTTTGTAAGCCCATGGTCTACCATGACCATGAGTGCATCATAACTGTCGGACTCTGGCAAGTCAGTTATAAAATCTGTCATCACCATCACAAATGGTCTCGTTGCTTCAGATTTGATCGGTTGCAGTGGGGGTGTTGTCGGGTGGGTATTGACCTTCATTTGCTGGCATGTGGCACATGCAGCGACATAGTTCTTGATGTATGTCATCATTCCTGGCCACCAGTAGTCCCTCCTGATCATTTCGGTAGTCTGCCATTGTCCCGGGTGTCCGCTGGTTACTCCTTCATGGTACTTTTGCACCAGCTTCTTCTGTAGATCTCCATTGTCTGGGACATAGCATCTGTCTTGGAAAAATAGAAGGCCATCCTCTATTTTCCAATCTTCCAGTGCCGACTTTATCGGTGGCATTCCCTTGGTCTTTAGCGCCTCAATTGTGCTTTTCACCAGGTCGTCTTTCATGATACTCCCTGTGAGTAAATCATGCAGTTCAGTATCAATGAATTTCACAAATACTGTTTCTGGCAGCATCATGATGTCTTCATTATCGTTGTCTTCTTCTGGTATGTGATCCGCTCTCCGTGATAATGTGTCGCTCTGTACCATCTGTGATCCGGGCACATGGACAATTTGCAAGTCGAATTCCGATAGGAATAGGCTCCATCTTGCCTGTCGTCTGTTCAGTTTCTGTGCTGTTTGGAAGTACGTCAAGTTCTTGTGGTCCGACAGGATTACCACTGGGTGTTCTGAACCCATTGAGTGATGTCTCCAGGTCTCTAGCGATTGTATTATCGCTAGTAACTCCCTGTCGTAGATCTCGTAGTTCCGTTCCGTTGGTGTTAGCGCATGCAATATATATCCACATGGGTGCCAGTCCCCATTCGTATCCCTCTGTCTCAGCACTCCTCCTGTTGCATGTTTTGAGGCATCTGATTCGATCGTGAATGGTTTCGTTGGGTCTGGCATTAGCAGTACCGGTGCTTCTGCAAATTTCCTTTTCAGCATTTGAAAGGCCTGTTCGCATTCCTTTGTCCAGTCAAACACTTTGTTCTTCTTTGTCAGTTCATTGAGCGGTCTGCTTGTCTCCGCAAAATGTCCAATGAATTTCCTGTAGAAATTCCTGAATCCCAGGAAAGATCTGACTGCTTTTATGTTTGTCGGGGTTGGCCAATCTTGTATACCTGCCAGTTTCGTGTTGTCCATGGCAATTTCGTTGAGTCGGATGATTAGACCCAAGAATTCCACTTCGTGGATGTCAAACTTGCATTTCTCCGGTTTCAGGTATAGGTCGTTCTCTGCCAGTCTTTGCAGTACCCTCTTCATCCTTTCCTGGTGTTCGTTCTGATCCTTGGAGAATATCAGGATGTCGTCCATGTAAAGCACGAGCCATCCTTCTCCAATCATGTCACAGAATAACTCATTCATCATCGCCTGGAAGGTCGCCAGTGAGTTGCATAATCCAAAGAACATCACTGTTGGTTCGAACAGCCCTCGATTCATCTTGAAGGCTGCCTTCCATTGGTCTCTGTCCTTGATTCTGACATTGTGATATCCCCACCGGATGTCCAGTTTTGTAAACCACCTCACCCCTCTTAGTTTGTCCAACAGGTCTCCTACCAGTGGCAGCGGGTAGGTGTTCTTGATCATTCCATTATTCAAGTACCTGTAATCTTGACAGGGCCATAGCGCATCCGAATCCTTCTTTGCAACGAAGAAGAATGGCGACGCCATGGGTGATTTCGATGGTCGAATGTATCCTTTCTTCAGGCTCTCGTCGAGAAACTTGTCAAGTTTCTTTTGTTCTGCCGGTGACAACGGGTAAACCCTGCACTCTTTTGCCATAAAGTCCATTTTCAGTTTGATCACGTGATCCCAGGGTCTTGATTCTGGGAATCTCTCCGATGCTTCTTTTTCAAATATCTGCCGGTACTCCCTGTACTGTTCAGGGAGTAGTTTGTCCAGGGTCCTTTGTTCGGGTTCTCCTTCCTTCTTGTGTGTTAGGTGTTGTGAGACTGATGTCTTTGCCCTGATCCAGATATTTTGTCCATAAGCATATCGCGGTGATCCTTTTGCCTTTATGATCCAAGAGATTGTCTTCATTGTCTGAGAATACCCATATCTTGGTTCGTCATATTCCTCCATCAGCGGTGTCTTAGCTGGTTTGAATATTCCGACGACGGGTTCTCCTCGGATGTAGGCGACAAGTAGCTCGTCATCCTCAATCCTCAGTTCGGGTGTCTCTTTTGGTTGTTCCATTGCCTGTTCCATTGCCTGTTCGTGGTTTGCCTGTGCTGATTTTTCCTTCCCAGTGTCTTCTTCGTCTTGTGGCCCAATGGGCTCCGCATCTTGAAGAGTCGTGATTGCGATCTCTTCATCGTCTATTTCTTCAATCATCACCTTTCTTGTCTCGATGGGCATCTTGATTCTTCTTGGTTCAGCATGGAGGGCTCCCCCCATTAATCTTGCCTTGGTGGCAATTCTTTGGCAATCCATTCGCTGCTCTTCATTCGTCAGTTTCTCTTTCTTCAGGGTAATCTTTTCCCTATGTTTCACGACTATTCAGGCCAATGCCAGTCGTCTTTCTTCTTTCTTGGCGGCCAGTTTCTCTAGCTCTCTGGTGGCTACCTTTTTCCATCGTGCTTGTTCTTCCTCAGCAGTCTTCTTCTTGAGGGCGAGCCTTTCTTGATCTCTAGCAATGATGCCTTGGCACCATGCCTGTCGTTCTTCTTTTGTCATGTCAAGGGGGTTCTTCTTATTTTTGGTTCCCCTTTGGCGCCATGACAGAGGTTTGTCATCGGATTTCTCCATTCACATCCTTCTGATGAGGGTTTTCCCTTTCCCAAATGAGAATTCTGGGTGGGTATGGTCAGTCGTTTGGAATTGGAAGGTTCCAATTCTCCAGTCGATCACTGGGTTGATTGTTCTGAGCCATGGCAGACCCAGGATAACTGATTCTTTCCCTAATCCTGCAATGAGGAAGGTTGTTGGGAACAATCTTCCATTGATCATTAAGAATCCTTTGGTGTAGTGGGAGATCTCCCCTTTCTTGTTTGGGATTCCATCTACGTTCTTGACCCTGATTGTCCTTTCCAGGGGGTGTAGTTTGAATCTGCTGCTTTTTGCGAATTTGTGGTTCATGAATATTCCTCCTGCTCCTGAGTTGAGTAGGGCTTTGGTTTCAACAGCTTTCCCTCTGCCTGCTCCTAGCACTTTGATATCTAAATGCATAGATTGATTCTTCAAAGTGGCTAGTAGTACAGAGCAGACAGAGAGTTTGGTGGTACCTGGCATTGAGGCAGGCCACCTCTTTAAAAACCCTCATCCCCTATTGAGGCGAGAGCCTTCTCCTTTCCTTCTTCATCAAGTTCTTTCATGATCGCTCGGATCTTCGAGTAGGCTTCTCTGCCTTTGTTCTTTGGGAAAGGCCGGTCCTCGGTCCTTGTCTCCCCTTTCTTATGTTCGGTTGCTCTGTATCCTGGTTGGTGGCACACGAAGCATAATCCCTTCTTCATGTGCTCGATCCTCTCTGTGTTGGAGAGTCGGTTGATCTTGAGCGGGCCTTCTTTTGTCTTGGAGTTGGGTAGCCTTCTTGCCAAGGCTTCCTGTGCTCTCCCGGTTATAGCCTTTGCTCTCCTCCATTGCCCATCATACTTGGAGGCAGCATTGATCATCCCTTCTAGGGTCATGGGGATCATTTCCATGTTAAAAACTCTTTCAAGGAGCCTGGGGTTTAACCCATCCATGAAGAGTTCAATGAGGGCAGTGTCATCATGGATTCCTGCCTTCTCTCGCAGGATTCGGAACTGCGCAATGTAGTCCTCCAGGTCCTGTCCCTGCTTTAGTGTCTTCATCTCTGTTCTGGCCCTGCCAGCTTCATCGATTGGGGTGAATGCTGTCTTGAGTGTCGTCCCGAAGGTTGACCATGTTCCTAGGTCTTCCTTTTCTGCCCATGTCTGTGCCCAGGGCGCGGCGGTTCCTCCATTCATGAAGGATAGTGCGAAGATAATTTTCTTCTCGTCAGTGTCGTAGATTCCATGGTTCACTCTCAGATAGAGTTTCACTTCTTGTAAGAACTTCGCAGTTCTCGTTCGATCCCCTGTGAAGTCAGAGGGGGTTCAGATTCTAATCTCCTTGGTAGATGCAGTGGGTTCGGTAGACATGTTGGCATTGTCATTGGATAGGGAGAATGGATCTTGTTCTGGGGTTTCTTCTTTATCAAAGGATCTAAAATCCTCTTCGTCGAGGTATTGGGGTTCTTTGTCACTGGTTCTCCTTGAGAACCACTTCTGTGCTGGTTCCGAGTATCGTACTAGTCGACCCTGGTATCTATCCCACGGGGTTCTTCCTGATGATGATGCTCCAGTTGGAGGTCTGTCTGGGCTTTGTCTGAAAGACGTTGTGTCTGCACCTAGGTAGGTGGACTTCATAGATCAGTTTGACCTTTTGTTAAGACTATAGGTCTCAGCTCAGCCTAGTCTTCATATGTTGCAGTTGGAGGCTTTCCAACTGTATCGGTTCTTGCAGTAAGAGGCTTTCTTACTGTATCGGGTTCTGTTTGGGACTTGGTGCTTCCTAAGTCAATATGGCTATCCATACTCAGAGGCTTTCTGAGTAGACTGTTGATTCATGTATCACAGTTGGAGGCTTTCCAACTGTCAAGTTTGAGTTTATCACAGCTAGGGGCTTCCTAAGCTGTCGAGTGTTCTGGTTGAGTCTAAGACCATTATTTGAATTAGGTCAAGCTAAGGAATACAGGCAGTATTACTGTAGCTTATATATGGTTCAGAGAATGTCTATCGTCCAATCGGAATATGAGATCCTTGTCAAGTAAATATAGAAGGAACAATAGAACAGTAAGCCTCATGCCTAGCATGAGGTGTCTGATGTCATGGAGTGCTGCAGCACAGCATGTCGAAGAACAATAGCAAATAACCCTCATGCCAAGCATGAGGCGTCCGATGTCACAGATCCGATATCAAGGGTCCGATGTCAAGGAGTCCGATGTCATGGAATACTGCGGTCCAGCATGTCGATCGACAGGAGTCAGGTCAGGGGGGGGTGTCTCCATCGGAAGTGAGTTGTGTCGTGTAAGAGAGGAAAAATGAAGTGCCCAGTCTTGTGGGTCCAGATAACAAATCGTAACACAACTTCAGTTACTCTGAAACTTGCACATGGGAAACAAGCTTTACACTTACCCCATACATTGTCAAGACATCCCTTGTATGGCTGGGCTTTATTTTGTGTACCATCTTTATTGATATTTGTACTACAAGAATGTATATTTGATTTTGATATAATATCATCAACAATACAAGTAATCTTTTCCCACCAAGTATTCAAACCTTTACATTTATCACAGACTTTACAATTATTTTTGCATGGCTCAGGAGGTGGTGTTGGTAAAGTCTCTGTTGGATGAAGATAACCAGGGGTGTTAGAATTCTGTGATATATTAGACAGCACATCTTCTTATTTTCCTGTAATAAATTCACCTTGGCAACAGCTTTCCAAATATTCTACCATTTGTCATTGAAAATCTAGTTCAGGGTTCATAATATGTTCTCTTATATCATCAGGAGTAAGTCCACCCTTGATCCAAAGCAAAAGATGTATATGAAGTGTGGCCTTGCTGCTCTACTGTTCCATAATAAGCAGATGTATCTCCAAATAATCCATGATGGTTAGAATCAACCCCAAGCACATGCTTGATAAAACTTTGAACCATAAAGTAGAAATGTGCACAAGCTACAGGGTTTCTTGCAATGAGATGGTAATGATCATCTGGAATCATCATTTTAGGGTTAAAGCTGACCTTCATTTCCTGCATAATATAAAGATATAGGATTTTTTACATCAGCAGGCGAAAGAGTAATATACCATAGTGGTGCACCTTTAAAAGCTACTAAAGACCATATCTCATTTTGCATGTATTTTTTTGCAGTTACTGATCCTGATACTTTACCCCCAATATGGTCAAGGTCACGAATAACTTGAAAGCAATCGATTTCTTCTTGGTTTGCAGGTTTTACAATATCTTCTTTAGACATTCTATCTGCAATGTTAGCAAGAACATCTTGATTGACATTTAGCAAATGTTCAGTAACATCATCAAATTTCTTTGTTTCAGCCAGAAGAAATCCACCTGTAGTTGAAGCCTTAATTTGTTCATGACTAAAGGCAACAAAGGGAAAGTATATATCTGTTTGAAAACACTTGTCATGATACATCAGTAAATGTCTCTTATGTTCTTTATCAGACAATGCAGTTGAGCCAATACCTCCATGGCCATATGGGAAAAGCCATGGAAATATCTGAGGATAAAGACCTGGATTCTGATAAATTGATTCTAAATGAGCACTACGTCCAACTGCAAGTACTTTTCCCTTATTTTCCCAGTGTCACAAAGCTATTGCCTTTTGAGCATCTACAGATTTAGTATCCAGTTGGGCACCAGTTAATCCATGTACAATAAAAGGACAATCTCCTTGAGAAACACCGTCATCAGTATTCTTGTCAAATACACTCATTCCTTCAGACACTTTATTTGAAGCTTCCTGATGATATTCAATAGATACAGGTGGAGAATCCTCAGAATATCTTGCAAGATTGTCATATAATATTTGTAAATCACTATAGTCAACATGATTCAACTTCAACCACTCAAGTGCCTTAGCTACATAGTTTTGCCTGACAAGAAGTGGAGTTCATGAAAGATCTTGTTCAGTAGGTTTTAAAGGGCCAGTAAACAATATTGCTAATACATTATCTAATTCTTCAATCGGTGGAGGTAAGATATTGTATACTTTTGGCACAGATGATTCAAATGCAATGACATTGGCAACCATCTTTCTCATACCACTTGATCCAACTTTTACAAATAAACAGTTGTGGTGTATACGTGCAACTAGCAACTTTTCAATAAAGTTAAGCTGTGACAGAACCTTTGGAACTTGTCCAAGCCACAAATTGTTTGCTAATGCAAGTTGGGGCACTTATACTTTGACAGCATTTATCACATATTTGATTGCATTTATAATAAAGAACAGGACCTTTAAATTCAGTCACCTTCTGAGTCAAAGAGGTGCATTCGACTCAGGTAACACCATGTGCTTCCAGAATGCCAAGCATGCCCTTTATGCCTTTTAAATGACTTAGTTGCATAACTGGCACTAACTCCCCACATACTGCACAACCTGCCTCTTCCAAACTTGATGGCTTTGAGGAGTTACACCAGTCTGTAATAATAGCATGGCTCAACTGTTTGGCTAATGGAATTGGAGGAAATACTGTTGCATCAACCTGACTGGCTTCTTGATATTTCAGCCTGTTTTTTTTTCCAATCTCAATACCTTGGCAGAATTACTTTCATTTTTCTGTCTGTCTTGTCGTGTTTTGTTGCGATTGTTCCTTTGCTCATTTGTTTCCTTTTCAGAATACTTTGCTACAGCTATTCTGTGATTTTTAACTGAATTTTCAAGCACTCCAATGAAAACAATTGTATACATGTTGCAACTTATACAATTGTGATTTTCAAATGCCTGTAACATTTGCTCTTTTGGAACATGGGAATGCAGGACTATTTTATGAATGCGTGCAATTTTGTACAATGCTTGAATTGGCACATGGGATATGACATCCATAAAGGGCATGTTAACATGCACAAAGTTATCTTGTACAGGATATTTGGCACATCCAACATCATCAACATGGTCTATGTATCAAAAATAAGTTTCAGGAGATACTTTGTCATTGTCTCCTGTAATATAGGGAGCTATAGCTGAGTAAGGTAATAGATAGGGTCTACCTCCCCCTGTTGGTAAACTCTCTGGATCACATGCAAAGAGACCAGACTGTGATTGTGGACGTAAACTGGACAAGTATTTAGGTGGCAAGTTTCTGTACTGGTATTGGGTGACCTGACACATGCTTCTACCTGTTACCAGGATGATAAGTGCAGAAACCATGATGCTGACAGGAATGAGCCATGGTGCATTGTGTGTACAAGACAGCAGTTTCCCCTGGCAATGAAGATTGGCAACAAATGCAGCACCAGAATGATGCTGAGCGGTATTGCATGATATAATTGGCTGAGGTATAAACAATGATTGCAATTGAGCAACATAGTCATGTCGGAACATACAATTGTGGGATAGTCATAAAAACAACAAGCGGCAATTCATTGCAACATGTTGAGCAGGAGCAATATACATGTACATAAGCACACCATAGAAGGTGGAATGATAATAATATGTACAGGGACCAAACTGATTTATCAAAAGCCCATGGACAATTGCAATGACACCATCTACAAAATAAATGAACAAAGTTGTATAATTGATGCAAAAATGAATAATAATAGGTCATGAATGCTGACTTCACCACACATTCTTTTGCAGTGCAGTCAATCATCTGATCAGGCAGTAAAAATATTTCAACATATTCATGTGGTTGCACATGCAATTCACAATAGTAGACAGTCAATGCTGAGCATTCTGCATGACGAACCAACAGCACCGAATTAAAGGTGTTCCAATAGTATTGCTAGGTAACACAAGGCACAATCAGTGGCCACATCACACTTTATGAAAATTCACGTATGAAGTATCTATTTTCCATCAATGTTGAGCATTCGGCACAAAAAGCAAGTTCAACCACCAGCATTAAACTGTTCAAATAGTACAGCTAAACAAAAGAAATGGGCAATCAGTAGTTACATCACAACACGAAAGTCTACATACAGGGTATGTATTTTCCCTCAATGCTGAGAATTCAGCATAACAAACTACCAAGGGTGTTGACCTGGAGGTGTTCAAATTGTACTCTTAAACAATGCACCAGGAAACATGCGACAATCAGTAGTTGCATCGCAACATGAACATACACATACAGGGAACATATTTTCCATGGATGCTGAACATTCAGCATGACAATCCATCAAGGGTATCAACCCGGAAGCATTCAAATTGTATTTCTAAATAAGACATGAGGAAAAAAGGGATAATCATTACTTGCATCGTGCACAATACAAAAACCTGCATACAGAGTATGAATTTTCCAAGAAGCAACATGCAATAGATGGAAGGAAAGGTACAGCAAAAACATACAGGACAAGGGACACAGCGGTGTATATCGATTGGATATGCATGATAGCAAGATTTGTGAGATGACTACGATGATTCGGAAGAATCAACAAGTAAACACATGATTTTGGTAAATATGTTTTGTCTCCTTCATTGTTTACATTTGCATCTACATTTACACAGGTGCATCTGCATTCCCAGCAGGCTCATTGATAGTAAGGCAAGGTTTTATGAACCCACACATGTATTGACAAAAGGCTTTGATAGGTAGAGGGATGCAAGTTGTAACCGTTGCAATACCTCTACCCTTGCCTGAGTACGGCAGGTATTGCAGGTACAACAGGTCGCCAAATATGCTGAGTATTCTTTATTGTTCCTTTAAACTAACTACATTATTCTTTTTAGTATTCTCTCCCTCACAACACGCCTGTACCCTTATCCCCATCCAAACAGGATGTGAGGCTGGTTGGAAGGGGTGAGATGATGATGGGGAGGTGGGACAATGATGGGGAGGCACCAGGAAGCTTGTGCAGTGGGAATGCCATGAGGTACACAATTCCATAATACCTAATGACTCCCACTGACCACAAGAACTCCATCACCTCCCATGGTGGCAGGAAGATGCCACACCTGACCCAGCCCTCACATCCACCGCTGTGAGCCTCTCCCTCACAAGGTGGATATAGAAAGTTAACAGCACCCCCACGATGACCGATATTGCACCCGCCCCCATGCCTTCAAGCAACTGCTCGTTGGGTGGATGGTGGGTGCTACCAGATAATGATGCCAACAACAATGGGAACAACTGGATGTAGAAAAGCCCTAGCACCACTGAGCACCACAAATAATGACACCGTGTCCACCCCCAGCAATGAACGCTGAAGCAATGACCACACTCCAGCTCTTCTCTAATTCTGTGAACAACAATGGAGCAACTGGCTCGACCTAGCACCCCCCTTTTCCATGCAAGCAATGGCTTACAGCGGCAGTGGTGGGTGCTACTGGGCCACAACCTCAGGTGCAACAAGTACAGGGCTAACTACTGGGGCAAGTATAAAGGTGAGGGCAGGGACGGCTACCGAAGATGAGAACAGGGACGAGGGTGGATAAAGAGTGCTAACGAGGCTGGCAAACAATGGTGGATGATGAATACCCATGCACATTATCTGCCAGGTTCCCTAACATTCAGGTACTCACACACATGAATCAGTCTCAGCCCAATAGAAATTACTTCGACACCCTTCCTTCAAGAATATACGAATCCATTAACTACTGATAACACAAGAAATTACACTCAATATTATGGTATTAGAAAAAGTACAGACTGAGAACTCAGAATAGAACTCAATTCTTGACAAACAGCATAAATGAACCTGGAATTTGAATGGAGGGACAAATATAGAAAAGAGTTTGGAAAAATATAGAACTAAAGGCTGTGATGACCTGTGCATTTCGAATCCCGACTGCAGATCGCTGCTATAATAGATATCAGGATGTTGAAATCATTCGCAGAAGCTGAGGATAAAGACCGAGTTCTCAATACTGAGGACTCAGAATAGACATGTTTATCTTCTGTATAACACTCCCATAGTTCTCCCATAGTTCTCCCATAGTTCTACTGTACTCAGTGCATCAGGAAAACTCCAAGTACTTTGACTTTTTGAAACTTTGACTTTTCAGTACTTTTGTAACTTTGACTTTGAGCTTTTGATCCTTTGGAGACTTTTCCTTTTTGGGCTTTTCCTTTTCAGCAACTTTCAGACTTTCACTTTTGGCATGAGGCCTTTTCAGAGTTCTTTTCATCTTTCCGACTCTTTTGGTTTCTCAGTCATCAAGTTATGAGTCCAAGGTATGAGGACTCGTCTTTTTAACTCGACCAACCACCCACCAAAAGTGATACATTGAGTCTGATGGCTGCTTGGCAGGCTTCGGAGTTTCAAGTCTTTCTGAATGCAGGCTTATATTTTGAAGTCAGTCAAACTCAGCCCCTTACATATTTTCACATTCAGTGGGTTTTTTACTGACATGCGGATTTTGAACAAAAAAGGAAACTGTCACATTGAGTCACACTTCCTCAACAATGCTCAGCAATGCAATGTATGGCTGCAAATGAGTTGTTTGTTGGGCCTAAGTGTCATGTTCTTCTCTTCTTTTCTCTTCTCTTCTCTGTTCAACTAATGAATGTTTTGTTTTGATATTTAGGTTCTATTACCATGAGACAGCACCAAGACAGCAGACCTACATCCGTGCCACTGCTGCAAGTATCTGCTCACAGGGTGGATAATGGATCAGGACAATGATGGGGACAACTTGGCCCAGTGATGAGGATGAACGGCAAGGCGCAGATGATGATGACCGCCACCAGCACCCACCTACCAGACCCCTGCTGCTGCAAGCAGCTGCTCACAGGTTGGACATCGAAGATGGTGAGAGGGCACCACAATGACAGGGCTGGGGGGGAAACAACAATGAGAATGACACCGACAATGAGAGGATGGAGAACAACAGAGGGACAATGACCACAATGAAGACAGCCTCTGCGAGCAGGGTGATGAGCTGACAGGGACAAGCCGATGGCAAGGAGAACAGTGCAAATGGGGAAAGACCAACAACAGGGGAACAATAGCAGAGGATGACTGCAGCGATCATGAGGAGACACCCACAAAGTGACAGCCATGAACGATTATGGCGATGGCGACCACAGATACCACCATAGCAGGCGACAGCAACTATCATGCCCACCCACCTCCCATGGATCACTTCTAGTAAATGCATAGCTTATATCCAACATCCTCTTGTACTCCATATTAACCATCCTTCGTATTATATTTTTATTTTATTGAAAGTACTGCCACAAGTTCCCATGCCTCAGCAACAGAATCAATGATGATGGGAACACCACTGTACTCCATCATGGTTATCCAAGGGTCTAAAAAGTGTCGGTATATGATATTTTACTATATTAGATTATATTTGTTGTTGAATTTTGTCAGGAGGTTGGGAGATGAGTAAAAGTCAGACGATGGCATTGAAATGGTCAAAGTTGTGCTAAAGTTACTACCAAGTTACTACACATGTATACATACTACATATACAAATGTCACTGACTTCCTCACAAGATTGCAAAATTTCATCTTCTTGTTTAGTGGTCCCTTACTGCTATTACACCAATGTCATTTACCTGGCTGTGGTCTCCTCAGGCTAGCATCGGCATGGGTTTAGGGTTATGGGATTGTATCTTGGCAGCTTCTGGATGGCAATGAACTTATTACATGCTCTGAATGCCCTTTGAATGATAGGAAAGGTGTGTGCTCCATACTGAGTCATTCTCACATCTGCTGATGGGAGACCCATGCACTGGTGAGCCAGGAGCTTCCTCCCATGCCATAAGACATATTAACCTTTGTTCTACTTTACCATTAGACCTATAATTCGAAAAAAGCGAACATTTTGGTGCCATGGATGTCACAGGGTAAGTATGTCTCCTCCTGACCTATTATGTGCTCTTCTGCTCACTCTGACTGCTACAGAGCTATTTATGGGTCTCTAATACTGTTTAGTATGACTATTTAATGGTATGTCTATTCGCATTTTGGAAGGGCAAGGCCCAGGAATGCAGGTAAGTCACCATAAGTGATAATCTCTCCCCCTCCCCATATAGCTGCCCTGACACCCAACCCATGCTCCCCAGTTCTCCCAATCTCATTCCCTACCCCTCAGTACATGCTAGTACCCATCCACATAACCCCCCATTGTGGTAGAGGATCTACAAGGTCAGTAGACAGTACCCACTCTCGTCATCCTTGTCAATTCTCTTTCTTTCACACCTGCCCTACTCATGTAGAACTATCCCAGTCATGTATATAGCTATACATATGATTATCTATCACTGTACATATAGTAGACCCCCTTCTCCTCCCCTGATCAGGGGAGCAAGCTTACTGCAGGCTGAATATAGGTAGAAAAGTGGAAATAACTGTTAATAAACACTCTATACACACCATTAAGTGTTGTCTATCAAAAAAAGCGAAGGGAAAGGGTCCAGAATGAATGGAACAGTGTGCTCATTGTCAGGAATGACAAGTGCAACACATCACAGTAACATTGATGGCAATGTTGGAGGGAGCCGAATTGTCCATCATGATGAAGTGATAACTCAATAAGGAAATCCATTGATGGCTGTAATGGACAGTGATCAACATTTGTGGAGCAACCAGCACAAGGGGCAGCATATTTTTAGCTACAGCGGTAGTTGCCCAAGGTGGGTATATGTTGGATATATGCTATGGACAGTAACCTATTTTGGAAAGGGGAGGAGTTCGCAACATTTTGCAAACCCAGATTTGACCCAGATACCTTGTGACTAGACCATAGTTGAAAGGTCATGCACTTGAACACATGTCACCAAAATATGTTTTTTGATCCTTACATATCGATTTGCTGAGTTGAGGGCTGCAATAGTGACACAACATGAAAAAAGGGAAAGGAAAATGAAATAAATAAAAAATGAAATAAAAATATATTTCCATGAAATTTGAGAAACATATTCTATGGCAAACATAACAACTGCCCAATTGATGGAAGACAGAACATAGAAGAACTGTCAACAAAGAACAGAACACTCGATCATTCATCACATAGTAATGTCTATTTTAAGAACAGAGAAACTACTGCTCCCCGATCATAATTCAGGAACAGGTGATGGATTGATCGACAGGAAGAACCCCATATATAAAAGGATTCATTGTAGCGGGGGGGGGGGCAACAATATGGTGAGTGGGAATGCACCCAACCAGCAAGGGGCTGCCAGGAACCGTGCACCATAATCTGAACATCACATGGATTCAGTATATATCATGCAGACCTGTAATTACTGTCCTACATGTACCATGCTATAACCTGTCACTCCAGTACTTTGATGTATGAAATGGACATAATTGCCTGTTGCATGTTGGTTGGTAGTGCATTGCTTGGGGACATCCGGATTACCATCTGACTCTGCATGGGATTCATCATTGCCATGGCAGTATGTTGATATTTGTGACTTGTCACAGTTACCTTGAACTTGAACAATGACTCAGAGCAAGCCAACAAGGCTGCATCTCATAGCTCTAGACTTCCAGTGCCAGTGCCAATCAGAGGCCGCCTCCAGTAACCACCTCAATGTCCACTGCTCATTTCATCATGAAGAGGGAAACAGGTGAGTTGGTCAACTTCCATTTTTACATTACAAGATTCTTCCATAACATGGTTATTGGCCACCACCTTGACTGTGTTCCATCTGCAATGTGGATATTGGTCACTACCTTGACTATATTGCAGGTGATTTTTATTTATTTTTACATTAGAAGTATTTTCCATAATGTGGTTATTGGCCACTGCTTTGTCTTCTCTCAATAGATCAGACTCAGATTACCTCTTTCCTACCCCCACCATCATGGTGATCACTTCCTACACCAAATCATTGTCGACACAAGCCCTCATCACCACAATGAGGCATTCATCCTTCCAGGGTGTGATGTAGTTGCATCCCCCTAATGCTCGCCAGCAAAGCATTCACATGTTTTTCCCATGTCCTAAATGCAGCAGAGTTTGCCCTGAAATATGTAGGGTGACCATTCTGCTATGATCCTTCAAACTCAATGCTGAACTGTTTGTAGAGGTTGATATTGTTCATCATCTGTAGAAGATCATGCGAACAGGGGCTGGTATGACAAATGGACACCCAGTTCTCATGGACTGCCTGTTCTTCTGCCACTGAGGGCCTGTCATCAAGAGCATTGTGGATGATTTTTAAGACTAGCTCTGGTGGGAGCAGTAGTGGCATTGGCAGGACACTTGTGCCCTCATACCTTGCATGTTGCATTATTATGTCTGCTTGTTCAAACTCGAGGGTTACATCACCTTCCCTTTGGCCATTGCTTCTTTTCTGTGGTGTCTGCTACACCCATGGCATTGAAAATGACTTCTTTACCCCAATTAGTTGTACCCTATCCCTTCATTTTACAGTTGCTAGTCTCGTGCATTTTTCTGTTTGTTCTTCTTGCTCAACACCACACATTGCCTATGTCTGACAGGCTAATGGCTCTGAAGTAATCCTGTCTCGGTCTCTGGTTTTGGTTTTCTCATTCTGTGCTTGCATTACAGATCTCTTAAGTGCAAGATGTCCATCTCTGAGTTTCTGGACGATATTGGGTGGCTTTTTAATGTTGCTGTCTGTCTCCTCGCTGATGCTTCCTTCGATTATCAGTAAACATTACCCACCTATGCAAAAGACTGTTGTATCTTTGTCCATTATTGTGAATGACCAGTACCCAAAGCTGTGCATATTTCATCCTATTTAACTTTGTTCTGCTGTCCAAGTTCATGTTTGTACATGCAGAGCTTGTTGTGCCTCATCTGTAGATGCATCTTATCCAAGTTCACTGGATATGTATGTTGTGTTTTGTTGTCTCAGTTTCTGTATTGCTCAGACTGTCACTATGCGACTCAGAACCCCATACTCTGATTCCCCTGTCGACTATGGGACCTTATGTGAATTGAGCTCAGACATTGATCTACCCGATGTTGCAATGTAGATTCTATCCTCTTCTTTGTGTTCTTTGCCATATCTTCTGAAATGCATGTCATCCTTCTTGCACAAACCCCTGGTCAAACCAGGGCCCTGTCCTCTAACCTCACTGGGGCCTCATGTGAGTTGAGTTCGGACCTGGATATGCCTGAGATCTCAATGCATGTCTTGTCCTTTTAATTGTTGTGTCTGGTTGTATTGACTGGAAAATGATTGATAGCATTCTTGAGCATTCCCCAATTCGTATGGCTGCTGTTTCCAAAAAAGAGAAAGGTTCATCATCGAGGTATGTTGCATATATGTATAAAAGCTATGCTTGTTGATGTGGCCAATCTGGCCATCAGGATTCTCATGCAAGACCCTGCCTACAAGATTGTCACTCCGAAAAAAGCGAAGCATGTGGCATCTACTTGTTGGTGTGTTACCCAATTCTTGTCTTTCCTTCTGGTCATTTTCACTGAGACATTTGCAGTATGGGCACACCAAAATGTTCTGGAAAAGTCAAATCAAAGTATTCAGACACATTGTAATATGACAGTAGAAGTAAGGAGGGCTTGCTCATAGACCATCTGTGTGTAGTTCATGTGATTGTCGTTGATTATAGTCACCTTGCTCTAGCAATGTCAGCTGACCTGAAATTCATACTATATATGTTTGATTTCTTATGTAATAAGCATTATGTAACAGAACTGTTACATGTTCAGTTCATTTTTTTGTCGACACACTAAAATACAGATGTCAACTTAGTGTGTACATAGTTGCACACTATGGTTGTCACTTGTTGCATTTGTCGACCTGCATCTCAATGTCTCCCTCTCTGCCTTCCATGTATTCTCCATAACTGACCCGTTGCTTCAATGTCATTGGTTGGGTTTGTTTGGGCTTGCACATTCTCTTTTTCATAGCACTCTGTTATATCTCAGTTTGGTTAACCACTGTGACATTTTCAGTTTGTAAGCACTTTCTCTTACCTGGCTAAAAATTGTGTTCAATAGTGCAATAGACTGCAACACCACTATCATCTTGTTTTTACCTTCTTTCAGTGGTACAATGATGAATGACACTTGTATCTCAACAATGTCTCCAATTTGGAAAACATGCAGACTCGCTGCTTCAACCCTTTGGTAAAATTGTGTCAGCATGTTGGGACTGGGATGCCTCTGTATGTAAGTGCTGTTGTCACCTTTGTTTGCCTATGTTGTCCCTGTGTACTCAGTAGCACTGAACCTCATTCTCTTCACCATACACAAAGAATTCCTTGGCCAAGCTTTCCAATATTCCACAAGGGTCTATGGATGGCAGAATCAGTAAAGATACCATTGCAGGTGCATCCCATTTAGAAGTGAGGTATCGGTTTGATGCTTTGATGCCCTTGCATTGTTCATTTGAGGATGAGGTTAGTGCCCAACTTTCAAGTGATGCATCCTGCACATTGCAGTCAAACAAACCATAGATCTCTTGTGCAGTGTCCAGTGCATCTTCAAATGTGGGTGTCCCATAGCCAACCAACATCACACCTTGTCAAAGGTAGCATGCTTGAGATGAGTTTTTTTACCTTGAGCATTTGTTAACTGTCTGCAATGCACGTTCTTAGCTTTTGCCTTACCTTTTGTGTCACTGGGGGCAGGTTCTTCTCAGATAATATACCCTGAATGTTGAATACAGCTTCTTTGGCTACATTGTCTGCTGTATCGATTTGTACCAGCCTCCATGTTTGTGGTCCCTCAAACCTTTTGACTCTAAACTTTGTATGCCACTGGGGATCCTGACGTGGCTTGTGTCACTTTTGCCAGTGTGTGCTGATGCCAAATGTACACTTACTTTTGTTGTTTTTGCCAGACGCAGTGATGATGCTCAACCCAGAAACCCAAACAAAACCTACTAAATGGCTTCAGATGGTATAACACAAGTCAGAGGAAGGATGCGAGGCCCTCTAGATGTCACCTGTCAGATCGACCATCAAATAGTCATAAAAGGATTCAACATCTACAAGAATGTGTTTTGAGGTTTTTTGAGGTTTTTCAATGAATTTCGAGGCTAGATCAGGGAATTTGGAGTGTGCAGATATGTTCGGACACAGGATTGGGGGACTAGATGAGTAGTAGAAGTGAAACAAAGGCAAATTGAGGGAAACAAGAGCAAAAATAGCATAATTCAAAGATTTTTGAGGATTTTTGAGGAAATTTAGCATAAAACACCAAACTTTGGACTGAATAAGACTAAACTGTACTCTCAAATCACCGTGATCTGGGAGGAAGATGACAACTTTCTTTTTTTTCTTTGTATCTAATACATATTTTTATATAAAATAAAGAAACTACCTAAAAAGGCTAGAGAACATGAGGCAAACATGTGGAAAACTCGAGGCAAAAGACAATAGAAGTATATCAGAACAATAAAGCGAGACTAGAAGGGTGAATATAACACATGATGAAGAGATAATAAGAAAGAATAGCTAAAAGCGGACTGTCCTTGTTATAAATTGCATAAAACATTGGAAACTGCTTCGAGCAGATTGTATGCATGCACATGCGGTCGAAATGTGTTCAATATACTTGAGATAGTGTCCCATGTGTCCAGCATGCGTCCGAAGATCATTCGAATAGGAAATACTGTGTCTGAAGATGTTTTTTGAGCTTCGAGGTTTTTCAAAGATTTTCAAAGATTCTTTGGACTTTGTTCATGGCCCGAAATTGGTGTGATATTGCTCAACAATGGTAGGGGATATGTCTGGCATGTGTGCAATGACCATTCAGATAGTGATATAGTGTCCAATGTTGATTTTCGATGTTCAATGATTTTTGAAGTCAGTTGAGGAAATATCGGACTTGTTCAAAGGCTGATATCACTGCAATATTGCTCGAAACTGGTTTGGAACTCATTGACAATGTTCCAAGTGTATATCCTGAGCTGTACGAAGGTCGGGGGAATTGTATTATGGCGGCTAAAGGCATACAAAGAATTTTGAGGTGTTGCAAAGATTTTTGAAGCATTTTCATGACTTTGTAGAGGTTTGTAGGGCTTTGGAGGGGTTCATATGGGTTTGTAGAGCTTCGACAATGATTGTAGATGTGTTTTCCGAGCTTGAATGACAAGGTGGACCTATCAGCGGATCAACTACTTCCCCATTCTCAGAGGCACTTTTCTCCAAGGCTTCAGCTGAAACACATGTGAGCTTTGGGTGTTATGTTCTTCGTTGTCATGCGCCGAGACTTACCAGCTCCTGCCATGTTGTAGAACTGATCCATCTCACTCTTCTGGAAGGTATATGCAGTAGAGGTGTATTTTGAGATCTATATACTTATTGGTTGCATGTTGGAAGCTGCTGATACTTATTAGTAGGTGCCACTGTATATCCTGTATTGTCCGGTGCATCTTTTCCCTGTCTGTTAATGCACTGTCATAGTCTGCATTGGGCTGATAGCTTTCAATAGCTTTTCAGTGCACAATATTTATTTTGACAATGCTTTCTATTTGATCTGAATATTTGCCTTGATTGGTGTACTGACTTACTTTATCGTGCTTTGCTGTGCTGGCAGGATGTTTCTGCTTGGTCTGCTCCTTACTTGAGGGTGCTTTTTCTGGTGTGCTGGATGCCTTCTTTGCCTTGTTTTTACCTTGAATTAATCCTTCTGTGAAGTATCTGCACTGTTTGAAGGCCACTGGAGTCTCAACCTCTTTTTGCCTAAACAAATGGTCACCCTTTGACTGGACTGGTAGCATTGTTGTATGCTTCACTGGTGTTTGACATCCTGTATATTCCCAACAACTCCAAGTGTTCCTTTGTTTGACCGCCGCTTTATCAAAGCCCTGAGCCCTTGTCTCCTTGGTATTGGATCTGCCATTGGAAGGCATGGGGCATGTTCATTTCCTATCATGCTGAACTCATCTGACTGTGTGACCTTTTGTCATCTCCTAGCAGTTCTTAAAACCTTTGCCGATCCTCTCAGTCCTACAATCTCTTGATCCTATCTCGCCTTTGCATCTGTCTGTCATCCTCTCTCAAAAACATGTCTGACCTTGCCCAGTTTGTGCTTCATGGATTATTTCTTAATTGGCTGTCATATTTAACAATCTGGTTTCTTTTGTAGTATGGTCAATGCTGCAATGTGTGATGCATGGTATGTGGTACAACATGGTATGCTTGTTGTCTGGTCTATTTATTGTGCTTTTTGTAGGTCTAGCTCCAGATCAAGGTGCTTGCTTACATGTCTCTCCTAAATTTGGTCTGCATTCAGACCCTTGTCACAGCAAACCTACTGCTGCTGTCATCACCGCCCATATCAAAATAAAGTCAGTCTGCTATGTATTCATGTCTTGCCAAAATCTTGATTTATTGTGTCATCAGATGGAAAACTGTTGTCGTCTCAGATGACTCTGAGGTGTGAGATAATTGTTGTATGTGTCTCAGGCTGTGTATTGACTGTGCTGTCTTAGAGAGGTTGTTGATACCCCAAGCCCATCGAAGAAAAAATGTGTGTGAGCATCTGTACCCCCTTTTTTTTTGATATGGTATAAACATCAAGTCTAGTCGACAGTCTTGAGGTTCAAGCTCACCAACCCCAGGTTCTTCTGCCTATGACCAGCTTCCTCCAGTGTCCACATTGTATACACCATCTTGTGTTGTGTTCTAACATCATTATCTTATTGTCCAAAATATAAGTAGGGTCCTGGCGGCGATGCAGGCATTGTCAAGTGCTGGTCATCTTCCTGTGTTTGGTATGGCTGTGTGTGTTACCCACCTGCCAGTCACTAGTCCCTCTCCAATTTTTTTCTTATGTTTGCAGCACTTCTGCTGATGTTACTGTGGCAGATTGTAAGGTTAAGGAAATCTTGAAATCATGAGTTTTGTTGTTCAACTGTTTACTACCTCTTCTCAGCAGTCTCTTTTAAGACCTCCAAAAGAGGCCGCTGCATAGCATGCTGTTCATCCTGAGTGTACCTTCCACTCTATCCATTGTGCATTTGTTCATTCTTGTCATTCCAGTCGAATCAAAGTCAAGATGGAGAACACCTTGTATGCAGAGACTGTCCAGTCTCATGACCACATGCAGTGCATACCTCATTGTGTTGTTGACATCCTTCCTGTTTTTTATTTTTGTCTAGAGCTGATGCTGTGACTGGTCAAAAAGGGAAAGAGTGTGCACTTCTCTCATGCATCTTATTCCTCTCCTTCTGCAGCATACTTCAGGTTGTTGTCCGGTTCACTCTGTTCTGTCCATTTTTTTTCAGTCCCACCCGTGTTTCAGAAAGGGCAGTCACATTGAGCCCCAAAATATCTGAAAGCAAGTGGCCAGCCACTCCGCCATACATTTTGTTCTTAGTTTATAATCCTGCTTAACACTCTGTCCATATAATTTTAGTCCCACTGTTGATACTCAAGAGGTGTTGAAGTTGCCATTTGTCAATACCAATGATGGTGCTGTCACCAAATTGGTGGAAGGCACTGTGGAGCTTGAAGAAATTATGTGTGTTGATTGTCTGGTTTGAAATTGTTTGCTCATTGTATCCACAGAGCTGCTGGCCATTATGAGTATCAAGATGAGGATCCATCGATGGATGTTATGCTGCAGAACATTCAGGATCCTGAGCTGATGCCCCTTTATGAGGGTCTTCCTGATCTTGGGTATGTCTTTGTCATAATGCTTTGCTAGTCTGGTCTGATCTTCACTCTACTCCAGTGTGTATCGTACAGTTAGACAGTTCTCATATGTCACTACGTCTGGAATGGGTATTGTTACCCTCAGTGATGTCCAGAGTCTCTTTGGTGACAGTGTTATTCCATGTGTTTTGTTTCATGATTCATCTGTCTGGGAAATGCTCAGGTTTATATACAGCACTCTTGTAAGAGCATTGCTCTTCATGAAGTTAGGTTTTCTCATCAATCCTGCCTGTGCATTTCCCGACCTTTTCATTGGCAAACAAGGCTGTAAGAGAGCTACTCTCTTACAATGAGACATGTTCAATACACATGATCGATCGACTACAACAATGCAATGCAACGTGGTCACCTGACAATCACATGGACTATGTCTATATTATTGTTATAAGACCTTGTAGTTTTTTACCTTTTTTCTTGAATTAACACTATGTTCATCTTTAGTATCATTGATGATGCTCAACCTGAAAACCCACACAAAACCCACAAAAAGGCTTCAGATGGTATAACGTGAGTCAGAGGAAGGGTGCAAGGCCCTCTAGATGTCACCTGTCGAACTGACCGTCAAATAGTCATAAAACAACTGCTTGTCAAAGCAGTCCGAGGCTAAAAGAATGTGTTTCAAGGACTTGCAACAATTTTCTAGGGGTTGCGATGATTTTCGAGACATTGCAATGATTTTCGAGATGTTGCAATATTTTTTGAAGAAGTCTCGAGGAATTTCGAGTGTGCAGATATGTTTGGACACAAGATCGGGGGACTAGACGAGTAGTAGAAGTGAAGAAAAGGCTAATCGAGGGAAGTGAGAGTGAAAATAGTGTAATGCGAGGAATTTTGAGGAATTTTGAGGAAGTTTAGCATAAAACACCAAACTTCGGACTGAATAAGACTAAACCGAACTCTCAAATCACTGTGATCTGAGAGGAAGATGACGACTTTCTTGTTTTTCTTTGTATCTAGTACATCTTTTCATATAAAATAAAGAAAGTACCTAAAAAGGCTAGAAAACATGTGTAGAACATGAGGCAAAAGATAAGAGTTAAGGCACAAGGCCAAAAAGGAGACTGGAATCTGAACATGAAAGATATATATCATATGATGAAAGAGTAATAAAGGGTATAGAACTAAAAGGGGACTGTCCTTTGTGTATAAACTGCGCTAAGTCTCACAATAATGCATCCAGCGGGTTCTGTGCACGATAGGGACTTGGAACGAGGCTGACCTACTATCAGCAGGTTTGAGCACAAGTTGGAATACTTTCTGGCGCATGGTATTCCACCATATAGATAACGAATGCGGCACCTGATGTCGCTCACAGTCTCTCGATATCAATCGATGATGCTCAACAATGCTCAACAATGCTCAACAATGCTCAACAATGCTCAACAATGCTCAACAATGCTCAACAGTGCTCAACAATGCTCAACAATGTTCGACAATGTTTGATGATGCTCAACCACATTTGACAATGCTTGACAATGTTCAACAATGCTTGACCGTGTTTGACGATGTTTGACAATGGTCGGGGGTACATCTGGCATGTGTGCAATGAGTATTCAGATAGCGATATAGTGTCCGATGCTGATTTGCAATGTTCGATGATTTTCGAAGTTGGTCAAGGAAATATCGGACTTGTTCAAAGGCCAATATCGCTGCAATATTGCTCGATACTGGTTCGGAACCCATCGACGATGCTCCAAGTGTATATCCTGAGCTGTCCAAAGGTTGGGGGAGTTGTACTATGGCAGCCGAATGCATATGAAGAATTTCGAGGTGTTGCAAAGAGTTTCAAAGCGTTGCAAAGAATTTCAAAGCATTTTCGTGACCTTGTAGAGGTTCATAGAGGTTCGTAGAGCTTCAGAGGGGTTTGTAGAAGTTCGGAGGGGTTCACATGGGCTCGTAGAGCTTTGATGACAATCGTAGATGTGATTTTCTGAGCTTGAATGACAAGGTGGACCCATCATCGTTTCCATTCTTGAGTGTAGGGAGACCTAACTCCCTTCCACTTTTTTTTAAAGATTCAGTGTAATGAATTTCAATAAATGCCCAGGAAGCTAGAAAACCATGGACAGAAACAGGTGACACCAAAAAGCCGCACTATCACCCCCACTTCTTCCCTGCCATGAGTAACCTGCCCTGAGCAACCTCATTGAGAATGCACAAGACACATGTCATCATCCAGGAACCAGTAACATCATTGACCACAACCTGTTCTCACCCATTTTCCCTTCCCACCAGATCATTCTCACTGAAAACTCACTCGCACATATAGTCACAAATCACCCATATATATAGATCCCCTCACTCCTGGAAACTGACTCTTCATCCTGAATGCCCATTATACCCCCCAAACTGTCTTGCCTGCCACTGAAGACCCAGCCCTGTACTACACATAGTCGGGCTCACCAAATCGAAATGAAAGCTCCCACACAATCACATAGCCAGAGTTCCCTCTGCTCACACCAGACGGTGAGTGGAATGACGACAAGGAGGGGGAGACGAGGGAGGAGGAGACGAGGGATGCATGGACACCACGCCACTGCCATGAGCATCTGCTCATGGGGTGGATCATGGGGTCTATGAGAAGGAGACAGTGCCCCAACACCTGAACCCCACCACTGCGAGCTTTGCTTGTAGGGTGGAATGGGTGCTAACGGCCATGTCACCGCCTCCACACCAAAACACAACACACCACCACTCCCTCCCCTCCTGCAAAACTGGGGGGGTGGTTTTTGTTTTTGTAGAATTTTAAATAGTATAATTAATTAATTGTCTCCCCCCTGCGTTTGCATTGGGGGGTATTTTTTTAATCTATATTAGTTATATTAGTTCCTCGCATCTTCACGAGGGCTAATCAATTTTTTTCAAGCTCTCATGAGGGAGGTTAAAAATATGTGAACTATCCCTAAGTACATTAAATTGACTTTGTATTACATATTTAATAATTCTCCTGTGGCTCATCTGGTTGAGTGCTTGTTTAGTCATCATGTGACTTACATCCCATGGTCCATGGTTCAATCCCTGTTTTACCCACTTATTTTGTAAGCACTTTGGAAAAGTCAAGTCTTCCAAAATGTGGTAGTCCAACTTCATGTTGGAATTGCATAGGACTTGACTAGGAATTTACTAGGAATTTCTTGGAAACAACAGTACATGGTCATCAAGATACATTCCGATCAGACTACTAGGACTAGTGTAGGACTAGTAGGACTCCTATCAGATTCTGATCAGACTCTTATCAGAAAAATCGGACTCATAGGACTCCGATAGGAATACTGGGGGAGGTGCAAAGTTTACCCTCTGTAGGCAAGATATCAAGACTGGAGAGAAAATAGGAAAAGGGTGGGGTTGACGAGTAGGACTCATCACCCTACCACAACACACCTACTTGACACAGAGATTGAAGGAAAGCGACAGGAATGGTTGAAGATCACAATTAGTAAAAACTGCACCAACACTGCTGGACAGAAGGGAAATAATGCGCATACAGTGACTCAGAGCAACATCTCTGCAGTGGCTACTACCTCAAACACCAATAACACTGGAGGGATGTTCATAGCAAAACTCAGTGCAACTGAGTGCAACCTCTTGAAGGCACACCAAGGTTGTTTCCGGTGTCACATTTTCTATGCTGGCCATTATTCACCCAATTGCCCACTGGCTGCTGACATTAGACCGACTGCCAAAGCTTTTAAAAATGTAACACTGGTGAACACGATAAAGGCAAAGGTGATATTCAAAAAGATGACCCCTGCAACTGTTGTTGGCACAGTTTTCAAGGCAGATAGTGACAGCAAATTAGAGTTTGGAGATGACAAAATTGACAAGTACGTACCAGATGTCATTTCACTTCCCAAACATCTTTGGTGGTCATGTTGCCTTGATGCGCTGGCTGCTTGTGCCCCTACACTGATCAAAGCCCTTATTGACCATGGCTGTCCCCCAGTGCTGATTTCCTCTGACCTGGTGGATATGATGGCCTTGCAACAAAGAAAGTTTTTCAACCTGTACACAGTTTCTGGTGCATTTGTAGAAAAGAAGGGAGAGAAAAAGGACTCTGCCTACATTTTGAACGATTACTGTAGATTACATCTCCAGTCCCCTGACTCAATATGGAAATCCCATGTCATCGATGCGATCATTTGCCCTGATTTGCATACAGACATAATTCTAGGACTGGATTTCCTCATGAAAAACAAGATGCACAGTAATAGCAAAAGAAAGTGGATATGACCTACTGAACCCAAGTACCCTGTGGGTACACATCTCTCCATTAACACCTCCTCAACAACAAAAGAAAATGTCATCGGACATAAGACTGGCACACCAGGAGGTGAGGGCAATGCGAGTAAAGGTACACACAGAGATGCTAGAGCTGTTCAAAGAAAACCCAGAGTGTTTCAATCTTGAGAAGCATACATCAAAGCCAGAGAATCTGATTGGCCTTATCAAAGCATGAATCAAACAGTTGGCAGGTCAACAGATTCTACAGGCTCTAGATGTAAAATTTAAAAAGAACTTTGATGACCATTTCCCTATCAACATTCCCCATGCGAAAGACCTCCTGATGAGCATATACCATAACATCAAAATCAAACTGGGACTACCTGTGTCTGTGAGAAGAGCATACTCATGCCCGTGGAAATACAGAGACAGGTGGAAAACACTTATGGACCAACATTTGGCAGCAGGATGAATACGACCATCTGCTTCACCATTCACGTCACCATCTTTCATCATTCCCAAAGCTGACAAGTCAGTTCTGCCTCACTGGGTTAACGACTATAGAAAACTAAATACAATCATGGTCCTGGACTGCTATCCTCTCCCTCACATTGAAGATATCCTGGCGGATTGTTCCAAGGAAAAAATCTGGGGAAAAATCAACATGATAAATTCATTTTTCCAAACACTAATGAACCCAGTGCATGTCAAATACACTGTGACACTCATGCCTTTCAGGTTATGGGATTGGGTGGTCATGCTGATGGGATTATGAAATTCCCTGGCAACACACCAGCGCCACATCACCCTCAGGTTATCAGCATTAATTGGCAAAATATGCCATGTATATTTAGATGACATCATCATTTGGTCTTCGTCACTGGCAGAGCATAAGGAAAATGTGACGAAAGTGCTGGAGGTGCTGCAGGCAGTGCAGCTATTTTGCTCGTTGAAGAAGTCATCACTTTTTGAGACAGAAATGGATTTTCTAGGACATCACATCTCAGCAAGAGGAATTGAAGCAGATAACTCAAAAGTAGAGAAGATACTAAACTGGCAGGCGCCAAGATCTGCGAAGCAAGTATGACAATTCCTAGGCTTGGTACAATACATTAGTGCATTCCTACCAGCACTGGCAGAGCACACTACAGTCCTCACTCCACTAACCAAGAAACAATCCAATGGAACTTTTCCCATGTGGACAGTGGAAGACCAATTTGCATTCAATGCAATTAAGGGTTTGGTGCTTGGTCAAGACTGCCTCATATCTATCAATCATCATAATCCAGGAGAAAATAGAAATTTTGTCACTTGTGATGCCAGCAAACATCGAACAGGAGCCATGCTTTTGTTTGGAAAAACATGGGAGACGGCGAGGCCTGTGGCTCTCAAAAGCCAACAGCTGAAAGGAGTGGAACTGAACAATGTTAAAGAATTTCAACATGCAAAAGGACCTGTCATTACGGCAAGCGAGGTGGATGGAATACCTCTCACAATACAAATACACCATCACCTATGTAAAAGGGGAGGATAACACTGTGGCCAATGCACTTTTGTGAATGCCTGAAGAAATGCCGACATCCCCGGTCACTCACATTTCCCAAATTTTTACAATTGAAAATGACCCACAAATATTCTCGAATATCCGAAGGGGATATAAATGGGATGAGTGGTGCATTGACATCGTAGATGACCTGAAATGCAGAATGATCGACAAGAAGCCACTGGCACAGCAAGATACTTCTGAGAGGGTATGATGTCAGTATTCTGGAAGTACTCCTAATACTGCCACCATACTTCACCAAGGGATATTTTGCCTGTATGGATACCAATCTAGAATACTACTTCAGTACCTTCAGTACTATCAAAATATAGTACAATACTGTCAAAATACCTCTAGTGAAGTATGTTGACAATATTAGGAATACTGTCAGGATACTTTCACAGTACGTCTCAGGCAGTATTGTGCCTTGCACCCAGTGAGCTGAACATCTTGTCAGAGAACAGCTTGCTTTTTGTAGGTGGGCAACTGATGGTTCCCAAATACAGAAATCTAAGAGAGGACTTGTACTGCTTGGCACATGACAACCTGGGACATTTTGGAGGGGAGAAATCCTACATAACCTTGCATAATGAATTTTACTGGCCAAACATGCAGAGAGACCTCTTGGCAGCCTACATCCCTGCATGCACAGATTGTCAAAGAAATGAGTCAATGACAAACAAAGTCGCAGGTCCACTACACCCTCTGCCAATTCCAGATGCTAGATTCGAATCAGTAGAAATTGATTTTATTGGACTGTTACCTGTGGACAAAGGAAAGAATGTGATCATGACAATGATGGATTGCTTGGGAGCAGACATCCAGATTGCAGCTTGTTCAACAGAGATTACAGCAGAGGAATTCATGAACATATTCTTTGATACTTGGTACTGTGAGAATGGATGCCCATGCAAGATTATTTTGGATTGAGACAAAGCTTTTGTGAGCAAATTCTGGAAAGTGCCCATGAAACTCACAGGAATCCAGCACAAATTATCAACATCTTATCATCCAGAGACAGACAGAGCATCAGAGCAAATGAACAAAATGGTAGTACAATGCTTGCGATACCACATCGAGCGTAACCAAAAGGGGTGGTCAAAAGTGCTGCCAAAGGTCTGGTTTGACATGATGAACACAATAAACATGTCGATGGGCTTCTCACCATTTATACTCAAGACAGGCAGGTCACCATGACTCTTGGCCCCCTTGCTGAAGGAGAACATGGAGGGGGAGGATGCCATGCAGGTGGTGAAGGAAATGCTGGAGAAAATTGAGAGCAATGTACAGGGCATGCAGGACACATTATTAGGAGCAAAGATTTCCCAAGCACACCATGCAAATGCAAGTCATGGTCCAGACCCAGAATACAAAGTGGGAGATAGAGTCCTGCTGGCCACAGCACAAAGAAGAAGGGACTACATGCAATAAAAGGATGGCCAAGTTGCAAAATTCATGCTGAGATTCGATGGACCATATGACATTGTCAAAGCATACCCAGATGTATTGACTTACAAATTGTTACTCCCACCATCTGCAAAGCAACACCTGAACTTTCACATATCCCAGCTGCAAACACACATGGCAAATGATCCAGAACCTTTTCCAGGACGAGAGCTGGAACAACCAGGACCAATAATCACAGAAGATGGAGTCACGGAGTATTCAATCGAGAAAATATTGGATGAGTGTCCATGAGGCCAAGGAAAACAATGCTTGGTGAGGTGGAAAGGGTATGGAGCAGAATCAGATTTATGGCTACCATGCACAGAGCTGCTGGAGATGGAAGCCTTGCAAGAGTGGACAGCAAGATGAGAGGAAGAGTAAAAGTTTTAGAACCTGGGCAGGTGTAAGAGAGCTACTCTCTTACAATGAGACACCATACATGACACATTCAATACACACAATCAATCAACTACACACAATCAATCAACTACACACAATCAATCAACTACACACAATCAATCAACTACAACAACGTGATGCAACATGGTCACCTGACAATCATGTGGACTATGTTTATATTATTGTTATCAGGCCTTGTAGTTTTTTACCTTTTTTCTTGAATTCCCACTACATTCATCTTTAGTATCATTTCCATTCTTGAGTGTAGGGAGACCTAACTCCCTTCCAAAGGCCAACTAAAACTGACAGCACCATCAGCGGTTGCTGTGTGCACTATGATGGGTATCCTTACAGAATGTGTGATTGTCTCCAAAGGCTTTACAGGCTCTAGCAATAACATCAAGATGGTTCATAAGGTCTCATTAGCCCCCTTTCAGTGGGAATTCAGGCATGACATGACTGTTTGGGGAAAGGCCCTTGACTTTTATTCAATGTCATGTGCAGTTTCCATTGATGGTGTCTCTTCATGACATGACCCAAGGTCACTCCATATGGCTCTACTTTGGGTTTGTCTGTCTTATCTTTCTGTACAATGGTTTACAATATGGCTTTCAGGGTGCAATGGCTCTGTCTCTGCCTCCTCCTCCCCTCATAAGGGTGGATCTCGAGTTGTCTCTGTTATGCAGAGTCCTGGTCTGGCATGTTGTCTGGATAACTTTGTCACAACGCAGACTTTTGATCAGCAAGGTTTTTATTTTTTTTCACTTTTTAATAAATCACTGATTTTTCTGTTTTATAGTCCCAATTTACAATGGAACTGTTGGAAATGGGGGGAAAGGGTTCACTTTCTCTGATACAGACTTTGGAAGACTTGCAGAATGGCCACTGTATGAATGCAGCTCCCAAGATCTCCCATTAGATTTGTTGGTAACTGTTGGCTATACCCTCAACTCCTTTGGTGGTGATCCAGATGGCGAGCATGGTCCTATGAGTCTGTCAACAAATATACATTTCATCATGTTATTGTCCCTGCCTAACACTTCTGTTGAATGATCCTTGTATCTTTACTGTATTTCTTGTCTAAGCTCTTGCGTATATGTTATATGATTGCATGCTTGTACTAATAGTTGATTAGTAGTCATGCAAGTAGGCTTTTATGTGATTGCATGAACAGTTTGAATATGAATGCAAGTTGTCAGTGCAGAGATTCAATGCACGTTGTCACAAATGAAAATCATGTGATTGTGTTTGGTGTTTGTTGTCACACGAGAAGATTTTCTGCTCATCAACCATGACATCTGTTCCTTGCTGCTTACATTGAGATGTGATTGCTTCATGTTTTTGCATTGGCTGTTGTCTGCTTTCTCTATGTTCATTCACTATACCTGTATGTGAAAAAGGTAATTCAATCTCCTGCTTGTAACATGTTGACAAACTATACTTTGGTTCAGAACCAGGTTGCACACTACACCTCTCTCTCTCTATGCAAGAGTGTCTTGAAGTGGTTCTGACAGAGCCACTTCCTGGTGTTTTATCTTGTATGACTGGTGCTGTCTTGCATACATGCAAGGTCACTTCATTCATTGTCACCTGTAAAACAACAATTGACAATCTTTTTTTTCTCCCCCAGGTTTGTACTGTGCAACTTCAGCCAGAATGTGCTGTTCCTTCTGTGTCACTTGGTGTTTTGTGTTGCCCTGGTGGTGCTGTCTACTGCCCTCATAAGGTAGAAAGTTCTGCCTCAACTGTTGTTTTTCATCAGTTGCATGTGCAACAAAGTGAATTTTGTGTTGTGTCTTCAGCTTGCTGTCTCTTTCTTGTTGATTACCCAGGTCAATGTTTTTTGAGGTTTAAGACTGACATCTCACACTTTGCTGGCTCCATACTGTATCATTCTTTCAATCTGTTTGTTTCTATATATTGTTTGGCTGTGTGGAAATTAATGATATTCTTGTCCTGCATATCTGCTTTTGATTGTTCTGAGTTGCACTTGTGGCATCTGTTTATTTGTGTGCATGTTCTTCCTCAATGCCATGTCTCTGTGACTTGTCATTGTGTGGCTCTTAGTCTTTTGCAAAACCAATGCAGACACCATGATCATGCAGTTGCATTGGGTTCCCTGACCAATGTGTGGTCAGCTGCATCTGCACATGCCCCATGTCAGCCTCTGGGGAGAGGCCCCCTTGTGTATGGCATGACTTTGCTGATGGTGACACTTGTATAAGTGACTGAGGTGACCGAATATCTAACTACCTATATATATGTTCAGTCAAACAAAGAGATAATGAGAGAAAGGGATCTATGGGACATTTGTCCAGGCACATCAAAGGGATGCACTAAGAATAGGGCATGCATCAAATGTGCCAATCATGTGTGATCACAGTGTGAATCTCAACACTCCTCCTCACTGTGATTACTCCTCCTCGCATGGAATTGGGCTAGCACATGCTGAGGAAGTTCTGAAGGTAAGTGAATTGTTTAGCATCCAGAGCTTTTGTGAACATATTGGCTATATTCTCACAAGTATTGATGTAAGTGAGGTGCAAGTTGGTGGATTGTATGTGTTCGCACAGGAAATGGTATTTGACATCAATGTGTTTGACATGGGAATGGAGCAAGGGGTCCTTGGATAGGGTTTTAGTTGCGGTGTTGTCGTAGGAGATAATGGTAGGGAGTTTTTGTCGATATCCAATGGCATTGAGTAGAGTGTGTAACCAAATACATTCTTTGGCCATTTCAAATGGCACCATGTATTCCGCTTCACAGGAGGAGGTAGTGTTGCCTCGACTGACTTGGGGCATTTTTGTATGTTTAAAATAACTTGACACAATGCACTCAGCCTGCTTAGTGTTTAGAGAGGACCCATCGACTTTTGGGGCTCTCTATCTATACAAATATTTTCAGAATTCTATACAGTTTATTGGAATTGATATTGCCTTTGACTCATTTTTTGCAAGTCAACCAGAAAAAATGAGTTAAAGGCAATATCAACTCCAATAAATTGTATAGAATTCTGAAAACATTCACAAAGATAGGGAGCCCCAAAAGTTGACGGGTCCTCTCTGAACACTAAGCAGGCTGAGTGCATTGTGTCAAGTTATTTTAAAAATACAAAAATGCCCCAAGTTGGTCAAGGCAACACTAGGAGGAGGCAGTGACAACCTTTGCTTGCATGTGGCCCAGGAAATGGTGCCAGATCTGAGTGAACAGACATATCCACCAACACTACAGTGTGTATCAAGACAGTTAGCCCAGTCTGAATCACTAAATGCATGAAGTATGATAGGAAGTCTGCCCCCAAGGTGCAATTTGAGGTCTCTTGTCCCTTTCAGGTAGCGGACAAGTCAAATAGCTGCCTCCCAGTGCTTGAATGAATAGAAATCAAGATACTGAGAGAGCTGTTGTACTGCATGAGAGATGTCTGGATGCATGGAAATTGCCAGGTATAGAAGGCACCCAACAAGGGATCAATATGGTAATTTTGCAAGTTGTAGTTGATCATTGGGGGATAGGGATGTCTGGTCAAGATGACAAAGTTTGGACCCTGGTTCAAGGGGCGCTGAAACTGGATGAGCATCTTTCTGACCAAATCATTTGACAATTTTATCTATGAGAGCTGTCTGTGAGAGTGCAATAGTATGTGCCTCCCTGTCCCAAGTTATGCCAATGCCCATGATGAAGCGGGTGGTGCCTAGCTCAGAGATCATCCATACCTTGTGCATCTGGTCCTTGAAATGCTCGTTCTCGTCCTTTGAGTCCACAATTGATAAGTAGTCATCAACATGGACCGCCACAATAACAATTCCTGAATCAGTTTTATGGTAGTATACACAGGACCACAAGATAGTTGAGTAAAACCCCATTCAATCATTTGGGCGTTAAGTGTTTGGCTCCAGATGTGGCCGCTTTGCTTCATCCTATAGAGACCATGTTGTAGTTGCCATACCCAGTCCTCTCTGCTGGGTTCTTTAAAACCAGTGGGTTGTTGCAAATATTGTACCTCGTCATCAGGTAATAGGCTGTAGAGGAATGCTGTCTTCACATCGATTTGTTGTGCATCCCATCCCAAGGAGGCTGCAATGTGAAGAAGTATTTGCCAAGATTCCATGCATGCTGTAGGTGAGGTAGTCTTGGTGTAGTCCTTCCCATAGATCTGCTCGAAACCTTTAAAGACAAGGCATACCTTCCATCTGACTGCCTGGCCCATCTCATCCCACTTAATATGGAATACCAGTTTCCCCTTTTGGATACATTTCCCCTGTGGGACATCCGATCATGGTATCAGTTTGTATGCTCCTATGTCCTTTAGGGACTTCAACTCATCCTTATATCCCTACTCCCATTGTGTCACATCTGCTGAATTCTTAGCTTCGTGCCACATCCGTGGTTCATCCTTAGATTGGAGTGATTCCAGATCAAGGGCACTCATTTCCAAGATCAGGGCAAGAAGTTCATGTGCCTGATCACCCAGATCAAGATTCTCGAACACTCGGTGGAGATCAATGATGGCATCATTTCCAGAATTGGGTGTGTCAGGATGATTGTCTTGTGCCACAGCATTCTGTTTGGTGGCCTTGCATGCTCTGCATGCCTCCTTGACATGTGTTGTGCTCTCCCTGGCCTCTTGGACTGCTGCTTCCATATGTGTACTTGCAGGTCCACCAGCAGGATTGTGCTCTGTCAGTACAGGTATGTGTGATGAACAATGTTGGGGTTGTGGGGGTGGTCCAGTATCCAGGGGTGCTATGGAAGTAGGGTATTTGATATCCTCTTCCTCATCATCATCAGGGAAAGGGAGAAGGGTTGGGGCAGTGGTGTTCTCAGGGGTTGGATCAACATGCAATAATGGGGGATCTGGGATTAGCAGTTCATGACCTTCATGGGTCTCAATGAAGCAGACATGGTATGAGCTATGTACCTTATGGGTATTGTGATTGTAGCATTGGTAGGCTTTGGATTTGGGCTCATATCCAATGAGAACACACTCAATCATCCTTTCAAAAATTTCTGGGTTATTTTTATTGGGGATAAGAATGAACACATGGCAGCCTATTTTGTGTATGTATGAATAATCGGGTTTGCACTCATGCCGAAGTTCCCAGGGGGTAGACCCCTTCAATGAGCGTGTGGTGGTCTTGGCATGCAGATGGCTAGCTGTTAGGTAGAACTCATCCCAGAGGTAAGTTGGTAAATGTGCATAAATGCACATGGTACATGCTTTTGCCATCAGAGTCCTATGCATACACTCAACACGTCCAATGTGTGTGGATGTATGTGGTGCAGTAAAATGCTGGTTGATTCCCCAGGACTTGAGCCATGCTTCCATCTCATGTGATTTCAACTTGCCATTATCCATGATGTATGTCCCAACTTTCAATCCTGTTTCAGCTTCACAAGCAAGCTCCCAAGCCTTGAGTTCAGGAAATGTGTCGTCCTTATGTTTAAGTGGAATGGACCATGGAAAAGATGTGTGATCATCGACAATATCCATCATATATTCATTTCCAGTATGGAACCTAACAGTGTGTGGGCCAGATAAGTCTACCCATACCTTCTCTAATTTCCTCGTTGCCCTATGCCCCTCCCCCTGTTCGTGCTTCTTTGGCACTGGTGTTCTTGTCTGTTTGCCAAGAATACAAGCATCACATTTGGATGGTCTTGAGGCTGTGGAGATGGACACATCTGTGAGTGTTCCTTTCTTGGTCATATCCCATAGGGATGGGTAATTGGCGTGGCTGAGACAGCAGTGCCAGGTCTCAAGATTAGGAGGACCATGGAAATTAAAGGTGTGTTCAGCAGTTGTGGAATGGAGGGTGAGGCTGTAGAGTCATTTGGTAGGGAGGCAAGGGCCATGAGCGATGAAAGTCCCAGTGGATCTGTCTGTTATCCAGCAGGATTAGGAGTCAAAATGGATGGTCGCATTGGAGTTGTCAGCAAGACAGTCAACTGAGATGAGGCGCACGGTCACATTTGGGATAAAACCCACATTATGTAATATGATTGATGCGCCTTGTGCTACCCATAATGTAATATTCCTGACACCAATGGCTGTGATAGAAGAACCCCCAACTCCCTTTACAGAGCAAGGTCTAGTGGGGTGGAGTGATATAAAATCAGTACGGTCAGGAGAGATATGGACCGTAGCACCCGAGTCCACAATGAAGGGAAATTTGGGTGCACGTGGTTTGATTCAGGGGTTTGGCGGTGAATGCATCCCCAGCTATGTGAGTGGAATGTTGTGTCCAATCAATGGACATTGTGGGATCCTCCTCAACTACCATCCAACTCTCATATTCAACTTCATCAATGGAGACTGTAGGAATAGGGTCCAAAGCAATGCCAGCAAATTCTGGTTGGGTGGAGAAAAATTGTAGAGTCAATCATGACCGTGAAGGCACATCCGTTCACATCCTTCATAGTAACTGGTACTTTGGACGTGTCACTCCTATCCCTTTTCTTCTCCAGCATGAAACGATGGGCTGCTTTGGATTCATCAATAGTCTTCCCAGCCATCCCCCCACCCTGTTTGATGCAAAATTTGATCATGTGCCCCATTTTCTTGCACACTGCATTCACACAGAGAAGAGGGCTGGATGATTTGAGGTCTTTACACTGCCCCATATGTTCCGTGCAGATCTGTGTGGAATTGCGTGGACTCCACATGGATCTGCACGGACTCCATATAGATTTACATCCCATCTAATGAACAGTTTTAGTTATGCAACAGGGGCAGACAGTCTAGCTCGGATTCCACACTTTTTACTCCAATTCCACAGATTTTGGCCATCCACATCCGAGATCAGACAGCAAGTATGAGCAAGGACCAGCAAGGACAGTCCACATATATCTGAACAGACCATTTGAGCTTAGCAAAATAATGCAACAAACAGGACTCAAACCAGTGATATTATAAGCATGTGTGAAAGTTTTGATGCACAATACCATTACACCAAGCAGCCATTGTTAAGGTACTGCAACCAATGCTACATGTCATGTCAGCCAGGCCAATTAGATAAGGTCTATTATTAGGTATGTTCTATTATTGAAACAATAGTAATACTGTGGTGACATGGCATTAATTTTTCCCACCATCCCACTACATCCCCCACCACGTACTCCCTCGCTCCCAGCACCACAACCCGACACTCTCACTGCCGATATGCCCTCCACCCACTCTTCGACCTCCAAGACCCATAGCGGCCACAAGAGGGATGCTTCGCCCCCCGCTTCCACTGCTACAACAACCCATGCTGGCTGTAAGCATGCCATCTCCACAGTCAACGACGAGGCTGCAAAAGCCAAGAAGAAGAAGAAAGCGGACGAGAACACAACAGACCAGGGGGTTGAGAAAGGGAAGAAGAGGAAAGGGGAGGAACTGAAGCCCAAGAAGGAAAAAAACAACAAAGAAAAGTATGTATTGTTGCCCTCCCCTTACCATCGCTCACGAAGTCTTTGTAGTCGAAAAACTTCCACTATGCGAGCTGCTGAGGACGCGGCTGCCCAAGAGCCATCTCATCTCACCAGGTGAGTGATTTTTCTTCTTTTCTTTCTCTTTTCATTTCCTTTCCAGTTCTTTTTTGTTTTTGTTTTATTTTCATTTTACTAATGATGTTATATTTAGAATGGAAGCCCTGCTCGAATGCAGTGGCATTGCTGTTGCCCCCCCAAAGCGAGCGAAGACTGGTGGCACTGCCATCCCCCCTCCCTTCACTCAGGCAACCTCAAGGCAATGTTGCGAGACCACACTCGAGCCACACCATGAGGACAGTGCTGGGAGTGACAACGAAAGCGACAACAACACTGGAGGCGACAACAAGATGGATGATGGGAGTGAAAAGTACTGCTCACTTAGTGACAATACACTCCCATCAACTACTCTTACATCTGATTTTGAACTTGTGTAGTCTGTGCCTTCAGAATCTGTGAAGACTGGATTCAGGATATCTCTGAAGGATAGGTGCGGCTGTTCAGTTATATATGGCTCCAATGCAGGTGCTTTAGGAATTGAGTCATTCTCACTCTTGCTATCTGAACCCAGAGCAAACTGTGTGAGGTCTGGGAAATTATGGTCTCCAATTGCAATTGAAATGCTAAGCTCAGGATTTTCTTACAACATAGTCTCAGTGGCTCTGCTGAAATTTGAGGATGCTGCATCTCCTTTGCCATCATGATTGATACCATTCAAAAATTGTCAAAACCAGTGCAATCTTTCAATCATTGCTTGCCAGTGTTCCTAAATGGGTGTGGCAGTTATTGCATGCTCAATAGTGTTGGCCAAGATGATCCTGCAGGAATGTCCATCTACCTAGCTCCTATGTTCTATTAAATCTCCTTCAAATGTGAATTTTAGGCCAAACACTGATTGCAACCAGCTCTGGAATGATGAAAGGAGTTTCCTTGGTATGGTGAAGGTATCATCAAATGAGTCACCTTGAGTTTTGTGTGAGTTATATATTACATACACAGCAAATTGAACTGAATTTACTGAAATTAATAGTTTGATTTTTGAGATGGATGAGACCTGCAATCCAGTGATTCATGTTAACATGTACAGGAAAGTATAATTCTTTTGTGTCATTATTCTTGATGTGTTTCTCATAGTGGCAGAGAAGTGGGGTGTTTTTTGAGAGTACACCACATTGTGCCAACTGCCAAGTAGTTTTGCCAGATGAGCACTAGTGATGTTGCCTCAGAGGTAGGTCAGATGTACATTCCACCCTAGTGATGCAAGAATCTGCCTGGCTGCACTGACTACATCAATTGTTGCTAGCATCCCTTGTTTTATTTTCTCCTTGTTATCCAACCACTGATAGCTTTTTCTCCAGGTACTCTGAGTTGCCACTGTTTCTGAAAGTTTCTTCCAAAAGGTTAGGACCCACAGCAGGAAACACTCTGTACTGTTGTTGAATCTATGATCAACAATTGACCTCATGCCATCAAACCAAACCTGCCCAAACTTCTTCTCTAAGTCAAGAAGAAATACTGCAGGTGGGATAGGCCACTTCAGTAAGACTTTTATCTTAGTGGTGGACATATCATGGTGAAACTTTGGTGGTTATGATCTTGGCTGATAGAGGTGGTAGTTCATGCTTGAGGAATTGTGCAACAGGTAGATTTGGTGCTGGGAGATGTTTTAAATAATGCTCAGGGATTTTCAGTCCATCTTCTCTAGTGTTAGGGTGACACCCACTATCTGCTAGCTAAGACCATGCAGGTTTTCTCTACAAGAAGGGGGCACGTGTGTGATGGGGAAATTGATGGTTTTGATGTGAGGGTTGTTAATAGATTAGTTGGTTGAGGAAGGCATTTTGCACCACAAATGTAGGTGGAATACTTAAGAGAACACAACTGGGGCCCCTAGGTGTGTATTTGAAGTTTAGATACTATGTTACATATATTGTACGTTGTTGCTACTGATGCATGCATACACCATAATTCACCATGATTCAGCAAAATTTGATGTAATAAAATAGAATGGAATTTTATTAGGTAATGGGGCTGTTTCCCAACATTACCCCCCTTTTATGTCTCAACTTCCAGGTGAGAAAATATTGTATTTGTCCCTCGGTGAAATTTTGGTAAGACTGGAATTTCATCCCCTCATACACCATTCTTGCAATGTGATGCAGAGCATTTGAATTATGTTTAAAGAGTTGGCTGCTCCCTTACAATTCTTTTCAGGTTCCCATAAGTTATTTTCCTTGGTATAGTTCTTCCACTTTCTTAAGAATTCCAATTTATCTTGTCAAAGATGGGAGTCTAGAATTTCTTTGACTAAATATTCTGGAGCACCTTCTATGGTGGTAATTGGAGCTTGGGGAGTAGTTTGTTGGCCAGGAATAGTGGGCAGGTGGTAGGGGTGTAGGTGGGAAATGTTAATCTTGGGATTGAACTTGAATGATCAAGGTAATTTTAGCACTACTGCATTAGGTGAAATTACTTTACAGATTGTGTGTGGGCCAACTTGTTTCTCTGTGAGCTTCTTAGAAAGTCATGGAATATTAAGGTCCTTGGTAATTAGCCATACAAAGTCACCAACATTGTACTCTGGAGTGGGAGCTCAAGTACAATCCATATGCTGCATGATATCATTGTGTGCTTTCATCAATGCCACCTCTGCTTCCTGTATCTTTTGCATCTTAGATACAAAGTCTTCTACTGATTGCACCTTAATTTCCCTTTGGGGTTCTATTCTGATACCCATAATTAGTGAAGAAGGGTGACATCTGAGTAGCCAAATGGAATTGGTTATTGTGGGAAATTTGGCAATTGCCAGCCATTTGGGCCAGTTGGTTTGTCAGTAGTTGACAAACATGCATAGGTACTGTTCCAACTCCTGGTTCATCCTCTCTGTCTGCCCATCTGTCTGTGGGTGATATGCCATAGATAATTTAGTTTGAATTTCCAATATGTTGTTCAATTCTTGCATAAACACAGAAGTGAATTGTGGTCCATGATTGGAGGTAACAGTATCAGGTAATCCATGCAGCTGTCATGCCTGATCTAGGTAGAGGCTGCCAAGGCATACCAAGCCTAATTATGAGGTTTCCGTAGTGGTAGAAATAATATGGACCTCCTTTGTAAAGTGGTTGCATACTACAAATATAGTGTCATACCCTTGAGCTTTGGGTAATCTGGTGATGAAATCTACGAGTACTTTACACTCCCCCACCTATTCCGGTTGGATTCCAGAATTTCTGGAATTTCTGGAATCCGGTGGAATTTTTTTTGTATGTATTTTTCCCTATGCAGCACAATTCCGGTCGGAATAAGGATCCAATTTACAGCTGGAATCCCCGGAATCTGACCGGACTCATCACAACCGGAATAACAGGAATAGAATAACCAGACTAACCGGAATAACCGGAATGCACATGCTTTCCCAAATAAAATTTTGACACACATCAAGAATTGAACACTCAACCTTGGGTCTGCACACATAACAACATGCTTAACCATTGAGCTACCAAGCAATTATTCTTGGGCATACATTTAATATTTTTATTACCCAAGGTACGTAGTTAATCACAGCCATTAACGGAATAATTAATAAGTATGCATATGCATGACACGTGACATGTGACTGCCAGCTCACAACCACCACCACCACTGTCGCCAATGCCGCCTCCTCCTCTCCACTCTACCACCACCACTGCATGCGCACCCACCACCACTGTTCCCACGCCCAATGCCACCATCACCACCACCTTCAAACGAGCCGACTGGACGGAACACGGGCCCAAACGACGCAGATCGCGTCGTTTGGGGCCTAAGTATGTTTTTTTTTGTTTGCTTCTTGTTTTTTCATACTAACTAACTTGTTTCATTTGTTTTATAGGTTCTACTCGACTGCCAGACATAACATGGGCCCAAGCGACGTGATTGGACAGAACACAGGCCCAAACGATGCAGATCACGTCGTTTGGGCCCTAAGTAAGGTTTTTTTCGTTTGCTTTTTGTTTTTATAAACTAACTAACCTTTTTTTTAGCTTTCTAGGTTATAATCTACTGGCAACGATGCCACCACTCGCAAACGAGCCAACGCGGGCCCAAACGACGCAGATTGCGTTGTTTGGGCCCTACGTAAGTTTTTTTCGTTTGGTTTTTGTTTTAATAAACTAACTAACTCATTTTTTTAGTTTTCTAGGTTATAATCTACTAGTAACTATGCCACCACCCTAGCTTTTTATGTATATAAATAAAACTCTATCTTGTGAGAGGGAGGATTTGTTGTTTATCTATGTAATCCCAATCATCCCCACTCCCTCACATTCAATGTGAGGGATGTGGTTAATTAAAAAAATTTGATCTTTCACTACTCCAAAAAAAAATTAGAGTGTCATGAATAAACATTATATTACCATCTAATAATTCTCCTGTGGCTCAACTGGTTAAGCACACATGTTTGGTTTGTCATGTGATCACCCTAATCAAGATGTCTTGAGTTTAATCCTTACTCTGCACAAATATATTTTGTAGGCACTTTGACAACTTAAGACTTGAAATTTGACTATCCATTAGGGTATATACTCTAAGTTGAGCATCTGGAGTAACCAGAATCTGGTTGGAATAACCAGAATAACTGGACTCTGACTGGAATAACTGGACTCTAACCGGAATAACTGGACTCTGACTGGAATAACTGGACTCCAACTGGAATAGGTGGGGGAGGGTACATTACAGAAATCTACAGATATATCTTGCTGTGGTGCTTTTGGTATGGGGTTTGGCATTAATTTCCCTACAGGTTTCTCTGACAACTACTTTCTCATCCATGTATCCCAACACAAATTTAATAATTCTGGGGCACCAATAATCTCTCATCACTAATTCCAATGTCTTCCATCTCCCTGGGTGTCTGGCAGTCAGTGTATTAGAATGTAACTGGACAATCTCCCTTCACAAGTCCTAATCCTTCAGTACATACACCTTCCCTCAGAACAACACCAACCCTTGCTCCTCAACCCATTCATCTCCTTTAATATTACCCTTTTTAAAGCTTTCATGCCTTCCACTTTCTGAACATTGTCTAATTTGAGACAACATCTCCATTTCCAAAATTAATAGATGCCTTTGACACATAGCACAAATGTGAAGGTATTCAGGGTTGAGTACCATAACATTTGTATTGTCCTTCTCCACCCCCATTTTGTGATCAACTCATCTGGATGCATCTGCTTTCCTTATTAAGCTTCCTGCTTTGTGGACTAAGTGAAAATTGAACACAATAGGAATAGCACCCAATGTGCTTGGTGGTGATTAAGCTTTTTGGTGGACATGAAGTGTTGCAGATTCTGATGATCCATCCAGATTTCAGTCTGATGTGTACATCCCTCCAAATAATGTCTCCAGACCTCCAATGCTCATATTATTCCCAACATCTCTTTGTCATGCACATCATAATTCCTCTCCACATCATTCAACCCTCAGGATAATTATGTGCAAGGATGCCATTTGTCATCTTCACATAGCATTGATAATACTGCTCCAGTAGCAAAGTATGATGTGACTGATTCCACTCATAAGGGGCACATGAAATCTACTGGAGCTAATATTGGTCTCTCCACAAACTTCATCTTCAACTCCTCAAACACTGTCTGCAGCTGCTCCCCCCCCTCCCCCCCCTCCACACTACTCCCTTTCATGTAAGGGTGTGGCAATTTTAGGAAAATTATGCACAAAGTGATGATAAGAATTTGCGAGAGTCCCAAGAGGGCTTGAACCTCCTTGACATGGATGGGTGCAGGCCAAACAGTGATTGCCTGTACCTTGATTGGGTCCATCTTAATTTTGGCAGGGCCAATCAATAATCCTAGGAACTCGATCTTGCTTTCACTGGATACACACTTCTCTGGTTTCAAAAATAGATAATTCTCCACTAATCTCTGTAGCACCTCCTGCACTATTGCCTCATATTTTTCTCATCCTCCATAAATATCAGAATGTTGTCAATAAATATTATTTCCACACCTTTGTCAATTATGTCCTTGCAAATGTTGTTCATCATATTTTGGAAAGTGGGGGACTATTGGTCATCCCAAAAAACATGACAAGTGGCTCAAAGAATCCTCAATGCATGGCAAATGCAGCCTTCCATTCATCTCCTCTTCTAATGTGTACATTATTATATCCCCATCATAGATCCAATTTCATGAAGACTTTGGCTTTCCCCACTCTGTGAATTATTTCTGAGATCAAGGGTAGGGGGTATGCATTCTTTACTGTCTACTCATTCAGATACCTATAATCCATACACATTCTCTTTCTCTGATCCTGTTTTGGCATAAATAATATTGGTGATGTCTGCAAAGTTTTTGAAGGTCATATGTATCCCTTGTGTAATTGCTCATTTAGGAACACATCAATTTCTTCTTGTTCCTTCAGAGATAATGGATACACCTTTGACTTCTTCAGCACAAACCCTGGCTTCATCTCAATCACATGATCCCATGGCTTTTGCACCAGCATTTGCTCAGACTCTTTCTTCTGAAAGACTGACAGATATTCTTTTGGTACCAACTCCTCCACTGGCTTCTCCACATTCACTACATTCCTATCCCACAACTGTCCTCCCCAAATCTCTGTAAATGTTTGCTCCTGCTGTTTTTTCTCAATCATGATCAGAACTTCCCCATTTGGCATATCCTCATCCTCCACTTCCTCCATCATTACAGAATACTTCCTCAGATGTTCTTTCTCCTTCCTTTCCTTCTTCTTCTCTTTTACCTTCCTCCCATACACATTACATTCCTTAGGACAACAAGTCATTTGTACTTTCCAAGTCTTCCAATCAATTTCAGGATTATGCTTGCATAATCACAGACATCCTATTATTAGATTGGTCTACCCAAGATCATACACCTAAAATACAGCTCATTCCTGATGCCTGTTAAGAACTGATCCTAGAGGCCGCTTCGGAATCTGACTGGACACTGCGGGTGATAATAATGGGAGATTGTTGGGTCGATGCAGATTCTGTGGGAGGGGAAATGGAAAGGACTTGGCTTCAGCTTGTAAGAAGCTGTGCCCTTCACCTCGTCTGGTGTCCTAATTTCAAGTTGAAGGTCTGGAGGTAGGAGTGGGAAAGTGCAGGTAAATGTGGGGAGGAGTATGGGGGGACTTAGGTTAAGTTCAGATGAGACTAGAACTTCAGAGGGAGACTAGAGGTTGAGTCGAATGGAGTTCAGACTCTTAGAGGACAGAGGTTGGAGTAGAAGGAGGGTTTTAGATTGGCAGGGTAAAGTCGAGTCTATGTCGATATACGAACTGAGGAGTACAAGGCAAAACTAACTAAGCTTAAATACTGTAGTCCAGAAGAATGCAGAACAGGAATGAAGACTGCAGCAGTGTCTTGACTGCGTAGATAAATTATCTAGTGGGAGCCACACAGGAATCCGTAGTTGAATTTTCAATAGAGACAGCAGCCCTGGGAAGGGAGCTGTGGATGCTGTACAAGGCGGCCTGGTGCACAGCAGTGTGGGCAGTGAAAGGTGGCCAGGAACAAAAATGGAAGGTGTAGACAAAAGTCAGGTTTTGAGGTGCAAAAGGATCGGATGGATGCGGGTTCTGATCGGGCGAGTGTTAGGGCAACACCCACTATCTGCTAGCTAAGACTGTGCAGGTTCTCTCTACAAGAAGGGGGCGGGATCCGTGCGCGTGATGGGGAAGTTGATGGTTTTGATGCGAGGGGTTATTAATAGGTAAGTTTGTTGAGATAGGCCTTTCACACCGAAAACGTAGGTTGAATACCTAAGAGAACACAACTGGGGTCCCCTAGGCATATATTTAGGGTTTATATACTATGTTACATATATTGTACATTGTTGTTACCGACGCACTCGTACATGCATGTACATTTTGATGCGTGCGAAATAAAATTCTCACGCTATCAAAATGTAGCATCATTTGGCGTCATGTAGCGTAATTCGACATAATAAAATAAAATGAAAGTTTATGAGGTAATGGGGTGGTTTCCTAACATTACCCCCCTTTTATGCCTCAACTTCCAGGCAAGAAAATATTATGTTTGTCCCCTCTGTGAAATTTTGGTAAGGCTGGAATTTCATCCCCTCATACACCATTCTCACAATGCGACGTGGAGCATTTGGATTACATTTAAAGAATTGGGCGATCATGTTACGTGCTCGCTTACAATTTTCTTCGGGTTCCCACAAATTATTTTCATTGGTATAGTTTTTCCACTTTCTTAAGAACTCCAATTTGTTCCGTCGAAGATGTGAGTCTAGAATTTCTTCAACTATGTATTCTGGAGCACCTTCTACTATTTGCAGAGCAAACCCTTTGCATTTATCCTTGTCACACAGTGGGGAATGCCTTTTTTACACACTCCATCACTTTCTACTGGACTCTGATAGCTGTCACAACTGTCGACACTAGCCAACTGGGTAAGATCAACATGTCGCAATTATTTATACAACAATACATCAACTGAACAGGTGGGTAACAATTATTATTATAGAGGGCCTGCTGCTAATATCATTTTTTTCATCTGCAGCCGTTGCCGGTACTTCAATTTTGTCAATACGCATCCATCACTTATTTATCAGTATCTTTCAAGCACCATCACTGCCAGGTTTCTGTTTGCCTTCACAATCTTTTTACTCCTGGGCTCTAACCTTCCGATGGCTTGATTCCATTCCTGGCCTGATCGAAGTGTTGCATTTCCAGCTTGGATGCTTTCAAGTCATAGCAGGAACCATCTTTCCGAACTTTCAGACCAGTAGCCCATGTCAAGGCCGCTCTTGGCCCAGATGGAATGCTTTTGCCACCAGGACATATGGGACTCCTGTACACCTATACCTTCATGATCGCCTAGAATCAGTATAATAGAGATGTTTATACATTGAAGGATCTTACCTGTAAAGACCTTGTACACTCCCAAAATAAGATCCAACTTGTCATCACTTAATCCATCATCCAAAAATATGCCCCAGTTACTTTGGAACATCGCCCCTGTACTGTAAACCTCTGTAGAAGGTCTGGACAGCACTGCAGATTGCGGAATTGCCTCCTTTGCCAATCTCCATATCATACCACCTTTCAACACTGCAGCGCGAGCTCGAGGAGAAGACAAAAACCTGTTTTGGATGCTCTCGTATGTCTCATAGTCTCGTTTTGATGGAACATAACCTGACAAGCAATATCCAAGGCCAAGAACCACAGGTCAGTCAAGCGCGATCTGGTAATTGACAGCAATACAAGTCTTGAAAGGAATGCCTTGGGAATGCAACTCAAATGCAATGTCGACAAGGTGTGGACCCCAACGTTGGTGAAGATATTTGATCGCAATTGCAGGGTCTTGAACTAGAAGACTCCAAGGTGCATTGCACAATGAATGGAGGTTTATCGACTCCAGCCAACAGACTAGGCCAATGCTAGTATTCTCGACACGTAAGGAAATGATGGGACTGGTTATCTTAAACAGATGTTCATCGCCGTGGCGGTTCAAGTCCCACAATCCTGCAGGAGGATATTGAACCACTCCTCCAGCCACTTCAAGGAGACTTCCAACTAGCACCCATCGCAGCCAGATGAGCTGAGACTTGTGATTCAATGCTGAGGATCCTTTTTGTCATATTCCAATCAGGCAATGAAGAACTAGAGCTGGCGTATGTGGAACTTAGTATAAGTCCATATCTGTAATGCACGATGTCAATGATGGTGTCGTGAGAGTGAGAATCTGTAATATTTGAGGAAACCTCCAGATTGTAGTCAGGGTTAGTATCGTTCCATTCAGACACATTAAGGCATTCAGGCGGGTGTGTGAGGAGTACTTTCACAGGAGTCATGGTGTCATTACCAGGTGGAATACCGATGCCATCATGTTGAATACCAGTCATGCCATATGGTTCATCATCCAAGTCGTTGTTCGGATTGATTGCATTGGGATCGAACTCTGAGCAAATGTCCCACTCATCGGAAAAACCATCATATCGCCTTTGCGAGGGAGGGTATTCTTCCCACAACTCAGCAACATCACCCCTAGGAACTTGTTTTCTGATGCGAAAGCCACTTTCGTGCTTATCCCAATAGAACACCATAGCTCCTTTTTTACCTGGAGCTTTGCCTGTCTTGCTATGACTCTCCCTCGATAAATGTCTCTGTTTCTGCATAGACGATTCTTCCACTTCCAAGGCATGAATCTTTTCTCTCCTGTGATCAAAATACAACATCCATGTCTCTCCTGGCTTCTGCGTTGTTCCCTGAAGGAGACTGATAGTTTTCGGTGCTGCAGGGCTCTGAAGAGGGGGAGTGGGAGCAGGGCTGGGGATACTGAAATGACTGGCGGCTGATGTAAAGGCAGGGGTAGCAGGGATTTTCATCTTAGCGGCTTCAATCTGGGCCTTCTTAGATTGATACTTCTCCAGCTTCCGATCGTAGGACATTATTGGATCAGAGATAGTACCCCAATAAAACCAAATGGGAATGTTCAATCGAAACATAGGTGTGATGATGCTCATAGTGTCTTCATCGACAGTGACATCCATGAAGGAGCCGAATCTGGGGATACTGAAATTGGCCACGATGGAATGCATAAGATCTTCAATCCAAGACAGTTGTAATGACTGGTCTTCTTGCCGAAGCAATGACACCCATCGTGGATACTTGTCTGCAGATGCAGTGACTCCAATGAGGGAGATAGACCATGAACACAATGCCATAAGTGGAACAAAGGCATCTTGCAATTTCATTGCACAACATCATGCGAATACCTCCTTTGTGTGTCTGTTACGATAACCACAAGTGCTTGGCACTGGGCCTGGCTCCCAACCCAATTGCAGATTCACTCTGCCTGTAGTAAGCAGCACGTTTGTCACCCACAGCAAAGCCATTTCAAGCTGGTACCATCTTTCTTGGACCTCCCACTTGAGGAAGTACCAGCTGCCATCTTGTGTGATAGGTACACCATTATACTTGCAGGCCAAGTGCTGGAGAATCGGATTGTCATAACTTGGATAACAAGCAATATACAGCAAGTGCTGTGTTAATTTTGAGTGCCATCGAACCTTTGAAGCCTCTCGAGGATGATGGATCTCACAAGAGAATTGATTCGATCTATCAGGAACAGCAGGAAGGTAATCAGCATTTGGAGACAAATATACCTCCCCTCCAGGCGTGACAAATACTTGAACTTCATTAAAACCTGCATAATAGGTTAGTAACATATTCACCAGTATGCCAGTAGCGATACTGACTCATTGCGATCCAGCAAGTTATGGTCAATGATAGTCAGTGGAGCGATTATGTCATTGATAAATGTGTAACTACGATCACATGCTCTTAACTCGACCAGCACTTAAATGGAACATTGCATAAAAGTGCTATTTAGGGGGGGGTATACAACCTGGATACAGGCTATGGCAATGGCTAGGAAACTATGATATGCAAGTGTGAGACAAGAGAAAAATGACAATGGTATAGGAGACTAGGCTTGGCAGAACAACACGAAAGCATGGAAATAAGACAAGTGACACCATCTGACATGCACACTCTCCTACAACGAGGTGTCATCCAACATCCGAAACAAGTCATCATCATGGAAAAAAGATAAAGGAAAGGGCGAATAGTGTGGACTACCTGTATTTTATACAAGGTCAGCACAAGGAAGCAAAATACTACAGCTTGACACTGACGCATCATTTCCACAGAGGACAGCTGCCCACAAAATATTGAACAATGCATGAACCCCATTCTTGTCGTATTTGGATGTGGTGTAACAAACAAGAATGACAGAGTCCTCCGGCATGGTGCCTGCGAAACAAGGGAAAGTCTCATTGATATTCCTGACATGGCTAGGTAGATCAAGCTTCTTTTTGCGTGCGTCGAAAATCAGTACTAGGACATCACCAATTTAGCATGAGTCAAGGCAAAGGGACATTTGAATGTACTGTCCTCATCCGGGGAACAGAGGCTGATCATGGACATCTGAGATGGCTTTCTGATGGTAGATGTAGGCTTTGCAAATCTGCCACCCTTAAACTTTGAACTTGATGCCTCGCCGCCACCAGCAGATTCTAGACCACACCTAGTCAGAACAAACTTGGTTGATCATTGCAATTCTTACCTATCAGTCCTTGACATGACAAAAAACTCATAACATTACCATTGAGTAATTGCCCCTTGAATTGTTCAGTATCAAAAATCATTGCAGTTGCAGTGATCATCCGATCAGCCTCCAAAGCAAAAGGGATGAGAGTCATTGTCTTCATCCATTTTCCATTTGATATCTGGAAAGTATAAGGGCAACCTAAGCCTCTAGCAAAGGGAAATCCGAAGTTAAAATTATGCTACATAATACAGGGATTGGGGGTGCACCTAGCAAAGGGAAATCCGAAGAGAAAACTCTAAGGATCCCCTTGCTGATGCCCAGTATATGTGAAGACAACAAAAATCAAATATAACCTAAAAATAGAAAAAGGCGGAGATAGGCAGATCAAGGCCACCGAATGACATCATACCAAGGGGTATGTGTCGGAAGGGGTACTCCGCCTCTAAATATAAAAGTGTCAACATGTACAAACATGATAGCAAGGGAAAATTAGTAATAAAATCCGGAAAAATCATAGAAAATGAAGAATAGAAGGAAATGAGGTGGGGAAAAATATAGGACAAACATAAAAAATAGGAAAAACACACAGGGCACCCCCCTAGTCCCCTTACATCACCCCCTCTCTAAGATGCATCGCCCCAATGCATTCGAAATCGTATACGACCAAAGTCCGTGACTTGAATGCGACGCAGTGCAGCAGTGTGCCGTCGGTGGAATTCCTTGATTAACCGAGGGGCATTTATGTCAGACTCTTCGACCCATGAGTTCTCCTCATACCCATAACCCTTCCAATGTACCAAATACTGGAGTTTTCCTCGACGCAAACGGCTGTCCAAGATTGACTCGACTTCATATTGGGGTTCTCCCTCAATCACTGTAGGTGGTGGTGGTGGGTGTGAATGGCATCCTGGGAATGGATCTGGGGGAGCAGGAAGCAATTTGATGACATGGAAGACGGGATGGAGTCTGGACATGGAGGCTGGGAGGCGTAGACGATAGGCATGTGTTCCAATGCACTTGACAATGGGGAAAGGTCCCAAGAAGCGATGAGCGAGTTTCTTGGATGGACGTGTAGTGGAGATGTCACTGGAGTCAAGATAAACTTGATCACCAACCTTGTACTGAGGGGTTGGGGAGTGGCGTTGGTTGTAAAATTGCGCCATGTCGTCCTTTGCCTTTGCTAAGGCTGCCCTTGCCTCCTCCAAGCTATCCCTCATGCGTTCTGTGAACTCATTCACTGTCTCGATGTGTGAGGGAGTTTGGCGAGGTTCAAATCCCATGCATGGATGTCGTCCAGTGTCTAAGAGGAAAGGGGTCTGTTGAGTGGAAGCATGGACATGGTTGTTGTATCCGAACTCGGCCAAAGGAAGGAGATCATCCCAATCATCCTGGCATTCATTGACAAAGAGGCGGATGTACTGCTCCAGTTCCTGGTTGACTCGCTCCGTCTGGCCATCAGTTTGTGGGTGATAAGCAGTTGAAGCGAGGAGTTTGATCCCCAGGAGTCGGTACAGCTCACTAGTGAACTCTGCCATGAACTGAGGGCCACGATCCGAGAGGAAGGCACCAGGAAGTCCATGTAATTTCCACATGTGGTGGAGGTAGAGTCGAGCGGCACCTAGGGCACTGACAGTGGTGTGAGTGGGAATGAAGTGAGCGCGTTTTCCCACTGAGTCAACTGTGCACATCACTGCATCAAACCCGTTTGACTCTGGCAATTCCACCACAAAGTCGATGCTGACGACATCCCAACGACTCTCTGGAACAGGAAGAGGGTGTAGCTCACCAATAGGCTTGCGACGAGGAACCTTGGTGCGTAAGCAAAGGTCACAAGTGCGACAATACTGACCAATGAGCTGTGACATTTGTGGCCACCAATAGTTCCGTGAGGTGAGCTCCAAGGTCTTCCAGTGTCCAGGGTGGCCAGCAATCTGTGAGTCATGGTGTTGGGATATGATGCGCCAGCGAAGGTCTGGGTCATTGGGAACATAGATGTGATCCCTGAAATACAACAAGTCCTCCTTTTCAGCCCACTCTGCTGCATGTAAGGAAAGGGTCGATCCCTTCCTCAGTTCTTTAACAGCGTGGGCAACAACATCCTCATGTAAACCACTACGGTTTGCGCGACGAATGTCACGTAGGATGTCCCGCTCCTCGCCCTGGGGTGTGATGCCTTCCAGTGCCCGAATGGTGAACAGGTCTGGCTGCAACAGCACAATGTTTTGGTTGTCACCACTGCCATCCCCATGGTCTGCATGTCGGGATAGGGCATCGGTCTTCCCCATGCTGCGACCCGGACAGTGGTGTAAGGAGAAGTCGAATCTAGATAGATACAGGGACCAACGAGCTTGACGACGGTTCAATTTCTTGGCCGTCATGAAGTACTCGAGGTTCTTGTGATCCATCCAAATTTCCACCTTGTGTTGGGCACCCTCGAGGAAGTGTCGCCACTCCTCAAGCGCACGCATTATCGCCAACATCTCCTTGTCATGGATCTCGTAGTTTCTCTCTACAGCACTAAGGCTTTTGGAGTAGAACACAACAGGATGCCACTTCTGGTCCTCTGGAGACTGCTGAGACAACACGGCACCCGTTGCAAAGTCAGAACTGTCAGCTTCTACACGAAAAGGACGCGAATCATCAGCAAAGGTAAGGATCGGAGTGGAAGTGACCATCTCCTTAAGCTTTTTGAATGCCTCCTGTTGTGCATTATCCCACCTCCATGCCTCCTTTCCTGTCAAGTCGAACAGCGGTCGTGCATGATGTGAGAAATCCTTGATAAAACACTGATAAAAATTGATGAAGCCCAGGAAAGACTGCACCTCCTTCTTGTTCGTGGGCGTCGGCCAAGCTGTGACCCCATTTACCTTGATAGGATCCATCTCCACTTGACCCTCCGAGATAATCAGGCCGAGGTACTCGATCTTGGTCCTTTCGAACTCGCATTTGTCCTGACGAAGGTAGAGTTTGTACTGTCGAAGTCGCTCTAGGACGAGGCGCATGATGCGATGGTGCTCTTCAACCGTGCGAGTGAAGATGAGGATGTCGTTGAGATAGATGCAGACAACGCCTTCGAGGATGAGGTCATGGAAGATGTTGTTCATCATGGTCTGAAAGGTGGCAGGGCTATTAGTAAGGCCAAAGAACATGACAAGTGGTTCAAAAAGACCACGGTTGGTACGAAAGGCTGCCTTCCATTCATCTCCCTCCTTTATCCTCACATTATTATAGCCCCAATGGACATCGAGCTTGGTGAAGTATCGGGCTCCATGGAGCTGGTTTATGAGTTCGGAGATGAGGGGTAGTGGGTAGCGATTTTTGACCATGATGTTGTTGAGCCTTCTGTAGTCTTGAACCGGTCAAAGTGAGCCATCCTTCTTCTTGACAAAGAAAAAGGGAGAGGCCATGGGTGACTTCGATGGTCGAATACGTCCAGAGGCCAGGTGCTCGTCGATGAACTGGTCAAGCTGCTGTTGTTCTTCCGGAGAGAGAGGATAGACCTTGCAGGATGAAGGGGTTGCGCCGGGGGTGAGTTTGATCGCGTGATCCCATGGCTTACGCGCAGGAAGAGAGTCGAATGACTCCTTGGAGAACACGTCTTCAAACTCATGGAGATGAGGGAGTAAGGAGTTAGTAGAGGATTTAGCAGTGTTGTTTTTGTGGAAGGCCTCGGCGAGGCATTGGGATATGTTCGATGTGGCACACACCTCATGCGATGAGCGAATCGCAGTGTAGAAGATCCGATCACCCTCCTCCACTTCCTCTGGGTCCTCATCATCATCATCCGAGTCCGGCATTAGATCAGGAACCCCTTTCAATTCCACTTCAGGTATAGGCAGGGGTCCAGCACGACACTTCTGAGTTTGTTGTATTGCCGCCTTCTGTCCACGATGTTCTTGCCTGGCTTCTGTGAAACATGTCCAACAGCGGGATGGACATCGGCTCATGGTAACCTCCCCAGTGCGCCAGTCAACCTCTGGGTTATGGTCTCGAAGCCATGGATATCCCAAAATCACCTTTTGCTTTCCTAATTGAGTGACAGCAAAAAGGGCATGCTCACTATGATCTTTGTAATGGAGAACCAGGTCTGCAACCTCTCGGATGGCACCAGCTTCATTTGGGGATCCATCCACATTATATACAGGTATCGGACGTGAGAGTGAGTGAGTATTTAGATGATGTTGTTGTACCAGATGGGAATCGATGAAGAGACCAGTCACACCAGAGTCCAGGAGCGCAGAGACACCAAGTATCTGTCCAGTGTCGGTCGTCTGCAGTTCGATGGCTAGGTTTAAGGAATGTGCAGAGGGAGTGGATGCCACAATATACTTGCGTGGTAGTTTACGCTCCCATGATTTAATTTTGGGACGTGGAGTAGAAGGAGAGATGGGGAGAGCAGGTACATCTTTAGCCAACTTCGAAGGGTCAGAGAGGGGAGCAGTCACAGAAATGGATTCATTCTCCGGGGATTCAACTGACAAGACTTCAAAGCAGTTATGGACAGGCAGTGAGGGCATACGATTCACTCACTGTGAATAGGAAAATCCTGCTCCTCTACAACTTCCAACTTAATCTCCTCTGCAACTTGATCCTTCGCTTCCTCAACATCTACAAGCGCCAACAAATCTTGCAGGAGTTCATCTCGTCCCTCGGGGGTGAGCATGCGGATATCCTGACGATGGGGACATGCTCCAGCCCTGTGTCCAGGTTCCCCACAACGGTAGCAGAGATCCAACTTACGTGCACGGCTGCGGGCTGCATCAACATCCATTGGTACTGGGACATTGATGCCTGGTGTGGGAGTTTGACAAGCAGGAATGGGGTTAGGGCGGGGGAGGCTTCGATTGAAGGTGTAGGGTGTATGAGTGGTAGTTGGAGCATGGAATGCAGCATTAAACGCTGCATTTGTGAGTCGGTTCTCGTCACAGAGTGAAGCAGCTTCATACCAAGCAAGGATATCATCGTCCGCTGGGCGCCCTTCCAACATCTGTGCAATCTGGTCCTGAATTTCTCAGTTGAGCCCCCGTCGGAACTTCACCACCACTGGTAACCCACTCCCATATCCTGCCATGTCCACCAAATCCTTGAACTCATCGATATAGTCGTCCATGGATCGACGTCCCTGGTGGTAAGTGGATGACTCAAGTCGTGTCACTGCTCGGTGGCATTCATTGAGGGGGCAGAAGTGGCATACGAACTCAGCTCGAAAGTCACCCCAAGTGGAGAAAGGTAGAGAACTGAGTTCTTTAGTTTGACATAGGATACGGTCCACATAGAGATAGGCGCGTTCAGATTTCATGTATGTGAAGGCCCAATAAATTTTTGCAGCCTCATCGATGAATTGATGCGACTGGAGACTAATGTATAACTCACAGGAATTAAGGAATGCACGTCCCTGCGCACGTGCACCATTAAATTCGGTGGGGGGGGACGGTTTGATCTGGGCATGTTCCTTAGTGGACACGTTTGGCAAAACATCGTTGTTGGGTGCGCTTGGAGTCGTGAAGGGGGAACTATTAGTCATAGGGTTAGCCTGGAGGGTCCTAACGAAGTTTTCAATCGTAGATTTAAGCGAGTCAATTTGCGCACACATTCCGGAAACGTCGCTTTCAAGCGCGTCGAAGCGTTCTGATGTGTCCATGTCGCTAGGGAGTGCGTTTGGCGAAAATGGTGGCGTAATAAAGGCGAGAGTATCTGGAATGGTGTGTAGGGACTCTGTGGAGCTTTGGGAAGCGTCGTCCAGTCCGTACCTGCCTATTTTGGGCAGCGCGTTCGCGATTTTCGGGCCTTAGGGGAGAGTTTTCTACTATAAGGGCAACCTCAGCCTCTAGCAAAGGGAAATCCGAAGTTAAAATTATGCTACATAATACAGGGATTGGGGGCACACCTAGCAAAGGGAAATCCAAAGAGAAAACTCTAAGGATCCCCTTGCTGATGCCCAGTATATGTGAAGACGACAAAAATCAAATATAACCTAAAAATAGAAAAAGGCGGAGATAGGCGGATCAAGGCCGCCGAATGACATCATACCAAGGGGTATGTGTCGGAAGGGGTACTCCGCCTCTAAATATAAAAGTGTCAACATGTACAAACATGATAGCAAGGGAAAATTAGTAATAAAATCCGGAAAAATCATAGAAAATGAAGAATAGAAGGAAATGAGGTGGGAAAAAATATAGGACAAACATAAAAAATAGGAAAAACACACAGGGCACCTCCCTAGTCCCCTTACAATATCATGATACAGGACTTTACACAACAATAACCATATTCCACTACAAAAATGGATACAATTAGATAAGAGTACAAGGATATTTATACAATTCAATTGTGGAAAGTGGGAAGCTGTTTGGTTGGCATAGACCAAGGGCAAGCATAATCAATCGTGGAGAGTGGGAAGCTGTTTGTTGGCCATTTGGTTAAGTGGACTAAGGGCAAGTGTAAAGTGTGGGAATATAAGTGTAACCGTGGGTAAAACAGCAATGGAAAAAATTGTGCCCTGAATTTTCCACACCAGTGGGGTTAGAAGAACGAGTCTTATGTAAACATAAGAACTCATAACTCGTAAAAAAGAATGAAACGAACAAAAAAAAACTTACCTGGGGCCCAAACGATGATGTACGTCATTTGGGCCCGTTTCCTCATTTGTTGTTTGTCATTTGTTGTTTGTCATTTGCTGTCTGTGGTCTGTCGCTTGCGCATCATTCTTCATTTGTTGTTTGGTGTTGTCTTGTTGTCATGATATAGTTAGAACCTAAAGAAGGAAAGAAAATATTAGTTAATTCAATAAAACAAAAGTAAAAAACATTACCTGGGCCCCAAACAACATTTGTCGTCGTTTGGGCCCGAGGTGGTTCAAATGCGGCCATTGGCAGCATTAGACAAGGTGGTGGTGGCCATAGGAGCAGTGGCGACAGGTGTTGATGGAGGGGAGGTGGTGGAAGGGAGGTGGCATCGTCGTCGAGAGTGGTGATGATGGGTGGATGATGAGCTGGCAATGTTGATATGCAGCTGTGTGCTTTGTCATGCACAGCTGCCCCAATGGTACCTAGAGCAGTAAGTGGACATACCTCATAAGTCTATGTGGTGTAGTGGTTATATTTGCTATGCTAAAATGTTGTTGTCTCGTGCCTAGGGTTCAATTCCAGCTCATGTTATTTATTTTATTACTTAGTAGTAGTAGTAAGGACTCCTGGTTCAATCCTACTGGATTCCTGGTGAGTCCTGGTGAGTCCTGGTTCAATCCTACTGGATTCCTTGTGAGTCCTTGTGAGTCCTGATGAGTCCTTGTGAGTCCTGATGAGTCCTACAAAGTCCTGGTTACTCTTATAGAGTCCTACAGGATTCCTGGTCAGTCCCCCCAGATTCCTGAGAGTCCAAGTCCTGGGGAATTCCTGGAATAGTACCAGGAAGAGCCTGATTTACCAGGAATATACCAGGACTGAACCAGGAATCCCACTGGAGGAAAAACAGCCAGGAATGCAACATTTGGTGAACAATGGCTGTGGCAGGAATAACCAGGAATCCTGGAGGAATCCTGGTAGTCCTACCAGGAAGACCAGGATTCCTCCAGGAAGACCAGGATTCCTCCAGGAATACATGAGGCAGTGTAAAGAGCTCATTTCTGAGTACATGGTCTACAATATAGATTTATATATTATAGTTATACATCTATTTATCTATGAAAAGGGTACCCCACCTGCTCGTGTTTGGGGCAAGGGTAGGTAGTGGTGGCCATTGGAGGATGATCCAAATCCTCCACTCACGTGTGAGGCGATGGGGGGTGGTTGTAACAGGGCTAGGGGGGACTCAGGGGGGTACCCTGTGTGTTTCTCCTATTTTTTATGTTTGTCCTATATTTTTCCTCACTTCATTTCCTTCTATTCTTCATTTTCTATGATTTTTCCTTATTTTATTACTAATTTCCCTTTCTATCACATTTGTGCATGTTGACAGTTTTATATTTAGAGGCAGAGCACCCCATCTGACATCTACCCCTTGGTATAATGTCATTTGGTGGCCTTGATCTGCCTATCTCTGCCTTTTCTATTTTTAGATTATTATTTGATTTTTGCAGTCTTCACATATACTGAGCATTGGCAAAGGGGTCCTTAGAGTTTTCTCTTCAGATTTCCCTTTGCTAGGTGTGCCTCCAATCCCTGTAATATGTATTATAATTTTAACTTCAGATTTCCCTTTGCTAGAGGCTGAGTGAGGTTGCCCTTATAGTACAAAACTCTCTCCTAAGTCCCCAAATCATGAATGCACTGCCCAAGATAGGCAGGTATGGAGTGGACGACACTTCCCAAAGCTCCACAGACTCCCTACACACCCTTCCCAACAGTCCAGCCTTTAGTGCACCACCATTTTTGCCAAATGCACCCCCTAGTGACATGGACACATCAGAGCACCTCGACACGCTTGAAAGCGACATTACTGGAATACATGTGCAAATTGATTCACTTAGATCTACGATTGAAAACTTCATCAGAACCCTTCAGACTAGCTCCACAACCAATATCCCCCCCATTGCACCTCCAAGTGTGCCCAACAATGTCGTGCTGCCTAATGTGCCCACTAAGGAGTGCACCCAGATCAAACCATCTCCCCCTGCTGAATTTAATGGTGTGCATGCGCAGGGGCATGGATTCCTTAATTCCTGTGAGTTGTACATCAGTCTCCAGTCACATCAATTTGTCAACAAGGCTGCAAAACTTTATTGGGCCTTCACGTACATGAAATCTGAACCTGCCTATCTCTATGTGGACCGTATTCTGTGCCAAATTAAAGAGCTTGGTTCTCTACCTTTCTCCACTTGGGGTGACTTTCAAGCAGAGTTTGTATGCCACTTTTGTCCCCTCAATGAGCACCACCGAGCAGTGACACAGCTCAAGTCATCCTCTTACCATCAGGCACATCAATCCATGGATGACTATATTGATGAGTTTAAGGATTTGGTGGACATGGCAGGATATGAGAGTGGGCTACCAGTTGTGGTGAAGTTCCGATGGGGCCTCAGTTGAGAAATTCAGGACCAGATTGCACAGATGTTGGAAGGGCACCCAGTGGACGATGATATCTATGCTTGGTATGAACAGGGCACAGCAACACAATGTTCATGTGCTACTACACTTCCATCATCCAGGTTTTGCCTTGGAGTATCAGGCTCAGGACACAAACCCATGGTGTCATTAGTCAAAGAAAGAAAGAAACTACAGCAGGTAGGCTTACATAGTAAAAGAGTTGGATGTGCAACATGTAGATGGATCAATGAAGGATGCAAAGTGGCATTCTGTCAGTATATAGTGAGGCAAGCTGTTCAAATATCAAATCAATGTTTGCAGACACTGCATGTTGACGTCTTGGCTGACTGAGCTAATTTCTGACATTGTATGGCTGCACCTCCACAAAGATTTTTTGATCCTTTCACTCACCAACCAGGAATTTCACCCTTGGTGGCTGAATCTTCAGCATGTTTTGACGCAGTTCCATGACATCCTGAATGAATATGCAAACCCTTATGGCAAACTTTCAGCCACATTCCAGGTTGACAGTGAATCTTTCAGTGACAGTTTATGAGATGAGTGTACCACATAAATGCACTCTGTGAGGCCACTCCTTTTCAGGTCATGCTCAACTTATTGTTCGAAGTATGCAACCCCACAGCCCCACTTCAGCTGCTGTTGTACATTCAATCTTCCTCATGTTGCAAGACCTGTGTGCTCTTGTCCACTCAGTCCACACCTTGTGTCTCACCTTTCCTCATCTATCTGCCCAAGTGTTTAAAATCCCACTCTTCCCTGGTATCATGTGCACATATATAAAGTTAGGGGGATCACACCAAATGCCCCATTATTCCTATCCCAACCTTCATGCCAATTACTTGCAGAATTGACTGACAACACAGTTTACACTGCACACTCCTACACTGGAGGCTCTGTCAGTACAATGACTGCAAGCACCCATCTCCACTTACCTGAGTTTGGCAATGTCAAACAGCTTCAACTCAATGTCATGGATGGGCACAAGGCACAAGGCGATGTTCAAGCAATAATGGCCTTGCCAAGCTTCATTGCATTGTTGTCCCAGCTCACACATCTTCAAGCAACCTTGAGGAACACACCAAAATGGTGCACCAACATCCTCCACCTCCCCAACCTCTTAAATCTTCTTATATGCACTGTTGGTGACTCAGGTATCAATGCTGAACCTCAGGCAGGCATAATCTTCAATGCACCACAAGTCAAAGCAGCACATTTCATGCTCACCGATACCTGCACCATTGCTTTCCATGAAGGCATGCTCCCTTCAACCATTGAACACATAGTGATCACAACTCCCCATTCTTTGTTCAAGCCAGTCAATGTTCCAACACTCCTGCAGGGATCAGGTGCTTGTTCTATCTGCCATGATTTCATCACCCACCTGCCACATGTGAAGGAGGCAATGATCGCAGTGCCCAGCCTACCAGTGCAAACATCTGTACAGACATGTCACACCAGTGTATTGGCCTGTGCTAAAAAACCTTGTCATTGCATTTGAAATTGGAATTGCAGACTTCCTCAGACACATAGACATGCCCACAATCAAAGTGATCTGGTTAATTTATCTGGAGTGGCTGCTCTGGTTACTGTCAAGACCATTGCAAACATCTTACCCATCATTCCCACAGGCAACTGTTACATACTACAGTGAGGACTCTGATGATGATGGCAAAGATGAATCTAGTCAGTACAATTCTGACGATAATTACCATGCCATGTCAGATGGTGGTCATGGTGGTTACATACCTGCATATTGGAGTAGGGTGAGTGGTCACCTACTCCAGGTAGTCATGTGACCATGTAGTCAGTAGACAGTCACATGTACATACAGGCTCAGGCTATGACAATCACTGTTTCTGCCATAGCTATAGGCAGGAGACTTGCTATGTCTCCATCTTGGTGATGAGAGCATGATTCAATGCATGCATTGCTACTTAGTCTTCTGCTTAGTTCTATTCTTGTCACTCATGCTTCCAGCTTTTAGTCTCAAGTCTCTTGTCCCAGCACCCAGAACCCAGTCCACAGAACCATGGAACTAGTCACAGAACCAGCCTATCAGTCTCTTCTTCAGTTATTACATCACACTCAGCATGCCAGGTCCAGGACAAGGCAAATGAAGCCATAAGAAGAAACAGTGTGAAAATGTGTCCACCTTCAATGCAAATATCACAGCCATAAACACTGTAATGACAGCATTGAGTACAGCAGCCCTAACCACGAGAATGACAACCCCAGCAACATTGCCACCTACTGATGCCACAAACCCACTTGCAAACAAAATGGCACCAAATATGGTTTCACACACAGCTCTACAAAATACTACAGATCCTTCTACAGCTACAGCCCCAGATACAGCCTCAACCAACACAACCAACAATGCCAACAATGTGACACACATCGACACAGCCACAGCCATGTCGCCAACAACAAACCATCTACCTACAACCACAAGGAAGTATGACTGCTACTAGAAAATGCAAAACTCGATGGATATCAAGAAGGGTTTGAGGAAGGCCATAGAACAGGGAAAAAGACAGGAATGGAGGAAGGAAAAGAAGAAGGACACAATGAAGGACATAGGGAAGGATATGAATATGGATATGACACATGTCAGCAGATAGGCAAGCAGAGACAAGAGGAGGCACATAAGAAAGGCCAACTAGAAGGTTATGGGATAGGTTTGAGGGAAGGATACAATGTAGGACTGAAGAAAGGCAAAGAGAACAGGCAGACAAAGGAGAAGGATGAAGGTAAATGGAAACACGGCTATGGCCACTGTGTATCAGTCGAGGAAGGGCACCTAAGGCTTGTAATGGAGGTCGCGAAGGCCATGGCATCGAAGGAGGCAGATCCAACCACTCAGATCACCCCCAGGACTGATGAAACAGATGCACAGACCACTGCTGACTCCAAATGTAGGTGTTCCATCCTGCAAACAGAGCTACCTGACGATGAACACCTCAGTGCTACAGAAAATGCGAAGACAACGTCATATGCCGACTCCAGTACCCAGATGACCCCCAATGTCAATGAGACTGCCACCCAAACTCACCAAACTCAAGATGAACCCTGCAGGCCCCACCATCCCAAACAATGATCCAGGAGCTGTCCTACATGACCCTCCTCCCCCTGGAACCCCAAATGACAGTCCATGAAGCCTCACACACACCCCATACCCAGTTCACTCCCCAGCTCACACCAACTACCCCCTAAAAGAGCCATTTTGCCCCCGCTTATGTCCTACATCCCTGCCTTGTCATTAATGATGCCATTGGCATCTGATGACACCCCCCGTCCACTGCCTAAACTGCTCTATTCCCCCCAGCCTGTACCCCTGCTCCCCGTTCCACGTCTCGAACAACCCAAAATGACTGCCACATCATTGTCGATGTGCCCATTGACGACGGCCAAATCCTTTGCTCTGCCACACTCTGGAACACTGGCCTTATCTCTAGAGCAATGGATTATGCAGCTAGACACAGTAGAACATGCACAAAATGAGTCCCAGCCACTTTGCTCAACCCAGAACATCCAGAGACGAGCCATCTCACCAACACCTGTAACCCACACCCCTGCCATGCCCCTAATGACAACGTCAACACCTTCAGACATCCTGTTCACTGCTTACACCCCCATTCCCACTTGTGCACCCCAGCTCACCACAGCACAACCATAAATGAGATGTTTTGCCACTTCCCACATGTTTTGACTGGGCAGATGATGCAGTGTCGATACCAATCATGCCTAGCAAGTACATGCGGGACTTGTCTAGTCTAATGACAGGTTGTCAGCAACCATTCAGGACCCTATGACAATGAGCCCCAACATATTTTTTCTCATCATCTTGAAATTTTTTTCTGCCATCTCACATTTTGTCTCACCAACCCTTTATTTGTCAACATCCTTCTGGTATAGGAACAGGTAAACCCATCATCACCATCCCTTTTGGAACAACCTCTGCACCAGCCCCTGCTCTGAAACTTGACTGGGACCAGGACCCTTGCCTTGTTGACTTGAGTAGGGCCCTTCGGGCATTGGGATGGATACTTGTTGAGTTTTTCTTTACTTTATTTTTGATATCAACCATAGAATTTTTTTTTCTATATTATTCCTACTTATTGTTTTGCATCTTTTTCTTCTGTGGCGACAAGGATGTCGCCTTTTTTGGAGGTGGGCAGATGGAGTAGGGTGAGTGGTCACCTACTCCAGGTAGTCACATGACCATGTAGTCAGTAGACAGTCACATGTACATACAGGCTCAGGCTATGACGATCACTGTCCCTGCCATAGCTATAGGCAGGAGACTTGCTACGTCTCCAATATCATGTGCCACAACATGATGTAACACTTACATGCACACTTGTCCATTATGACAAGGAAGAAAGAAAAAAGCTCAGCAAGAGATTCCTCCACATCGAAGTATGCACCTACAAGAACCATCAACAACCTGATGAGCACCGCTTCAATAGGCTACCACATCTGTTAGTATTAGGCTTGGCTTACAAATGTAGGCATGTCTTTTGATATATATACTATTAGAAATTTGAAGGACCAAACATTATAGTTACTAAATAACATTAGATGCATACAGTGAGCGGCAATTGTTACTAAGTAACATTAGATGGATTCAGTGAGTGGCATTTGCTGCAACACCAAAGCACTCGGCATTTGCTGCAACGTTGCGTTGGCGTGGTGAAAGTGCAACGTGAAAGCAATCGGCATTTGCCGCAACGTTGCAACGAAAGCCCAAGGCAGAGAGAAAAGCAAGCATACGCAAACATTGACTGATCTCACGCGTCGGCAAACGCCGCAACGTTAGCGCGAACATATTCCCACGCTTCCGCAACTCGAGGGATAAACCTCATTCTCAATACTGAGAACTCGGAACTGCGGCTGGGTAGGAGACTGACTTGTTTAGCTTGGATGTCACCACACTAGCGAGAAGCAATCGGCACGCGTCCAACGTGTGAATCTATGAAAGGAGATCACCGAAACCATGTGTTTCTCACATATCACATACAGGCACAGTGCATCGATCATGAACTGATCGAAGAATGTCCTCGACACGGAACCTTTCCTTCTATTATCTACAGCCAGCTTATCTGTACAACAACCAAGCTATCCACGTGTAAACTGAAACTATATATTCTCCCACAGACACGTTATAACGCTTCTTGGGATATAAATTTCACATACGCATGCCATATCCTGTTTTTTTCTTGGACACATGCATGCACCTCCTGAGTTTACTCCCTCGCTTCAAGCGGCCCATCTGGTGCTCAAGGGTCATCGACAGCCCAGGAATAGTATGGGGACGCAGTTCTCCAAGCTGAGGTATAACGACTAGTATCACATTTTTCAAGCAACTCAGCGGACCAGAGCCTGAATCAATATACTTTGATCAAATGTTTAACTGGCGGTTGATGCAATTGTAAGGACAGCTGGCATTCTGGACGGATCACGAGGCTGCTGGATCAATACACCGACGACTCGGATGGCTGAGAAGACAGACGACGATGCGTATAATTTTTATCAGCCTGCCCTACCGACTGAGGCTACAGGGATAACTTGCATGTAGGATTATTAATTGGATACCTAGGTCACAATTAGGGTTGTTCACGGTTGGCATTTTTGGTTCATTTTTCACTCATTTTTCAATCATTTCTTATTTCATTTTGATTCCATTTTTCTCAAGAATGGAACTGAGAATGAATGTAAAATGAATGTAAAATGGAACCCTACCCTTGCTTTTGTAAAAAGGGAACCGAAAAATGATCATTTTTCATCTTTTTGGCACTGTCCCTGGCCAGAAAAATGCATTTTTGCTCCAATTTCCTTCCCAGGGTGTTCACAGTAACCATTTTTCATGTCATTTTCCATTTCATTTTTTGTTCCCTTTTGTTTGTTCCTCTGCCAAATACACGAAAATGAGCCGAAAATGTGTTTGACAATGAGCCGAAAATGGTCCAAGAATGGCTACCGTGACTTGCCGTGAACAACCCTTTATCTAGATCTGATTTGCGTGCTCCACGTGCACTGCCGATCCGCATCCAAGTCGAGCCGACAAGGGCCTGTATCTGATCGGTATTGCAACGGAGGCAAAGCGGAGGCTTTTATGGTAGGCAAACTGTTCTGCTACATTATCGGGTGGCATTATTGCCAATGAACAACAGCACATGTTGGCCATACAAATCCGTAATCAGGCACGCGTTTTGACGCCGGAGGAGCTCATCCAGGATAAGAAGGCGCCCGGGCAACAAAATCGGTCAATCGGCCGTTTGAGGATCAAGCTTTTGGAGACAAAGCATGGTTCTCTTTACTGTTGTACCTCGTCTGACGTTTTGTTAGGTACCGGTAATTAGCAACCTGGTGAAAGGGGCGGATATTCGGGAAAATATTCATGTTTGATTCATGTAGCAAAATGTAGCATGCGCAAAGGGAAAGTCGAACGCATGACTGTAATATATGTCGTTCCACGGATGATCTATTCAAGCGAGAGATTCGGGAATAACGTCAGTTTGCATATGGTCTCTGCGAACAAGAAAAAACTTTAAAATGGCGTTATGGAACTTCCGATACTCTAATTGAGTAGGTCACGCATGAAATCTTGTGGAGTTGTCACCTCGTGTGCTAGATACGTCATGACTGTATAGTAGGATGGGTCCTGAGAAGGAGAGCACTGGCAACGTCTATGCACCCTTATGGGTGTAGTGCGCAGCTGTACGATTCGATTCAGTGATCAGATTTCGTTGATACGGTATCTTCGGATGACAGTGGCATACGGAGGCCACTGTATGGCGGCAAGGTGAGTTGTGTTTGACTGATCATGAAACCTTGAGCTTGACATGCTTGACAGTTTGTCATCTGAAGTTGATCTCAACACGCGGTACGGTCACCTAATGCAGATAACATCCGCGGATTTCCGTATTCCGACCCTTAATTAGAACCAGCCGCAACTAGTATGTCCATTGGATATAAAGCCTTCTCTGCGTTGGTCGCTTGTCCCATACTTCGGCCCCACCATGGCAAAGGCCATTGAAAGATTGAACGATGCAGTAAGTCGTATTGTTTCGTTTTGCCGCCTTCACAATTCAATTTCTAGGTTGCAAGCTCGTTTGTCGGGAGATGGTTCAAATTAGAGGGTTCAGGAGCTCATAAAGAGCGTGCTGGATCACGGTTTATGGTGTGTATCATCTTCGCGAATTGTGGAGGAAAGATCTAATTAATCCAGACCGAAATTCGTGCAGGCCTCACAACATGGGTACGGCGCACAAGATCAGTGTTCTGCGATTTGTTAACTTGTCTGCTTATAATCTAAGGCGGCTATGGTATATATTGTGTGTCTTCCCTTAATTCCTTCACTTCAAATACTCATTTATTCCGTAGATATCCGTCAATGCCAGTATCGTATCTGATTCTGGTGGCCCGTGTGTCTGTCCCACGAACGACCAATGTTTGACTAACGATGTTTACATGTCCTGTGTAACTGAAGTTCGGCGGGATCTGATCACTACAACTGCAGCTATCTCCGCCTTAGCGTCATTTCTCATGGGGCTGCTAGCCAATCTCCCTGTTGGTCTCGCCCCGGGGCTTGGACTAAACGCTTACGTGCGTGTTGCATCCACTGCTTTCGGAATGCGAGGTCGACGACTATTCGATAGTTTGCCTACTCTGTCGTAGGGTTCCACGGCTCAGGAATCATTACTTATGGAGAAGCACTGGCAGCTGTATTCATGGAAGGGTGAGCGCCGTGCAACATCATATTTTACTCAGCAAATTGAATGTTTTGTTGCTCAACAAGATGGGTATTTCTGCTCCTATCATTGCTTGGGATTCGACAATGGCTTGTACGATTGATGCCTCGATCCCTGGTGTTGGCTGTGGGAGCCGGGATCGGTTTATTTATCGCGCAAGTGCACCTACATCTACGGACATGATAAGATAACTAAATCAAATTTTTAATAGTTTCATTGGTCTCTGTACGTCACAACAAGGAACCTTTGATAGCGCTCGCTTAACTCATGCAATCATCCAGCCGCCAATGGTCTTGGTGTTGTAGGAGGTTCAACTTCTACTTTAGTTGCACTTGCAGGGTGTCGGCCACAAGGCGAGTAAAGGCAGGACTTCTCGCAACGATGCGATGATAACTAGACATGTTCGTACCAGACTTCGTCAGCTCAGCCCTTCTTAATTATTGCGCTCATGGCGTTCTACGGAGCCCAACAATGTGGTTAGGGATCTTCGTCGGCGGGTAAGCAACCATCATGCGTACTGTACAGTGCATCTGATTTCTGTTTAGGATTCTAACTACAATCCTTATTCTTTATCGTGTCCGTGGGGCTATCCTCATCGGGATTTTCCTCACCTCCATCATTTCATGGCCTCGGTCGACGCCCGTCACCTACTTTCCGCACACCCAAGCTGGTGATGCTCTGTTTGGTTTCTTTAAGCAGGTTGTTTCATTCCACAACATTACTACCATCAGCAAAGCAATTACTGTACGTCTCTGCTAGCATTTCGTTATCAGCGCAAACTGACAATACTTTCTCAATTGTCAGTTCAACTACGGGTGAGACTGAATTAATGTTGCTTTGCAAGTTTACAAACGGCAGGTCCCAGGAACGGCAGGGTGTGGTATGCATTGGTGACCTTTTTATATGTTGATATCCTGGGTTTGTACCTCCCTGTTTCCTTTTCTTTGAATTCTGATCTAGAACAATGCGTAGATACCACTGGGTAAGCTTTAATTGTGTCTTTACAGTCGATTCAATCAAGGTGGCTTCCTATTTTAGTACTCTCTATTCAATGGCAAAGTTCGCTGGGCTCCAGGACCCGATAACCATGGATTTCGAGAACTCGACGATTGCATATTGCGTTGACGCATTCGCGATCAGTATGGGGGCTTTAATGGGTACTAGTCCTGTCACTACATTTGTCGAAAGTGCTACGGGTATCAGAGGTATGATTCATATGGTCAGCGTCGTGATTGGATCTAATTTTTCTGCAGAGGGAGGGAAAACTGGAATTGCGGGAATGGTAACGGGACTTGCCTTCTTGGTTTCAATCTTCTTTGCCCCCATATTTTCCTCTATTCCTGGATGGGCAACTGGTGGAGCTCTAGTTTTTGTCGGGTCATCGATGATGCAGAAGTATGTGGTGACCGGTACGAGTTGGTCACATTTTTACTCACCATTTATTTCTAGTGTACGCGAAGTTAATTGGAATTACGTTGGCGACTCTGTACCTGCTTTCTTGACGATAATTATGATTCCTCTGACATATAAGTGCGCCTTCTCTGATTTTTTCTAAGTATCATGTGTCCTGAGGAGAACTTCGGAACTATTAGCATCGCGTACGGCGTCATTGCTGGCATTACATCATACATGGTCATCAACGGTATTCCATTAATCCTGAAGAAGATCTCGGGTGGTCGGATCATTCCGACAAACAACTACGAGGCTGCAGAGAGATGGGAGATCCCCCGAGGCAGCCTGATCCCTTCTTGGATGTAGGTTTCGTTGTTTTCATATTTCTTGGTTCCAGGAGGCTAAGTTGGACAATAGATCAAAATTGCACTGTGAAAATTCTGCTTCACTCGACGAGTCTGAGTTAGGAGATGTCGGAGTACAAGTTGCTGAAAGGGACGATAATCAATCAGCGGCAGAATTGGAAAAGGTCAGCGCACACCCGAAGTTGTAGCAATGTATAAAGTCACCAGTAGCTACCAGAGTGATGCAAAAAATGTTGTAACTACGACTTGCGCCGTGAGGGCCAATGCGTCGCACGGAAAATCCAAGTTCTCTTTGATTTGAGGGGGGAGGAGTGCCACGCCTGTAAACCCCCAAAATTGCTCGGTCAGTATAGACAGTTGCCAAGTTTTGAGATTCGTACGAAAGGGAGGAACTAAGGCTCCAACTGTTTCGTGTATATAACTGTATTACACAGTTTATACCGTAACTGTAACTGTTTCCATATAGACCAGGACAGTAAACCATGGTTATACAGTAGTTAAACGGTAGCTAGATAGTTATATGGTTGTTCACACGTAATAATGACGAAGCCATGAGCATCGAAAGAAGCATGCAAAAAAAAAGTTGGTTGAACCCCATCTACCAATCTTCTCCACGAAAATTGAATCCCCCATGGCACACCATCACACCCGGGACAACGCTGACCCCAGTAATATTATTCCTGACAACATCAAGCGGAAGCGATGTGCAAGTGACCGAGCACAGGGCATTGATGCCTATTTTAAGACCACCGAGATTAAAGCACAAAAAGGTCACCATCACATGTAAATGACGAAACGGATATGAATCTAACCCCTTTGGACCACAGGCAATTCACGCCCTCACATCGGGAGGAACAAGTTTTCGGATCAACTGGAAACTTTGCCGAAATCTAACGATTCTGTAAAATTTTAGCTGGATTTGAAAACATTACTTGAACTAAAGGCTTCAGGTGGGCCTAAATTGTCAATGAAATAATAAGCTTTGATGTTGTCTTGAGGATGTCCGAAATTAGAGCTGAAAGTGGACTTTTCGGACAACATGAAAACAAAAGAGAAAAGACAAGATTCGGTGCTAATTTCAGGGAATCCGGTAGAACAACTTTCAAGGCTTCTGAAATGAGTCACAAAGCGACAAGCTTCAGCATCAGTTTCAGAACTCCTGACATAGCAAATTTCGCCCATAATTTCGAGGGATCTTTAACAGCAGCCGAAGTCAAGAGTATCGAGAGCACTGAAACTGAGCGTACGATGAACGTAAGCTGGTCGTACGCTGTGACACTTTACTGCGCAATAAGCGCTTGAGAGACACTCGATACATTTCTACTAAGTACAAAATACTGCTGAAGCCTAGTACGAAATTGGCCCTAGGACATCCAATACTTAATCCTATAAAATATGTCGTCAGATATTGTGTACAGAAGGATTCGCATGCAACCTTACTCGTGATACAGTTAAAACAACGGCACGATCACATGAGAATGTAAACCGCGCAACATGGGACACCACTGATTCTATAGGAACCCTGTCTAGTGGACCATCGTCCATCTTGGAGGAATAAAGAGTAGTCGGAAACGAGGGATATCGACAGAACGGGTCATATTTTCCTAGAGGAAGAAGAGCCTGAGGCTGAATAAAGAAGTATACCTGGTTGTTGAGAGTATCAATTGTCTGAATACTCCCTGCAATAGGTGTCAGGGAAGAGGATGAAGGGTAGTACAAAACAAGACTGTTGCCAAGATGTGTTGAACATCGCGTGAAATTGACACCGTTGTGCGCAACTGAGTGCTGAGAACTCATTGTATCAGAACTAGAATCCTCGTCCCGATAGTTAGCGGGAGAGAAGAACTTGTTGAAAATTTGCTTAAACTGCCGGATGATTTCAGGACATTCTGGCCTTTTCAACCACCTTTGAAGATTGGCAGCTCTCATATGTGATTTCAGGAGAGTACCTTCCAGTGCTCCTACCAAACATTAGGTTTATCAAAAAATGTTCGAAAACTGCAAGAAGAGGACTTACCACCAACGTAATGATTTGTTTTGATTTTCTGCAGTGTACCAATTAAACGCTCAAAAGGAAAACACCACCACGAGATAACAGACCCAAAGAGCAGAAGGAAATCATACAGATGAAGGGAAGCATGAACATTTGGCCGAAGTTTCTGTTTCTTTGTATGTGGGTGCAGAAGATGTAAACCATCAACCCACTGCTTCATGAGATTGCGATACTTTGTGGCATGGTCAATATTCATTGTATACCGGCAGACAATTGTGACCGCTTGGAATAGAGCCATCGTATGATCTAAGATGTTGAGGAAATGTGAGCCTTCGGTAGGCATGGAGCCATTCTCATCCCCCCACAATGTAACTAGAGCAATAGGAAGGTAGATGGTGCTTAGAATACCCCACTCGTCAGCCTTAATTGTGCCAGCATTGACCTTGCCATAGTTTATGGGAACAGAGCTGATCCATGATGGTGTAGTGGTCTCCTTGATTACATGTTGGATATGCTGAATGGTTTCAGGTGTAACAGTTTTGGAATGATATCGCCTGACATCAGGGGCATAGAAAGACGCTACAAAGGAAAAAATCAGTAATGTTGGAGTTGTGCACATTTGAACTCACCCATTTGATCAGTAACTGAGCGAAGTGATCCTTCATTTTTGCAGGGACTGGAGGGCTCGGTGGAGATATGATGACCAATGGTAAGTTGAAACAAACTTGAGAGGCTGCAAGTTTTTGCTCAGAAGTTTCATCTTCAACTGGCTTTCGTCAATCGCATTGTCTGCAATTGTGGTAATTGCCAATGGGAGAGATAAGATTTTGTGAAGGTCAAAGATATGTTGAATCTCCTGGTCATTTTTGACACGGTATTCTTCAGGTGCATCTGAACTGTAATCGGTCCAATGGTAGGAAAATGCAGGAAGGATAGGATCTGGTACTGCTGCTTGCTCGGCACTGAGTCACAAAACAGAGCGGCAGTGGTAGTGAACAATGCCCTCCAGAATGCAGTGCATACTGTCGATTACTAGCATCCGTGTAGGATCCCAGTATGGTAATCTCCAAAATTCTGACCACCATACACCGTACATTTCAAAGATGTGATCTCTATCCTTCGAAGTTTCAGCATCTTGCCAAGCTTCTGCCTGTTGCTGCATTTTTGCAACGTCCCTTGTCTTCCACATGTTGAAGTCTGTGTTGTATAAGTTCTTGCAATCGTATCCACAGCATACAGTGCAGTAGAAGTGAGATCTGTGCCCTGCAGTGCCTGTCACCTTGCGAGCAACTGGCAAATCATTTATTGAGAGAGCAATGGCAACTTCAACAACTTCTCCCTCCAAACAAGAAGCAGTACGAGAAACATGAAACCCCCTTTTCCATCCAATCTCTAACTCATCAATGATCGGTTGAGTGAAGTGATTAAGCTCTTCAAGGGCAGGTTCATGTGGCCCTGGTATGATAGCTAGATAAATGTTTTCTGGCTTGTAACGAGCGGATGAGGGAGATTGAGATTGGCCAAAGACATTATTCCAATCGAGTCGTGATTTCCACGCTTCGTTGTACCATTGGGGTTAAAGAAATCAACATGCATAGCAAATACCAAGCGAACTTTGTCTCCCCTGTCGATGAAGAGCTGTCCGGGGATGGGACCTTCAAACGACTTCATGAACTCAGCATGAAATACATTTGTCATATCTTTTGGGGGATCTTTGAGAGTAGCAGTCACGTCATCGCAGACCTGCTTACAGATCCATTCAACTTCTGGGTCGGATAGTGATCAAGCAATATAGTCAGCAAAGGATGGCACTACATAGGGTTTTAATGGTCGAAGGCAGTTGCTACATTCTTCCAACAAGTCTGTACCACAGATGTATGATCTGTCAGGTCCTACAATGTGATTCGCACAATGAGTAGGATAGTGCACAGTGGCAGAGATGGGGTCGTAGATTGGTTTGTGGGTGTAGTTACATGATGGACATGTAGCGAGTGTAGTTGTCTGACCATCAATATTAAACTTATTAAGAGCAGTTTGCAAGCTTGTTGGAAGCTGCTTCAGGATGCTACATTGATTTTCATCATATGCATCCTCACCTTCTGCATTTGTGGTCAATCTAGTACCCATAGCCATCTGCACCATCATTGTTACTATGTTGATGATGAAATTACAAGGGTTCTTCCTGAGCCCTATAATGACATGACACACAGTGCCCAATAATATCATTGTTTGAGCAATTGTATCCAGCTTTTCCACTGGATTTTCATGAATATGTGCTGAACAAAGGTAAGCTTAATGCAAAGAAATGTCAAAATGAGAGTAACATACCTGCATCAAAAAGGACCAGTGTTGTTTCTGGTGGTGATGGGGGTAATGTGTAAGATAATTCCATTGATTATCTTACAACCTTTACGACTCCTCCACATCATTGCGTTACCTTTTCCATTACCTATCTCGGACCATTACTAATACATGCGATCACATGCTTGGATGTTGATTCACAAACAATGTCTTAGTTAGCTCCCTGTTTTCCCTTCAATCCACATTAAGTTCCAATTTACGTGGTTCCCACTCTTAAGTGATCAAGGCACTGGTGTGCTTTCATTACACTTTTTTTTAAATTCAAACTTGACAAGACCTCTTGCAAAACGCCTTATCAAAAACTCAGAGAAATCAAACCCCCCCCCCCCCCCCCCCCTGATCTACATACAGAAGCACGGGCTACAACGTGACACCTAGGGATCAACCTGCCAGACAAGAAGTATCTTTATATTTAACCTTTCTAGGCGAGAAGTCGCTGTGACCAGCAGCCATCTGGCCTTTCTAGGTGAGAAGCAATGGTCGCATCGGAACAATCAGAAGACCGGCGCTATACGCATCCACCCCAAACCCCAGTGCATTCTCATCACGCCTATATAATGATCGCATTCCACAAGAAACATGCCCTGATTCACCACCGTTTTACAGCACAACCACCATACCAATCTGTCTCAACTGCCTTCACAACCTGCACCGCTCACCACCAGGAGCAGAGCGCATGCCACCTTACCTCTAAACACGCTCTCCTCTCCCTTATCTTCGCTATCCCCATCACCAACCCCGACACCAGTCCCTGTGAACCCAGTTACACAACCCCCAGTCAAATGCACCCCTGCCTCCGACTCTGACTCTGATACGCCCTGTACAACAACAAGAATGGCACCCACAGCTTCTCCCCTGTATGCGTCCACCGAAGTTAAGCAGGCTTCGCCCTCCTCCGCACCCGTCCTCTCTGCTGGCTGTGTAACTACAAAAGTCATGCGCAAATTCGACAACGCTTGTCGTCGCTACTTTTCCGTAAAGGCCGTGCCTGCAGATGAATGCGTTGCCAAGATTATTTACAACTTTGAATCCATAGCGATTCAGTCCTGGATAAACGCAGAAGAGGCGCGACTGCTGGTGCTAACATTTCCTGACTTTCTTATTGCACTCAGAAAGAAGTTTTTACCTGGTTCTTGGGAAGACGATCTTGTACAGGCTCAAATCTTACCCCATGGATCCACTGACCTTCTCACGTGGATCAACAGTGTTCGTAACGCAAACGACGAACTTGGCTCAGCAAAATCACCCTACCACATCCCTGCTGACCGCTTCCGACTTCACTTGATTCCTTGCCTCTCTGACGGAATGAAACGTCTTTACAAGGCCAATAACGGGACCGCTCCCGGCGCAACGAAGGGTATGCTCGATGCCATTACGGATTTTGAGGAGTGGATGGAACGACTCCAACTTCTAGAGCAAGATCTGGAGGCGAGCCGCGCGGGATGGGTCTCATGCGCTGTAAAAGCTGGTAACGTCTTACGCGACTCTTCTGCACAGAATATCAGCATCACTACCACGACTTCCACTGCTGCTCCAAACGTCGCCTACACTGCCCCCCTCAAACCGCTCACCGATGATGAGAAAACTCTCCTCAGACAACACCTCGGTTGTTATAAATGTCATGTTTTTTATGCAGGTCATCTTGGACAGAATTGCACCAACCCACGCCCCACACTGGACGATTGCAAGTGTGTAACAGCAGCGAACGCAGCAAAGGCTAAGGCCACGTATGACAAAATCCAAGCTGCATCGCAGGCAACAACAACCACAGTTGCTGCCATTTTTGAGGCCAATGCAGTCTTCGAAGACAGCGAGAGTAATGGAGATTCAGAAGACTATGTGGATGCCAATGAAGTCGAAGAGTACATTCCTTCGCCTTTTGTCCTCCCTCAACACCTTCGTTGGACGTGCTGTGTTGATGCGCCTGCTACCTGTGCTCCTACTCCTGTTGACGCGCTAATTGATCATGGATCGTCGCCAGTCTTGATTTCTAGTGAACTCACCGACATCTTATGTCTGACTGCAAAACCTCTCTTCAAGCCACTTTCTGTTTCCGGAGCCTTTTCAAAGAAGAACGACAAAAGAACACCTCTCGTGTTAACTCAATACTGTAGATTATCAATCCAATCCCCGGACTCTCTCTGGCATTCCCGTATTATCAACGCAATTATCTGTCCCGGACTCCACACCGACTTGATACTCGGCCTAGATTTTCTCATGAAAAATAAAATTGTTGTGGACGCTGAATTATGAACCGTAATTGCCAAAGAGTCTGGGTACGACTTACTGAACCCCCCTGATCCGAAACTACATCGTCAGCCTATTATAAAATCACCTCCTCAACGTCATAAGCTTGAAGCACAGGAAATAAAAACAGGGCAGAACAATACCAAGAAAACTCGAATTCTCGTCCACATGGAGCTAATGGCCCTATTTGAGGAAAACCCAGAACGTTTTGATATGACAGCTTTCACTACCGCACCTGATATCATTGCAGCAATCAAAACGTGGATCGCACAATTAGTGGGGGAAGCTACGCTGAGAAAACTTGATCAGCAAATGAAAGATTCGTTCGCAGACCGCTTCCCCTCAGACATTCCCCATGTAAAAGACCTACCTCGAGATGTGTACCACCACATTAAACTGGTCCCTGGTGCACCTGTGTCTGTAACACGAGCCTATGGATGCCCGCGAAAATATTGAGCAGGCTGGAAAATGCTCAGCGACCAACATGTAGCGGCAGGTCAGATTCGGCCATCTTCCTCGCCATATGCGTCTCCCTCCTTCATCATACCAAAGGCTGACCTGGCTGTCCTCCCCCGATGGGTGAATGATTACCGACATCTGAATCAGCTGATGGTTGCCGACAACTACCCCCTTCCCCGTATTGACGACATCTTGGCTGACTGTGCAAAAGGCAAGATTTGGGGCAAGATCAACATGACAAATTCTTTTTTTCAAACGCTGGTTCACCCCGATGACGTCAAATACACAGCTACCCTGACCCCGTTTGGTCTCTGGGAATGGGTTGTCATGCCCATGGGCATGCGAAACTCCCCGGCGACTCATCAGAGACGTGTAACCCTTGCACTGAGAGATTTAATAGGAAAGATATGTCATGTGTACCTTGACGACATCATCATTTGGTCTAACACCCTGGAGGAGCATAAACAAAATGTTGTGAACATACTTGAAGCACTGCGAAAAGCTCACTTATACTGCTCGCTAAAGAAATCGATGCTTTTCTCAACAGAAATAGATTTCCTGGGACATCACATTTCGGCATGGGGCATTGAAGCTGACCAATCCAAAGTCCTGCGAATCCTGAACTGGCCTGCACCTAAATCTGCGAAACATGTACGACAATTCCTGGGTCTGGTGCAGTACATCGCTGCCTTCCTACCATCACTTGCAGAATACACTGCTGTGCTTACACCACTCACTCGAAAAGAATGCAATTCATCCTTCCCTGCGTGGACGTGTTATCACCAAGCAGCATTTGACAACATCAAACGTCTTGTAATTGGACGAGACTGTTTAACGACAATTGACCATGAAAATCCGGGCGACAATAAGATTTTCGTAACCTGCGATGCAAGCAAGGGATGAACAGGAGCTGTTCTATCCTTCGGTCCATCATGGGAATCGGCACGACCTGTGGCATTCGAAAGCCGGCAAATGAACAACGCTGAACGCAACTATCCCATTCATGAGCAGGAGATGCTGTCAATCATGAGAGCATTGAAGAAATGGCGAGTTGACTTACTTGGATCACATATTCATATCCGCACCGATCACAAAACGTTGCAGAACTTCGACTTCCAAAAGGACCTTTCTCAACGACAGGCCAGATGGATGGAGTACTTATCACAGTACGAATATAGCATCACGTACATCAAAGGGGAGAGAAACATCGTAGCCGATGCGTTGTCCAGACTTCCAGACTCAGTAGACAATGAAGCACCTGTTTTGGTGGCTGCGGCCGTGTTCTCGATTCAATCAGACCCCAAACTTATCACCCGGATCAAGAATGGATATCGTGCAGACACATGGTGCTTGGGAATACTGGATGATATGAAGCAAGGCGTGTTAGATGTGAAACTGAACATATCCCTCAAACATGGGCTCCTGTTCATCGGCAACAGGCTGGTGATTCCAAAGTACAAGAACCTCAGAGAGCGGCTATTCCAATTGGCACACGACAACCTCGGACACTTCGGAGCAGAGAAATCTTATGCCAACCTCTGGAATGACTTCTACTGGCCAAACATGAGGAGGGATCTTGCGCGCGGTTATGTGCCCGGATGCACAGATTGCCAGAGAAACAAAGCTTCAACTTCGAAAGCAGCTGGCCCTCTTCACCCCTTGCCTATCCCAGACAAACGATTTGATTCAGTGGCAATTGACTTCATTGGACCTTTACCAAAAGACGATGGCTTTGACGCCATAGTTACAATGATGGACCACCTCGGGGCCGATATACAGATTGCACCTTGCAGTTCAAACATGACAGCTGAGGATTTCGCCTACCTTTTCTTTGACAAGTGGTACTGCGAGAATGGTTGCCCATTAGAGATCATCAGCGACCGCGATAAACTTTTCATCTCAAAGTTTTGGAGAGCCCTCATGAGACTCACAGGCATCGAACACAAACTTTCCACAGCCTACCACCCACAAACTGATGGTGCGTCAGAGCGCTCTAACAAAACAATTGTGCAATGTTTGCAATTCCATGTCGAGCGTAACCAAAAAGGGTGGGCAAAAGCATTACCTAAAGTCAGGTTTGATATCATGAACTCGACAAACACCTCAACTGGGATATCACCCTTCGTTCTAAAAACAGGATGATCACCATGACTATTACCACCTCTCGTCACAACTCCACCCAATGAGACAGCACCACCTATCGCCACAGAGGAAATTGATGCACGGAACTTCGTGGAAAACATGGAAGAAGAAACAAACGCTGCCAAAGACAACCTCCTCGCGGCCAAGATCCAACAAGCACATTTTGCTAACAGAGACTGGCTCCTGGAACTGGCGTTCAATGTAGGCGACAAAGTGATGTTGGCGACGGCTCATCGACAGAGGGACTACATGCGTGCAAAGGACGGACGCGTCGCAAAATTCATGCCTAGGTTTGATGGACCATACGAAATTACGGAAGCCTTCCCAGAATCTTCATCATACAAACTTCTGCTCCCACCTCATTCAAAAACTTACTCAACATTTCACGTCGCCCAACTGCGTACACACGTACCAAACGATGATGAACTCTTCCCAGCCCATGCGGGAAATCCCCCAAAACCATTGGTCACTGAAGATGGGACAATGGAATACTTCATCAACAGGATCCTCGACCGTCGTCCCAGGGGTAGGGGACACCAATTTCTTGTAAGGTGGTCCAGGTACCGGCCCGAACACGACCTCTGGCTACCACGATCAGAACTCCTGGAAACCGAGGCACTCGCCCTATATGAGGCTAGCCACCATTAAAACAGAAGACCCTTTAATCAAGAACCGCCAGACCTTTTTTTTTGGGAGGATATATGTGAGTGTAAGATAATTCCATTGATTATCTTACAACCTTTACGACTCCTCCACATCATTGTGTTACCTTTTCCATTACCTATCTCAGACCATTACTAATACACGCGATCACATGCTTGGATGTTGATTCACAAACAATGTCTTAGTTAGCTCCCTGTTTTCTCTTCAATCCACATTAAGTTCCAATTTACATGGTTCCCGCTTTTAAGTGATCAAGGCACTGGTGTGCTTTCATTACATAATGCTACTCCCAAAAAGCTGATACGAGAGTCTATCACCCTCAGCATCCCAATTACTTTTGCTCTGCAGTCTTGCACCTCCTTTGCTTGATTCTTCATGGATGCCAAACTTTTTCCGGCAGAATCAACACTCTTTGCGGCATTTTCTAGCAGCATACAAAGTGTATAGTCATTGGGAGGGACATTTTTGTCGAAGGAGAGGGTGGCTCCAATCTTACAAGCTTCAGTCTCTACCACAGCAATAACTTCCTGAGCCTTCCTAGCCCATGCATTGAGAGGTTTTGGCAGCGGGGTATATGCAGAGGGACAAAGGAGGCCAGATCTCAAAAATTCACAAGGAGGAGGCTCTCTGCAACAGGACTCCTCAAGGATTGCTTGGACACTCTTCTGAACATCATCGAGAGGGATGCCACTCATCCTAGTAGGGATGCTGGGAGCCCTGGACTCATAAAATTCACTGGAAGATGACCACAATTTATTGTCAATGATAGAGGGACCATTGTCAGTCAGAGTTAAAGCAGTCATGAGACTTGGGAGGGACATATTGTCAACTGGGACCTAAGATCTTGCACTTTAAATAAGAGAAAATATAATAAAATGAGGTAACTAACTGCACTTGGTCATTCATGCCATCGACAAGATCTACAAGACCTGTGTCCAGAGATGCATTGCTATCCTTCACACTAAGCCCAGTCATATAGTCAACAACAACTGAGTCCTAGCATAGTGAACATCAGTCCATTAGATCAGTCTGAAAAAAAAATGAAACCTGCCTGCCATGGCCGGAATTGTTTGATTTCCAGAGTATGCTTCAGCTTGTCCACTTTCTGTACCACATGTCCATTGGGGAACATGGCGCATTCACATAAGTAAGACTGCATTGTCAGAATGGATGGTTACACGAGAAACTACGCTTGTCAGCATTAAACACTGACAAGCTACTGAAAGGCAGTAAAGTACCAGCAAGATTGTGAATATATAGATGTAAAGAACAAAGAGCATGGACATATCCAGGAGATTACATAGCCTTTAAGTCATCATCATACCTTCCCAACAACGGAAATACAAGGGCAGGCGAGTACAATAAACCTTCAGGTTTCAAGTCCGAGCCATCGGATCAGAGACAGCAACTGCATACTGTAAACAGCATGCAGAGAGAAACCAACTGTAAGGTCTGCACAACGTAGACATCGTGCAGGCTGAAGTCATATCTTCAAGTTATCACATTCAGAACTAGGCTGTCATGCATCATGGCGGCTGCGACTACTCAACAAACAGCAGCAACAAAAAAGGGTTCAGATTTCTGATAAAATTGGTAGGTACAACACAAAAACAATATGATGTCCAGTATATAGTTACTGATGGGGATGGAGAAGATGATGCGGGGCGTCATTGTTGCATCTATTGTGAACATCTGGACTACAGAGTTTTGGTTGCAGACAGCTAGGTGGTTTGAAGCCGCATTGAATGCCAGTCCAGTAATTTCTCCAGGATTTGCGACCTCCGCACAGTGCATCTCCTCAAATGATAGCTGCTGCATTATGAGACCAATGACCTGAGTTGAAAATGGAGACTCACTGAGGCATCCCTGGTTTTTGATTGCTTCCAGCTAATGAGGTAGCCATTTTGAGTCCCGTAAACTAACCCATCTTCCGGCTCGTCTTCTCGCCATATCCAGACAAGGGCGGTGGTAGCTCCCCTACGGTTTGCACCAATTGGACTAGCAAGAGTCTTCATTGTTGGCAGATACCACAGCCTTACGCTGTCTGTTCCTATTGGCTACCAGTGTCTAGCTCAGGCTACACCGTGAAGAGTTGTAATCACATACTCACCTCCACTTGCAACATTGCCATCATCTGTTGCACTGATGCATAAAACAGCACCGAGATGGCCTCTCATGACCCCTTGGAGAGTGTATTTGTTGTTTAGAGACTTCGACTTGTGTCTGGCTGAGATTCAGTGTTGGGACATTGTGATTGGGCTCAATTAAAATCTTGGTGTATCATCTCTTCTTTTAAGCCAGGCCAACAATAAGTCGCACTACTCATGAAGACAAAAACCTCCTGGTAACCGGCGATGTTATTGTATATTTCCTTATATGGAAAGATGATAATTATAAGGATGCTGCCCATGCTGCATTGAATTCCATTGTCTTCATGACTACTACACCCATCTCACCATTTGCAAAATCAGCTCCTCCTTCCAGACCGGTCATTATGCTGCTATCTTCCACTGACCTGGGCATGAACCAAGCTGAGTCCCTGCTAGCACATGAAAATCTGTCCCCTGATCAATCTCTGAATGCATCGTCCAGACATTCTGTTTTGGCTCCCTGCTTCCATCCCTACAATCGCAGAGATCCCACTCCCATTCCTTTCTCTCCTGGTGGGACCATTCGTCCTTTTCCGTCTCACCCTTCTTCTCTGCATGTAGCTACCCCTCATCCTTCTTCTCCCTGCTCGACCTCCCCTATTCCTACTCTCTCCCGTACAGCTTCAAGCCCCTTGAGTTCTCCCACACCATCCCCCAGGACCAGTCTATCGCCACCAGCCTCTGGGGTACTTCATGTTACTTTCGCACTGGCGACGGCTTCTACCAAAATAAAGATCGAGTGGCCGAAGAGAGCTGGATGGAAAAATCTGCTTGAGCTGGTGAAGTGGGAGCAAGTCTTTCTGGAAGCTGTAAAGGTACATTTTCCACTAGGTGTGTGTTTGGATCTCTCTAACCACTAGTGAATCAAGCATTTTGCCTGGACTCTTATACAGAAGCATCTTAAGCCATCAGTTTGTTTCATGGACCAGGATCCAGTCCTGGTACAGAAAGTCAGGTCACAGGTATGGTAATCATTCCCGTCGTCTTAGGATCTTGTTGATTCAATGTACAGATGGTTTCTAAGTTTCCTGAACTCAGTGAATATGAAAACATGTGGCCTGTTGACCATATCCTTATATCCTTACTGAAGTACAAAGCATCTCAAGGCAAGGGTTTGTCAGTGAAGAAGACCATGGATGTGGTATGAGAAACAATCATGGGTGTCGCACCTCCCACAATGCGGTCCATTGCTGGTCATTGAGGAAATTCCGCAGCTAGAACTTAGGGCTGATGACACCCACCTTCACATTGTATGTTAGCATTTCTATTGCCATTTGTGTAGACTGACACCTCCTTGAATAGTTGTAGAATTGTGCTATCGCCATTTTTGTGGACTGACACTCCTTTTCTTGAATTGTTGTATAACCACGTAATATAGAAAGAATATAGAAAGCATATGTCTGCTGAAATGAATTGGTCTCAGGATTCCAAGTTCCATCTTATCCAAATTATCCGAGTCCGCATTCTCCATTCAAGCACCACAACGTGCGATGAGTGTATGCTCATCATATGCTCCATTTTGGGGTTACTGAAAATCATGATGTCAGCTGGTCTTTCAGGCCACCTGAAATCGCAAACAAATCATTTTGCATCAGGAGTCCCAAAATTGGTACTGGATCTTGTCATTTTGCAACCTATTTCAGTTTGCCTGAAATTTTTTCTTCCAGTTTCCCTCAAATTGAGCTCGAAGCCTTGTTTATCTCTTTTGTTTTAGGGCCACCAGAAATAGTTAGTCTAGTTATTGTTTTGAGAATGTCTGAAACTGGTTCATGAACTCGATATTTTAGTACTGATTTTGGTCCCACCGAAGTCTTTATTTCAATTATTATTTTCAGCATTACTTAAATTTGTACAGAAACTTATGCCTTCGGCCAAGTTTTCAGTCAACCTGAAAACTTGTCCCTCCCGATGTGCCTAGTCTGAGTGTCACCATTCCAAAGGATTTGTCGAAGCCAGATGGGGATGCAGTTGAGAATGGATTTTTACTATCTGCTGATGAACTGGAAGCATGCAGTCACTTCGTCCATTCACCATCTGATGACATCCCAATCTTGAAGAAGGCTAAGGAACATGATGCAGATGGCAGCGATGTGGATGGCAGTGATGCGGATGATAAAACATACAAGCCACCCAAAAAAAGTGATGAATTGGATGGTGAGGCACCAGAAGCAATATATGGAAGTGATGGGGAGGAAATGTTATGTGAGACTGAATATGGTCGCAAGCTTGTGAGTGGCTCTTGAGTATCATATCTGACACCGCCGTGCTAAAGAGTCTGATAGCAAGAAAAAAAGGAACAGAAACAAAAGCGCGATCTGGATGATCGGTCTCAAGCCCAGCCACCCCGAAAGAAGCTTGACAGGAAAAATGTGTCATTGCACACTGTTGGCACCCAGATTGGTAATCCTGGAGATATAGATTCCGGGGATGAGTCAGATGGGAGAAATGCGCTGAGGAATGTTGAGGCGAGGGAGCAGTCCAAAGCTGCACGTCGTGGCCCATCCAATGCCAGTATGCAGCATTTCCATGAGCCCACTCCGGTAGAGGACAGGACGGGTAATAAACGATGGGAGATCATCCAGACCGTCACTCACATTTGCCTAGCTAAATACAGAATCCCGGAATCACTGAATTTGCATATTCGCTGTGTATGTCATGTCATCAACCTTGTTGTGCAAACTATTCTTGCTGCACTCGGAGAGGCTGATGACCCTGATGACATTGATTATTATGCGCTTAACAAAGAACAACCCTTGCATCTTGACATTGATACAGACCCTGAACAACATGAGCTAGACGAAGAACAATTTCCGAAGGAAATGGATGAAGATGAAGACGAGAACATCATCCTGGAGGAAGAGGAGAAGCTGAAAGCAATGGCAAGTCCATTGGCAAAGGTAAGCCTACTGCCTGTTCCCAAGATATACTTCACTTCATCCCTTGGCCAGCTACATCAAATCACAATTAAGATTGTTTCAACTCCCCAACGCCGGTGAAAGTTTCAGAAATGCACAATTGAGAAATACTCGAGAAGGAATTCAGAGTGTAAGGATAGGCAGGAAGGGTTAGCTGTTGTCAGGGACATTCGCACACGCTGGAACTACACTCATGCAATGATATGCCGAGCCCAGATCCTCCGAGAGGTTGGGTCATTTTGTTTCTTCAAGTTGTACATGTTCAATATTTTGTATTTGCAGGCAATCGACGATTGGGTTTTCAAAACGCCAGGACTTCGTGCGCTTCTGTTGAGTGAGGATGAGTGGGAGACATTGGGGAAGATTGCAGATATTTTGGAGGTATGAGACGCAATGCTTTTGCAGTTCAGCATTCATCATTGACCACAATTCCAACCGTTTACAGAGGTGACATTACAGATGTCAAATAGCAAAGTTCCAACCATCTCGTTTGTCCTACCACTATACCACAAGATGGAAAAACATCTGGAAGCAGTTGCAAGCTTCATGGAATCCTCATTCAACATACGAAATGCCGCCGAATGCGGTCTGGAAAAGCTTAAAAAGTATTCGGGTCCAGCGAAAACACACCATTCATATGTTATCGGGACAAGTACATGATTTCCTTTTCTCGCCCTGTCCGATTTTGCTAACCCATCGTCATACAGTCCTCCACCCATGTCTCCGTAGCCATTGGTTCGCCACCACCAGTGAATCTGATGATGAACGTGGTGCTCAGCAGGCTATCAGAAAGGCTGGGGTTATATTCAAATTTGTTGCCGAGTCCTACCTCGAAACACAGCCGGAATTCCCACTAGTCCCTGCTATTCCTGAACTGGTTTCGAAGCCAGTCACAAAAACTCCCTCCTTCCTCGCGAGCGCTTGCTCATTCCAGCGGCCAGCTGTTGCCATGACTGCAACAATCTCAAAGTGGACCCCACGTGAAGCTCTCGATGATGAATTAACCCGTTATTTCAACTTTGAGGCAGCACCAGGAGATCAGGGTTGTGAACGATCGGCAGAAGATATATTGTTGAATCCGCTTTTGTGGTGGAAGGTTTGTTGTTCTTCATCGGTTTTGTTTTGTAATTGAACAACCTGGTCAGGTGCATGCAGTTAAGTTTCCGGTTATTGCACAAATGGCGAGGGACTACCTCGCGATCCCTGCAACTAGTGTTGCCGTCGAACGGGTTTTCTCCAAATCACGTCACATCTGTGGTAACCTACGAAGCTCATTGAAGGAGAGGACTATTACCATGGCTCTCCTCACTAAGACGGAGTGGGTTATTTGACATGGAGCCACCAAAAGAATTACGGCGGAAGCATGGAGAAAATAGGAAAACATAACTATATATATCATGTATATATACTGTTTATTATACATATATAGATAGTTAAACTGTTTATCCAACCGTAACCGTATATATGACCTCTGGTGGGTATACGGTTACTAAACGGTTGGAGCCTTGACTCAGAGCCCAAAAGGGGCACTTGACACAACACCCAAAAGAATTTCCTGGTTCGCCCAAAAGGGGAATTGCTGTGGCAAGAATAGATCGCACGAGGACACTGCACTCACTCATACTGACAAAACCTCGTTCTCATTACTGAGAACTCGGAACATAGATTTCAGAGTCCACACTGTGACCATTTTGTGACGAATGCGTCCGACGTGTCTTTTCTTTTGTACGACATTGTTAAAGCCACTCCCACACACTCCTTTACCTGTTTCTATTTCCAGTCATTACTGTCATGGTCTATACAAGGCTGAGAGACCCCCAACTTTATCACAGATTAGATATTTGAATTAGGTGTGACATTCGCTCTAAGCAGACTCCTAAATCTATGTTATAGTATAAGCTGATGGCTATGCGAGCTGCGAGCTGCGCCCAGCTTTGAACGTTCCTAATAATCGTCGATTATTATGAAAATCGCGATTATCGGTGTTCAAAAATGGTCAAATAATTGCCCAAATAATCGCCAAATAATCGCCTACTTTGACCGCTACTATTATAGCCAAGGACCGAATATCATTGGGAATGCTGAATAGGAACACGAGTGTGCACGAGCTGGAGGTGGTACATAAGCAATCGTTGTTCCGATGGTAGCCCCGAAAGATAGTGTCAAATTTGTGCTAAATACATCTGTCTCGTCAATATTATGAGATTCCGACATCCAGGCATCGATATAGACATGTTGCGTTGAATTGAACGGTTCATACAGCATTCGCAAATTCAAATTTAGTGGTACATTGATATACAAACAATGATTACATGAAATGAATCCGTATACTTGGACATATAGAAGGGGCACGGAATGAGGTTTATACAATGCAGCAAATAGATAGCAAGTGGTTAGATATAGAAGCATAGATCAGCTAGGGTCCATCGTGAACGATCGGATAGTATATGTAACATGACGAAGACTTTGAGAGTGAGAAGAATTTGTGGTGGGGAGGGTCGAATAGAGAACCCGTGTTTTGAAGAATGAAGGTAGTCAGCTGGCTGGACGTATGAGATTCAATACAGATATACGGAGACGGAATGTTGAATCACGAGATTGTTGGACCCTGACATCGATACCCTTAGGTGGGATATCAGCTCCGAGGTACGAAGAAGGGAAAAGAGCATGGGAAGCGCCAAAGATCGAGTGGCAACCCCATAAATAGAACGAGAACCGAAAACAACGCAGAGCGAGAATGCATAGGAAATGACAACCGCGAAGAAGACCACGAACTACGTGCCATTCGCCTCATCCTCATCGTCGTACGGGATCCCAAGGCCTCGATCAACGCCCCTTTCTAGGCCAATGCCGATACCGATGCCCATTCCTGAATTTCCGAACGAGCCTTCGTCCTCCGCTGGAGAACGATAGCGATACCGGTCGATCCCCTCTTCCTCAAATGTCACCTTCGTTCCTACATCCACTTGCATGCCCGAAGCCAAGCCTGCTCTAGATTCATCGGGCTCACCCTCGTTCCACACCCCCAGCCCACCACGCAAGCCCAACGGCTGAATACCCCAGCGTGCATCAGGGAGCCATGGTGATGGGCGTTCTCTTGATCCAGATGCCTCCACCGACTTGGGCATACCATCCCACCCCGCCAACGTTGAGAAGGTCGAGGCAGGGACGGGGGAGTGCGGCGAGAGAGAGGGGAACGGCGCATAGTAATCATAATCTCCTCGGGAGTCGTGGGTGGCGGAAAGTAAGATATTTGGCGAGAGCCGACGGATGGGAGATGATGCGGGGATGGGTACTGGGATAGGTGGCGGTGGAGTCTTGGAAGGAGTCGAAGATCCGCTGCCCCGTTTGGAGTGCATGAACGGATCCTGGACCACGGCGACAAGCCCATGTCGCCCCGGTACATTGGTCCAATTAACACCGTGACCTGCATCACGAGGTAGGTTATTGACAGGATGAGAGGGGAAACCCTTGGGAAGTTCAATTCAGTGACAATCAGTGACAGGCATAAAAGTATTTGACATGACATAAAACTTACTTCTTCGAGATAAGCTTGATCGAAGGACGAAGTAGCCGTTTCGTCATACCCCATGCCTTCCGTGCTTATGTTGAAGCCCATCTCGAAGGAACCCTCCCGGCGTGGCTCATACATGTCATCCTCATCCTCATCGGCAGAACCAGTCCACCAGTACCCGTGTTCTTGTGCACTCTCCACCCGTCTGCGGTCTTCCTCCTCTTGCCACGACAAGGAGCGCTCAATATCACGAAAGCCAAGGTCATTATGGGATTGCGCGAATAAGTACTCGGAAGAATGAATGGGAAGGGATATCGTATCACGTCGAATATGCCCTGGCCCATGCCCGTGGGCGTGAGGCGGGACGTGACTGGTTCCTTCATACAAGGTCGGCGGCGTATCCACGGGCATCATGACCTGCCTCAAAGGATGATTGTTAGCATGGGTTAGAGCTTCAGAAGGGTAGGAAGAACGGTGATGAGGCGCGGGCGCCGACAGAGAACGTTTAAACATGTGAGTAAGCGGGACCTTGCTCAGAGAAGTAACCTGATAGTGAGGCGGGTTGTCTGGGCTGCGGGAGCGAGAGCGTTGAGGATTGTTGTCGAATGGACGATTACGGTAAGTCTCCGACGAGGATGATGGAGGAAAGGCGCCTTCAGAGACTGTATCTGGAGTGAGAGAGCTAGCTATGTGTTCGACCAAGTCCTCTTGGATGGAGAGGTGTGGTTGGTGTGCAGAGAAGGGAGAGGCAGACGAGGAGGAAGCCTCCGCGTTTCCAGATTTTTCGTGATCCTTGTCCTTGTCGTCTCGTCCCTTGGTCTCTCTGTCCCATTCTGCGATCGCGGCCTCCAACTCAGCTGGCGTCTTCCCTTCTACAAGAAAATCTTTTATCTTCACATGTCGCTGTGAGGCGGTTTTCTCCTTCTCAATTTGCTTCTTCGTCTTGGTCTTCCGTTCTCGACCCCTCGTCACGGCTTTCCCCTTGGCTTTTCCAGACATTTCTTCGGCATCAAGGTCATCCAAGACAGCTCCAGGTTCATCATCCTCCCCACCACCTCTATCTGGAGGAACCTTCACTCGGGTATGGCCTCTTCGAGTTGGACCTCCGCCGCCATCCTTAAATTTCAACCTCGCCATCGCATTCGCGCCGGGCCGGAATCGCCAGTCCGGATAGCGTTTCCTATGTTCGGCTTGAGCAGTGACAGCTTTCTCTTCCCAGGCCTTGCGATCTTCACGTGATAGAGCCTTCCAACACATGCCTTTTGCACAAATGAAATACGTTATCGAATCAACACGGAGAAAGAGACTCACCGATGATCTTTGACAGATTGCTGTGGTTACCTTCAACCTTGCCGGTGATCTGCTGGCTGCGAATGAAGGAGGATCGATAGAGAATAAAGGCGTTTGGTGGACGTGGAATGTATGACGCGTCTCGCTTCTTGCCGTGCGAGCCGCGGTAGGTGGATGAAGGAGTCATGGTGGATGACGCGTCATCTGGTGACAAGGGTGAATCTGGGGGAGTAGACGCGAAGATGGAGAAGGAGGATTCAGGGAGAGCAGAGGAAGGTGGGATGGAGTCAGCAGAATCGGGTGGAGGGATGTCAGTTAGAAACGTGTATTGGATTGGATAGTCGACGAGGGGTGGCATATCTATAGTATTAGATAGATGTGAGATAGACGAGGAAAGGTTATACGTTTGTGAAGGTCACCATCGTCTTCATCTTCGTATAGAACTTCATGTTCGCGAATTGGAGGCATTTTGGATAAACTGAATGAGAAATAAGAAAAAGGATTATTGATATATTCTTGTAAGTAACGTTACCTGTGAACGGGAAGAAGCAGATTGACGGGGCTAGAGCGCAGGCAGGTGGGACGTTGGAATCGTAATCTGTCGCTTCTCCCTTTATGATCCAACTAGGCAACTCTCCCACAACACACAACCTGAGTCAGGGAAGATCTCTTTTATTTTCAAAACCTAATCCACATCGTGTCTCTGTCAACTGCCTCCTGCCTCCGGAATAACATCGATATATTCCTCATTCCCGGGCCCCAGAAACACAATAAGAAAAGAAAGGAGACCGCTTTAGCATATCTCGTGAACCTACCTAGCGCTGACGACATCGATATATACCGTCGCTATTGTCCGGATTGCGGTACATTGTGTGCCTTATCTCGGATCCCTGTTTGTGAGATGCCTCTACTTGGAAACTCGTTTCCGATCTTCAGGTTCTCATCAGCTGCTTTTTATAACCCAAATCATAAGTACTGTGTGCTTTCGACCCACCTCGTCTTACATCTTGCTCCCTACTAACAAGTCTTTTCAATCCCTTGGCCCATTGCCTCCGCAGATATCAAAGTACCGGAAAAGGCCACGTGACAACTTTCAAGTCAGCTCAACGCCCACGAAGACATCCCGCGAAATTTAGGTCACGGTTGTTCAACCCTGCATCCTCATCGACAAGACGTTGATCGTCCATATGCCAACTTTGATCTTGCTGACCACCCTCAGAGTCTTCCAAATTCTCCGCTTCATTCTGCCTCTCCCTTAACAGCTAAGTTCTATCCATCCCCGTTGACAACCCTTTTTTTTTTTTAAATCTCCGCCCCCCCGTGCCTTGACGCAACTAGGCATTGCTCTCTATTACATCTCCGTGGAGCTGTTCATATTCACCTTCGTCCTATGCAGCATCGCCTCGTGCAGTGTCACGTTGCTACAAATTTCAAATGGCGAACCTCCTCGCTGAGCGGCTGCGCACGACGTCCGCTAGTGTAACTCGCGTTCTCTTCTAACCACGATGTCGTTCCTTCCAGTACGTACATTCGCAATTTAACCATTTTTTTTTACTTCATCGCACTAATGGCTTGCTTGAAATGATCCTCTTCGCCTAGCGTTAATTACATTTCGCTCCCACGATTCTCCTCATCTCCATTGCATGTAAATGCGCTTAACAGCCAAGCACTTGCTTGGGATTTGCGCATTCTTTTTCTGAATTCCGGGGTGCACGGAATTCCGTCGTTCCTGGATCGTCTCAACACCACCAAGACGGCGAGGTTATGGAAACCCGAAATCTCCAGCATTGCCTTCTTTACACGCCTTGCCGCCAACCAGGTTCGCAGGAAATAATTTTACCACCTGTTTCACGGTGCGTTTCTCATGCCTCCTTCCTCCTCGACCCTTGCTTGCTACTAACGTGTGTCATTGACCCTACATTCTCCTCACCTCCACTCTTCTTGTCACTGATTTTTCTACAATTTCAATTCCTCGGCATACACGGACATGCCACTGCCTCATGCCAAACGGCTAAATGACACAATGCCAATCCGGGGAAACCCTCCATACTTTTATCCCTTACTCCTGTGCGTGTAGGCATTGCCAAGTCGATCCATACAACTTATCTGCCTTACACTTACCTATAACCGACAAAAATATCAACAGATGCACGAGCCAAAGAGTCAAGATCACTAATTATCCCGAAGGCCTAGACTCGACGAGTCTACACGCGTTGGTCTAACACAACAAATCGGGTCCTATACTGCTTCTTTCGCTTACGCACTACAAACATCTCGACGACAGTTTAGTACGTTACCGATCATCAAATGGCTCTTTAGCTCCTCATTCCTTCCTCGTTTGCGGTCAGTTTTCCCATCGCAACTGCCCGGATTCGTGCACTGGACCATCCAATGATTCGAATACTTAACCCGCGATGTTCTGCAATTGTGCAACTCTGAAACCTAGTCGACCCTGAAATCTTACGGATCGCACATGATTTATGCCGCTCCGCCGTCTCCGGCCTGGAATCCAGTTCTTTGGGACCCACTTTCCTTCTTCTAGCACGTTTTTCCGGATGTCACTTAGAGGCCACCTTCCGCGTCCGCTTCCCTCTTCGTACTTCCAACCATGCTTGTATCTGGAACACTTTACCTTCTATCCCGTTCGGTGAAGTGCAACTTCATACTTCCTCAGTCACTACTCTGCAATTTGTCGAGCTTCCGTAGTTCTTTCCCCTCTCCCGTCCCTGGAAACCACTTGCACAGACCACTCTGCTTCAGTGTGGACCATGTTATCTCTGGTACAAACCACCCTCTGTTATTATCCTGACAAGAGGGAAAACTTTCAGATGCGAGCAACCTTGAATTGGCGTCATCTTCGCTGGTGTCATCCCCCGCATTTCTCTTAGATCATTAAATGATAGTGGGCTCGGACTATCTCTGCACAGAAACCGGCCCCAGGTCACATAGCCCTCCATGTAATGTCCCACGTGCACCGCCTACGCACCTGGTCGGCGCTCTCTAATAGGCGATTAATAGGCGCCATTCCTAGGATTCTCTAGAACCCTGAGAACGGTTGCGCTTTCAACTTTTATAGCGGAATCTGTCCCAACATCGATGCTTCTTACTCATTTACTACGACAATTCTCCGTCCTGCTATTGCGCACCATCGGGTGGAAATCTTCCGCACCCACTCATCACTCGTGGCACATCATAATCATCGACTACTAAGCGCTCGGATCTTTTCGACGCCGCTGCTAGTCGAAACAGGATTTTACCCGAGGTTATAATTCTTGCGGTGATATACCCTCTATTATGTCTATGTTTCTTGAAACGACTGCTTGACACTCAACACAGAATGGCGCCATTCATAGGTCTGCAACGCCAGCTGGCTCGGTGAATAATCGGCTTTTTCTCCTGCTTCCTGCGTCGATTATGTATATTCTCCCGGGTGCTATTCCGTTCCGGTGTTCTGGCCCTGCTTGTGGTTAGCTGGGTTGCAACCGGGCCGAAGAATACCTCGACTACGATCCTACCACAGTATGGAGCACTCTTTCTACCATCACCGTGGCTGAGTAAAATCCGGGCAGAGGTGTGGACTGTCACCTAATCCAAATCTGATGCTATCTTTTCACCTCGCAACGCAGTGATCTAACGTACCATGTCTTGCCCCTTTCCGAGCCTTATGTCAGCGTCTAACTGCTTGCTTCCCATGCCCTCCTGAGATCCCGCTCTATAATTTGCAGGCCTGCAACTTTTCGCAGGCCGTCACCTGCTTTAGCATCCGGGATCAAGATAAACTCCGCACCTGTTCTGCTTATGTCCATGACGAAATGAAGATACACTTCAAATGCTAATAACTTAAAAAGACTCTTTGTCCCAGTAACGGGACTGTTCATCTGTGAGCATGATATCTCTAGCCTTGCCTCGATTTCCAGGACAGTATGCCGCAATCGAAATTTTAGACCCGTAGGTTTCCCGATAAGTGCTCGAGGGGACGGTCTCAATTGATCACAACTTATATCTGAAGATCTATATCGATGGATTCGATGACGACTCAACATAATCAAAGGCCCCGTGACGCCCAGTTTCCGTTTACTCGGCTTCATCCAACAGACACCGAACAGTCGTAGGACCTCATTACTACGTTAGTCGACTTCTCCGACGTCGGATGTAAGTTTCAATTATGCGATGGGCTTCTAGTCCACCTTTTTCGGCCTACGATGATCGAATCTCGCAATCATCTCAGATCAATGTTATGTGGGCACCGTGAGGGCTTGGGTGGGATGGAAGATGGAAGTGGAGATCGATTGAGAGAAAAGAAGCTCCGAGAAGTTGACCGACCCTGCATTTCATCCCCTAATCTCGATGCATTCGCAGATTGTTCTGATCTTTTTCCCCAATCGAAACAAAGGAAGAGCTTGATTTGTGAACGAAGCCTTCCTGTGACCAGCTTTATCTCCTCATGTCTTGGCGTATTGGTCATTAGCAATTCACAGCAGCAGTATCTGATATGCCGAATTTGTCAGAATTTGATGCATTTCAAGGCCTTTCAAATCCAGCCCCACACAGTATAAATCCTCAATATGTCATTCGACAGTGCCTCTTAAGTTCCAAGCTGTTTCGCTGAGTCACTGACAACATAAATGCTTCATGTGGATGCTCATCTGACACCACCATTGACACAAGGTCAGAAGTTATCCTGGTTGAATATAGAATTGTTCATACCACTCTTTAACTTCAGCTCAATTCTTGACACTTAATAGGGTTGTTCTTGGAGAGCATGTGGTTCTAGCATTACTGCCAAGGGTAGTGAACATTATTCACCCAGCAGATTCTTCACAACACATGACTTTCAGGAAAAGCTGATGCTGAACTTGGGTATCATTTTCACACACATCACATCATTTTGCTCCCTCTTCAGTTTGGCACCCAGAGAGAGTACTTGGGGATATATACATATATACAATCACCTACACTATGTAAATGGCTAGTTTAAACCAACAACCACTGAGGAAATAGTCCATGCAGTGGACAAGTGGAGGACAGTGGAGGACCTTGTAATCTTAGACATTAACATATAAAATCTGAGGTTAAACCTGATGTACAAAAGATCTTCCTGTGTGCCCACACTCACTCCATTCACATCATTTGTATTTTTTGTCTATTATTACTTGGAAACTTGTCATATTTACTTGTGACATCATATTCCCACTACTTTAGTAGTGGGTTTTGTACCACTGAAGAACTGAAGATCAAACTGGGTTTCACTTACACATGATTGACACGTGAATTGGGAAACACTGATTGGCTAGTAAATTCAGAATGGTGATCAGCTGTTGTAAGGGGACAACCCTCAGGTATATATAGTTCCCTACCTATTGTTTATACTTTCCTTTCATTCCTTTCTATCCTACCCTATTCCCCTTATTTGGTATTGTTTACCTACAGCCCTATACCTGACAGCTGGTTGTAGTTAGATACCTTGAATACAACATCTAAGTATCTCCCCAGTATAACTGTGCTTTATAGCCTTGACTTCTGTCATTACATAGTTTTATAGACTCCCTGTGTGCCCTTGTGGCCCCTCAGTGCCTTTGTGCCTGTGATATCCTCATCTTCTGGGTCTTGCCCTTACAGCTATTCCCTTTGAATTGCTGACCATTTTGGCCCGAGTTTCATGTTTTTTATAGATGGTCAGCTGCTGCTTATAAACATATTTTATTTCACTTTGTCCTTGCTTTCTCTTCTCGCTATTAAGCATGATGAGTGCTAGTATCTTTGGTCAAAAAAATTCTGTGTCATTTGATGAGTTTTCCACCATTTCTTGGATCTCTTGGGCTTTGGCGACTGGTTTTAACTGTGATAGTGATTGTGTTTCTGTCCCTGTGAATGCAGACATGGGTCAGGGTTCCTTTACTTGTGTCATGAATCTCATAATTGCAGATGAATTGTCTGCAGGCATTATTCTTGGAAAGGATTGGCTTGTGTATTATCAGGAATACTTGATGTTTGAGGGACAATTGTTGGAAAATTGTCATAGTGATGGAGGAGGACACTCCAACACAGTTTCAGGTGCACTGACATATGTTCTAATATTGATTAGGAAAATTTTCTTACCTTTATCATAGATATTGAATCTTCACCTTTTGAAAACATTGACTACTATGTTCACCATAATAGAAGAAATTAAGATTTACAATTGTCTGCAGCTTCCTGTAGTTCTTTGTGCAAGGTGCCCTTACTTCAAAAGTTTCTGTTAACTCCTTCCTCCTCACTTTACATGTTTTATTCATCTGAATTCTGACACTTAGTTCAGGATCATGGCATTTCAATTCATGAAACTGACTTGAGCCTTTCTCAAATGGCTTTGGTACTGGAAACCTATCCCTTTTACAGGGGATAGGAAACACTAAAGGAGAAGGAGAGGAAAAGGAAACTGAACACTCACTGCCAATTACACAAAATAACAAGCCAACAGTGTGTAATTAGAAGCAAGAGATGTTATAACAAGCAAAGTATTAGGAGGAACAGTATGGGGGAAAAGGAAGAATAGAGATAAGCTATATGTGTTGTAGTTTATAAGGTCCGAATACAAGTAGGTGTCAATATGATGTAAGTGGAAGCCTGTCCCTTAATGGGGACAGACAACACTAGAGATAGGGAAAGAAAAGGATATAAAAGAGGAACTCACAACTAATCACACGGAATAACAAGACAACGAGGTGTAATTAGAGGTGATAATACAAAAGCAGGGTAAAATAAGGGAAGCAAGTAGTGGGGGAAAAAAAGGGAGGAAGGCGAACAATCTATAGACAGTAGTATATAAGGTTCAGTGCATCAGTGTGTACAAACAAATATCAATGGATGATGTAAGCCAGGCTTACACCCTCCCACTCTTAGAAAAATGTCTTGGTCAGCGTAGTTAGAAGTCAACCCAACATCAACCAGCAACAACAGGTGCGTCAAAAAACCCAGTGGGAAAAAGCTACTGTGTTTCCTCTGCCCTACCAGCCTTCCAGCGGTTGAGCACTTCACAGTTTTCTAGTTCCTGTTGAGGCAGCCAGAGGTTGTCACTTTCGGAGTATCCTGACCATTGAACTAGGTACTGATATCCGTGTCCTTGCTTTCACTCATCGATAATCTTCTTGATGTGGTATTCCTCCAGGCCATCATTGGTCATCATAGGGCCAGGTCGTGCAAGTTCGTGGGAAGGGAAAAGGTCAGCATCATTTTTGATGTGTCTTTTTAATAGTGATGCATGGTAGGTGGGAAACACGTTTGGAGAATTAGGAAGGTGTAGAGTATACGATGACATCTCTGGGAACGCTTTCATCATGGTGAAAGGCCCATTGTAGCATGGAAAAAATTTTGCCACTCTAGACTTGTCACCAGCTTTAAATTCTTGACAGCAGTTGAGCGTTGCGAGCATCACTTTATCACCGACGAGGTATGAGTCCTCAGGACCTCGTGATTTGTTAGCGAAGAATGACTGCATAATCTTTGCACCAAGTAAGGCATCTTTAGCTTCTTTGACATCATTCTCAATATGAGAGATTATGTCACGGGCAGCTAAGTCTTCTGAAGTGACTTCGGTAATTGAACCTGGGATAAGAGGAGGGATAATCCGCGGGCTGCACCCCATGCGAATCTGGAACCCCGAGAACCTGGTTGATGCATTCACTGAGTTCATCATGTGAAAGTGAATGAGAGGCAGTGCCTGCACCCATCCTTTTTGATTGCATTCGACGTGGAATCGAACACATTGGTTCAATGTCTTATTAGTGCGTTCACTAGCACCATCAGTTTGTGGGTGGTAGGCACTAGACATTTTCAGATGCACTCCAGTGAGTGCATGCAAAGCTTTCCAGAATCTCAACATGAATAACTTATCACGATCAGAGATCAGTTCGAGGGGCAAGCCATTTTCGCAATACCATTCATTAAAGAATATTAATGCAAGTTTTGATGCAGTGATATCAGTCCACGTCAGGATTAGGCAAATGTCAGAGCCTAATCTATCCATTATTGTTAAAATGCAATTGTGATTCTCATCTTCTGGGAGCGGTCCCACAAAATCCAGGCACACAGAGTCACCGCGTTTTTCAGGAATCGGTAAAGGATGAAGTGGGCCTTTAGATTTGGACGTGCTACTTTTGTTTCATTGGCAGTTAGGACATGCAGGGACATATGCACTTTCCAAATCCCATCGCATGTTAGGCCAATAGTAACAGTTTTGGATGCTAGCATAGGATTTATCTGCTCCGAAATGTCCCAGTGAGTCATGCGTGAGTCTGAACAAATCTTCACGGAGACTTCCAAACCGAGGGATCACAAGGCCATCTCCCAAGTACCACAAGTTGTTAACTTTATGGATGTCAGGCATGCTGTTGGTTACATTTTCCAGTTTATGACAGAATTCATCATGTTTGTATCCTTCTCGGACATTGTGCAGGAAGCTTTCATCAGTGGTGATACTCAAGATAGCATTGCATGAGGTTGGTTGCTTCAGCCAGCAATCCCAGCGTAGGGGGGAGTCAGTGACATCAATGTCCTCCAGCGGTTCGTCTGGCGTATCAGCGGGAAAGTGTGACAGTGCATCAGCGACTGTGTTGTCCTCGCCTCGGATGTAGTATATGGTCATGTCAAACTGGGAGAGATGTTCCATCCACCAGGCTTGGCACCACGACAAGTCTTTTTGAGTGTCAAAGTTTTCGAGCATGCGGTGATCCATGTAGACAATGAATTGGGTGCCAAGCAAATCAGATCACCATTTTTTTAGTGCATGGACGATAGCAAGCATCTCCTTTTCATGTACAGGATAGTTCTTTTGAGCATCCTTTAATTGCATAGAATCGAAAGCCACAGGTCATGCCGATTCCCAAGTTGGGCCCCAGCTTAGCACAGCACCTGTTTGCCAGTCGCTTGCATCACAAGTGATGAAAGTTTTGTTGTCACCAGGTTTAGTATGATCAATTACTGTTAGACATTTGCGGCTGACCACAAGAGCTTTGGTAGCCTCGAACGCCACCTGGTGAGCATCAGTCCAAGTGGGAAACCTTTTCTCACATTCTTTCGTGGTTAGAGGTGTCAGGATGCCGGTGTAATCTGCGAGGTGGGGTAGGAAAGCTGCTATATACCAGACCAGTCCCAGGAAACTGCGAACATCACTTGTGGTCTTTGGTACTGGCCATTGCAGTATCTTCTCTACTTTTGACGAGCAGGCTTCAATTTCTTCTTGGGAGATGCGGTGACCAAGGAACATAACTTCCGTCAAGTAAAATTTCGATTTTTTTGAGTTACAGTATAGTCGCGCTTCATGCAAGGCATCCATGACAAGTTTGACATGCTCGGTGTGTTCTTCCAAGCTGTTTGACCATATAATGATGTCATCAAGATAGATGTGTGTGAAGACTCTGAGGAGTCATTGTAGGGCAGCTGTCACTTGTCTTTGGTGTACCAGTGGCACGTTCCGGAGTCCCTGTGGCATTACCATCCACTCATAGAGACCCAAAGGGGTAGTTACCACTGTCAAAGTGACGCTACTGGGATCCATTTTAGTGTGGAAGAAACTGTTGGTCATGTCAAGTTTATTCCAGATTTTTCCATGACTGGCATCCACAAAAATGTCATCCACACATGGTAGTGGGTGTGAATCCATGACGGTGTTGCCATTCAGCTGATGGTAGTCATTTACCCATTGTGGTAGGTCCGTAGCATCTGCCTTTGGGACTAGGAATGCTGGAGAAGCATGAGCCGACGAGGATGGATGGATATGGCCTGTGTCCAGGTGGCGCTGTATCAAGATTCCCCAAGCCTTGCGATATTTACGCGGGCAGGAGTAAACCCTAGTAGTGATAGTTTTACCAGCATCTTTCAGTGTAATTTTGCAGAGGATGGAATCCAGCATTTTATCGACATGTGGAATGGGTTTGAAAATGTCACTGTAAGATTCTTTGATTTCTGTGCACAAATTCAGCAGCTGTTCAACACGTATTCTGATTGCGGCGATGATGTCAATGCCATTTACGTGTTCACACGTGGCGTCTATTAGAGGTTTTCGAGTTTTACATACAATTTTAAGTTGTTCAAAGACTAATTTGCAGTTTAATTTTACTTTCATACATTCTTTGCGAATATCAATTTTTGTTCTGGTAACTAAGCGTTGTGGTACAGGGTGTAGTAAATCGAAATTGCAACTGCGATCTGTAACTGTTTCGTTGCAAGCATTGATGACGATGTTGTTATGAGCAAGGAACAGTAACCCTAATATGACTGGTAGACACAATTTAGGTGCTACAAGTGTGCGAATGGTGCGAGTGGAGTGAAAATTTCTTTGGTCATGCAATTTAAGTTGTACCCAATGGGTGAGAGAGACAGATGTTGAGCCAGACATTTCGTCAAAAAATGCACCAGAAACGGGAAAAGGACGTGGTAATAAGCGAGTAGGCAAGGCAAGACGAGACACGAGGGATTCTTTGATTAGAACTGCAGGGGAGCCGTGATCAATTAGCATGGATACTTCGACACGAGAGAGAGAAGTAGTATCAAGGCTGTCAATAGCGCACTCCCACACGAGGTGTGGCATGAAGTAAGGGATGCGAGTGCTCACCGAGTCGTTAGAGTCGCGAGACAAATCACTGTCCCCACCGCTGAGGATAGAGCTATTGTTCGGTGGATACACAGTGGCTATAGGATACGCCAACATTCCTAAGATGCTCACCACAGGAAGGGCCGGTGGTGTTGCATTGGGCTGAGCAGGTGTAGACGATACTGCGCCCATGGACGTAGGGACTTCATCACGAGGGATAGGCAAGCTTGGGAGTTTGATATGCTTTTGGGCTTTGTTGACTGCTGTCATTGAACACTCGATGTATCCGTCACCGCTCAGGAAATCACAAGAGTGCCCGTTGGGCATGTAGAAACCTCGACATTTCTTACACCCATTGTAAGTCTCAAGGTATTTCCTCTCACGATCGGTGAGCTTGGGAGGACGTGAGATGGAGGAAGAGGTTTGCGTCTTCGTGTTGGTCTGTGCTCAAGCGAACGGAGCTCGCCTGGAGCTATCAGAGAGGCCTACTGTAGAGCTGGAGTGTTTCTATAAGGGCAACCTAAGCCTCTAGCAAAGGGAAATCGGAAGTTAAAATTATGCTACATAATACAGGGATTGGGGGCGCACCTAGCAAAAGGAAATCCGAAGAGAAAACTCTAAGGATCCCCTTGCTGATGCCCAGTATATGTGAAGATGACAAAAATCAAATATAACCTAAAAATAGAAAAAGGCGGAGATAGGCGGATCAAGGCTGCCGAATGATATCATACCAAGGGGTATGTGTCGGAAGGGGTACTCCGCCTCTAAATATAAAAGTGTCAACATGTACAAACATGATAGCAAGGGAAAATTAGTAATAAAATCCGGAAAAATCATAGAAAATGAAGAATAGAAGGAAATGAGGTGGGGAAAAATATAGGACGAACATAAAAAATAGGAAAAACACACAGGGCACCCCCCTAGTCCCCTTACAGTTTCAGGCTCTTTGCAGCCTCTTCAGCATTGCATTTGTGGGCATTTTGATCTTCGATTAATTTCTGATCAAGTTTAGTCAGGGTGTCGATGAAGTTTTGTAATTTTGTTTCAGCTCTCAAAACATCGGCAGCTGCTTTTGCAATAGTGGCTGCTGCAACGGTAGCTGTGTCTGGGACAACAGGAACAGCAGCAGCGTTGACTACCACAGGGTCCTCTGTTTCATCATCCAACAATTGGTGATTGTCCTTCCAACGGTCGAAAGATGCAGCGAGTTTGGTAGAGATGTTTGATTCAATTTGCATATGAAGTTGTAGAGGGGAAAGGTGAAATTGGGAACCCTTAAGTAAAAGATTGTCTCGACGGAGTGCATGAATGAAATCTGCGAAAAGCATTTTGTTTTGTTTGGTAGAGCGAACTTTGCGGGCAAGGTCTTGTTGCCATCGTTTAGGCAACCAACGTGCGTGTATCTTAACCATGAGTTCGACAAAAGTTAGTTTAGAAAGGATGTCCTGCTGAGACTGGTACCAGTCCGAGAACAGTGGGTCCTCAAACAAATAAACAATGTGGTCCATGAAGTTCTTGGCTTCGAGTTTTGAAGATAACCCCGAGTGTGATGTTCAAAACGGTGAAGTAATTCAGGTGTCATGTTACCGGCCGATACCATGGGCCATTTGCCGTTGTTCAGGCTGAGGACAGCGGTGGCAGCGGTGGTAGTCATGTTTTGTATGAGAGTCACAACTTGATAGTTGTCTGAAGCAGAGGAGGAGCCTCATCTGTGTTTTGACGGTGGAATGGGTGGAGGTGCGGCTGTTTGCATGTCATTTGTCGCGATGGAGGCAGTTGTCACTCGTCCAGCTATATGCACGTTATCTGAAACGGCGGTGGCAGGAGGAGTGGCGAGAGGCAATTGCGCGTCGTTTGCTACAATGGAGGCAGGTGGAGCTAAAGTGAATGCGGTGTTTGTGGTGTCAGTTGGCAAGGTGTTCCTCGCCCTACTATGAGTAGTAAGGGGGAGTAAGAAAGACGGTTTTTGAGACAGTGTTTAACTGTCACAGTAGTGTTATTAAAATCATGCAATCAAATGTCGTTGTTTGAGTTAAAAAAAAAGTGGAAGCCTGTCCCTTAATGAGGACAGACAACACTAGAGATAGGGAAAGAAAAGGATATAAAAGAGGAACTCATGACTAATCATGTGGAATAACAAGACAACAACGTGTAATTAGAGGTGATAATACAAAAGCAGGGTAAAATAAGGGAAGCAAGTAGTGGGGGAAAAAAAAGGGAGGAAGGCGAACAATCTATAGACGGTAGTATATAAGGTTCGGTGCATCAGTGTGTACAAACAAATATCAATGGATGATGTAAGCCCATGCTTACACCCTCCCAATCTTAAAGAAATGTATGGGGGAGCAACTGAGAAGAGCAGTAAGTAACATGGCCAAAACTAATAAGTCAAACACCACATCAACCAAACAATGGGTGCATTAAAAAACCCAGTGGGAAAAAGCTACCATGTTCCCTCTGCCCTACTTGCCCTCCATTCGCAGTCATCTAGCTCCCATTGCAGTAGCCATAAGTCTTTGGACTCCAAGTAACCTGACCAGTGAACAAGGTGTTGATAGCTGTGTCCCCTTTTTTGTTCATCCACAATCTTTTCTATGTGATATTCCTCCAGGTCATTGTTGGTCATGGTGGGTCCTGGTCATTCCAGCTTGCGCAAAGGAAAAACTCAGCATCATTCTCATTATGTCATTTCAGCAAGGAGGTGTGGTAAGTTGGGAACACAGTAGGAGAATTTGGCAAATGCAAAGTGTAAGAAGATATTTCCAGGAAGGTCTTTGTCACTGTAAACGGTCCATCCCACTGAGAGAAAATTTTTGCAACCCTGGTCTTGTCACCAGCTTTAAACTCATGGCGGCAGTGAAGCATAGTCAGCATCACTTTGTTACCAACAAGGTACACATCCTCTGGTCCCTGTGATTTATTAGTGAAAAACACCTGCATAATTTTTGAGCCCATCAAGGTGTCTTTGGCTTCTGCGATGTCTTCCTCGATTTGTGTGATGATAAGCCATGCAGTGACATCTTCAGGCACAATTTCTGTACAAGTCCCAGGCATGAGGGGAGGGATGATGTGAGGACTGAGACCCATCTGGATTTGAAAACTGGAGAATCCAGTGGATGCATTCACAGAGTTCATCATATGGGAATGGGCAAGGCTCGAACCCATCCTTTCTGGTTTTGTTTGACATGGAACCATATGCACTGGTTCAGTGTTTTATTCATGTGTTCACTAGCACCATTGGTTTGAGGATGATACATGGTTGACATTTTCAGGTGCACGCCCATCAATGTGTGCAAAGGTTTCCAAAATTTGGACATGAACAACTTGTCATGGTCAGAGACCAGTTTAAGGGGTAAACCATTCTCGCAATACCACTTGTTGAAAAAAATCAGCATGAGTTTCAGTGCAGTGATATCAGTCCTTGTAGGGATAAGGCATACATCAGACCCAAGTCTGTCAGTTACCATCAAAATGCAGTTGAATCCAGCATCTTCCAGCAGGGGGCCCACAAAGTCAAGGCATACAGAGTCACCCCTAGACTCAGGGATCAGAAGTGGGTGGAGAGAACCTTTTGCCTTAGAAGTGCTGCCCTTGTTGCATTGGCACTCTGTGCAAGCAGGTACATATGCTGTCTCTAAATCCCATCACATATTAGGCCAATAATAACAATATCTTATTGTAGCATATGATTTATCCGCGCCAAAATGGCCAAGTGAATCGTGAGCTAGTCAAAAGAGGTCCTTGCACAGAGTGCCATATCTAGGAACAACTAGGCACACAACAGGCAGGGCAAAACTTTCCCAGAGAGAAAATGTGGAGAAAATGTGGAGAAAATTACACTTTTTCATGTAGCAAACAAGTAAAGAAAAATGGGTGAAAATAGGTTATTTTCTCTTTATTTTCTCTGCAATCTGCCTATGGGAAAATATATCATTTGTGGGGGAATCTGAAGTGAAAAGAACTTATTACCTCTTGATTTCCCCCTGATTTTTTTCTAGGAAAAAAAAGGTACATTTCCTGCAAGAGCAAATCATAAATCTCTGGAGAATACAAGTTATTTCTTACAAATTTTCTAGGCCAAAATTTGTAAGAAATAACTTGTATTCTCCAGAGATTTCTGATTTGCTCTTGCAGGAAATATACCTTTTTTTTCCTAGGAAAAAATCAGGGGGAAATCAAGAGGAAATAAGTTCTTTTCACTTCAGATTCCCCTTTTTTTCTCCCCACACAAATGATATATTTTCCCTTAGGCAGATTGCAGAGAAAATAAAGAGAAAATAATCTATTTTCACCAATTTTTCTTTACTTGTTTGCTATATGAAAAAGTGTAATTTTCTCCACATTTTCTCCACATTTTCTCTCTGGAAAAGTTTTGCCCTGCCTGTTGTGGCAGTCTCCTAAGTACCACAGATCATTTATCAAGCGAGCTGCAGGTATTCCTGATGAGGACACAATTAGCTTTTGGCAGAACTCATCATGTTTGCAACCCACACATACATCCACTTGGAAGGACTCATCAGCTGAAACTGAAAGGACAGCTCCACAAACATTTGCAGGACTCTGCCAGCATTCCCAATGTAGTGGGGAGTCCATGACATCAACATCATTGTGTTGTTCATCCACTGTGTCAGCAGGCGGCATCAGCAATGGTGTTATACTCACCCTTGATGTAACAAATGTTCATGTCAAACTGTGACAGGTGTTCCATCCACCTGGCCTGTCTTCTTGACAGGTCTTTTTGAGTATCAAAATTTTTGAGTGTCTGGTGGTCTGTGTACACACAGAATTGAGAGCTGAGAAGATCTGAGTGCCATTTTTTCAAGGCATGGACAATCACCAACATTTCTTTTTCATGGATGGGGTAATTCTTTTGTGTGTTCTTTAGCTGCATGGAATCAAAGGCTACCAGTTGAGCCATCTTCCAAGATGGTCCCCAACTCAATGCAGCACCAGTCCTCCAATCACTTGCATTGCAAGTCACAAAAATTTTGTTGTTTCTGGATGCTGTATGGTCAATTACCGTCAGGCATTCCCAGCTTACTACCATTGCCTTTATGGCATCAAACACTGCCTGGTGTTCCACTCCCCAGAGTGGGAAATTCTTTCTCCTTAGTGGTTAACAGAGTCAAGAATGCCATGTGATCTGCAAGATGTGGGAGGAAGGCGGCAATATATCTTACTAGCCCCAAAAAACTGCAGACATCCATTGTGCACTTGGGAACTGGCCAGTTAAGGATTTTCTCTACCTTCAAAGAGCACACTTTGATACCTGCTTGTGAGATGCAGTGCTCTAGGAATATCAATTCTGTTAGATAGAATTGTGATTTTTTGGGGTTGCAGTAAAGGTGACATTTGCCCAGAGCATTCATGATAAGCTCAATATGTTTGGTATGTTCCTCAAATGAGTCAACCAGATAACTATGTCATCCAAATAAATATGAGCGAAGACTCTTAGGTAACATCATAAGGTGCTGGTCACCTGGTGCTGGTGAACAGGGGGAGCATTCTGGAGACCCTGAGGCATGTCTGTCCACTTGTATAGTCCAAGAGGTGTAGTCACTGCAGTTAACCTGATGCTATCCAGGTCCATTTTGGTGTGGAAAAAACTGTCTGTAATATCGAGCTTGCTCCAGATCTTGCCTTGTCCAGCATCTGCCAAAATGTCATTGACACATGGCAGAGGATGAGAGTCTGTGACAGTGTTGCCATTTAATTGTCGGTAATCATTCACCCAATGAGGTAAGTCAGAGGGATCAGCTTTTGGTACAAGAAATGCCAGTGAAGCGTGAGCTGAAGTAGAAGGTCAGATATGCCCAGCATCTAAATGTTTTTGTATCAGAATGCCCCAGGCTTTTCAGAATTTACATGGACAAGAGTAATTTCTTGTTGTAATTGTCTTGCTTGCATCTTTCAAATTTATTTTACAGACTATGTCATCTGGCATTTCATCCACATGAGGAATCGGTTTGAAGACGTCAGTGTAAGTCTTCTTAATCTTGTTTCCCAGTTGCTCAAGCACGTTCTGCACAGCCAACTGTTCAACACGTACCCTGACAGCAGCGACTACATTTATCCCATGAACAACTTCACATCTAGCATCTACCAGTGGTCTGCGAGGTATGCAAATTATTTTTAATTCAGTGATTAATAGCTTTCAGAAGTACTTTAATTCATTTGATGTATTCTGAACATGTATTCTCGTATCATGCAATTTTGTACTTGTAGCAAAGTTCAAGAACCCATGGACCCATGAACCTTCCCCACCTTCCAAGCCTCCTCGGAAGGACCTTTACACCAGTGCAGCTGCAAAGCCTGCATCTCCTTCTCAAGCACTTGCAGCCAATAGGCCTGTATCTGCTCCCATCAGAGACACAGATGTGGAAATGAAGGACACATACCTGCCACTTCCAACTCTTCCCCCACTGAAGTCCACCAGGTATCTCTAGGCTGGGGAACTGGATTCCTGTGGCTAGACTGCATGGATCCCTTCTGTCCACCTTTCCTCAGAACACTGAGGAGTTGACAGTTGGGCTCAGGCGGCACATACCACTGGGAACTATGCTGACCTCCAATGGGTGTGTGAGTACGTGTGCCACATCAATGAGGTCATCCCAGTGGCAAGAAGTCCACTGATGAATCACACCCTGGCCAACTGGAGACTTCCCACTTGGCTTCCTGAAGACCAGCAGTCAGCATGCAGAATGTGCTGACTAAGAGATCCCAATCACTTGGAACAACCAAGCATTAACAAAATGCCTGAGCTTTGGGCTCAGTTCATGCACCGACATAGATACCAGTGGATGGATTCCCCCAGTATTGTGTTGGACAGAACCAGGGTATCACTTCCTCACATCAGGGGACATCTCCTGGTGTGTCAACAGGTTCCCTCTGGGCTCTCCCAGAGGCAGAAGTTCATGTTATATCTCCACTTGGCAGAGGTACTGGTTATGCCTGGTTTGTACCACCAGGTGCGAGAATGAGAGCAGATTCTCCTGGCTCCAGACTGCATTCAACAGAACATGTCAAACATTACTGACAGCACCACTGTAGAGGAGGTCATCAGACACCTCATGGTATCTGGAGTCTCAGAGCTGGAGGTCTGAGAGGCACATCATTTTGCCATTGAATGGCTCACCAACATGGCAAGGCACACCCCATCTTGGCCAGAGTCATCGGCCGCCTTAGAGGTTTTGGACTGCCTGAGGCAAAACCCTAATTCCTGACCAGAGGACGCACCTTTGATGACTGAACCTCATTGGTGGACCACTGGTCCCAACAACATCTCCTTTTCAGCACCATGCTCAAAAAGGAAGCAAGATTCATCTGCTCCCATGAGGGGAGCAGCACCTTATCAACCCCAACCAATAGGACCTCTCCTTGGCAAAAACCCATCTTACCCCCCTTTGGAAAACCTTGGGGGGCTGGATGAGTCGATTCACGTGGGACCATTCCACTTGAATGTTCAAGCATCTACCTCCCATCTGAGTCCTTCCAACCCAGACATCAATCCTCAAGGCAGATGGGGCAGCATTCCATTTGTCAAAAAACTCACCCAGGGCCAGAAAAAGGTCCTCAAGGTGAAATGAAGAATCACTGCCAGCATTCCTCCAAAAGGGTATGAAGGAGGCCCCTCTTCAAACCATTTCACCATTGTTGCAAATGTTTCTGGGTGACGGGAAAGAAAAATTAGGGATGATGAATCCTCCCACAGTATGGACTCCATCTCTGACAACCCATTTGACCTTCCAGAGGAGGGGCAGACCACCATCAATCCTTCTCTGGATATCCTCCCAGAGATGCCTGTATTTCAAGCACCATCCCTACCAGGTTCGATGGTGCTTGAAGCACCCCAAGAGTTCATGCATATTGACAAGCAAGACATGCTCGACAATGTTCCACCTCCTGACAATCCTACCCAACCATAGATCATCACATTTTTTTATCCACAAAATGGCTTCTACCGTGGGTTGAAGCCTAAGGGGGAGGGTGTAGTGATCCGGGCTTTATGCCCTTTGTATATACTTGTTATAATTTCTTGGTAAAGACCTCAACTGGTCACTTTATAGGACCAGTCTTATGTAAGATAAAAGAATCTTTTTTACTACTACATGAAGCATACACAATATACATTATTCATGTTCTGTGCTGAGTGAACTAAGTAAAAGATCCTCTACGACTCCCAACAGATACCCAATACTTCATATCACTCAAAGAATATCCAAAGGAGCTGTGAGCACCTCATGAGAGATTGCTAGAGCCAGGCTTTCCACATCACTTGAATCTATTACAGAATGGCAGCCAATATTTGAACTATGAATACATAGACCATTCACAAAGTGATGTACCTGTAAGCATGGGCTTACATCATATTGACACCTATTTGTATTCAGACCTTATAAACTATGATGCATATAGCTTATCTCCATTCTTCCTTTTCCCCCATACTGTTCCCCCTAATACTTTGCTTGTTATAATGTCTCTCACTTCTAATTACACACTGTTGGCTTGTTATTTTGCATAATTGGCAGTGAGTGTTCAGTTTCCTTTTCCTCTCCTTCTCCTTTAGTGTTTCCTATTCCCTGTAAAAGGGATAGATTTCCACTTTTTTTTTAACAATGCTACAACACTGTATAATTGTGAAGTCACATACTGAGCAATAAGCTTTACATGACAGTAAAACCTGTCTTGAATGCCTTCTGTCCATATCCCCCTTACTACTTATAGTAGGGCAAGGATGAACACTCTTGTACCCAACATTGCCAATGACATGTCACGCCCTGTTGCCATGCCCATCACAATGGACACTGACACCGCTTATGCTGTGCCCTCATCTCCTTTGACACCAATCAGTTTGAACACCTCACATATATCCACACCTTCCCCACTGTACCTAGTTCCAATGACATGCATATATCCAGCCATTATACATCACCACCTCCTCAGATTCCCTCACGAAATACTCACCGCAAATGAGCATCATCATCTTCTTCATCAGATGACTACCATGTGATTCCATTGTCAACAATGATGTCCTCTACTACAACTACTGCAGTCTTGAGTTTGAACAATGGAAAAAGGCCAATGGTCTCCATGGGGACCATGATGCCTGAGCTCCTGCACCAGTTTGAATGCTCTCTTTTAATGAATTCATGATTAGAGTCCATGCTCACTGGTTGCCCAAATGTTGGCAACAAGAGCTTGCCCGGAAAGTCCCCTCCACCAAGCAGAACAAGACTCCATTCTCTGATTTCATAGACTCCTTATGTTGAGATAATCTTTTGCTCAAAGGGTCCCAATTTCACCTCTCACCTTCTCAGCTTTGCACTCAGATAGAATCCAATATTTCCCCAGAACTTGCTGCAGCCTTCGACTGCTTCAAGGACAACCATGAATCCTCTGACGACGAAGTTGAGGACTATGATGCTGATGCTGCTGTGGCCACAAAACTTTTGATAGATTTGTTGAAAGCAGAGGTGAGATTACAATCTTTTGTAGACATCTTAACCAAACTCGATCAGAAACTCATTGAGAATAGGAATGCACACAATGTGATGCTGAGGAAGCTGCTAGAAGCCTGAAATGCTCCAGCTCCACAGTTGGTCTTGCTGACTCTAGTCACCATGCCCCCTACTTGTGAAACCAAGCTGCAGGGAATACTCATACCCAAGCTTCCGCTTCAACTTCATGCCCTCCAAAGTTAACCGACCAAGAGAGAAAATACCTCAAAACTTACAATGGGTGCAAGAAGCACTTCAGGCAACCACCCCTGACCCCCTACTTAGGGTAGATTGTCCCACCAAGAAAGACTACCCTAAGTAGGCCTAAGACCAGGGGATAGTTCCAAGCTCCATGGTCCTCCCCATGCTTAGGCCTGGACATCCCATGGGAAGCCCCAAAAGGCAGTTTGGTCTGCCCCACAGAACTATATTTGGACCAAGTATACCTTGGGGAGGTCCAACTGCTGTGGGCAGCCCCAGGTTACATTTGGGCCAGTCCCAATAATGTGGGATTCCCCTGCCCTGTCACATCACATATACTTGGGAGTCCCAGAGGTGATGTGACAATCAACTAATATAGCTTCATTTCAACAAGAGAATCAAGTCTTTACATGTTATATGTGTAACTTATGTTTGAATAGCCAGATACTCTACTGTAACCTACAGGTATGAGAAGCCAGGTGAAGATAGAAGGTGATACGATTGAATGAGGTATTTTACTTTTTGTGACATGTGACAATTCTTTTTACCAAAAAAGTCAAAAGCTCTACAGCAGTTATTACAAAGAGACTCTGATACACACCTTTTTTAATGTATATTATTTCTTTGTAGGATGTACCCCAGTGGTGTATCCCCTGCCTACTGAGGCCACAACTTTCCCCTTCTGGTGTACTGCTTGTCCATGTTTATGATAGGCCAGTGTGTGACCATTTCACCTCACCTAACCTTCCCACAGTATGTCACATATTAGTTGACATGATCCTATCACATCATGGCTACTGATCTGTAGTAACTTAGGGTCTGGTTGGCAACCAAACCTGGGTTGAGGTTGAGGTTATGGTTAGAGTATGTAAGCATTAAAATGTGATATATGTCATGTGTCATCCATCATCTGTGGGAGATGCTGTTGTTTTTTGCCATGCTTCATTGCTTCACGAAAGTTATTTGGTTCTTGGAATCATTCAGAAGTATAGGGGCAATGTTTTTGATGCCTAGTGATTGTTGGTTGATGGTGAGCAGGCAGTTCACACAGATATTTTCATTACATTTGCAAAGTAAGTATTTATTGTAAATTACTAATCTACTTTTAATAACTGTTCCCAATGATGTGAGGAACTCTATGTAAGCTAGAATCTATAAACAATCTGATAGAATAACCCTTGACATTGTTGGGAATGGTGTCAAGAGGTGGCACTCACCATGGTTCCTGGTGCTATGGGATTGGCATGTCCTGTTTCTGATCATCATCGGCATATCCTGTTTCTCAGCATGGTTGATGCATCAAAGTGTAGCAAAAAACAACAACATCTCCCATGGATGATGGATGACACATGACTTATATCATGTTTTGATGCTTACATACTCTAACCATAACCACTGAATGCTATTGACCCAGCAGATCCTTTGCAACATGTGACTTTTGGAAAATGCTGTTGCTGGAACTTATGCAGATTTTTGCACTCACCCAAGGTACATAATACTGCAATTGCTTGGTGTAGTTGCATATATTAGGATGTAATATCACAGTAAATGAGGTTCCCTCATGTTAGAGAGCATCCGGATAGTAGTTGAGGATGTAGAACATACCAGAGAGAGGGTTGAACCAGGAGTTCCCAAGAAGGCAATAATTTGAACATAGCTCAAGTAGCTCTAAATCTAATTATATACCCATGCACATGTAGTACCCCTACTCCTCTCTTTATCAAGAGAAGATGTTTGTTATAGGCCCAAAATGGGTGTAAAAGCGAAATTGATTGTTTAATAACACTCTATGCACATATATAAGTATTATCTACCAAAAAAAGCGAAGGAAAAGGGTGCAGAATGAGTGGAATAGTGAGCTCATCATGGGGGATGATGAGTGGGACGTGGCACTGATAGGTCCACCTTGTCGTTCAAGCTCGGAAAACACATCTATGATCATTGTCGAAGCTCTATGAACCCATACGAACCCCTCCAAAGCCCTATGAACCTCTATGAACCTCTACAAAGTCACAAGAATGCCTCGAAATTCTTTGCGACACCTCAAAATTCTTTGTATGCCTTTGGCTGCCATAATACAATTCCCCCGACCTTTGGACAGCTCAGGATATACACTTGGAACATCGTTGATGGGCTCTGAACCAGTATTGAGCAATATCGCAGCAATATTGGCCATCGAACCAGTCCGATATTTCCTCGACCAACTTCGAAAATCATCAAACATCGAAAATCAACATCGGATGCTATATCGCTATCCGAATAATCATCGCACACATGCCAGATGAATCCCCTACCATTGTCGAACAAAATCGCACCGATACTGGGCCATGAACAAAGTCTGAAGAATCTTCAAAAATCTTCGAAAAACATTGAACCTCAAAAAACATCATTGGACACAGTATGTCCTGTTCGAACAATCTTCAAACGCATGCTGGACAGATGGGACACTATATCGAGTATATTGAACATATTTCGACCGCATGTGCATGCATGCAATCTGCTCGAAGCAGTTTCTGATCTTTTATTCAATTTATAACAAGGACAGTCTGGTTTTAGCTATTCTTTCTTATTATTTCTTCATCATGTGTTATATTCACCCTTTCTAGGGTCGCTTTATTGTTCTGATATACTTATATTGTCTTTTGCCTCGAGTTTTCCACATGTTTGCCTCATGTTCTCTAGCCGTTTTAGGTAGTTTCTTTATTTTATATAAAAAGATGTACTAGATAGAAAGAAAAACAAGAAAGTCGTCATCTTCCTCCCAGATCACAGTGATTTGAGAGTACAGTTTAGTCTTATTCAGTCCGAAGTTTGGTGTTTTATGCTAAATTTCCTCAAATTCCTCAAAATTCCTCACATTATGCTATTTTTGCTCTTGCTTCCCTCAATTAGCCTTTTCTTCACTTCTACTACTTGTCTAGTCCCCCGATCTTGTGTCAGAACATATCTGCGCACTCGAAATTCCTTGAAACTTCTTCAAAAAATATTGCGACATCTCGAAAAACATTGCGACATCTCGAAAAACATTGCGACATCTCGAAAATTATCGCAACATCTCACAAATCATTGCAACCCCTCGAAAATCATTGCAACACCTCGAAAATCATTGCAACCCCTCGAAAATCATTGCAAGTCCTCGAAACACATTCTTTTAGCCTCGAACTGCTTCAACAAGCAGTTGTTTTATGACTATTTGACAGTCAGTCTGACAGGTGACATCTAGAGGGCCTTGCATCCTTTCTCTGACCTGTGTTATACCATCCGAAGCCTTTTTGTGGGTTTTCCAGGTTGAGCATCATCAGCGCGGCAATGTTGATGGCAACGTCGGAAGTAGCTGAGTTGCCCATCACATTGATCTCATTGTGCCAAGGTTGATCTATGATTTGATCTGTTATCAGTCCATTATCTATTGCTTACATGATATCAAAGGGCGGCCTACATTGGGCAGGCTAGGTGGGATACCTTACAAGGTTGAAGTCAATGATCTTATTGATGGGTGAGGGAGATAAGCAGATTTACTACAGATCAGTAGCTGTGACGTGATAGGATCATGTCAACTAATATGTGGTGTGTGGGCACCTACTCCAGGTAGTCACATGACCGTAGCTAGTTAGCAGTCACATGTAGTAGAGTTGCATCAGAACATCATTGCTTGCTGCCTCCACCATAGCTAGGACTGCCTCTGGTGTGTCCAATACTGTGGGAGGTGAAATGGTGGCTCAATATTGATGTTTGTGGGATGATATAATTAATTAGAAAATAAATTCTCAAAAAGGAAAAATACAAAAAAAGGAAGGAAAAAGATTTTCTGTTCATTCCCTCACAGTCCCTGTGCATCTTGGCAATTAGCTACCCCATGTGTAAACATGGATTTGGGCCTCTTGTATGCACTAGGATTTCCCTGAATTATTTTAGCTTTTCTAAGCCACACAATTGGAATAGTAAAGTGTAAATCAATCACACAACATCTGGAGATGCATGAAATCCTATGGGAACTGGGTAACCCAAGAGGCATTTTAAGGATAAATGGTTGGGATTAATTTCAAGAATGACAAACAAGTATTAGATGAATTAACAAGGAAGTTAAAAAAATGCAAAATATAAAAATTGCAATAGGAGAATAAAGGCTGCATCAAAAGTCCTAGGACTTAGCAGATTGTAGAGAGCCTTCAGTAGGTTATTTGAAATAAAGAAAGAGATAAGCAATGGATGTACTAGGATTTGTGGTGGGACCTACTACCTAGATGCATAAAAATTCCAGAATGAAAGAGCAAGTTGTTGGAGCAGACTATATACACTGCACAGGGGAAGAGACTACACGTTCCTTACAACCTACCTGGGGTTTAGTTAGACTTACAGCTAGGGTTAGCAGAGGTAAGAACACTATATTCCTACTACGGTACAGGTTCTCCTTATATACATAATAATAAGGATATCACATGACTCCAGAGGAATATGCATATGAAACATGTAACAATATTGGTAATTAATGTGGGAGAATATGCATATGCAACATGTAACAATATTGGTAATTAATGTGGGAGAATATGCACATGCAACAATATTGGTAATTAATTTCAACACAAGTATGGGGATTGATCATGACAGGAAGGGAAGCATGGTGCAAGTTAATTAGAGTCCAAAAGAGATGATAGAAAATGAACCCACAACAGAGGAGATATGATAGTCCGAAGATTTTGAAAATCAAAGTGGCTGTGCAAGTGAAAACATCGTGTCACGTCGAGACACAAACATGTAGTAGCTCCCGAAATCTTGAGTGAGAATGTCCAAAGGCATTCAAGAGTTATAGTATGATGTTGTAAGGGTAGTGCCCTAGAAAGACAGGAAAGAGGTGACACCCAAGACCCTGAGATCAAGGCAGAGCAAAGCCCAAGAATGAATGAACCATGGTTAAAAAAAGCTGAGAAGACCCCATTGCATCAAGATAAACAAGATCAGTAACTGGCTCTGGGATTGAAGGATTTTAGGGGCATCTAGTATGGAATATTGTACACTACAACTAATGAGGCCAAATGCGGACTTGATACTGGTGTGGGAACTTGATACTGAGTATTGAGCCCACAAACATCAATATCGAGCCGAAATGGTCAGTGTCACACTGGCCTATCATAAACATGGACAAGCAGTACACCAGAAGGGGAAAGTTGTGGCCTCAGTAGGCAGGAGATACACCACTGGGGTACAAAGAAATAATATACATTAAAGGTGTGTATCAGAGTCTCTTTGTAATAACTGCTGTAGAGCTTTTGACTTTTTCAGTAAGAAGAATTGTCACATGTCACAAAAAGTAAAATACCTCATTCAATCGTATCACCTTCTATCTTCACCTGGCTTCTCATACCTGTAGGTTACAGTAGAGTATCTGGCTATTCAAACATAAGTTACACATATAACATGTAAAGACTTGATTCTCTTGTTGAAATGAAGCTATATTAGTTGATTGTCACATCACCTCTGGGACTCCCAAGTATATGTGATGTGACAGGGCAGGGGAATCCCACATTATTGGGACTGGCCCAAATGTAACCTGGGGCTGCCCACAGCAGTTGGACCTCCCCAAGGTATACTTGGTCCAAATATAGTTCTGTGGGGCAGACCAAACTGCCTTTTGGGGCTTCCCATGGGATGTCCAGGCCTAAGCATGGGGAGGACCATGGAGCTTGGAACTATCCCCTGGTCTTAGGCCTACTTAGGGTAGTCTTTCTTGGTGGGACAATCTACCCTAAGTAGGGGGTCAGGGGTGGTTGCCTGAAGTGGCAAGAAGTGCTGAGGGTTCTATATGCCCAAAGGCCATGCCTGTGAGTTCCCTACTGGCAATGAATATGTTGAGCGATCAATGGTCACCGTAAATGATGCATGCAAATGCATTAAATTACCCCTTCTCGCCATACCTCATGAAGAGCTGACAACTAACATTGGTGTGGTGAATGTCAATGCTGTGCTGCCCCAACCGAACACCACACCACCTGTGCTGCCCATTGCAGCAGTGTTAGGGATGTTGATGTACCCTATCGCTTTGATGTACCTACCTAACAAGAGCTCTATTCTGAGTGGTGGTGATAGCGACCTGTCTCACAATTCTAATGATTCAGTGAGCATGCATGTCCCTTTCCTAAGTCCACATCTTGTATGGGAATGCACCATGGACAGCCACAATGTTTCCATTTGTTCTCATGTCCATGTTTCAGCTTTAATTGATCATGGTTCCCCTGCAGTTCTGATCAAAAAGTCCTTGGTCTCTTGTCTGTGTCATACAACCCATCCGTTACCTTATGCAATTCCCATGTCTGGTGCCTTCTTCAATAGCAAAACGGGCTCTACCACTGTCACTCTCACCCACTGGGTTAAACTCAAGTTACATGACAGAAAAAATTACTATTCAGCACAAACTGTCCATGCCCTGATTGCACCTCAACTGTGCCATCCAATAATCTTGGGCTTACCTTTCCTTTCTCATAACAATATCCTGGTCGATGCACATAACAAAACCATAATTGATAGTGCCTGTAACTACACTCTATACCACCCGTTATCACTACTGTGAATCCCGAACTGCATCTGCTCAACCAATTCCTGCTCAAGGCTACTGATCTTAGCCTTGAGCTGATGGATTTCATCTTCATAGTAATTGAAGATTCAGTGATCTCTCAGAATGAGAGACGTGGTGATGTCTCAGTCTGTTGAATATTGTGATGAAACACTTGCTATATAGTCCAACAGACTTCTTACTATACTTGTTAGATTGTAGATATTATGACTGAAATTCATTTACTTCATATCTTGCTTTGTACTGTAGCTATTGCTTAGATTTTTGGACCCAGACATAGGGGGTAGTGCAGATGCAATATAGTGGACACCTACTTTCATGCCTCGCAGTTTCCTGGCACAACAGGAACAAACAAAAGTGAAATCCTACTATGTCTGGGAAACTAGACACAAGATTGATTTGGAATAAAGTGCAATACACATTACTATTATTAAACCTGTGTTATAAGTGTGTTGCAGACAGTTGACTTGAGTTGCAGACTAGTTTTATACACTCGTAGAATTCATCATAAGCTTTAACACAGTCTTGATGGTCTTCAGTGTTGAGAAACTCCTGGTCCTCATCCAGCTTATGCTTGTACATGTGCATTGCATATTCCCTGCAGACATTATGTCCTTAGTTTAGATCTAGGCATTCTACAGCCTTGACTTGCAAACTTGTAAACTTACTTGAAACCACTAAGGAAGCCCCTTAGTGCATGAACCTGAATGACTCTATGCAGAAGGCCTGCTAGAGTCACTACCCATCTTACATCGGATGCTCCGGGTAAGACTAGTGCCAAACGACTTGTCTTGGAAGCACCTCATTGAACAACATCGACTAGATTGAGTGGTTGAGGCTTTGCCCTTAACATAAGATCTAAACTATCTGATAGACCACCTACCTAGGTGTAGGCAATACGTCTCGATACACACCACAGTGACCTGGGTCTAGAAAAACCCCAGACCGACCACCAAGAGAAGTGGAACCACAGCCAGGTTCATCTTGGTACCGATACAATGGAAGACTAGTCTGTTACTCAACCCCAGCACAGTGTTGGTTCTATGGATCAACCGACAGACAAAGAGGAGATTTCCTCACCGATGATAACTTTGAACAACCACACACACCCCCACCCAAAATATCTACCCGCTTCCTAACAGATGAAATCGATGACCTCTACAACGAGATGTCCAAAGCTGCCACAATCGCACCAACGATGTCCGTGAAGGGCATTCAAATCTGATCACCCACAGACGTCTCAGGAGAGCGGACCAAGACCGCTAAGTTCCTGCAGGAGATAGACCTGTACTTGCAAATCAATAACCAGGTCTACGACATGAATGACAAGAAGATCATGTTAAGAACTTATCCTAGAGTGCACGTCAGAATCTGATCAGACACCGTGGGTGATAATAGCGGGAGTTGTCGGGTCGATGCGGATTCTGCGGGAGGGGAAACAGAAAGGACTTGGCTTCAGCTTGTAAGAAGCTGCGCCCTTCACCTCATCTGGTGTCCTAATTTCAAGTCAAAAGTTTAGAGGTAGGAGCAGGAAAGTGCGGGTAAATGCAGGGAGGAGTACAGAGGGACTTAGGTTAAGTTCAGGTGAGGTTAGAACTTCAGAGGGAGACTAGAGGTCAAGTTGAATGGAGTTCAGACTCTTAGAGAACTGAGGTTGGAGTAGAAGGAGGTTTAGATTGGCAGGATAAAGTTGAGTCTATGTCGATATATGAACTGAGGAATACAAGGTGAAACTAACTAAGCTTAAATACTGTAGTCCGGAATAATGTGGAACAGGAATGAAGATTGCAGCAGTGTCTCAACTGCATAGATAAATTATCTAGTGGGAGCTGCACAGGAATCCATAGTCAAATTTGCAATAGAGACAGCAGCTTTGGGAAGGCAGCTGTGGATGCTGTACAAGGCGGCCTGGTGCACAGCAGTGTGGGCAGTGCAAGGCAGCCGGGAATGAAATCGGAAGGAGTAGACAAATGTTGGGTTCGATGTGTGGGAAAGAGTCGGACGGATGCAGGTTCTGATCGGGCGAGGAACGGTTCTTGACAGATCATCTTCATGCTGTCCTTCATGAATGGAGGGACAGCAGCTGCCTGAGCGCAGGCATTTGTCAACCAACACCAATCCGAGGGACTTGGAGAATATGCAGACTTCCAACAGAAGGTCTTAGAGGCCTTCTTGCTGATTGACAATGCTAGGATGGCAAAGACAGAGATCAAGAATCTCAAACAAGGTTCAGGGAACCTTGAAGAATATGTGGCGAACTTCTGCATCCTGAAAGACAGGACAGGAATCACTGAAGATGCAACCATGATTGAGTACTTGATGGATGGACTGCACCCCGAATTACTGAAGAGGGTACACCCAATGGAGACAGTACCCAACACTCTCGAAGGCTGGATAAAGGCAGCTTCAAAATATGAAGGCCAATGGAAACAGGCCATGGAAATCCTGGGAAAGACCAGGCAGAACCAGAAGACAAAAGAAACGATGAAGAAAGGACAGCCCTCTCTTGACATCAACCAACTGATGAACGAAGAACGCATGGAACATCTCCGAAGGAGATTGTGTTTCATCTGCCACCAACTGGGACACCAATCGACTGACCATAAGGATGGAAAGGACCCCACCCAGATGAGGTCAGCACCCCCTCCTTACTGAAACCGCTTCACCCAGAAAAAGACTGGGGTGGACACCTACCAGAAGATCCGCACGATGCTGGATGAACTAGATGAAGAAGAGAAAGAATGAGCCCTCAACCTCATGGATGAATTGGGTTTTTAGAACAGCAGCCTGATATGATTCCAGTCACCGCTGTAGTCTCCCTAGGGTCTGTACTCTTGGCTACCATGAATAGACAATCTATGCGCCTGTCTATTCGGGTAGCTGAGTCAGACAATGGGAAAGACATCGCAATGAACGCGCTCCTTGACTCTGGAGCAGGAGGAGTCTTTATCGACTCAAAACTCATTGAATGAGAAGGGATCAGGACATATCCCTTAGGCCGCACCATCCAGGCCACAAACATAGATGGGACCCTGAATAGGCAGGGAACAATCACCAGATGCATGAAAGGGAGGCTCCACATCAATGGGAGGAGCTACCCAATGGAATACCTAGTTGCTGGACTAGGCAAAGAATCGGTAATCCTGGGCCTGCCATGGCTGTGGGAGATAAACCCGATCATCGACTGGAAGAAGGGAACCTTTGAGTTCTGAGATGAAGAACGATGGGCTCAAATCCAATGAATCTTGGAGAAGACAAGAAGAGCTGAACAGGCCCTCCCAAACACCCTAAAACTCCCCAGGGTTGACACTGAAAGGGAAGCACCCAATGACAGAATGGCATGAATTCAACACATCATAGCCAAGACAAGACAGAGGCTCTCTGAAGAGAAAGAGAGGAGCCTTGCCTGAGCCAGATTGGCTGTGGCAAAAACCAGAGAAAGACTCTCCAAAGAGAAGGAGAGAAACCTTGCCTGAGTATGACTGGCCGTGGCAAAGACAAAGGAAAGGCTTTCTGAAAAGAAAGTGAAAGAACTGAATTCGGTCCAGAAAGCCATTGCAAAAACCAAGACCAGGGGTACTCCTAAAGAAGGTAGGACCCTCAAAGCAGTGAGACGCACCGTTGCCAAGACCCGAGAAAACCAGAAGAAAGAACAACTGGAGAAGGGCAAAAACAATGAATGTGACAGGACATGACAAATCGTGCAAAAGATGAAGGAATTGCTAACCTCCACAGGGGAGGGAAGCACCAGCAAAAGGAATGTGAAAACGACACCATGAAACAGGGCAAATGACCCTCAACAATGGACTACCCCAACCCACGATTATAGGACCCCAGATCATGGTGCCATCAATGCTGAAGTACCTATGCCTAGGGAGACCCCCCCTCAAGTGAAGGTCAAAGAAGTACCTGATGAGGAACTACTGGCAGACACTGGCATGGAAATATGAGCAATGGGAGAAACCCACAAACAAGATGCGACAGACCTCCTGATCGCATATGTACAAGGAGAACCAGTCATTGGCATATTTGAACCACCAGAAGAACCACCCCTGACCGAGGAACACCGAGGACTGACCCATACATACTTACGGAAAACAAACACGATCTCCAGCATGACAAAAGGCAAGGGCTCCCCAGAATATGTATTCTTGAAGAGCACATGGATCAGAGCAAAAACATCCATTTCCCAGCGACTCACACATGAACAAGATGAGGGGAGAGAGGCCAGCAAACAGACCCTGGATGACTTACTGCCACCGGAATACCAGAAATACAGACAAGTATTTGAGAAAGCCGCATCTGAACAATTCCTGGAATCAAGAACATGGGATCATGCGATTGACTTGAAGGAAGGCTTTGTACCAAAGGATTGCAAAGTCTACCCACTGACAATGAAAGAACAAGAGAAACTCAATGAGTTTCTCGATGAAAACCTGGAAAAAGGATACATCTGACCATCAAAATTGCCCATGGCATCCCCATTCTTCTTCGTGTCGAAGAAGGACTCTGACACTCTGTGACCTTGCCAAAACTATTGCTATCTGAATGAAGGAATGATCTGGAACAACTACCCCCTGCCACTGATTGGAGACCTCTTGGACAAGCTGAAGGGAGTGAGATTTTTCACAAAGCTTGATATTCGATGGGGATATCATAATGTACGGATAAAGAAAGGAGACGAGTGGAAGGCAGCATTCAAGACTAACTGAGGGCTATTTGAGCTGATGGTAATGTTCTTTGGGCTGTGCAACTCACCGGCAACATTCCAGGCCATGATGAACGATCTCTTCTGAGACATGTTAGATGAAGGATGGCTCGTCATCTATATGGACGACATCCTGATCTTCTTGAAGATAGAAGAAGAACACCAGATAAGGACCAAAAGGGTCCTCAAACAACTATGACAATGCAATCTCTACCTGAAAATAGAGAAGTGCAAGTTCAATGTGCAAGAAGTTGACTTCTTGGGCATGATCATCAGGCCCAACAAACTTGCAATGGACAACATGAAACTGGCTGGGATCAAGGACTGGCCCACGCCAAAGACAGTGAAGGATGTAAGATCCTTCCTAGGATTCAGAAACTTCTATCAACAATTCATTGGACACTTTGCGGATCTGGCCAGACCGCTGAACGATTTGACAAAGAAGAACCAGAAATTAGAATGGACAAATGACTGCCAGCAGTCGTTTGATGTGCTAAAAAGGAAGTTCAACGAAGCCCCAGTACTGCTGATGCCAGACGCAACAAAACCATTTGTGGTGGAATCTGATGCCTTGAAATTTGCGACAGGCGCAGTACTCAGACAACAGGATGCCAATGGAGACTGGCACCCATGCAGATACATCTCTCATTCTTTCAATGAAGCAGAAAGAAATTATGAGATATAAGACAGGGAACAACAGGGAGTAATCTGAGCACTGGAAACATGGAGACACTACCTACAGGGGATGCCATTCCCTGTGATGGTACTATCCAATCACAAGAACCTGACATACTTCCGTCAGGCATAGAAACTGAACTGACGACAGGCTAGATGGAGCATCCACCTATCACAATTCGACCTACATACCAGGATCACAGATGGTTCAATCTGATGCCCTATCGAGGAGAGCAAATCTGTCAAGAACTGTTCCTCGCCCGATCAGAACCCGCATCCGTCCAACCCTTTCCCGCATGTCAAACCTGATTTTTGTCTATGCCTCCCAATTTCATTCCTGGCTGCCTTGCACCGCCCACACTGCTGTGCACCAGGCCACCTTGTACAGCATTCATGGCTTCCTTCCCAAGGCTGCCATCCCTATTGCAAATTCAACTACGGATTCCTGTGCAGCTCCTGCTAGATAATTTATCTATGCAGTCAAGACACTGCCACAGTCTTTGTTCCTGTTCCGCATTATTCCAGACTACAGTATTTAAGCTTAGTTAGTTTTGCCTTGTATTCCTCAGTTTGTATATCGACATAGACTCGACTTTACCCTGCCAATCTAAAACCTCCTTCTACTCCAACCTCTGTCCTCTAAGAGTCTGAACTCCATTCGACTCAACCTCTAGTCTCCCTCTGAAGTTCTAGTCTCATCTGAACTTAACCTAAGTCCCCCCGTACTCCTCCCCGCATTTACCTGCACTTTCCTGCTCCTACCTCCAGACCTTCAACTTGAAATTAGGACACCAGACGAGGTGAAGGGTGCAGCTTCTTACAAGCTGAAGCCAAGTCCTTTCTGTTTCCCCTCCTGCAGAATCCGCATCGACCCGACAACTCCCACTATTATCACCCGCAGTGTCTGATTGGATTCCAATGAGCCCTCTCAGATCAGTTCTTAACAAGATCACATAGCTGAAGAAGACACTGATAATGAGGACAAGACCATCCTTGCTGACGAACTATTCATGAAAACGATTGACGCTGAGCTCCAGGGAGCCCTGGTCTCAGCAATAATGAAGGATGACCTTGTAAATGACGCTTTATGAGCTCTGAAGAACAATGGAACTCCCCCAATCAAGTCTGCATTGGAGGACTGGAAATTCAAAGACGGCCTGCCCTTTTTCAAAGACAGATGCTATGTGCCACAGGATGAAACCCTCCGCCAAGCAATCATACAGAAATACCATGATAGCATCACAACAGGGCACCCTGGACAATGGCAGATGATCAAACTGATCCAACAAGACTACTGGTGGCCAGGAATGGCCAACTTCATAAAGAAGTATGTCGAAGGCTGTGCAAAATGCCAGCAAATGAAGATCAACATGCACCCGACAACCCCACCACTGACACCGATATCATCCAATGCCAGCAGACCATTCAAACTGGTGACGACGGATTTCATTATGGATCTGCCCATAATAAACAGATTTGACTCAATCATGGTCGTGGTAGACCATGGTCTTACAAAGGGGGTAATTTTTATCCCTTGTGCAAAGATGATCGATGCACTTGGTGCCGCAGACCTTTACCTGCGCCATGTATACACAAGATTTGGACTCCCCAGAAGAATCATCTCAGACAGAGACCCTCGATTCACATCCAAACTCTTCTGAGAACTCGGACAACTGCTCGGGATCAAGCTATCCATGAGCACCGCTTATCACCCCCAGACCGATGGAGAAACAGAATGAGTAAACCAAGAGCTAGAAGTTTACCTCCACATGTTCTGTTCAAACAAACCTGAAGATTGGGAGTGTTATCTCCCAACAGCAGAATTCATGCACAACCAGAAGACACACTCCGGCCTATTGTTTCTATTCTTACTTGATATGCATCTATCTTTCCGATTGGACGATAAGGACCTCCCTTGTAGTATAAGTACTGCAACTCGTAGTAGGGATGTCCTTAGTTTAGATCTAGGCATTCTACAGCCTTAACTTGCAAACTCGTAAACTTACTCGAAACCACTAAGGAAGCCCCTTAGTGCGTGAACCTGAATGACTCTATGCAGAAGGCCTGCTAGAGTGCACTACCCATCTTATGTCGGATGCTTCAAGTAAGACTAGTGCCGAACGACTTGTCTTGGAAGCACCTCATTGAATGACATCGACTAGATCGAGTGGTTGAGGCTTCGCCCATAACAATGTCCATAACATAAGAGTTTCTGGTATGAGATGTAACTGCATGTGGACCTGATAAGTCTACCCATACTTTTTCTAACTTCCATGTCGCCTTATGCCCAATCCCTTCCCCACGCTTCTTTGGAATGGGCATCTTTGTCTGTTTGCCCAGAATGCATGATTCACATTTGGGCGGTTTAGAAGCAAAGGTGATAGGCACACCTGTAAGTATACCCTTCTTGGCCATATCCCAAAGGGATTGATAATTTGCATGGCCAAGTCGACAGTGCCAGGTCTCAAGGTCAGGGGATTTGTGGACAGTCAAAGCATGGTCGGCAGCAGCAGAGTAAAGGTGAAGTGAGTACAATCTCTTGTTGGCAAGTAATGTTCCACAAGCAATAGTAGCTCCAGTAGATTTATCCGTGATCCAGCATGATGAGCTATCAAAATGCGCCACGGCATTTGAATCGTTGGTGAGGGAACTAACTGAGATAAGCTGGACTGCCACATCTGGGATGTAAAGCATGTTACATAACAATATTGATGCGCCCTGTGCTATGTGTAGTTTTATGTCACTGACTCCAATAGCCACAATGGAGGACCCCCCAACACCTTTCACAGGGCGAGGCAGTATTTGGCTAAGGGCAAGGAAGTCTGCCTTGTCTGGTGAGATGTGGACTGTGGCGCCTGTATCAATAATAAAAGGGAAATGGGTGAGGGAAATTCAGGATCATTGTTTTTGGTTAAGTGGTTCAACAGTAAAGGTGCCCTCTGCAGGAGGCAAAGTATGGCAGTTCCAGTCAATAGTTGTGGTTGCCTCCTCCTCAATAACAAGCCATCCTTCATATTCTACCTCCTCAATTGACGCTGTGGGAAGAGGATCACCAGCGATGATGATACTCAACCTGGGAAAACCACCTAAACTGCCGATGAGGCAATCAATGATATTAGCGACAAGTCCGAGGAAGGGTGCGAGTCGTTCCGAATGTTTGGGGTCCAACTTATGGGTAGATAACTAGTTGGTACTAGTCGTGAAGGTAGTGGTATGAGAGACAAAGGTGTTTGGCGCGGTCCAATCGAGTATCGATCAATATTGAGGATGATCGACGAGATCAAAGTGTGTATTCTGAGGACCTTTTGATAGGTCAAAAGTATATGAAGGCTATAGTCGATGGCTAGAACATGTTGAAATGGTTGCTAGTGCTAATGACGAGAGGATTGAAGGAAGATCCAGGACGTGATGATCACAGAGGTTTCTCGTTGATCGAGAAAACTTGTAGAGACTTAGATTGTTTTAGAAAGTTGATCAGATGCTTAGAACTGTATACGAGATGATAGGTGAAGACAATTTCTTTTTCTTCTCAAGTAGATACTACAGAGTTTTATATGTTTTAAAAGAAACTTCCTAAAAAGGTATAAGAACATGTGTAGAACATGAGGCAAAAGATATGAGTTAAGGCACAAGGCCAAAAAAGAGACTGGAACCCAAAGAAGAAAGAGATGTATCATATGATGAAGGAGTAATAAAGGGAAAGAACTAAAAAGAGACTGTCCTTTGTGTATAAACCACACTAAGTCTCGCAATAATCCATCCAGCAGGTTCTGTACGTGATAGGGACTTGAAACGAGGCTGACCTATGATCAGCAGGTTTGAGCACGAGTTGGAATACATCCTAGCACATGGTCTTCCACCATTTAGATAATGAGGGTGGCACCCGATGTCGCTTGTAGTCTCTCGATATTGATTGATAACGCTCAACAATGGTTGACAATGTTCGATCACGGTCGCGGCTGTTCAAAGTTGATCAGGGATGTTCGAGGGTCATTTAGAGGGATCTTAGGGCCTTTTGGGATAGTCCTAAGGTTGTGCTATGTGGGCTCTTGGTACGATCAATGTTGCTGGTGATGTTTTGATGTGGTCAATGTGATATCGTGATCGATAGACTGCGTTGCGCTGCGTCTGGGACATCGTAGGAGTTAGCTGATGTGATTAGAATATGGTTGAAATGGTGAATTGGCCCTTGAGCCGAGGAGACAACCTATCAGTGAGCCCAGCAAATGGGGCATAAGTGTCAGGTTGAGGGTCTGTAGGGTCAGAGTCCACCATAACCATGAAGGCCGGTCCATTAACATCTTTCACAGTAATGGGAACCTTTGGAGGTTTTGACAAAGCATTGGCCTTCTTCCCTTTTTCACGAGCCACTCTCTGGGCTGCCACAGATTCCTCAATTGTCATCCCAGCCATTCCCTCGCCTTGATACAGTATTCAGTCGAATGTCCTGCTTTTCCACAATTGGTATTCCCACAAACCTGCCCATTAAATGGCTTGGTTGATTTAGCACAAGCAGTGAGAGCTACAGATGACCTGGAGTCTGTGCAGTGGTCATTCTCAAGGAGCAACTGTTCATTTTCCAGGAATAGGCAGATATCTTTCAATGTATAAGGGGATTCCTTCATGGAGGCAGCGATGTCACAAGAGATAATTGATTGTGCATGAGGAAAATTTTCGCTGAGGGAGTTCAAAAGGGCAATGCAACAAAGGAGGTTGGGTTTGATGTCCCCCATAGTGAATGCATGCTCAATGAGGGCACCAATTTTGTCGGCCATCTCAGGAAGGGGAGTGTCAGTGCTGCATTGGGTGGTGAGGGCTTGTTGTAATAACTGGACCTGCCAAACAGGACCCTCATTCTGGTGTTGTTTACAAAGTGCCTCCCAGTTTACAGTTGTACTTGTTCTCTGGGACATGCTATGGCCTCAACTGCTATATGGATGGTGCCCAATGCAGTCCAACATCATATACTATGATATGATGCCCTAATCTTGATACTATAACAAGCTATCAAAGCAGTATAATTCATGAGTGAGTGACTGCACCTACTTCAACACATCAACTCTCTACCTGTCTTCCACAGACTGTTGCACCATTATTGAGCATGGATAATATTCAATATGCTCTAGAATAGCTAGGTATACTGCCATTAATTGGCCATGCCACCTAGCATAGAGTGGTAATAATATTTAGTGAGTATATGAAGAACCTGTTGCCTGGGATAGATTACTGACAATATGGATCATACATAGGCTATTTCCTTGAGGCAGTGGACTATATTAACCACTGGTGATCACTTTTTAACAATAGGTCTATTAGATATTCTATGGTGAGTCATTCTCACTTTTGTTGATGGGACATCCATGCCCTGGTGGGTCAGGATCTTCCTCCCCCACAATGCCACTTATATACCCTCATTCCACTTCATTAATAGGGCTAGGAATCAAAAAAAGCGAACTTTGCTCCATGGATCTCCCAGGGTAAGTATTTCTCCTCCTGACCACACACTTCTATTTTTGTCCATGCTGACTATTTGAAGCACCTTGGGAAGGTTTTCCTATTGTTTATCAAGCATGTGTTATGCTATTCCAAGGCCAATTTGATGAAGGGAAGGGTTGGAAGCACATAGGTAAGCTACATTGTATCGAATGATACAACCTATCAAACACATACATTGTATCAAATGATACGGGTTCGATGGACGCTGTCAAACTCACTATATAAAGTCACTATACTATATTAACCAATGACTACATTGTACACTGATTATTATACCTTACAATAGACATGCATTAGGAATGTAATACAGACATTAGTAACATCTGAAATGCAATGGGCACAGACGTGGCCATGGACACGGGGACAGACACAGGGATGGCCATGGCATCACCATTGGGCACGGACACATTAACCTATGAATACTATTGACTTTTGATGGATGCCATCAAACTCACAATATATTTGTACATACTCTATTAATAAACTAATGACTACATTACTACTTTACTTGCTGTACCATACAGATAGACATGCATTAAGAACATAGTACAGACATTAGTAATGTTTGAAATGCAATTGCAGGGAAGGGGACAGGGATGGGGACAGGAGCGGGGACAGGGACTATTGACTGTACACATTGTATTATCTGTTTCAATGGATGCCGTTGAACTCACTATATATTTGTACATACTCTATTAATTACCCAATGACTACATTACTACTTTACTTGCTGTACCATGCAATTGCAGGGAAGGGGACATGGACTGGGATGGGGATGGGGATGGGAATGGGGATGGGGATGGGAATGGGAATGGGAATGGGGATGGGAATGGGGAAGCGGCACTGACATCGGGGCTTGACAGGACCACAAAAACAATGATATTACTACAATGATGTGCATTAAGAACAGAATACAGACAAAAGCTACATAGATATATATATAATGAGTAAGGTATTAATTATCCTTCCACATCACTGGGAATTGGCAGGGGGATCAGCCATAGCGTCTGAGTGGGATGACGGTGTAATTTCTGAGAACCTCCTTTCAAATGATTTCAACTTATTTTCAACCCTTTCCTTCAAAATGGCATGTTTTCAATGTTATATCTTGTTATTCGAGCTTCTCCACCTCGGCCATGTACAGATGATGACTGGCATCCTTGTATGACATGCCAAGCTGGTCTTGAAGGGCCTTCACTTCAGCATGGCAGCTCAACAACTCACTGTCTGTCAAGTCCTGCAACAGGATGAACTAATGTAGAAACACAAATGAGGATGACACTTACTGGATCAGCAGGTAGGGTGAGCTGGTTGCAGGCCACCAGGTAGTATGGTGGTGTGGTCATGTTGCCACACTGCAAATTGATCATAATGTCAGTTGGCATAGACAAGACATGGGAGTGGATAGAGAAACGGGAGCGGCCAGGATATGGGAGCAGCCAAGACACAGCAGTGGCCAGAGACATGGCAGCAGCCCTTAACTTCAACCTGATTTGAAATAAACAAAGCTTACCCCTCCATCCACATTATGGACATCAAGTTCCAACTTCTGGCGATAGGCATTCATCGCCTGATGAGTGGCAGGAATCATAAAGTGGGGCACTAAATAGTGGTGCCCATTGTCGGCTCGGATAGGGATGTAGCCATCTAGAACATTGCCTTGAGTTTGATGCTGGTCGCTCATTGTGGATGGATCAATGTAACAGAGGTTATAATGTGCATCTAATCTAGTAATCAGATATTGATGTTATTTGTTTGGCCTTGATGAACAAACACATGTGATGGTTGATTTTCATCATTCCAACTTTTGTTGACTTTCAAACCCCATCACTCCTGTCCCCATCCCCGTCCCTGCCCTGACTGAATGTTACAGCTCAACAAGTCCTCAGCCACATCAGCCAGATTGAGCAGGCTGTTTGAAATGGCCTTCAAACATGAAACATCAAGGCCGTCATGAGGGAACAAAAATGGGCACTTGTAAGTAAAATACTATCAGGACAACAGTGGGACTAATATACTGTAGAACACATTAGCCAGCCAGAACATCGACGCCCAGATGCACGCCCATCGGCACCACCCAACCCAACCACTCCAGCAAGACCAAGTGGGAGTGGCAGGACCAGGCGACTTCAGAGCAGCAGTGGGAGCTCTGGTGAGGATTTAGAAAATGATTGGGAATCAGAGGGGACAGAAAGTGATGGAGATGGATTGTTGGAGCAAAAGGAGCAAAGGGAACAATGGTGACAACTGGTGCACAGGGCAGTAAGGCCCCCTCCCTGCATACAATGCTTCCAGCTTGGGTGACAATGTCATGAACAGGTCAATGGGAAGGGCAAAGTCAAGTGCAAAAAAATGAAAGATGGTCATGGAGAGGACAAGCCAGAGAAAGGAAAGGGTGCAGCCAGAAGAAAGGTGAAGAAGTCTGGATCCTCACAGAGGTTCACGAGGGAAGAAAAAGGAAAATCAAAGGGTAAGTACTATGTATCACCATACAAATAACCACTGAACATTGACCACAGCAACATATTCCTCCAACATCAAGATGGTTGACATTGCGCATGAACACCTGCCCTCCCCTTCTCCCTCCCCCTCTCCCACTCCCACTTCCATTACTGCTGGGGAGCTCCATGACTTCAACAACCATATACAAGAACTGGAGCATCATCTGTACAATCAGGGTGATTGGCTCCATCAGAACTTCCCCAGAGCAATGGCCAACATACAGGAGAATATGGCCAGCTTGAGCAGGAGGATGGATGAGATGGAAGAGTTCATGGGGTTCCACCCACAACGCCTTGTATTGTACAATGGTGCAGGTGAGCTGCACTATATTAGATATGGTCCCAGCTATAGGCGAAGGTATGGTATGGAGGTTGATGAAGATGAGCAGGATGCCATGGCCATCACAGGCATAGGGCTGCTGAAGATGGACACGAGGTGGCTTGGGCTGAGGAAGACAGACATGGTGCTGCTCCCACTTCAGCGGGGCTTGAGCACCATGGACACGGGGCTGCTCCCAGTGGTGTTGAGGACAATGGACATGGGGCCACTGCCGCTCCCACAGGGTTGGAGGAAGATGGTTGGGGGACCACTCCAGCTCCAACTCCAACTCTGGCTCCAACTCCCACTCCCACACCCACTCCCATTCCCACTCCCACTCCTGCTCCTGCTCCCGCCCCCACTCCCGTTCCCACACTTCCACCTGCTGCCCCACCTGCTGCTCCTGCACCGCCACCTGCTGCTCCCACCCCCATTCCTGCACTTGCACCACCACCTGCAGCTCCCACTCCCACCCCTGCTCCTGCACTTCCACCTGCTGCCCCACTGGCCACTCCCGCACCTCCAGATGCTGCTCCCACTGGGCTTGAGGAAGAAGGACATGGTCCTCAAATCAAGGTCATCCCCACCATGCCACAAGATTCTGAGGAATCAGTTCAACATATGACCTCTGTGGATGCACCCCTTCCTCCCCTCCTTCAACCCCCCTCAATCCCCAATGCTGACCCTGTGGAACTGGTAACAGTATCCGCCAGCAATGTGTTCATACCACCCACCCCTCCTTCACTGCTGGCATCGCATTCCCCTCCTCCTCCACAATTACGCTAATCCCCTTGCCATTTGTCACCTGCCCAGCCTTCGAGAGGTACCAGCCCTCAGCCAAACCCAAAGAAGAGAGCGGGAACATCTGAGGACAGAGAGGAGGTCAAATGAGGCAGAAAAAAGTAATGGTTGGACCATTTTATTTTACATTCATACAGAAATACTGTTGTATAATTAGTCTGAAAATTTCACATTTTTCCTCTTCTCTCTTTTACCAAGGGTTGTGTTTAAAATGGCCTCCTGTTGCACAAGGTCATCAGCTGTCTTTTGGTGTTGACCCTCTGATTGGTTGATTGTCAGGTTTTGTTGGGGGGTGGGGTCATTGGTTGATAGCTAACCATTGTGGACGGGTTAGTTGGCCTGCTCGCCAACTTTCCTGTTCACGGGAATTCTGTTGTGGCTGCACCTTCACGTACCAGAACTCTTGGACAACCATATACCACTCCCTTTCCTTGTCTTCATCAATACTTCGCATTACTGATCTGTTTTGCCTTACCTGTAGTTTGTTATTCAAATCCTCTCAACACACCAACAACATCCCTTCATGCGACACGTCAATCATGTATCCCATCACGTCTCTGAGCTTCCTTGGCTTTCATGCTGACAGTTCTGCTTTCCACAAGACAGAACGGTTCTGGGTTTTCACTCATCTATTTTTAGCTTTTACTTGACAGGGAATCAATCCGTTCTTGTGATGATCCAGCTTTCGGACCTTTCTTGTACACTATGGCTAGCCATTGTCCAGATCAAAGGGTCAATCTGCTGGATGGTAGGGTCAAGAGGTTGTATTTGAGTGCTCTCTGCACTTGCTGGGGGCACAGGTCGCATTCCACAAATAGAGAGCCTTAAAAATGAACCTTTCCCTGAGTCATTCCCAGCCCGAGAAACCCCGAGACGAGGACTTGACAATGCCATATCGACATCACTTACTGTACAAACACCACCCTTATCTTGAAGAACATCAGTACTCCCCAAAACCAACAATCTTGCTTCTTAATTAGTTCATCATTCTTGTTGTTTGGTCCTGTCGGCGCAAGAGAATGCACGCAATCAGATTTTTCATTATTGCTAGTACAGATTTGTATATAGGTGTCCTCCCACCTTTCAAATGGAGCACCTTACTTTGACTCTCGTTTTATGTCCCCCTTAAGTTTTCCCCTCAAGTTTACGAAGGTTTTCCAAGTTCTCTACACACCAAGGTGTAGAAATCAAGCTAAGTGTTCAAGTTACAAGTCTTTCAGTCAAGTTTCTTCAGTTCCCTTGAATTCCCATTACCACAAGTTATATTACCAGTAGATTAGTATACTTTGTCACTCTTTCAAAAGACCATCGAGCCATTTTCACTTCGATGCATTGATTCTTCGTTTTCAATGATATAGGCACATGATCTTGTTGATCACATTTTCGATTGACATTGATCACTTCTTGATCAACGCGTCTCGTGCTGCCCACCTCCCTGAGCGTGGTTGCACACCCATTTCCTCTCGACTAGCTCCCAGCTTGTCCACTCCATCTTCACCTCACTTTCCTCCTTTCCTGCTTACCTCACCTCTCGCGCAGTGACCACCTGGACATTGGACTTCCAGCTGACCAATTCCCCTGCCACACCGTTGACAATCCTATGTCAGCCAAGCTGGCCACTGCCAATGTGATCACCTGATTGTCAGGTTTTGTTGGGATGGGGGTGGGGTCATTGGTTGATAGCTAACCACTGACAATCCTACATTGGGCATGCTGGCCGCTCCCATGTCCTGGCCGCTCCCATGTCCTGGCTGCTCCCATATCCTGGCCACCAAAAAGGGGGCGAGGTTTAGGACATTGTGATGTTTGTTGAGGAGGTGGAGTGGAGTGGTCGTTTGAGCACAGGGATGGATCAATAGGTCATTCACATTGTTGCCTGACATGGGTCCTATGTACCTCATGTATGTGTCTCAAGGTATAAGATACTGTGGTTCACCATCACCTGGACCATTAATTGGCTGTGGCGGAGCGACACCAGCTCTACAGAGTATGTCCATCATCATTTGATGGACTTGTACATCATTCAACAGAGTTGCACTTGTGTTTGAGCTGTGTGCCTGTTCTGCTGTCGACCTTTGGCCAGGTTCTTTGGCTTGGATTTGCCTTTTGCAGCTTTTATGGCTCTTGATTGTGAATGCGGGTTGGGAGAAGATGCAGCTAAATCTTGGGATTGGCCCTTGGGGTCGGGCATGGGCACGGGCATGGGAGCGGGAGTGGGAGTGGCTGAGTCAGCACTGGCCACTGAGTTGTCCACACTGGGCACAGCAGTGGTAGCGGCAGCAGGGGAGTCTACATCAGGCACAGCAGCGGCATCTGCATTATGTCAGCCAGTGTGTTTGCACATCCGTCGAGAAGGTGTAGGGCTATTCAAATCATTAGGATATTATGCAGGAGAGACACTACTATTGTGTAGCTTGATTCTTTTGAACCTGAATGCCCTCTCAGGGCCCTGTGCCATTTGCCGCTACAGAATGTGGTTGAAGAAGTCTTCTATGACACTCTTTTGCATGTTCCATGGGTCTGTCCATTTGAACCTGGCTGGGAGATATTCTGGATTGATGAATGTTGATGTGTGCTCAGCAATTGCTGTGAATGGGACATGGCAAGTACAACCATTGTTCACTAGTTCTGCATGCAGATAAGTAACAACTCATTGAAAAGGAAGTGATCATACTGTAATGCTGCCCAACATACAACTTAAACCATTCCTCCAGCTCTTTTTTCTTGTACAGTGAGCCTTTCCATGGTGTGGGTAGGATGGGGAACCCATTGCTAGTCATCTCAAGTCAGATTTGTGTTGAGTCACCATGCACTGTTGACCTTGAAGCAACATCTGATGCATGTAAAGCCTTGATATAGCCCATGAAGTGGCCCTTGAGCTCTGTGATCTCATTATTATATGTGTCTATGAAGGATCGTGCAGGGGTGGCCATCAACGATGAAACATTTTCGTGACTGTGATCAGGAGCAGGATCGGCAATGGCAGTGGAAAATTTTCACTCATGCATCAACAACCATCAAACCATCAGTTGCAGTGTAGGCCGTGAATGTCACAGAAAGCACCCCCATTTCCAGCCACTGTTGTTGTGCAGTCTCCTCCACATGCATAACCAGGTTCTTCTCTGCTCGACAGCAAAACATCAATAACATCATTGGCAGTGGCAGTGGCAATGGCAATGGGTTAACATACATTCGCTTCATTTTCTCTGGATAACCTTCCCCCTCTATTTTCTCCTGCTTGGCCTCAAGTACTGCCTTTTCCTCTGCAGTCATGCTTTCAAAAACCCTCTTGATGGCTGGCAGTCAGTTCTGGAGCCACCCAGGTGTACTTGTGGATGCATCCTGAACACCTAACATATCTCTGATCTCTTTCCAAACTCGGTCCTGGTGTAAGCTCCAGATCACTTCTGATCGCTTCACTTTGAAGTTGTTTGACTTCCTTGAGGAGCCTTTCATCATTCACCAGTTGTTCGAAAGCCAGTTTGTTAGTTCCTGGCAATGTGATCAATAATACAACATTGAATGGGATGATACCCCACCTTGGCACACATGCAACTCTCCTCTGGATCTATTGGGGTCATCTCAATTGATGCCCAGTAATTAAATATGGTGGGGAGAATGTCAGTCTTGAGTATTTGCAATTGGGCAGCTTTTGATTCCTGAGATTGGAATCCATCTTTATAAGGCTCAATGATCTTCCACTCTTTGACTGTATATTGGCTCCCCTTCCAGTACTGTCTGTGTCCTGGGTTCTCTGATGGCTCAGGTGGCATTGGAGGGGATTGATGTGGAGGAAGGAATTGTCCTTGCCATTGGGTTTCACTTGTCATTGGCATGAGGATCACATGAGGATAACACAAGGTCAATAGTACAATAAATAGCCCATCAATGCAATTGATTCCCCCCAATCATCATGAGCCTGACAAGAGCTCCTTACAAATGAAAGAGACAATCAAAGAACAATGCCACCCTGTGTGAGGACAATGATGGTGCGGTGGATACTGTCACACATAAGGAAGTTGAGGTCAACACAAGACATGGACCAGAAACAAAGCATATCAAGGTTCCCTTGCCTCTGCTTACAGAAGAACATGGTGAATTGTGTTCAGCTGGTATCCACAACAATCCAGGTCTTGCTCCAGAATGGGATATGCAAGAACCTCAGGTGGCTGATGAGCCAGTTCAGCCACAGATTGGCATGGTCAGTTTCCGACATTGATTGACTTACCAAGGCTCATGTACAAATAACAGAGGCAGCGAGACTATGTCTTGGAGTTTGTCAGACAAATAGATGAACTGCTGCAAGCATCCCTGTCTTGGCAGGCATGGTCAATCGACAAACAAGTTTGCAACCACTGTTCTTTCAATAAATGGGCAATTTGGATCTGTGTCAATTGTTCGCTAGGAAGAATGCTTTGCCAAACATGTATGCAGGTAACACACAGGCAAAATCCCTTCCATCGCATTGAATCTTGGACTGGCATGCACTTTTGCAGGGCTGAGTTATAGGAGGTTGGCACATACCTCTTAGTTCAGCACCAGACAGATCAGCCGATTTGCAATGCTCTTCAGTTCCAAATGGAATATCTGGAAACATTCGAGGACATGAAGGATAAAGCAGAACAAGAGTCAGCCAATTGGGAAGGTGATGATCAGCATTGGCCTTCATCACATCAATCAGCATTGGCCCCATATCATGAGTCAGGAGCAGCAACAGCAATGGCAATGGCAATGGCAGATGAAGCGGGGGACAATGAAGCATTTTTTGATTCCCTTGATGAGCTTCTGATTCAAGCGCACGATACATATGTTGATGATAGCCTACAAGACGTCTTTGATGGCGATGATGCACATGAAGTTGAACACGCTGATGAAGACATCCATGGGTTTGATCCATATTTGCCTAATGCTACTGAAACAGCTGAACGCATGAGGACCGATGCTGCTCCTGCTCCTGCTCCCAATGCCAATGCCGATATTACATTCAGACCACCCACTGCCGATGCCTTGAACAACAGTTACATCTGTGTGGTGCATACAAATGGAATACATCACTTGGCGATGGTTACCTGCCAGTGTCAAGGGGAGCACAGAATTCCCTTGGACCTGGTAAGCAGTAACTTGCTACCCACCAGCTTCAACAAAATATGCACTCTTTTCACCATGCATGTTCTGGATCATTTTCGGCTCTGTAATCTGGAATTGAAGGCATCAGCCTACCAGTTTTACCAATTGATTCGGCATGTCACATTGCCAATGAGGCCTGCAGAAGTGGTCAACCTCTACCACAAGCTTCGGCGCATGTCTAGCTTATGGCATTGGATGAAAAGATTGAAGTGGGCTGGGTATGGTCACAATCAAAAAGATCCATTGAAACCTGAACCAGGATCACTCACCAACTTCTGTCCAGCTTGTCCTCAAGTAGGCATAAATATACCAGAAAATTGGAAGGACAATGAGAACCAGTGGATGATTAAGCACCTGCTTTGTGCAGTGGTCTCTAAAATGATATTACACCTTAGATTTGTTTTTAAACACGTATTTGTGGCCGATGGCAATTTCAAAGCTGACCATGTTTGGCAGAAAAACTCTGATACTGATATATGGCTATGGGATGGAGCTGGGATGGCCCCAAATCAGGCTGAATACAAGCAGTTTCTCCAAGATGCCATAGAACGATTAACAGTAAGTACACTTCCCTCGCCGCTGCCACTGCCATTGCCACTGCCGTTCCTGTGGCTGTGGCTGTGGCCATTCCCACCCTGCTCCCATGCCCACTCCTGATCTGATCTGATCTGATCCATGCCCCTTTTGCAGAAGGCACCTTGCAAAAATAAATTCCTAGCCACTGTGAATGCTTTTCTGGCATTGAAGGCATGTGATAGGACTGGAGTAGCTGCCATTGCATGTGCGTGACATGGATGTTACACACCCAATGCATTGGTAGACTGGTTCCAGGGAGAACAGCAAAAGAAAATTGACTTTGCTTTCCTTCAAGCACTGAAGACTACCAGGGTTGACCCTCAACAGGGAGTAATACTAATTTATGACATTGTCTGCCAGTACACCATCTACCCTCTGGAGTGCATTGGTCCACATCTTCCAGCTGACCTCACCATTGACCAGGCCATTGGGCTTATGCATGTACATGGTCACAAGGACAAATGCTTTTTTTGCTATGCTCCATCTTTCATTCCAGGCTCTGGCATCGTAGCAGGAGAAATACTAGAGTCCCTGTGGTCATCGCTGAATTCCATTTCCCCAACAGTCAGGACAGTGACCTTGCCACATTGGGCAGAAATGCTCAATGATCATGCTACAGACTCAAATCACAAGAAAATGCTTGGCATTACCGCTATGCTGTGTGCAAAATCTCAAGAAGCCCTTGAGATCTCCACGCAACTCGGCAAGCACCATGCTGACCTTACAGCAGCATTTGGTCAACAGGCGGTCCAAAGATGGGAGGATGAAGTGACTGGAGCAGAATCGCTCAGGCTGACAGATGTTAAGGCCATGGATATCTATGCCACTCGGGGATCAGGAGTGGAGTGGGAATGGCATTGGCATCAGCATTGGCAATGGGAGCGGCACTGGCACCAGTTCAATCTGTGGTTGAGGAGTGGATTGATTTCACAATCATTGTTCAACAAATGCAGTAAGTACTGCCTAACATACTCATATATCACAACCCATTGTTGGCATACACCAGGATTGAATTATGAGACAAAGTCCACCGACTTGGTACATCACCAAATATTTCTGACATGCAATCTGTTGAAAGGGAAAGGGAAGCTCTTGCATCCCACATGGAAACCTTAACAGATTTACAAAATGCTGCCAATGTTGCTGACCATGACATTTCTCTGTCACAAATCAGCCATTACAATGTTGACAACTCAGATGACTTAGACACTTCAGACAAAGACACACCTACAGCATCGGGGCCTTCACATCTTCCAGCTGACAGAAATGCTATTCCAGTTGAGGAGCAACAAGTATACCTCCCATTTAATGGCCCTCTGGCAGAGGTGGAGATTCAGCTCAGGAAGAATCAGGCAAGCTGACTGCTGCATCAGCTGTGGGAGCTCATTGTGGACAAGTTGTTTCAATATTCACACATTATTCAAGCGGCCCCAAGAAAGGTAGTTTGCACACAAGCATGAGCCACTGTCCAGGAGTTGGTTAACAAAATTGCCCTGCATTCCCGAATGTATAACCATTGCTGAAGCAGATTGGTGGCACTGGATTGTGACACTGACACTTTAAATATGTTTCAGCAGTTAAAAAAGGATGACCTCAATGCTAGCACAGCTATTCTGAACCCAAATATGCCAGGCTCCACTAACATTCATCTGTCCTGGATGTGGCAGAATTCTCACATTCGGACTGGTGTTACTGCCTTCCCTGATGCCGCTGCCGCTGACTCCTGCTCCCGTTCCTGCTCCCGCTTCCTTTAATGGCCCTGCTCATTCTGTAGTAAAGGTGAGTAACCAAAACCATTTAGAAGAACTGAAAACTAAGAGAGGTATTAATATAGATTTCAATTTAGAATTAGACTAAGATTTAGAGATAGATTTTGAAATGTACTTGGATTGAATAAAGGGATTGAAAAGTTTCATTCGAGAAGACTTGAGGGCAGGCTTTTAAAATAACAAGTCAGTAACAAGTAAATGCAAGTTTCTAATGAAGTCAATAACAATTCATAGTGAAGTTAGTAATGAGTCAATACAAGGTTTGTAATGAGGTCAATAACAGAAGTCACTAACAAGTCCATAATGATTTGTAATGAAGTTAGTAACAAGTCAATAAAAATTTGTAATGAAGTTAGTAGTAACACTCAATACAAGGTTGTAACAAAGTCAATAACAACTTATAATGAAGTCTTCAGTTAAATCATTAATTACTTTTCTGCATTAGAATAAAGAACCTACATGCTGCATATTCCAAATCATCTCATTCTCCGATGCCTGAACCTATAATGAAAATGGTAAGGCCATAAAACAAATTTTCATGGTCACTTACATGGGATGTGGATGGTGTCATTGCGAAAGGACCTTCACCAGCAGAGGTTCCCTCAGGAGCATGGGACTTGGTTAGGCGACAGATTTTGGGAGGTGCAGGCTAGAATATATAATTTACCAGGTAAAAATGGAAAATTGAGTTAGTACTTACTTTAGTAACCTTGTAGTGATCAGTTTTCGGATCTGCCCATTGTCCTTATGGTTTTTCGATTGAGAAGCATCCTCCATATTTTGCAGTGCTCGCTAAAAAGTCAAAATTTATATCAATTCTGGGCGTTGTGTCTGATGAAAAATTAACCTTAAACCCAAAAGGCAAAATTAACTCCTTTTAGCAACTTACAGCAAATTCTGGCAAGGTAGCCAAACCTTGAGTTTTGTATGGAGGAGGGGGGAGTGCAATCTTTTCAGAAAAGCAGATGAGTAGCCATCAAAATGAGGATTGAAACATGAGAAAAGAGTAAATGGCTTACATGTGTCATTTTTTCCCTGTGAATTACAGGAGGTGATGCAATCTGTAGGGTCAGTAAAAATAAAGTGAGAGATAAAACAGAGGAAAAGTCACCAAGGCTTATGTTTTTATACCCTGCTTTTTTATTTATACTGGCATTCATAGCAAAAGTTTGCCCAAGAGCCTCAGCCAAACTTGCATGAACAGGTGTAGAACTCTGGACAGGAATTCTGAGAGGTGCAAGAAAGCAGATGAAGGGGGGAAAGTTGGGGGAAAGAATGAATTTGTTGAAATGTGTTCCGAAATTGTCAGGCATTACCTAGCAATGCCCATCAAATGTCCATCAACATTCATCCAAATCATTCACATGTCAAGCTGAGTTAGAATACCTTACTGATATCAATCCAATCCTTTCCATCTTTTCCCATTCTTTCTTTCTTTCCCCCCCCCATCTTGTTGTCTGGGTCATTCCCCACTCTCTAGCTGTTCCCCTCTCTAGTTGCTCCCCCTCTCTGGTTGTTCCCCCTCTGTGGTTGTCCTCCCCTCTCTAGTTGCTCTCCCTTCTCTGGTTGTTCCCCCTTCTGTGGTTGTTCCCCCTTGTGGTGGTTCTCCCCTCTCTCTGGTTGTTCCTCTCTACATTCATACATTTATTTAGTGTACCTCTACATGTTTTACATGCAATAAATCATTTTATTTGTAACCCACCCTGGAAATGGGATGTGTGGCTTGGGTTTCCATGAATGCCCTCATGCTTCATGGCAGATGACTGGATGCTCCTGAACCTTGCATTGAGGATTGGGGAATGGGATTTTGGCACAGTTGGACTGCTTCAGTGGGTATAGAGGTTTCATTGCTTTGGCCATGTTACCAGGGTTCTTCCTCGTATGACCCCGCTGTGCCTTAACACCTTTCTCAATTTTTGATTGCTTGGGGAGTGGACTATTCAACAATCTGTCATGTTATGTCCTTGGGTTACATGTTTCTCACCCCACCCACCCTGTATGTTGGTGCTGGCCCTGTCCAGCCTATCTATGTAATTAGTATTCTTTGAATGAATAATTTCTCTAGCTTGTCTATGTAATGTTAATAAGTTGTTGAGGTGCTGTCTTCTCATAATAGGTATATTGGCCATGTCAGTTTTAATGATTCTGTGTAGGAAAATGTGTGACTGTAGGGGGGTTGCAGATCATGATATAATATCACACTCCTCTCAGTGACTTTACTCCTATATATATGGAGTAGCTGAAGGTGGCTTTTGCCCATTGATGATGAACCAGCTAACATGGGCCCATGGGTTGCTGTAGCTCATGTTACAAGGATGGGCTCATCTTTAGCGCATGTTCCATGCAAATAAAGTGGGCCTATGAGGTTTCTGCCAGGGTGCAGGAGACCATGGATGGTAGGTGGGCCCATGGGTATTTACTAGTGTACATTAGACTATGAATGGTGGGTGGGCCCTAGGGTTGCTGGGGTATCAAATACTAATAAATACATAATCATAGCACATGCAATAAATAATACAGTGGAAAACATATATAGAAGGCATGGGAATAAACATCAGAATCATGGATCGGGTGAATGTATGGATCGGGTGAGTATACGGATCGGATGGATATGCGAAAAATGGATCTGGTGGGATCGCGTAGGTATGGATTAAATGAAGATATCAAATAATTGAGTAGAACAGAGGTAGACCAAGGATTACAGCAGACCTGTTAAGGAACAGCTGGCTTATGGAACGGGTGGGAATACTGCATGGATGAGAATACGGAATGGATGGGAATGCCAAATGGATAGGAATACAGAATTGATAGAAATATTGAGTGGATGGGACTACAGAACTGGGAATACGGAATGGGTGGGAATATGGAATGGGTGGAAATATGGAACAGATGGGAATTCAGGATGGGTGGAAATACGGAATGGATGGGAACATGGTCCATGGAACAGATGGGAATATGGAACAGGTAGGAATATGGAATGAATAAAAATATTGAACAGAAGGGAATACAGAAGAGGTAGGAATATAGAACAGATCGGGTGAATATACAGATCGGGTGAATATACCTATTGGGTGGATATACAGATTGGGTGGGATATCGAACTGATTATTTGGGCTAGATACAGAATGAGTAATGATACAGCACATAACATAAGGGTTAAACAAATAGAATCGTGTAATGGGAAGAATTACTGCACAACATCAAGGGATATCCTGCTGGGGTTCTTTTGATGCTGAAGTCTGTCGTTCGAATTGAGTCAGAGCGTGTCGAGCCATTCAGCCAAGTTTTGATGAAGTCAGATCGGATGGAAGACAATAAAATTGTGGAATAGAATCTACTTGTATAAGATCATATGCTTGTTACAATACAAGACTATTCTAATGCGTTAGACCACTGAATGACCGTCAGCCTCAAATTTCTGCAGGCAATCCTTCATTATATCAATGCTAGTCCCAATGAGCATCTGAGCTTGCAGCACCTGCGACAGGAGTGTAGTCTTTCATCGCCATCGCCACGAAGGACCACCATCCCGTCTTCTAGCTTCAGCGTTCTGCACCTTGGAAAGTAGCTCCTCGTATTTTGCCTTCCATCCATCCAGCACGGCCTTGGCTTTCTCGTCTGTGTCCATCGAATTGTCCATATCGTCAGGTAAAAAGCTGCTTCGAACGTTCGCAGTAACATCAACCTCCATCTCCCCCTCACTTTGGTCAACCATCTGAACCTCTTCCATCTGAACCAATTCTTCCTCACCAACCTCCCCTTCATCATCTTCTGAACTGTCAGTTGATGGTGATTGCCGTACGGTGAGAGGCCATTTTGGAGACCCAAGTATTGGTGTTGGCAGGGTTGGTGGGAATGCCAGCATAGGCGATGACAGGGGTGACTCATCGGGATGAGCAGAACGTACTGACCTTGCATCACCAATTGGCACACGGCTAGGCAGATGAGAGGAGGAAGCATGGATATGCAGTGTACAGGTGTTTCTTTGACGATAGGATTTTTGAAACGAACGTGACCCTCCAAGCCAACATCAGTCATTGGTCCATCTTGCTTTATGGCAAACGGTGATTGCAGAGGAGGTGTGTCAACAGGTGTGGGTAAGTCAATGCCAAGTGGCACGTAGAATCGTGGAGGTGTGATTGCCCTGCGCATGCGGCGAGATGTCAAACCTGCGGGACCGTGATGAGCAGAGGGAGGCCTGGGCAGTTGTTTATTCTGTACTTCCTCCGTCTGTCTCATTTGTCGCCAATCTGGCAAAGGGATAACAAGGTTTTTGCTTGACATTCCACCTGATTGACCACCAATATTACTAGGCATACCTAAAACAGAAGGTTCAATTGACAAAGACTCGGCTACGCCGACTGGCGTGGAATCAACTTCCAGCTGGGAACATTGGACTTTCAAATGTCCAGAGGGCTGGTACTCCCGGCGCGGATGCTGAATTTCCAATTCATCTGGCCTCATTGCCTGTGGATCCAGGAAATCACGTGTCTTTGCCTGGTTGTACATATGTCTATCCTCCTAATTACAAATTGAATGATCAGCTGAAGTAAAAATGAAAACATGTTAAATACCATTGTCCAGCCTTTAGGGACTCAATCTTCTGGAAGAACGAATAGAGGGATGTTATTGCAGACAGCAAACCAATAAGTCAGGCTATCCACCATTGTACTGCAAAGTTGTTATTTGTAATTGTTGTTGCCTGAGATCTGTCCCATTCTGGTGGTACATTATCATCCGTATATTAGCCAGTTTCTTCAAAATCCAAAGCCCGAGCTCATTTAAAATTCTAGATGGCATCATATGCTGAAGGTGGAGCTGAGAAGATCATTGGAAACCTGCTTTCAAGAGTGGACTCTGGGTATTCAGCACATGTTAGGGCAGCACTCCTCGGCCATGATCTGGAGCTCGAACAGCTGCTGGCACATCTACCAGGATCCCTGGTACGTCCTTAATACCAAGCCACCCTACCTATTTTGTAACCCCGATAAACCTTCAGGCATCCAATACTCTCATTGGGCAGAAGGTTGGAGTATGGATCGACATGTACAAGGCTGAACTCACAATTCAGCAATTACTCTCTGGCACTCAGTCAAATGGCAGACAGCTTGATGACTTCATTGTAAGTACCAAAAAGTTTTTAACTTCTTTCAAAATGTTCACCTCATATTAAAGTTGTCAACTTTGTACTGAGTTGCGGAAGTGCCGGAAGATGAGAAGAACGACTTTTTCCCATCTCGTCTATTGCTCAGCGCCACCATCCACATTGATAAGGCAATCGAGGACAACATTCCAACTAACTACCAGGCCATTTCCTGGAATGACCCTGAAGTAACACATCACCCAATGGTTGCAAAAGGGGCTACAAAGACATGGTACAAGAGCGGTCGGGTAACACCTGGTAAGCCTCATGCAATCCTCTGCATTCTATTCCAGTTATTAACTATTACCTACTTAAAAAGTTCCAACTATTCTGAAGCCAGTGTATTGCAGAATGAACATTGGTCCAACAAAGGCCGAGCCATCTGAAGTCAATCCTGTGTTGATCACATCTCCAACACCACATTGCCCACAAACTCAATTTCCTGCCCTTGCATTTCGTTCAATGACACCTGTCCATGCTTCGGATCTCCAACATTCTGGGGAGGAGCATATAACGAGTACAGGGATATCAGAAGTGACCGCTGATCACTTGTCGACCAATGCGTCAGGTCGATCAACATCTTCATGCTCGCATTCCCAATCAAGAGGACAAAAACAGAAGAAAAGCAAGGAGTTCGTACTGGAAAGCGATTATGAGATGGCAGAGATGCCTGACAAACAGGTGAAGGTTAAGAAGGGGAAGAGGAAAGCGATAGAAGATGACAAAGATTATATGGAAGTAGATGAACTTGAAGAGAAGCCGTCGCCCATTTGACTCCGAGTCAGTCAAGGGGGAGTAACAGTGCCGACTCACGATATGGTGAAACAAAGTTTGTCACACCCACCCGACGAGGATTCCGATGTCCCAACACTATTCCAGCCAGGAAAAAATGTGAGTCATGCAAGAGGAAGAAAAAGGAATGCAGGTTCGAGACAGTATGTGCATTTGCATGCACAAACTGCCGCAAAGGGAAGGTAAAATGCTCGGGTGTACCAGAAACGTGGCGAACTCTCCAAACTTCAAAGCAGGAGGAAAGTCAGAAATCTTGACGTTGCGCACGTTCATCATCCCGGGGTCCACCGATGTCGAACAAGAAAGCACATGAATGTTCAATATCCCATGGTCCCATAGGGAGAGATGGTGAGGCTGATGTTACTGAGCCGACCCGACACAATGCCCGGTACTCGATGGGGAAGCATATCAGTGACTTCAATCACCATTCCAGCCCTAGGACAGGTTCCCTCAAATTACATGTACGTTGTTTTGAAGCAGGGCAAAGCTCTTTCGACAGGAATTCATTTGGAGAAAGGAGATGTAGCAGGGGAAGGAGCATCACAGCTCCAAGGTAGGATTGAGAAGTTGGAGGAGGAGAATGTGGGTCTGAAGGAAAAGATTGTTGAGTTGACATCCCAAGTCCAACACCTTTCAACAACGGTTGGAGTACTTATGGCTGGCCATAATGGACATACAACCATGCTTGAAACACACCGGCTGGCTTTCAACAATCTTCATGCCAGATGCCTCTCCCAACCAAAAATTTCAACCACTCCAGAGGAGAACGGCTCATCCATTAAACCCATCCCGGTCCCACCACTCATCCCTGTCCCACCACCCATCCCTGTCCCACCACCATCCATGCCGATATTGAAAGCCAATCCTCACTTATACCCGTCTTCTAGTATCAGAACCTCAACTACCCCTCCATGTCAGCAGGTGAAGGATCCAAACATATTCTGGAACTCAGGTCTGTCTCCGCCTTCAACAGTTGTGGACAATTACATGGACGAAAGTGGCTACCCTCAACAAGATTATATTACAAGCCCTGCGGTTAGTAATCAGGCCCATTCCCCTCATTTTCTGATTCAAATGTATGATTCAATGGCTGGACCTTCTAGATTATTTAATGACTGATTTCGTTCACATACCAAAAATTAAATACATGATATTATTCCTAAAACAAATGAACTAAATATCCCGAAATCTTTCATATGATGTTATATGCCATGGGTTCATTATGTATGGATGGGATTGGGAACATAATAATAACAATCATGGACAGTATATATAATATATAAAACCAGTCAGATCACAGCATCAAAATAAAGGGTACCATCCAACCAACCACTGTTGGGGGAATAGCAGATGGAACCAATGGAATGGACGATACCTACGGAGTGGATGACACCTGCGGAACGAATGCCACCTACGGAATGGATGCCACCTATGGAACGGGTGCCACCTATGGAATGGATTCCACCTACGGAACAGATCTCACCTACGGAATGGATGCCACCTATGGAATGGATGCCACCTATGGAATGGATCTCACCTACAGAACGGATGCCACCTACGGAACAGATCTCACCTACAGAACAGATGCCACCTATGGAACAGATGCCACCTACGGAACAGATGCCACCTATGGAACGAATGCCACCTGTGGAACAGCTGCCACCTACGGTATGGATGACACCTGTGGAGCAGATGATACCAACAGAACACAACAAACATCCTTGGATTGGGAAGTAACAAGAGGGAGGATGCCTACAGATTGGATGATGTATACAAATGAGCCAGAGAGTGACAGATGACTATGGGACAGATGAATGATAGGGTTGAACCTAATCAAGAAAGTGTTTCATTTGAGTAATGGGGTTGAACCAACTTTATAAACGATGTGCAATAATAATACTACTGATCAGTTTGTAAACATCCTTCACCTTCGTTTACCCTTCTTCTGTTTATGAGCCTTGGCTGCACTAACCTGCACAGAAATCGAGTCCGGCATTTGTTGAGGTATTGTAGCAGCTGCAGCTGTTGACTGTGTGACATGTCGAGGGGGAGGGGGGCCTGCTTATTGTGAGCAAAATCTAATCATGTCACGTTCAAGTAGAAAGAGTCCATTACCTTCAACCCTGGATGAAACAACATCTGCCTTGGAATCCGTATGCTTAAACGGCTTGATCTCGACCTCCACTATCATGTTTTTCTTCTGCTTTAGAGTACGTTGTGGTTCGTTGACCTTGTTCTGGTGTCTGGGTAATGGTGTGGTGACAGCAGCTGACACATCGACATTTGGGACAGGATGCAGCTTTGATTGCATAGACTGAGGCCCAAAGGTAGAGCGACTGAGAGATGACGTGGGTACATCAACCGGTTTTACAACTGCTGATTTTCCAACCAATAAACATCATACAAGATTACAACGCAACAATAGCCGAAACTCACCATTTGCTTTGACAGCGGAATTCCCAGTTTTCGGCATATTTGCTCTGATTACCGGCATTGCTGATTGCTTGGACCTTGGTTTGAAGGTCAATTGAGATGAGACTACCCCCGATACTTGATTCACCTGCTTTGCTTTACCTGATTTGTGGAATAAATATGGAATTTATGGAGAAATAATTACAATGAAGACACTCACCAAGCCCTCTGTCCTTCCACAATTGCTTCCCAACAACCTGCTTCATCGACAATGATTGTCCCTGTTTCTGTTTAATGGCTGTGTCTGAATCAGATGACTCTTGATCGATTCCAGAAAAATCGAATTCTTCTGAAGACTTCGATGATACTGATCCTGATCTGGGTTTACGACATCTTGAATCTGGTCAAATATAGTCCTTCCATGTGAGGACTTCCTTTTCTCTTCCTTTGTCCTTCCTCTTGCGACTGGGCCCGTCAGATGTGGAGAATGTAGCCAACGTGCTCCACTTTTGCTTTCTTGGTTGATCGGATGACTTCGCTTGAAATTGGAACCCAATTCCATCATTGCCATCCTCCTGTCGTTTATACCAGAAGTCGAGTAGATCTTGCACTTGAGGATCTTTCATTTTTGATGGATCAAGCAAAGTAAACCCTTCTGGGAGTTGGTCTGGGTCGAAGTAGTCGTTAGGGTTCTGGATAATTGAAGTCCAGGGAGGAATTCCATTATCATTTCCTGTAGCTTGCCCTATATGCGATATCATTAATACCAGCCAATCTTAACATTCATTTTTGTAAATTCACTTACGGTAAGCTACTGCAACATAGGATTGTACCAATGATTTCTTCTCCATCCCTTTTTTAGGCCACTCAGAGGGATCAGGAAGCAGTGGGTGACCGTCGTCATCTGTTTCCAGCTGCAAGTATGGCTTCCGGCTTGTGGAACTGTTTTGTACCATCAACCTAGCATCCTCAGAATCTAAATCAGTAATGCTGTAAAACAATGTTCTTACTGACCGGATTGAGACTCTTACCATGCATACATTTGCCATGAGCACTTAGGAGGGCCATGATAGGTTTTGTCTCCCAGTCTGGGTTTGCTTGAACAAACGAAGTCCCTCCCAGTTCCCTCATGTACTCATGCCTCATACAATACATGAACATCAGTATTTGGACTAAGGATAATGAAAACTCACATAGTTGAGACAACAGTTGCTTTTTCATCCTTGTAAAAGCTCAGGACAAGACAGTCCATACCGGATGATTTCTTCATCTGTTTGCAAAATGACCAGATATATTTATAGGCCTTCTCAGCATTCCTGAGGAAATATGGATAAGTTAATCCAAATAAGAAGGGTAATTCATAATTGTAACACTTGCTTCACTTGCTGTTTTGGTGGCGGGCCCATTTGGTTCCATAACTCCACCACTCGATCCAGTCTTTCCTTCTCTTTATCCAATATGACATTCCATAACTTTGAGAGTTCCTTCTGATAGAGACTGAATGCCTTCTTATTTTCTGACAGCCCTGATGAGGCCCTGTTCCATCCCCCCATCTTCCTTCAGATTGTTTCCTTCAACTCATCTTCTGCTTCCATTCCGAAGACACTCCGTGCTGTCCACTTTTTGACACTCCTAAATTTCTCCACAGATTCCCATTTCCTTCCATACATATGAAACCAAGTATAAACACCCTAAATACATGAATCATAAGTGGTCAGTTTGTCATCTTCTATTACTGAAGGAAAACCCTGACATCTTTTTTAAGCTTCTTATCAGCTTTGTTCCAGTTTTATTCACTTTCTTCATGTCATGAAAAGCGCAAGTGGCAATCTGACTATGGTCAGTCCTATTTGCCGCTTGCCATTTGTCTTTGTATTCTCCAAGCAAGGCCAAGTCCTCAGGTGTAAAATTGAAATGGAGAAGCTCTAGGGGAACATTGATTTCGTCTTGCCAAACGACTTGTCGAGGAAGCACCTTGTTGAACAACATTGACTAGATCGAGTGGTTGAGGCTTCGCCCTTAACACATACCATCCATTTCCATACCATCCGTTTCTGTACCATCCGTTTCCATATCATCCATTCCATTCAGTATGCCTTGTATCTGTAATGTATTAGCCTATGATCATACAATTATTCCATGGTAAAGATGACATGTGCTAGGCTGTGAAATCATCCTTTCTCCATTTATTCCACAAGAGGGGTAATGTTTAAGATGTTTATGAACTTGTTCATGGATTCACAGTGAGGTAGGTATTTCCTACAAAATACCATATTTTGCCAAGGTCATCCAACTTGGTGAGTCAATCCCCATTCTGCTGTGTATGTTGTCCCTCATGTATTGAGCAACGCATATCCTGTTTCCTTCAGGCTCCTTAACTCCATGCCTCACTAGCTTCCCCAACAAAGCGACTATCATCCCCGATTCATACTTGAATTCCAACCCCAAATTGTAAAGTCTCAACTGAGCATCGGAATAGGGACCTATCATCGTTAAGAAGTCGTACCATGGGCCTTGAGAGAAATTGTCTCGGTGCAGTGGAGTGCAACAATTGCTAATGAGTCCATACCCCGAGAATGGGGAAGTCCAGTATTTCAATACCTCTAGCACTGCCTCACCATCTTTGACAGCATCAGAATGATTCATAATTTCGAAAAATACCTTCTGGCCAGCATGATAAAGCTCGGGATGTGCAATGATAAGAAATGAGCTGATTACACCCATTGTTTCGGCTGTTTCTTTGAGCCATGTTTGAGTACTTGGCTTAATCTTTCCTGGTTTGAGAGTGGCTGAAATTTCCAGTGGGTAGTCCCTTGTCTGATTGCAAGAGTAAATTTGTAACTATGTTGTATCACATTGAAGCTGTAATTTACCCTCCCCCACCTATTCTGGTCAGAGTCCAGTTATTCCGGTCAGAGTCCAGTTATTCTGGTTGGAGTCCAGTTATTCTGGTTGGAGTCCAATTATTCTGATTGGAGTCCAGTTATTCCGGCTGGAGTCCAGTTATTCCGGTTATTCCGACCAGATTCTGGTTACTCCAGATCCTCAACTTAGAGTATATACCCTAATGGATAGTCAAATTTCAAGTCTTAAGTTGTCAAAGTGCCTACAAAATATATTTGTGCAGAGTAAGGATTGAACTCGAGACATCTTGATTAGAGTGATCACATGACAAACCAAACATGTGTGCTTAACCAGTTGAGCCACAGGAGAATTAATAGATAGTAATATAATGTTTATTCATGACACTCTAATTTTTTTCGAAGTAATTAAGATCAATTTTTTTTAATTAACCACACCCTCACATTGAATGCGAGGGAGTGGGGATAATTGTAATTATATACATAAACAAAAAATCCTCCCTCTCACAAGATGCAAGAGGGAGTTTTATTTATATACATAAAAAGCTAACCCCTCACGCTGAACGCAAGGGGGGAGGTAAAAACATGAAGAAAAAAATCCCTCCCCCACGCAAAATGGGGGAGGGGGGGCACAATACTAATAAATAATTAAAAATACAAAAAAAATCCCTCCCCACATGAAGTGCGGGGGAGGGGAGGGGACGCGACCCCGCTGTTGTCTGTCCTCCACCCACAATCCACCCCACGAGCAGTTGCTCGTGAGGCTGGGGGTAGGTGGCTTGTCATCATTGTCGTTCCACCCATGATCCACCCCACGAGCAGTTGCTCATGAGGCTGGGGGTGGGTGGCTTGTCGTCATTTGTCGCTGTCGTCCCCTGTCTGAATTTCTGTTTTTTTCTTTTTTGTTTTGGGGGGGGGGGGGTTTGGGCACGTCAGTGCGACATGGCACGGGTACAGAAGTTGGTGGGTGCTTACTAGGCAGGTACCCCCCTTCCGGGATCTCCTGGCATCCCTCTGCACCCTCCTAGCCCGTGTCGACAGCCTCACATCCCATTTGAATGGGGAGGAGGGGATCGGGTGGGCGTGGGCATGGGTTGCGTGTTTTTTGTTGTGGCAGGTCGTCCCCAGTAGTATACAACCTAAAAAGCAATAAATTACAATTAGTTAGTTTATAAAAACAAAAAGCAAATGAAAAAAACTCGTTTGCGGGTGGTGGCGTCGTTACTAGTAGATTATAACCTAGAAAATTAAAAAAATGAGTTAGTTAGTTTCTTAAAACAAAAACCAAACGAAAAAAACTTACATAGGGCCCAAACGACGCGATCTGTGTCATTTGGGCCCGTGTTGGCTCGTTTGCGGGTGGTGTTGGCGACAGTGGTGGTAGTGGTTGTGAGCTGGCAGTCACGTGTCACGTGTCATGCGTATGCATACTTATCTATTATTCCGTTAATGGCTGTGATTAACTACGTACCTTGGTTGGGTAATAAAAGTATTTAATGTATACCAAAGAATAATTGCTTGGTAGCTCAGTGGTTAAGCGTGCTGTTATGCATGCAGACCCAAGGTCGAGAGTTCGATTATTGATGTGTATTGAACTTTTATTTGGGAAAGCACGTGCATTCCGGTTATTCCAGTTAGTCCGGTTATTCCGGTTGTGATGAGTCTGGTCAGATTCCGGGGATTCCGGCTGTAAATTGGATCCTTATTCTGACCGGAATTGTGCTGCATAGGGAAAACTACATACAAAAGAAATTCCACTGGATTCCAGAAATTCTGGAAATTCCAGCCAGACGAACTGGAATCCAACCAGAATAAGTGGGGGAGTGTAAAGTACTCCATTGAAGACTAGAACATACATCTTTGGCTTGCTGAAACCAAGCTGGTGAAAGATTGATATTTCCAGGTTGAGGTATGCAATTTTCTGGATCCTTGAAGAACCATGGGTTGGACTGCCAGCCACTGCTGTCTGCTGATAGCGATCCTTGGAAGGATTCATTTGCATTACAGGCGGCCATCCAGATAGCAGCCTTCAATGGCAAAAATCGTATTAGTAGTGACATCAGGAGTAATTAATCGAGCCGTACCTGTCTACCATTTGACAAGGCACCTGGAAGATACCACACGACTATCTTCCCATGGCGGTCGACCACAGTCGTTGGTTTGCTGATAAGTAGATCTTTGTAATTGTCATCCATTGGATAGCAGTTATTGAGCCTCTCCTCATCAGCTTCATTCTGTCCAGTTGGTTTTTTTGGTAGTGATGCATCATATCTTTGTGCATCCCATTCCTTCAATGTGACTGTTGACATCGTTGATAAGGGTTCGACTTTCTCATATCATTGAAAGATGCAGCTTACCCCAGTTCAGATATGCTTTAGCAGCTTGGGAAGCAAGCAGTTCACAGTCACCGACAAGCTCGGCTGATAGATCCAAACTTGGAAGAGGTCCTGGGTGTGCATTACTAAATAGAGGAGGGAACGAGCCAAATTGAGCTGATCCCGAGGCGGCTGTAACATCGCAGATGGTTTTGAGGTACCAGCAAAACCTCTGTTGAACATGGTTTGCAAGCTTATCTGTGAGGAAGAAGGGGGAGTCCAATGGTAGCATGGTGGGCTTATTTATACATGAAGTTGACAAGCTATGACTGATTACAAATTTGAAACATTGAAATAGGAACGAGGCAATGAATCACAAGACTATCTGATTCTCCGAGTCCTCTATTCCATCATCCATCAGTTGCGATCTGATCGAGGTAAGGATGGACTGTGCTCCTTCCAGGGCTCGGGTGGTTGCTACCAATTCTGGAATGATATCGCCATCAAGTGGAGGGAGCTGTCGATGGCGATGGGTCCATTGGTTCTAAAAATGTCAAGTTTATTATATCTGGCAGAAAGGAAGTTAAAGACATATGTTTATGTTGAAACTTGTCAGGGCATCAGTAAGCGACACTGTCCAGCCGATCTCCTGAGGTTTTACAATCCAGGGGAAATGGACAGGTCCTGGTCGGGTGGGATCCTGTTCACCATTATGACGAAGATCTACTTGCAGCAAATGTTGAAGGGTGGTATTTGGTTGGTCATATAATTGGAGGATTTTGTATGTTGCAAGGTAGAAGTCAGGATGCGTAATTCGGAAGTTATTTAGGAAGCATTGTCCAGCATATTTTGCCCCAGCAGTCTGACAAAAAAATCACAATTTGTCAGTTAATGGATGGATAATACCCAGGTCATTGACAAGGGATTCACCATCTCAGTCATAAGCAAGTCGATGAATTTTGTGATAGTGATAGAAGAGTCATTCAAAGATGGGGCTCGAAGGAGGAAACATCGGATGGGGGTAACCAGAAGATCAGAAAATATCTGAGCTGACTCGGTTGTGTCAAATGGGAAGGATTCAACACCTTGCCTTACAAAGTGAGGAAGTAGAGTCCAGTCAACGAGCTGTATTTGTGGTTGGATATCCATGGTAAACAAATGTTGTAGGTATGAAGTTGTATGGTAGTGAAACATCCTCCGAGTCACATGTCCTCCGAGTCATCCATTGAAATTTGGTCATTCTGCCCGTCGTCATATCCTGGATTGTCCAAATACTCATGCATTACATCATTAATGACGGCGTTAAGATGAGACAAGGCTAATATCAAATTGAGATGAGCAACAATAGCATCATTCTGGAGCCACATTTTAAAGGTGGGAGGAACGATATAGCTATATCTGTCTCCGATCTATAAAGATGTGATATTAATTAGATGCTGATACTGATTATGGACATACCTGTTCCATAAATTTAGGCAGTCCATTGGTCAGTTCCAAGTAGTTGGTATCCAATGATGGATTTATCCACCAGGGATCTAGGTATTCGTCCACGATGCGAGCTGGATCAGCTGCCAGACATTCGTAATTTATTTGGCAGAGAGCAGCTTTGAACAGCTGAATGGTTTGAAATGTCATCTGTATGAATCGATGGATAATTTTAAAAAATGGTGGGACATAATGGTATTTATCCCTCATGATAGAGCCACCAAGAAAGACCTCAGCCACATCCTGAATATAAAGAATCATTCATCAGTTGGCGTTGTTGAATTTGATTGTATATGTACCATCTCCAACTTCATTCTGGATAGCCAGATTTGATAATAATTGTCTGGACCTGACATCCTGTGATTAGAAGTGGCCTCCTTACAAGCTGCTCTTGCTCTGGAGCAGAGGAGATTGAGAAGAACATGAGTTCCTTCTGGTGCAGTAGAATGTTCATATGTGGACATAGTTAAGCAAAGAAGAAAGAGAATTTGGTTGAGGAATGCTCTATTGATCGCATCCCGACATTATAGTCCATCTGTTCCGGTTATGTCATTCGTCCAGTCAGCTGTCCCGTTAAACATCATCTGTTCCATTGGTGTATCAACACATCCATAAGAAAACACTCCATATATCATATCATATCATCCATTTCGCAGGTATCATCCATTCTGCAGATGTCATCCATTCTGTAGGTTTCATCCGTTCCATAGGTCTCATCCCCTCCATAGATATCATCCATTCTGTAGATACCGTTCCATAGGTATCATCTGTTCCATTCCTTCCATCCAACACTTATCTTCGCCAATTGTTATTATTTGAACACTGGTTGGTCGGATGATACCCTTCACTTCGATGCCGTGATCATTGGTGTGTCATCCGCATTCCGTTGACATCATCCAGTGTTATCCATTCCAATGAACTCATCTGATCATCCAAAGGATTCTGCCTGGTCTTGATTGAATATCTGGTAGATTGATTAAATTGAATATTCTGTAGTCCAATATATACACACTTCTTCAATGTAATTACTATCTAGCCTTTTCTTGTCACTACCCATCTTGCTGTGAAATGATCCTTTCTGTTAACCCCCACTACTTCCATCCTTTAAATGAAGGATTCTGCTTGGTCTTGAATATTATTAGGGTAGATCAAATGTACCGAAGATTCCCTCTAGTGCATGTATAAATACTTCTTCAATGTGGTTATTGGCCTGGTCATTTCAATGTTATCCATTCCAATGATTTCATCTGCTCTGTTTCTGTCATCATCCGGTATGATACAGCTTGCCCCAACCTTTGAATAAAGATACATGGTGTCGAAGATTCCCTCTAGTGCATATGTGTAAAGACTTCTTCAATGTGTCTCCGCTCTGTAGTGTTATGTTGCTCAAATGGCATCCATTCTGACATGTGATCCATGCTGTCATGGGTCCATAGGTGTCATCCATTCCGCAGGTTGCATCCGCTCCATATGTGGCATCCATTCCACAGGTGGCATTCATTCCGCAATGTGTCCCATTCATCATCTGGTTCCGTACTATCAATCAGTATAATAGTTGCTCATTCCTTGACCAAGTACACTGTCACAACTAGCATGACATTTGAGGTTTCCTGTTCTGGGGGCCCATCCCATCAATCATGGTCTAATGTACTGGTAGGTATACCCATGGGCCCAACCATCACCCATGGTCTAGTGTACTGGAGACAAGTCTATGGGCCCACCCATCACCAATGGTCTAATGAATTTGGTAGGATACCCATGGGCCAACTCTATTTCTATGGTATATATGCACCAAATGAGCCCACCCTTGTAACATGGGCTATGACACCCCATGGGCCCATGTTAGCTGGCTCATCACCACTGGGCAAAAGCCATCATCATCTGGCCCATGTATACTGAGTGAAATACACTGAATGTCCTGAATATCAGTCATTACTTAGAATGAACAGGAAACTATACACTGTAATTGGGTTAATATACTAAGCTCATTATTAATTCTACTTATCCATTAAATTGTTTCTTGTATGTAATCTAATACTAAATAACTAATTCTCATCCATTGTAAAATAAATGAGGCTTGTAGACATGTTACTTTTGAGCCCTGAGAAAACAGAGCAGGCTTTTGCCCAGATATCCTCTGTGTTGATGATGTACCATATCAGTAAAGGTGTCAAGTCATCAAAGGGACAAACCAACTTGACACCTGGCTTGAAAACTGGATGAGTGATAGGAATGAATTCATTCTGTGGAAGACCACATTTCCAGCAGTATTGGTATTTTTCAAACTGGAACTGTTGTTTCAGCTCTGATAACTGATATCCAGCCAAGCACTTAATATTGAAATTGCAAACATACCTCAGCAATGTGTAATGTTACTGTAGGGACACAATCCTTCATGTCACATGATGCTAATGACTTTAAGGCATGTTTTTTGGACTTAAAAAAAAAAAAAAAAAGAAAAAGGTGATTCATCAGCACAAAGCTGGCCTATCATGGGCCCCCTTTGGGGGCCCATGAAGAAGGACCCATGACTGTGGGAGCTTAGTAAGCACAGTAGGGGGGTGTAATTGACCACTTCTCCAGGGTGCAAGTTGAACAGAGATGATCCATTAGCTCAAAAAAAAGTTCCCACACTAGGCTAGCCTAGTGAAAAAGTAAGATAGATAGGCAGCACATGGAAAAATCCATGCATGTGACAGTTCAGAACCATCACATGGCTAATAATTTGTGCATGTGACAGTTCCAAACCATCACGTGCACATTTGGAAATAAAGGGTACAGGCCTTTTGGACTGGACTCCAACCAGTGAAAAGTGGAATATAATAATGTTCCAAATGTATGTGGGCTTTAGAATTAATTTCAATCACCTATTAAAAAGCACCAGGGAATAATACAAATGAACCACTGTTTGTTCAACCAAGTTTTTCCTCAGTTTTCCTTCCAGGCTTTTTGTTCACGTGGTAAATAAGGAATATTGTTTTCCCAAGTTTATTATACTGCGTGTTTTTCCAAAGCTCTGTATTGGCTGTAGTTAAAGACTTCCTGGCACTCCACCATGATTTTTTAAACTTGAAGGTGAAACCAGGTATTTAGTGCATGAATACAGTAATATTGAAGACCCACCTCCTCTAGGTCCACTTTTTGGACTTCCTCTACAAACACTTTATAGTCAAATTTTGTACCGGTTATCCTGGACATCAACTCATGTGCTTGCTTCTTCTCAAACCTACATATTTCCACCACAAGTCTGTGCATTGAGGCCTGATAGGTGTCACAGACATATGGATCAGAAAATCATATCCATCCCATGTATGTATCCATACCTCTGACTTAGTGGATATCATAGATTGCTGACCTGATCCGGAATTGTTGTTTATTTTTGTCTGGAAGTTGTCACTTCCAGAGCTTAAATGCTTATTACTGGTGGCAATATGGCCTGATCGTGCATCTGCCACCACAGGAAAGGTCAGTGAGCCCCATATAACATTTGTGTCTGGAGGATGATCACTCAAGAGAGTGGGGAAAATTGCATTATAACCAGCACACACCATTTGGTTTCTTCGGTTTCAGCCTTTGCACCTCCGGTGGAAGTGGGTCTGTAGCGTGAATCAAATCGTTGGTTTTTCCATCTATGTAAGCATTAGTTTCTGTGCTTCTTGGTCATACATAATGCCACTTGCTTTTTATGACAATGTCAGTGGGTGGGTAGTGATGATAGCAGTAACTGATATGGGTCAGTAATTTAGACAGTTTTGCATGTGACAATGTTAGGAAAACCAGACACTTTACATCTAAGAGCTGAAGAATCAAAAAAAGTATGGGCAGGCATGTGACTACACACTAAGAATTTCAGGAATACACTGGGTGCAAGGCACAATACTGCCTGAGAAGTACTGTGAAAGTATCCTGACAGTATTCCCTAATATTGTCAACATACTCCTGCAGCACAAAAGCATTTTTGTCTAGTGAAGTGCTTGGCCCAAATAGGCCAAGCCAAGAGGTCTTTACACTCCCCCCCATATTCCTATAGGAATCCGATGATTCCGATGATTCTGATTGGACTCCGATTGGAATCCAACCATATTCCGATGTCATTTTCACCAGCCAAATTGACATGAAATGGCACATTTAGTCCTAGTCCAGTCCAATGTAGTCTGATCAGATTCCGATTGGACTATCAGAATTTCCTAGGAATTTCTGATCATAGAAATCACATAGGACTAGTCCGAAGTTATGCTAAGACATCAGACAACATAGGATTCCAATAGGAATGAAAGCAGCCTTGCTTAGTAAATATAGTATGAAAAATTAAATGCACACATGAGAATTGAACACTTGACATTACAGAAGATTATGTAAGCCTAAACCAACAATAATACCATTAGGCTAAGCAGTCAGTACAGGTAAGTGATCATACTACACTACATACCATTCCTGCAGGTGTGATGACAAAGCACATAGCCACGTCATCACACCTGCCAGCTCATCACTCCTACCACCACCACCAACGATGACAAGCATGCCACTTCCATCCCCCCCACCTCAACCACCTCAACCCAGCAACTCCCACCACTCCCACTCCACCCCCATCTCTAGATGAGCCCCCAAGACCAGAAATGACCAGTTTCAATACCACGCAGCCCAAACAATGCCCAAATGATGCAATTGTCATTTGGGCCCATAGTAAGTTTTTTTTTTCATTTGTTTCTTACTTTTGTAAACTAACTAATTCATTTGTTTTGTTTCTAGGTTCTAATCTACGTGGGTAACGACGGACCGATGCAAGCCAACCCACACCCAACAATGCCACTGGCAACCCCCCTCCTCCCCATCAAAATGGGATGTGAGGGTATCGATCGTGGTCAGGAGCGTGGGGAGCAACACCAGGAGACCCCAAAAGGGGAATACCCACCCGGTAAGCACCACACAACCCCTCCCCTCATGCCACGTCACTGACAAACCAACAATGCACCCACCCCATGCCTATGAGCTGCTGCTCATAGGGTGGAGTGTATGGACCCCCCACGACACTGATGACCTCCATCACTGCCATGAGTGACTGCTCATGGGGTGTATACGGGGTGTGAGAGCACGGGAATGGCATGGAGGGACCACAACAGCACCAAACGACATGCCTATGAGCAGCTGCCTGTAGGGTGGTTTGTGGGTGCAGATGATGAGGGGGATGAACTACAAGGGTGATGAGGGGGGGGGGGGTGATGAAATGACACGGGGAAAGGGAGACAATGACCAGAAGAGGAGGGAGGGGAGACAAGGGAGGGGAAGGAAGCCATGGGGGAGGCAAGGTGAGAGAGGCGAGACACAACGGAGATGAGAGGGAGGGGAAACGATGGGACAGGGCTGACAAGACAGCTGACATGATGCACCACCACCCCCTCCCCCCTGTTTTGCGGGTGGGTGGGTTTTTTTTGTAGAATTTAGAATAGTATAATTAAATAGTATAATTAATTCTCCCCCCCACATTTACGTGGGGTTTTTTTTTTAAATCTATATTAGTTATGTACTCCCTCGCAAAGATGCGAGGGCTCAACAATTTTTTTTCGAGCTCTTGTGAGAGAGGTTAAAAATAAGTGAACTAATCCTAAGTGCTTTAAATGGACTTTATATTACATATTTATTAATGCTCCTGTGGCTCAACTGGTTGAGCACTTGTTTGGTAGTCATGTCACTTATATCCCAAGGTCTGGGGTTCAATTCCTGCTCTGCCCATTTATTTTGTAAGCACTTTCACCAAGTTAAGTCTTCCGAAATGGTGTGGTATTCCAACTACTACCTGTTGGAATTGCATAGGACTTTACTCAGAATTTACTAGGAATTTCTTGGAAATAAAAGTACATGGTCATCAAGATACATTCCGATTGGATTCCTATCGGATTCCAATTGGACTCTTATCGGAAAACTCGGACTCCTAGGACTCTGATAGGAATACCGGGGGGGAGTGCAAAGTTTACCAAGCCAAGCCGGGTCACTTAATGGCCCAGCTTGGGGTGCTGAACAGCCAAAGCCAGGCCATGAAGCTGTGGCTTTTTGGTGGGTTACAGCGATGAATTTCTTGCAGGTTTGTTGAAGTTTTTGGTGGTGGGAAAGTTATCTCAATATGGTAATACATTCTCATCTTTACACCATTGTCCTAACTCATGTCACATCGACATTACCTGCTTCTGGCTGGGATCCCACCACTTTCCCATCAACTTCCCAGTCAGGTTTCAGCCACCACCATTGTACTTCAGCCTGATTTGACAGCAAACCCTGTGCCAGCAAAGTTGCTACATCACTAGCATTTATGCTGATGATGCTCAACCCAGGAAAACCACCAGAACTGCCAATGAGGCAATCAATGATGTTTGTGACGAGTCCGAGGAGGGTTGCGAGATGTTCCGAATGTTCGTGGTCAAACCTCTGATAAGATTACTAGTTAACACTAGTCATGAAGGTAGTGTTATGCAAGACGAAGGCGTTTGTTGTGGTCCGATCAAGTATCGATCAATATCGAGGGCAATCAATGAGATCAACGACGAATGAGTTTTATCGTTGATGGTCGATATGTGAATTATGGGGACCTTTTGATAGGTCGATGGTATACGAAGGGTGCGGCAAACTGCTATAAAGTTTTGGAAGGGTTGCTAGAACTTATGATGAGAGGATCAAGGGAGGATCAAGGATGCGACTATTGCAGAGGTTTCTCGTCGATCGAGAAAACCCGCAGAGACTTAGATTGTTTTTACAAAGCTGATCGGATGCTTAGAACTGTCTACGAGACGATATTTGAAGACAGGTTATTGTTATTTCCAAGTAGATACTACAGAGTTTTATATGTTTTAAAGAAACTTCCTAAAATGGAATGAGAAACATGTGTAGAACATGAGGCAAAAGATATGAGTTAAGGCACAAGGCCATAAAGGAGACTGCAATCCGAACAAGAAAGATATATATATCATATGATGAAAGAGTAATAAAGGGAAAGAACTAAAAGAGACTGTCCTTTGTGTATAAACTGCGCTAAGTCTCGCAATAATGCGTCCAGCGGGTTCTGTGCGCGATAGGGACTTGGAACGAGGCTGACCTATGATCAGCAGGTTTGAGCATGAGTTGGAATATGTCCTAGTGCATGGTCTTCCACCATTTAGATAATGAAGGCGGTGCCCGATGTCCCTCGTAGTTTCTCGATATCGATCGATGACACTCGACGATGCTCGACGATGCTCGATCGCGGTTGCGGCTTGTTCGAAGTTGGTCGGGGATGTTTGATGGTCATGTAGGGGAATCTTAGTGACTTTCGGGGTAGTTCTAAGGTTGTGCGATGTGGGCTTTTGATACGATCGATGTCGCTGGTGATGTTTCAATGCAGTCGATATGATATCACAATCAATAGAGTGGGTCGCGCTGCGTCTGGGACATCGTAGGAGTTAGCCGATGTGATTAGAATGATGCTAAAGTGTTGAATCGGTCCTTGAGCCGAGAAGACGACCTATCAACGTGTTTGTTGCACATTTGACAAGCCTCATTCATGTTGCTGAGGCTTGAGCTGACTTCAGATTGTGATAAGTTTGATAAGTTTGATAAGTTTGTCATATTCTTCGAACTAAAAAGCTAAATACAATTTCTTTCCTCGTCATAAAGGCTTAAGAAATCACAAGAGGGAGCAAAGACCAAAGTGGCAGGCTGGTAGGAAGGCATCAGGATGCTTGTGCAGCAGGCTACCAATGAGGTATGCAATATCTACACTCCTGCGATGGCTGTTGCTGACTACCCAACCTCGCAGACCAGCCAAACACATGCAGAGTGAATAGGCCTCGTCGACACTTACATCAATCCATGGAATGCCTTTGTTCTGTTTACCAAAATGTCCATTCAAGATCTTGTGATCCCCAGTTGGATTCGCTTGGCTGAAACCATGCATGACATAGGATCAAATGTATTTGAGATGGACCACAATGAACAGTGAGGACCCCTCAAAAGACAGGAGAGTGGGCCAACAACAATGAATGGCATGATGATGGGCAATCGTTGTCACAATACCTGTGAAAGGGTCTCTTGTACTAGTATATTCATTTGTCATTCCCCCTCGATCGCTAACTGGGTTAAGTTGTGTTATAAGTCACGTATTTGTTAATATTCGCGTTCACACAATCTTAATAGATACATTTTCCTAGTATCGTTGACTTTGTAGCTACCCTGAGTGAATGTTAGGGGGCATAATAGTCTCATTTGTCACACAAGAAGACTATGTATTCCTCCAAGTAGCTTCCTGTACTACTAATAGATCAGTACGCAAAAATTGAACATTCTACATGCAAAAGCCATGCCCTAATCGACGGCTTTGGCCTGGCCTGTGTGTTGAGAAAGCCAAAGCTGGGGTTTTCAGGCCAAGCCGGGCCAGAACAGCACTATTTTCATTGGAACCAATGTTTTTTACCCAGAGCAACTGCCTCTGGCTCAGTAATTTTCAGATAGCTTGCTACTGTAGGTCTGTGGCATTGATAAGTGAGACAATAAAGGTGGCACATCAGGAATGACTGACTCGACCACTTTGAGTGAATAGTCTTGCTGTAATGTTGTAACTAGTTGCTGGGCACCCATTGTAGGGAAACGGGTGTGAATCTCTTGAACAAAGGGGCTGATAACATCAAATGTTGCATCTTGCTGTCGTGTTCCTTTCAGACCGAGTTCTGCATGCGCTCAAGATACATATTTGGCACTGCAAACAGTCAGTCTTAACATGTTGATCTAAAAATTGGCTATGCATGCCTGATCCCATATTGAGAGTTGTCAAAATGATCCAGTACGTGCTCTGCAATACAATTGTCATTGAAGCCAAGCTTCCAGTGGTATCAAATCCAGGAATGTAACTCATCCTGAGACACTGAAAATATTGAGCGGAAAAGATTGGAAGTAATAGTACCATGTTACATATGCAATGGTTTGTGTTGATTTCCTCATGCCATGGAATCTGGACTGAAGGACATTACTGTAAACTTGAAACCTTGAAACCTTGAGCTTGAAAGATGAACTTAAACCTTGCTTACAAATATTGGCATTGAAAATGATATATACTATAGTAGTATTTAGTAGTCAATTCATGTCGGGGGTCTTTGATACTGGACTTGGTTATGCTGCTTACATATTGATGGCAGGTGCTCAGAAAACGAGCTGTCCAGTGCTTGTTGCCATACGACTAGTAAATTACCAGTAAATTACCGGTAAATAATAGGTTGGTGAAAAATATGAATTTTTCATGCAACCCTATTCAGGAATTGCCATATGGGACATGTGCTTGTAATTTCTGGAATTCCCGCATGGGACAAACAAACAGTTGAAAATTTTTTTCTTCTCTTCTTCACCAACCACCATGTTGGCATCTCCCTGTCATAGGGAGTTGCTGTGCTGACATAGTCAGCATCCAACATGGATGGGCCCGCATTTCTATCAAAGAGATGTTAAGCACAGCTGTCATGGCTGTGTGGGTGGTAATGTTATGTTGTATGTAGTCCCACCACATCAGCATCTCCCTGTCATAGGGGGTTGCCCTGCTGAAATAGTCAGCATCTGAGGTGGATGGGCCCAGATATCTATCAATGCACAGCTGTCATGGCTGTGTGGCAACCTACTGTTAGGGCAACACCCACTATCTGCTAGCTAAGACCGTGCAGGTTCTCTCTACAAGAAGGGGGCGGGATCCGTGTGCGTGATGGGGAAATTGATGGTTTTGATGCGAGGGGTTATCAATAGGTAAGTTTGTTGAGATAGGCCTTTCACACTGAAAACGTAGGTGGAATACCTAAGAGAACACAACTGGGGTCCCTTAGGCATATATTTAGGGTTTATATACTATGTTACATATATTGTACATTGTTGTTACCGATGCACTCGTACATGCACATACATTTTGATGCGTGCGAAATAAAATTCTCATGCTATCAAAATGTAGCATCATTTGGCGTCATGTAGCGTAATTCGACATAATAAAATAAAAATGAAAGTTGATTAGGTAATGGGGTGGTTTCCTAACATTACCCCCCTTTTATGCCTCGACTTCCAGGCGGGAAAATATTATGTTTGTCCCCTCTATGAAAGGTAAGGCCAGAATTTCATCCCCTCATACACCATTCTCGCAATGCAAGGCGGAGCATTCGGATTACATTTAAAGAATTGGGCGATTGCATTATGTGCTCGCTTACAATTCTCTTTGGGTTCCCACGAATTATTTTCATTGGTATAGTTTTTCCACTTTATTAAGAACTCCAATTTGTTCCGTCGAAGATGTGAGTCTAGAATTTCTTCAACTATGTATTCTGGAGCACCTTCTACTATTATCGGAGGTTGCGGAGTAGTTTGTTGGCCAGGAATAGTGGGCGGACGGTAAGGGTGTAGGCAGGATACATTAATCTCAGGATCAATCTTAAATGATTGGGGTAATTTTAGCATTACTGCATTAGGCGAGATCACTTTAGAGATTGCATATGGGCCAACTTGTTTCTCCGTAAGTTTCTTTGAAGGTCGTGGAATATTCAGGTCCTTGGTACTTAGCCATACCAAGTCAGCAACTTTGTACTCTGGAGCACATGCTCGAGTATGATCCACGTGTCGCATCATGTCATCACGTGCTTTCTTCAATGCCGCCTCTGCTTCCTCTTGTACCCTTTGCATCTTAGATACAAAATCTTCTACCGACTGTACTTTGACTTCCCTTCTGGGTTCTACTCCCATGCGAGGATGATATCCATAATTCGTGAAAAAGGGTGACATACGAGTAGCCGAATGGAATTTGTTATTGTGGGAAAATTCAGCAATTGCCAACCATTCGGGCCAGTCGGTTTGTCAGTAGTTGACAAACATATGTAGGTACTGCTCCAACTCCTGATTCATTCTCTCTGTCTGCCCATCAGTCTGCGGGTGATATGTTGTAGATAATTTGGTTTGAATTCCCAATATGTTGTTTAGTTCTCGCATAGATGCGGAAGCAAATTGTGGTCTGCGATTGGAGATAACGGTATTGGGTAACCCATGTAACCGCCATACCTGATTTAGATAGAGGCGCGCCAAGCCCAATGATGAGGTTTCTGTAGTAGTAGGAATAATATGGACCTCCTTTGTAAAGCAGTCGCATACTATGAATATTGCATCGTACCCTTGAGCCTCGGGTAATCCAGTAATAAAATCCACAGATATATCTTGCCACAGCGCTTTAGGTATAGGGTTCGGCATTAATTTTCCTGCAGGTTTTTCTGGAAATTCTTTCCCCCTCATGCACATATCACATCCATCCACATACCCCAACACATACTTTGAAATTCCAGGCCACCAATAATTTCTCATTACTAATTCCAATGTCTTCCATCTTCCTGGGTGTCCGGCAATCAGCATATTGTGATGTAACTGGACAATCTCCCTTCACAAATCCTGATCCTTCGGTACATACACTTTTCCTCGAAACAACACCAACCCTTGTTCCTCAGCCCATTCGTCTCCTTTGATATTACCTTTCTTCTCTCCCTTCAGAGCTTTCATGGCTTCCACTACTTCATCATCCATTTCTGAACATTGTCTAATTTTAGACAACATTTCCATTTCCGAGCTATCTATTAATAGATGCCCTTGACGCATAGCACAAATGCAAAAGTATTCGGGTTTGAGTAAGGTAACATTTTTATTGTCCTCCTCCACCCCCCTTTTATGATCAATACGTCTGGATAAGGCATCTGCTTTCCTCATTAAGCTTCCCGCTTTATGGACCAAGTGAAAGTTGAAATGCGATAGGAATAGTGCCCAACGCGCTTGCCGGCGATTAAGCTTTTTAGTGGACATGAAGTATTGCAGATTTTGATGATCTGTCCAGATCTCAATTTGATGCGTACATCCCTCCAAATAATGCCTCCATGCCTCCAATGCTCGTATTATCCCCAACATCTCTTTGTCATGCACATCATAATTCCTCTCCACATCATTCAACCCTTTTGACAAGTATGCACAAGGATGCCATTTGTCATCTTTGCACAGCATTGATAATACCGCTCCAGTAGCAAAATCGGATGCATCGCATTCCACTCGCAAAGGGCATGTGAAATCTACTGGGGCTAATATTGGTCCCTCCACAAACTTCCTCTTCAACTCCTCAAATGCTGTCTGCTGCTGCTCTCCCCACCTCCACACTACTCCCTTTTGTGTAAGATTATGTAAGGGTGTGGCAATTTTAGAAAAATTGTGCACAAAGCGACGATAATAATTTGCGAGTCCCAAGAAGGCTTGAACCTCCTTGACATGGGTGGGTGCAGGCCAATCTGTGATTGGCTGTACCTTGATCGGATCCATTTTGATCCCGTCAGGGCCGATCAATAATCCTAGGAACTCGATCTCGCTTGCCCCAAACACACACTTCTCTGGTTTCAAAAATAGATCGTTCTCCGCCAACCTCCGTAACACCTCTTGCACTATTGCTTCCTGATTCTCTTCATCCTCCATAAATATCAGAATGTCATCAATAAATATTATTACCACGCCTTTGTCTATTACGTCCTTGAAAATGTCGTTCATCATATTTTGAAAGGTCGGGGGACTATTAGTCATCCCAAAAAACATGACAAGTGGCTCGAAGGATCCTCAACGCGTGGCAAATCCAGCCTTCCACTCATCTCCTTTCTTTATTTGTACATTGTTGTATCCCCATCGTAAATCCAATTTTGTAAAGACCTTGGCTTTTCCCACCTTATCAATTATTTCTGAGATCAACGGCAGGGGGTACGCATTCTTCACTGTCCACTCATTCAGATACCTATGATCAGTACACATCCTCTTCCTTTGGTCTTTTTTGGGCACAAAGAATATTGGTGATGTCTGCAGTGATTTCGAAGGTCGTATGTATCCTTTGCACAATTGCTCCTTCAGGAATGCATCCACTTCTTCTTGTTCCATCGGAGATAATGGATATACCTTCGACTTCTTTGGCACAAACCCTGGCTTCATCTCAATCACATGATCCCATGGCTTCTGCACCGGCATTCGCTCAGACTCCTTCTTTTGGAACACTGACAAATGTTCATGATACACTTTTGGCACCCATTCCTCCACTGGCTTCTCCACCTTCACAATATTCTTGTCCCACGACTGTCCTCCATGAACTGCTCTAAAGGTTTGCTTCTGCTCTTCTTTCTCGATCATGATCGGAACTTCCCCATTTGGCATTTCCTCATCCTCCACTTCCTCCATCGTAACAGAATACTTCCTCAGACATTCTTTCTCTTTCTTTTTCCTTTTTTCTTTCTTCATCTTCCTCCCATACACATTACATTCCTTAGGACAACGAGTCATTTGTACTTTCCCAGTTTTCCAATCAATTTCGGGATTATGCTTCCGTAACCATGGACATCCTATTATTAGATTGGTTTTCCCAAGATCGCACACTTCGAATATGGCTCACTCCTGATGCTCCTGATACTTTAGTACCATAGTCACCTCCTCCTTGATAGTTCCTCCACAATTGACTGTTCCATCAATATTGTACACCATTATAGGTTGTGCCAGCTTGCATGTGTTAATACAGTTTCCGGTAATTAAGGATCGATTAATAAATAATCCTGTAGCACCGCTGTCAAGCAACGCTTCCACATCAATAGCTGCATGCATGTCCACTGTCTTCAGTCCCACAGTCAAGGTGATTTCGGGTTCTATTTGCGCAGAGCGAATAAAGAATTTAGGGGTTTTCGAAAATGACATGTGACAATTTTCTTAGTTGCATGATTCGCAACAGTTGTACTCCTCCTCGATTTCCTTTTCTGATTTACTCTGGGTTTCCTTGGATACTAATACATTGTAACGATTCTGGGTCACCAATGGGGAAACCTTCACTGGGACTCTTCCACAAAATTCTCCTGCTTGCCTTCCTCCTGCTTCACTTCCTTGATTGTAGCTCCCCTGATCTTTCTCTTCTGCTTGCAATACTTAGAAATATGTCCTAACTGCCCACAGTTAAAACATTTAAGTGGGGCTCGTCTTCCCACTTGATCAACCTCCATTGCCTCTGCTGGTGCTGCTGACTCCGTAACTATAGGTGTCACTGCCATGGCCGGTGGCTGTGCCCTCGGAGCTTGGGCCTGAGGTGCATTTCCTTTCTTGGACTTTCCTCCTGATGACTTTCCAAATTTACTACTTCCATACATCAACTTTGACTCCGCCTGTTCCTGCCGATATTGCCGGTCAAGGCGCATTGCCCAATTATACCACTCATCCAACTTCTCTGGCATAGAAGGTAGTCAGTAGATAGACTTGAATAAAGAGGGATTTAATCCTGCTTTCAAAAACTCTACCAACGCGGCTTCTCCCATGTCTGTTTGCAAAGCTTCTGCTTTAAACTGCAAAATAAATTCATCCGCCATTAAGGAACCTTGGTGCATGGTCTTTAATTTAGCATTGGCTGTCGCCTTTGGATTAGGGTCTCCAAACTGTGCCTCCAATCTCTCCAGAAATTCCTTGAAGGTTGCAAATGGTTTATTTCCTGTGGCAATTTGATTAATAGCCTCGTTTCTCCAGAACTGTGCTTTCCCCCCCTGAATGTATGAGAGAGCAAACATAATCCTAGACTCGGCTGTATGAAACTCGGGCTTCCTCCCATGGATGTACAATACTATAGAGCTGATGAAGGATTTTGCATTCTCCATGGTACCGTCAAAGATTTGCAGGGGTGCATACTTAGGTAAGCGCGCTTTTCCATTTCCGGATTTCTCCACTGTCTCATCCTCCTGCAATATCCACTCCACCATCTCCTCCATCTCATCATCTCTTTCTCCTGTCGTCTCTGGCTGTACTTCCACTTGTCTGGGCTGTGATGCTGCCAATACTGACACTAATTGCGACATTTGCGCTGTGAGCACATCAATTTTTGCCTCTAGTGCTGGTATGGGAACAGGATTAGGACCGGGATTAGAAGTTGAAGGTTCGGACATAATTGTAGAATCTGTGATGAATCACTTCTTCAACAAATTCAAAATTTTACTTCGAGACCTCTCCAAACGTTTACGGGTCACGTGATAAGGTTCATCAAGGTTCGTCAATGGTTCGTCGTTCGTCAGGCGCCTATTTTGACACTTCGGATCAACAACCCTTCCAACAATGCCTGATCTCAGAGATATCGCTGAATTTGGCTTGTAACTAAAATAGTCGTCCAAATAGAGTGATGTAAATCGTAACTAAACCAGATCCGATTGGTTGTCTGGTTGCAGCTGTCCTAATGATGAGCGCTGCCTCTCAATCACTGGCAGTCGCAATGTAAGGCAAGGCCTGGTGTCGGCTTACAAAAGAAAAGGTAGATTACGTATATACAAGTACTTCCGGCTTGTGCTGAAAGGATGAGTAATTGGATGTGGCGTGGTGAAACAATGACGTATGCGCAAGTAAGAGAAGGCGCACTGATATGGGAAGTTGTGTTCTTCTGTTAGGGCGACACCCACTATCTGCTAGCTAAGACCATGTGGGTTCTCTCTACAAGAAAGGGACGGGATCCGCGCGCGTGATGGGGAAATTGATGGTTTTGATGCAAGGGGTTATTAATAGGTAAGTCTGTTGAGATAGGCCTTTCACACCGAAAACGTAGGTGGAATACCTAAGAGAACACAACTGGGGTCCCCTAGGCATATATTTAGGGTTTATATACTATGTTACATATATTATACATTGTTGTTACCGACGCACTCGTACATGTGCATACATTTTGATGTGTGCGAAATAAAATTCTCACACTATCAAAATGTAGCATCATTTGGCATCATGTAGCGTAATTCGACATAATAAAATAAAAATGAAAGTTTATTAGGTAATGGGGTGGTTTCCTAACACCTACCATGTGGGCATCTCCCTGTCATAGGGAGTTGCTGTGCTGACATAGTTGGCATCCCACATGGATGGGCCCACATTTCTATCAAAGAGATGTTAAGCATGGTTGTTATGGCTGTGTGGGTGTTGGGAGCTCCTTCCCCAGTGGACCCAGTGTGTGCTGTCAACAGTGTCATCCATCTGGGAAGGATAGCAGTGTTATTTGGATGTGCTGTAGCCCTTCCTTTCCCTTGGGACCTAGTGTGCGCTGCCAACAGCGTCATCTGTTTGGGAAAGGGCAAGGCTAACCTAAGTCCTGTAATATCTTCATAGTTTTCTAGGTAAGAGGTCTTTATTAATAGGGGGCACAGCTGTCCAAAGCCTTGTACACAGTTCCCACTGTCCTGGGCTAACATGGATGGGCCTTTGTCTCCTTGTAATTATTTGTTCATAGGCTGAGCAACCCTCCAAAGCCTGTCTTGCAGTTCCAACCATGGTTTTGCATACCTTTGCTTAATTTTGCATAATTTGGTGTAATTTTGTGTAATTTAGGCAGGAGTTACAAATAATAACAAACAGCCACATGCAATACTTTGCCATTTTTGTCAGTCACAGATAGTCACAACACCTTATACTGACATCCATCATGCCTCCAAAAACTGCACGTCTAGCCTGTCTACCAGCTCTGTTAACAACATTTAGCATTCCATCTGTTTCCTGGAAACCAGATCCTAACATGATGCAGCAGTTCCAGCAGGATTGGAGTGTAACCTATACCATCCCTGAGGAGATCACGGTACAAGGGAGGACCTGGTATTCAATTTCAGCATATGGCCCCAAACAGGATTATCTTGGCACAATTCTCCTTCCACCAAAATACTATCCCATTTGGAGAAGATTGGTCTACAGCACATTATACCAGGAACAAATGTACAACTCATGGACAATCAACACCAAACGGCTTCAGAACAAGAGCTTAAACAAGGTGGAAGAGCAGATGATTCATTTAAGGAATAATGCCAGTGTTAGATTTGCACAATACCTTGTTTGTCGGCGTCTGGTGCTGGAAGAATTCCTAAAGATCCGATTCGATAACAACCTGGAGCCAGTGATTCAATCTCTGATTGAATTTGGTATTAGAAATTCCAGGGATTGGCTTTTTGACACCTTCGATGATGCCAAAGAAGCTGGTGCTGGCTACTTGAGGCTAGATCCTACTAATTCCAAGAACCTCAAGGAGTTTGGTGAGTGCAGAGGTTCTGTTATGTTCCATCATTTTCACATCAATTCCTCCAGAGAAGAGTTATGAGCCTGGACTGGACAAAATGTTTCCTCCTGCCCAAGATGATGAGTGGTGGGATGGAGATTTCAAGCACTTTGATTTCCATAAACTATTCTCTGAGATTGTAAAGCATGCCCCAGTTGCTATGGCCAATGAGTCTCTTGAAGAAACCAACTGGGTCCTGGCCTGTAATGGTATGGCACCCAATGCATGGCATGAGTATAGCACAGAAAGGATTGTATTTTTTTCAGAATCCTTTGTGGAATTCCTGCAGCAAGGTAAGAGTTAAAAGCTTTCAAGGCTATCATGGTTAAGTTTTGAACAGATGGGGTTGGTGATCCATGTGGTGAAGCTGAGGTCTTCTTCCATTGGTACCTTGGCCATGTGATGGAGATAACATCAGAGATGATGGATAATGAGATGAGAGTGGTGCTGGGGGATCATTTGAAGACAGACTTGGCAGGGTCAGCAGAGAGAAAGGCCTTTATCGAAAGGTTGCAAAACGATTCTCAGGCTGGAGAGGCTGGTCGAGAGGCTGGTTGAGAGGCTGGTAGGTGTTACTTACATTGACCAGTAGGTTCTTTGTACTGAACACCATCTTCTTTTTTCAGAAATAGCAGAGACTATTGCTGGCCTCAATGAGCTCCAGAAACAAAAAGGTATCTGCATGTTTGAAGATCTAAAAGACCTGAATTGTGCATTGCTGATTGTTTCTATTCTCCCAATTCCCCACCCATCAACAAGGGAATGAACAACATGGACATAGACCAGACCCTTCCAAACCCTGAGGATTAGATGGCTGGTAGGTCTTACTTACATTGAAAGGAAGGTTCTTTGTACACTGAACACCGTCTTCTTTTTTTAGACAAGAGCCTTCCTGAAGTGATTCAGAGCCTTCCTACCAAAGCCATCAATGTTCTACAAGCTTTATGTCAACCTGATGGTGGAGTGGAATTGCCCAAAGCTTTAGAGCAGCTCATCCAGATTTTTGGCCCACCAACAACAGAACTTTGCAAGAAGTTGGTGGATGACTTGGTCATTGATCCATCTGGTGAATCCCATAAAGAATGGGGTATTGCAATAGCAGATGCTATTGCTGGCCTCAATGAGCTCCAGAAACAAAAAGGTACCTGCATGTTTGAAGTTCTCAAAGACCTGAATTGTACATTGCTGATTGTTTCTATTCTAAGAAGCTTTTCCCAATTCCCCATCCATCAACAAGGAAACAAATGACATGGACATAGACCCGACCCTTCCAAACACTGAGGATGACATGGTGAAGCTCTACACCACACAGAATGCCAGACTACTTTCCTGAATATTTATCTGTACCTCTTACATTCTTTTAATTTTGATCTGATTCAAACAAGAGTGTACCATCATCAACTGGCCACTGAGAAGGCCCAATCTCTGTAGCTTCCTTTACCATACAGGAAGGGAAATGTTAAATATGAATGGATGGTTGTTTCTTATCTGAGCCTTAGGAGAGGACCAGGAATATTTTACTGACTCATATAGGCAACCATAGGCAACCAGAGGCCACCGCAGGCGACCAAAGGCGACCACAGGTATGCCTACTGCACAATGCTAAAGGCAGCTGACACTATTCAAATGAGTAGAACCTGCCTCAGATACAAATAAAGGTTGAAATCAGTGCAGGAAACTATTGCAACATGGCATTTGCCCATATTGAGGTAGTGTGATGTGACAGGAGAGGACCAGGAATATTCTACTGACTAGTATTATTAAAAATATGTTAATTTGCTAGATCAATACATGGGCCACTTAACAAATGCAGGGGCTGGTAGGATAAAGTTCAGGATTCCCAAATTTGCATTGGCCAGTTGATGGCTGTATTACATACATACAATTTGTAGTTCAAAGGAACATTGTGGACAGACCATCAAGAGAAGGAAATATGTGGCAGAATAATAAGGGTGCTTTTACCTTGTTTAACCATGTAAAAAAAGACTGGCTGTCTAGTTTCACAAACTTGGACTTCCACTTACATGTTTTGCACTGGATCCTCACAGCATCATCCTTCAATTCTCCAATCATGTGTCCAGGGTGTCCCTTGCTGGGGCAGTTGGCTGTACCACACTTTGTAAAGGTATAGCCCAATGGCTGCTCAGCTCTGTGCATACCAATTTGGGATGCTGTAAATGCACTTGTGGTTTTGCAGATGGCAATAACAGTGTTTGTGGTGATGGAGGTGGGGAAGGCAACAAGGGTTTCAGATACTGTCTCCCATGGATCCCCATTTATGCCATGGACAGCAACCCTTTCTACAAGCCCATTGAGAAAGGGCTGGATATCATGAGCCATGGTTTCCTGCCCACCAAATGCTATGAAAATGTCCAGAAAGCCACTATTAATCTTCTCAGTGTGGGCAATGCACACACTATGTTAAGACTATAGGTCCTTGACTCAGCCTTGGCTTCATGTATCGCAGTTGGAGACTTTCCAACTGTCTCGGTATCACACTAGGAGACTTTCCTAGTGTATCGGGCTTCCTGCCTTCGCTTGGGTACTTCCTCAAGTAGTCACGGCTATCTGTACTCAGAGGCTCTCTGAGTAGACCATTCGTTCATGTATCACAGTTGGAGGCTTTTCCAACTGTCGAGTTCGGGTTATCACCGATAGGGGCTCCCTAAGCTGTCGAGTTCGAGTGTATCACAACTAAGGGACTTCCTTAGTTGTCGAGTGTTCAGGTTGAGTCTAAGACCGTTGGTTGAATTAGGTCAAGCTGGAGAATACACAGAGTGTAGCTACAGCTTATATACTGTTCTAGGACTACCTATCGTCCAATCGGAAAGTGAGATGCTTATCAGGTAAATATAGACAAGAACAATGGAGACAATAGGCCTCATGCCTCGCATGAGGTGTCCGATGTCACGGATCCGATGTCAAGGATCCGATGTCAAGGACATGCTGCGGTGCAGCATGTCGATCGTGGGGGTCCGATGTCCCAGGCCTCATGTAAAGGGGGTTGTCGTACCACGGTGCATGTGGGAGTGGGTGTACGGAGTCTCCACGCATCAAGGTGTCTTTCATCGGAAGAGAGTCAAGTCGAACAAGAAAAAATGAACTGCCTGTACTTGCGGGTTCCTGTAGACAAATCATAACACACTATGTTGAACAACATAGTTTGAAATGAGTCCAGTGAACAGATCCCAGTTCACTGCATTCCTGACCACAGATCCAGAGGCAACCATAACCATCATCTGCCAGCCTCCATGAACCTTAGGGGTAATATCTGCCCAAGGCAGCACTCCAGGTCCAATTTCCAGAATAGTGTTGTATGTCTGGGCATCCTGGGATGCCTCAGCCATCTCCTGCCATATGTCATGTCCCACATATTTATGGATAATGTCCCAAAGAGATAGACAGGTTTTTACACCTGTTAAACCATCTGTAGCCTGTAGTGGCCATCCCAAGTGTCAGAATCAAGGACTATGATAAGATTCAGTGGCTGCCCATCACTCAGAGACTGATTGATGAAGCCAATTTGAGTATTGTGCTTCATTGGAATTCCCTCCTTCATGTCACAGGTCGCCCAGTGTAACTATGCCAGGGGATCATTAGCAATGAAGGAGAGAGTAGTTTGTATGGGACTCATACATCTGCAAGCCCTAATGCATGGAGGCTACCAAAGGTGCATTCCAGCAACTTCAGGACCAGTGAATCCCTGTTTTTTAGTTGGAGCCCAAGGAGGAGAAGAGGCCAAGTGATTTTGGGGGTCTGTCGAAGACCACTCCCAGTCAGATAATATGGAAGAGGGGCAGATTCTTTCTTATCCCTTCCATTACAGACAGAGCACTGAAACTTCGAGTGATAAAGCTTGACAGAGCTAGCCCCAATACACCCTGGACCACCTGTATACCTACAAATGCACATTATAGCCCCACAGCTGATACAAACTGCTGAATCTTTGGGTTCACAAAAGTCAGAGCAAAAAAAACAGTAATTCGCCCCATATTTCCTGATGGCATCCAAGTACTTCACTGCCAAGGCTGTGGGATGTAGCAGAGCATGATGTATTAAGAGAAAAACACTTACCAGAAGACAGGATGCCATTGCTGTTTGGGGCTGATGGTTGAGGCACTAGCCAAGGAGCTGCTGAAAACCAATGTGAGGTCCACATCACATCACCTCTGTAGTGCACCAACCTGAAGGGGCCAAAGTCTGGGCAGAGCCACCACATGCTCCACCTGCCAGGATAACAAGGCAAAGGTCATTGTCTGTGGAGTGGAATCAATACGTTTCAACCAATGGCAAGTAGAAACATGTCTGCTTACATGCTTGAGTGCAGGGAGGCATATGAACAGTGGGGAAAGAAAGGAAGAAAGATAGCTTAGCCTCATTTGTGAAGGATTTATATTTGCTTCTTAAATATGCAGCCTCATGCATGGCACAGCCTCATGATGGCATAGCCTCATGATGGCATGGCCTCAAGGCCTGCCCAGCCCTGCCCCTCCTTTTGAGGTAATAGGCAGTAGTAACAAATGATTTTGCATAGTTCTGAGTAATGCGGCAGATAGTCAGGGTGATAGAGGATTGTGCGTAATTGTGTGTAATGTGGTAGGTATGCCATAGTGATATTAGGTAGCATAACTACATAGATTATCCTGTGTACAAAGTAACCATAGCAACTAGCATGTAAGATTAGCCTCATGGCTGATCCTAGGCAGACAGCCCAGTCTGGTCTGCCCTTTTGGGTAGTACAGGGTGGTGACAAGTGATATTGAGTAGTTCAACTTGTGCATAATATAGCAGTACAGTCATTCATGCCTCTTTGGAACAACCAAATACCAATAATGTCCAGAAATTTTGTATACCAAGTTAAAAGACATTCTGAATTGACAGGATTTATGCAATACATATGATATATCTATGAAGCACTTCAAAATCACTATCGGACAATGTTAAATGGTGTAGCGGACATAATCAGTGCAGAAGGTCATTATTAGTCAAAACTGGGTCATTGATACAAAGTCACATCAAGGTGTGATTTCTAAATCGGGGTGATTTCTAATCGCTACCTAGATCATCATCTATCAACATCTGGTCCAGATCCTGCTCATCCTCCTTGCTACTCTCATCCTCAGGATTAAAATCAGCTACCATAGGCTTGCAAAGGGCCTTTTCCATGGTTGGCATCTTTGGCTTCATCCATCTTGGCTTGCGATGGTCATATTTTGCATTGTCTCATTCAATTGTCCACTTCTTCACATCTTCATCCCATCCACTCTTCAAGTCAGCATTCCACCCCTTTCGATCCATCTCACACACTTTCCATACATCCATTGCTTCATTATCCTTTTCCTTGGCTTTTTTCTTCACTGCGGCTTCTTCAACCGCCTTATCTTGGCCGTCCTGCCACTCCTTGACACCTGCAATGATGTCAAGTTGTATTAGGATCTTTGCTCAGCTGTCCATGTTAATCTTGCCGGTCTTCCTCTTCTTTGATTTCTTCTCCTCTTGGGCTTGCAGCTGTCCCCTCACGCTCTCGAGGTACATTGAATGCAAGATGGTCTGAGCTTGCATCCCCTGCATCACTCTCTTCTGTGCATCCACAATCATGTTGCTGGCACGTAATGTTTCCTGTAGATTTCTCTCCAACTCAGTGGTTGGTACTGTATCCAGAACCAAGGTATCCCGCTCATTCAGAGGTGACATAGTGGTAGTGAAAATGGGCAGCAATGTGGATGTCAACAGAATAGGTGAACTTGAAACTAGAAATGATGATGATGTCATTGCTAACAATGCTATCGCACATTGTACAGGCGTGTATGAAGAATTTGGTGATCCTGTGGTTCTCTCAGGTCTTTCTGGTAACTTCTCAATCTCCTGCTGCTTCCATTTGTGTGGTTTGTGATGGGATATCAAATCAATGAGTTCACAGACTGGGCTGGTCAATCCAAGTGGGAGAAGGCTGGTTGTCGATGTCTCAAGGCTAGGCACCATCATCTCTGTGGTAACAACATCAGGATTATATGGCACTATTCCTGTCTTTGCAAAAGCCGCATGAATGGTACTCTCTGTGAATGCATGAACATGTGCCTTGGCATAGACTGTCATGAAGTTCAGTTTACTCACAGCAGGTCCTCATGCTTCAAATCTGTCTCGTTCATCACTCCAGGCCCATTTCAAGACACTGAAGATCACGACATCAAGCCCTTGATATACATGAGTGGAATGTGAAGGATAGCACAACATGATGATGTTGTTGTCCCATGCATACTCCAGGAAGCCAAGTGTATAGTGCAAACTATGGCCATCAACAAGAAGGAGTTGAGTTTGTCCATCTGCCTTCGCTGTTGTTTGCAGGTCCCAGTCTTTGAGCCACAATACACCAATCTCACCCGATGTGTACCCTTTCTTTTGATAGCCCATTCTGAGAAGAACAATGAGGTCAATCATATTATCTTATGAGTTTTAGTACCTCGCATCCAATGGGTTGTTCCGCAGCCACTTTGCTCCCCTTTGTAAATAACAGTAGGTGCAACGGTAGTTCCATCAGCACAGATAGTGGGTAAGACTGTGATGTTTTCTTGATTTCTGCTTCATTGCTGATGCTGTATTTTAGCTCCGGCTGGGCCAATGACCCACTCTGTCACACCTATGCCTGACTGTATCCCTGTCTCATCTGCACTGTAGACCAACTCATCTGGAATGTTATACCTTTCTCTTACTTCCTTCAGTATTGCAAAATATTCTTCCTTTGTTATCGGATTGACAGCACGACCACGAGAGCCATCAAGTGCACTAGACCAATTCATTCTGAGCCTATTGTGATGTTTCGTGATGAAGCAGTTCCCCCATTCCCTGCCCAGTCCTCTCTCGGGAAAGTCTTTGCCCAACCCATGCTGTAAGACTGCCTCAGCATGCTCCTTCAACCATCGTGGACTAAGTGGGAAGCCCTGTTGTGCCATCTCAATTGCAAGCTTCATGATAATCTCATGTTCCTGCTCTGTCAACCAACTCTTTTTCCCATTAGACTGAGTCAAAGTTACACCACCTTTTGCATGGCGGATCAAGGTGTTAAATGAGAGAGGGATACACGTGCCTGTTGCAGCAAAGTGAGCATCTGATGTGTCTTGACAGATTTGACACAATGATTTCTTCTTTTCCCCAGGTGTGAGAGATCTCTGCTGTTCTTCTGCATAGGTCTTTGAAGCAGAAGCTTTGAGATCATCCACTTCCTTCCTGTTGAACTGGTTTTTAAGTTCTTGGGACTTTGCCTTGTTCACCATGGTGTGTAGGAGTGCTTTTTGCATCTTGCTTTGGTCCCCCTTCCATTTTTGGATTCCTAATTGGGCAAGTGTGATGTGACTTCACGCGATGCTTGCTTTTGCTCATTGAGAACCTTTGCCTGATTTCCTCTTTACACCAGATGGATATCCTAGAAATGACTGTCTCAAGTTCATTATGCAAGGTATGCTGATAATATTGTCACAAAAAATTCATCCAATATAAGTTACTCTTCATATATTACCTGAAACAAAATTCAAATTTTGGTCAAAACCAGCTACAAATTACTCTCCTGTAAGATCTAATAGCTGCACCAGTCCATGGTTCTACATATGTATACATATAAGCTACTCATTGGATATTATAAAAAGTCCGAGGGTATTTGTGCAGAATTGAGGTTGTCAGTGTTGTTTGTATCATTGACCCCGATGTATCAAAGAGGCATGAATGACTGTAGTCAGTGTGATGATGAATGTCCATAATTCTGTGTAATATGGTAGGTATGTGGGGGTGTTAGCATGTAGCATAACTATGTAGATTATTGTCCTGTGTACAAGCAACCATTGCAACTAGCATATATGCTGGCACAAGGTAACCATCACAACTAGTGTGTTACTTGGCCATCCAGCTTTTGAACAATTGCTGATCCTTAAGGTAACGTCCATCTTTGGAACAATTGCAATCCTACTTTAAAAACCCTCTGCAGCCAGCAGTTGTAATTCATCCTCAAACATGAAACACCTGGCCCATCCTGTGAGATCAAACATCATATGTCTACCTGTTCTCACAGAAATGAATACAGACACAAACCCCTCCTCACAACAAAAGGATCCCTGGGCCCATGGCCAATAGACCAAGATCTGTATCTGACAGTGACTCCTTTACTGAACTAAACAAGTTGGACCAGGATGAATCTCTGCAAACATCTGAACAGGGAAAACAGTGTTGCCCTAAAGCAGCAAAAAAAAGAATACCCAGTGATTATACTTCTATGCTAGATGATGTTCCACATTAACTGATGTGATCCCAAGAGGATGACTTGCAATCAATATGTCCCCCCTCCAACATTCTTGGAAGGTGTGGCAACAGATGGCTTGATGGCCCTCTCTAATACAAGAGGGGAGAAGAAGTGTTTGAAGGACATGGAAAGTCAGATGCACCTGCATGTTGAAGCATTTAAAAAATATGCAGACTGTTTTCTTGTCCCCATGACTATTGCTGACCTCCAATCAGTCCAAATGTCCAAAGAAGTCAAATTACAGCTGGATCGGTACTGCTTAGAAACATTGGAACCTCAGCCCCACTCCTGACCATTTTCTGCCATGTATTATGATCTGAGCAAAACATTATTGTTTTGCTATATGGGCGATTGCTGGAAGGATGGGTTGGTAGAGGTAAGATTTCTCTTCATATTTTCATCCAATATATCTGATCATATTCATCTGAACCCCTCTATGCAACCTCTAGATAGTCAGTACAAGGATCAAACCTTGACAGACCTTGAAAAAGGTATAGGAGAAGGAAAAAAGGTAGTTCATGATGGGCTTCATGTGGGTGCAACTTGCTTCAGTGAAGCTAGAACTAAACCCCTTGGTTTTTAGGGTGACACCCTGAAGCTCTACCATGAAGCTACACAGATGCTCTGCTCCTGTGTCCATCCCAAGTTTGAAAAAGACCAAAGATACAACACAAAACCCAAAGAACTCCTTGATCCATGCCTCATGCATTACCAGATCCAATCAAACCAAGCAGCTGGCACTTCAGAGGCAGAGGAGCGGAAAGGGGTGCTTCACCTGGTTCAAGGATGGATCCAGCAGAAACAGCCAGAAAAGGTAGGCCTTGGACATATCCCTATCTGCCCATTGACTCATGGTCTCCCCTTAAAAGGGTCTTTTCTTATCCTCGGAATTTACTCATAGTGGAATTGGCCTGGGTGGAATTTGGTGCTGGTACCATGCCACTCGACCTATCACCTTGGTTTTGGCCACCATTTTCAAGGAACTCTTTCCTAAAGAATATGAAGAATTTAAGGCTGCTTTTGAGGCAGGGGTATGGTTGGAGGACGATCCTGGTCCATGGCTAGGACGAGCCATCATATACAAGGTGTTTTCTGTTATCTGCATGAAATGTTAATCACAGGCTTCTTTTTGGGAGGCTTTGCTGCATGGGCCTTTTTTGGACTTGAAGGGATTACCAAGGGGGCTGTGGAAAGAATAACCCATGGGTCATCAGTTTTTGCCCCTGTAGGATGTCACTTCCTCAATTCCCACTTTGTTTCAATTGTTTTGGGATCAGCCTGAGGTGCTTTGGTCAGAATTTGACATTGTGGATGCCCGCACTTTGGTGCTAGGGCTATTGGACAGGGATGGTATAGAATCATCATGGAGGGATGGGAACTCATTCGGAACACTTTCAGCATTCAACACAGTGTCATCACTTTGCGCAGGTAGGGGAGCTTCATATGGGACCCCTGGATCCATTATCACTAGGCAAACTTAATCACCAACTGATAACAGTAATGACAGTGCTATGTACTTTGAGGGCTTTCACACAATGTGTCCATTGCCTCCCATTCTGTGATGTGTCCTGATTGTGACAATGATTGTGCCATACAGAGGAGCATTGGGGTTTCATTCAGAACACTTTCAGCATTCAAAACAGTGTCATGATTTTGTGCAGGTAGGGGAGCTTCATATGGGACCCCTGGATCTATCATCACTAGGCAAACTTAATTTCAAACTGATAACAGTAATCTCAATGCTACGTACTTTGAGGGCTTTCACCCAATGTGTGCATTGCCTCCTGTTCTGTTCTGTGTCCTAACTGTGACAATGACTGCATTGTACAGAGTCCCACTTGCACAAATTGGGAACGGAGGACACTCAACCATTTAAGGTGTTCAACAGGATACAGTGACTGTCCATGTAGTCCATCAGATATTCTGGAAAGACAGTGGAGAAGGAGTTCCTCATTAGTCAGTGACCAATCTAAGAAATCTGAAATTCAAGTCCATATGATAAACAAGTAGCAAAAGCATGTAAATGGCCTACCATATTTGAGGACATCAATGTCCTCATAGGCTTTTTGGAGCACTGGGGCATTTTGCTTGCAATTTTCTGGGTCATGGGGGATACCTAATAGGAACCTGCATAGCCATCGCTGCAGACTTTCTGGGAGGGACTTCTCCAGGGGAGGAGGATCTACCCCTCTATACTAGCAACCCATGGTAACATCCTTTCTCAGTGAATCCAGAAACATAACCCCTTTATAAAAGGTCATGCTCTGAGCAGGCTCTGCAGAGTTAGCCATCCAAAGGTACATTTGTTGAACCATGTTGAGTAGGATCAATAAAGGCAGGCAGGCCTGATGCATGAGATACACTGTATGGTCCCTGCCAGCAACAAAGGCAATGAAGCCACTGTCCTCTTTTAGAAGCCATTTGGAAGATGGAGGAAGAGAGAAGGGGCAAGTATCGGTAGTAGTGGTTGGCCACCAACCATCTTCTAGCAAGTCCATGGTTCATGGGGATTGCAAATCTCTGGCTAGATGTTAAAATATATATAGTAAAAACCCTTGGCTGACATAATAATTTGATGACAATTCTAGAATAATCCCCTATCCAAGATTACCATCCACTCTTCAGCGCTTTGTTGGATTAGAAGAAGTTCCAATTGACTTCCGCTTTGTCATATTTTGGGTATCACTTGGGAACACAATTCCAAACACCTGGTTCACAGGTAGGAAACACTCCATTGGTTCTTCTGCCCCATCTTCAAGAAATACAGCTCGAGTATGATCATCCTGAAGGAAGTGAGTGGTTAATAGCTTACAACACAGCTTCTCTTGGTCATCTTGTGACCTCATTCTGTATTGCCATTAGCCACCTTCCCTGTTAGATGAGATAGGAGACAAAAGCATTATCCACTGAAACAAGCTTGCCAGGTCCATCCTCCTGCACGAGCTTGATTGTGTCAGTGAGGAACTCGACCAAAGCCTGTGCATCCAATTGCGCTAACTTGATTTCTTCTTGCCCATGCAGAGAAGGAGGGATGGATGGATTCCTGTATTGTTGACAGTTGATGACATTCAGGAGAAGCATCATAGAAAGCAGAGCAAAGATGTCAGTCATACCATCCATGGTGTCAAGAGCAGGGATGTGGCCTTGCTCTGTTGTGGTCAACTGAGCTTCTTCTGTGCTTTGGTGTGTCGTGATGGAATGGCACACATAGCGAACATAATGGCAGAATGTTCAGCAAGCATCAGATTGCCTGTTACTCTGCGTTCCCCCTAGAAATGTATGGAACATTGCTCTACAAGTGTACACAATGCTGCCTCTGGAAAAGAAGGCATCTGCCTCCCAGGCAGCTGAGGCCATGACAAGAAGAGTCATGGAGAATTGCAGACTGTATAATCTAGAGGACCATGTTGTTAACAACAGATGAAAGTAGATCAGACACAAGTTGCTCCTACAGTCTGGTATTTGGTTCTAACACTATGCCTTCATGCTGTGCAGTATCATCCTTCAACATTGCATATGCCTTTCCACTGCATAGTCTCAGGTGTATGGAGAGCCCATCTGGGTCCATTGAAAAATTTACCAGAGCTCCACTAGTCGCTGCTCCACACCAGGATGCCCATTCCTGATGGGTAAATATGTCTTGACAAAAGCTGTGACCTTTTGTTGCCTTCCATGCAAGCCGACTGGAATCTGCTGTGTTCTCAAGCGAGGTCTTTACACTCCCCCCCCCCAATCCGAGTGGACTCTGCTCAGACACTCAGACTGTCTGAGTACTGTCCGAGGACTTTGCTCGGACTTTGTTCGGACTTCTTTGGCTGAAAGTCCTGCCAAACTAAATGTCCAGTCCAAGCTGAGTCTGAGCTGAGTCCTTGGACTGTCTGAGCGTCCCAGCGGAGTCTGAGTGGACCAGGACTCATACAGTCCTAGGACTGGCCAAGTTGCTTATATAATTGACTGAAAAATCAGTGGCTACTGCAGGGATTGAACCCTCATAGTCACATGATAAAGTACATTTAAGGCAACAATATAACCGTTAGACTAAAGTATCATTACAGGTAGATAGTTTTATCTCTCTATGTACCGCCCCAGCTGTGATGACAAATCAACACAGCTGCATCACCAATGATGATGCCAGCTCATCATCAATCATCATTGTTCACCACCAACCACCACCACCACCACCACTTGACAACAATGCCTCCCTCCCATGTCCCGCTGCTGCCACTGCCCCCTGAACACCCCACAGCCATGGGCCCCATGCCAGCACACGATGAAATGGGCCCAAACAACGATAGAGTTGTTTGGGCCCCAGGTGAGTTTTTTCTTTTTTCTTTTCTCATGTTTTCTTTAAGCTAACACATTTTTTCATTAATTATAGGTTATATCTATACTGTAGCAGCACAATGACCCCAAAACCACCAAACAAGGAACAACAATGAGACCACGACCCAGCAGCCACCCCCGCCAGTGTGAGCAACTGCTTGCATGGGGGAGAGCAGCTGCTAACGACGACGATGACCACAGTGAACGACAACACCACCTGCCCCACCACTGCTCATAGGGTGGATGATGGGTGGAACAACAACAATTATGGGAGACCCCAACGATAGCCAGTACCCCCCTAACTGCCACAGGCAACTGCTCGCAGGGTGGATGGGGGGTGTGAGAGTGCAGGTAACGACAGGGAGACAAAAAAGGCCCAAGAGACGTCAATGTCTCTTGGGTTCTAGATAAGTTTTTTGTTTCCTTTTCTCATTTCATTTTTTGATTCTAACCAACTTTTTTTAGGTACAAACTACTACTGGCGACGATGACAATGGGGGGACACCACCACCACCACTGCTGCGAGCCCCTGCTCACAGGGTGGAAGGTGAGGGTGAAGAGACAAGGGGGAAGGGAGATGAGAGGGAAGGGAGATGAGAGGGAAGGGAGATGAGAGGGAAGGGAGACGAGAGGGAATGGAGACGAGAGGGAAGGGAGATGAGGGGGAAGGGAGACGACAACACCCACCCCATGCCTATGAGCATCTACTTGTGGGGTGGTTCAGGGGGGAGAAGAATGGGGACAGGAGAGTGAGAGGGCCAGGGGACAACCCAGGGAGAGATGAACGCCACCACGAGCAACTGTTGCTCGTGGTGGGTGTTTTTAATTTATTTTTATTATTGATAGTTACGGCCCCCTCCCCTTGAGCTTGCAAGGGGAGGGCTTAGTATTATTTAATTACCCATATTAATTACCCCTCGCACAGATGCGAGGGGGTCAATTTAATAATCTATTCATGATATATATAAAAATTAGATTTCAGTAATAAATAGATATGATGTATGTAAACTACTTGGCTTAAGTGGTAGAGTGTGCATGTGTTGTCGTCACGTGATTGCTAGTCCAGAAGGCTGTTGGTTCAATTCCTGCTGTGCACACATTATTTTGTGAGACTTATAAGACTTTCTCTAAGACTGGAACTCGGACTTTACTTGGACAGTACTTTAGAAGGTGTAAATAAATACACAATTGATGTTGTCCAAGCAAAGTCCGAGTGCAGTCCGAGTGTCTGAGCAGTGTCCAAGCAGAGTCCAAGCAGAGTCCAAGCAGAGTCCAAGCAGAGTCTGAGTGTCTGAGTGTCCGAGCAGAGTCCAAGCAGAGTCCACTCGGACTGGGGGGGGGGGGAGTGTAAAGTACGGTCTCAAGCCGGTGTGGGGAATCCCCTGGAAAGTAATGTGCAAGGAGGCTTTTCCCACCATCTCCTTTAACATGGCTATTAAGCAAAGATTGCATGATTCCAGAAACAACCCTGTCTTCCTCCAAAGACTGATCTGGATATGGATCCTCTCAGAAATGAATGGTTTAGACAGGCATAATAAATATCTCACCTTGTATATCTATGACATACTGCATGTCACCATGTCCAAGCATGTCAACAAAAATGCTTGACCGCATTCGACACGATATCGTGCTTGGTAGACTTGGTTGGGAGTGGTCGCACTGCTTCTGGGACCTCGTGTGAGTTATCCGATGTGATTAGAATGTGGTCAAAATGATGAATCGGCCTTTGAGCCGAGGAGACAACCTATCACCACTAAAAAGCTTAATTGCAGGCAAGCGCATTGGGCACTATTCCTATCGCATTTTGATTTTCACTTGGTCCACAAAGTGGGAAGCTTAATGAGGAAAGCAGATGCATTATCCAGATGTATTGATCGTAAAAGGGGGGTGGAGGAGGACAATAAGAATGTTACCTTACTCAAATCCGAATACTTTCGCATTTGTGCTATGTGTCAAGGGCATCTATTAATAGATAGCTCAGAAGCGGAAATGTTGTCTAAAATTAGACAATGTTCAGAAATGGATGATGAAGTAGTGGAAGCCATGAAAGCTCTGAAGGGAGAGAAGAAAGGTAATATCAAAGGAGATGAAAGGGCTGAGGAACAAGGGTTGGTGTTGTTTTGAGGAAAAGTGTATGTACCGAAGGATCAGGATTTGTGAAGGGAGATCGTCTGGTTACATCACAATATGCCAATTGCTGGACACCCAGGAAGATGGAAGATATTGGAATTAGTAATGAGAAATTATTGGTGGCCCAGAATTTCGAAGTATGTGTTGGGGTATGTGGATGGATGTGATATGTGCATGAGGGGGAAAGAATTTCCAGAAAAACCTGCAGGAAAATTAATGCTGAACCCTATACCTAAAGCACCGTGGCGAGATATATCTGTGGATTTTATTACCGGATTACCTGAGGCTCAAGGGTACAATGCAATATTTGTAGTATGCGACCGCTTCACAAAGGAGGTCCATATTATTCCTACTACTACAGAAACCTCATCATTGGGCTGGGTGCGCCTCTATCTAAATCAGGTATGGCAGTTACATGGGTTACCCAATACCATTATCTCTGATCGCAGACCACAATTTTCTTCCGCATTTATGCGAGAACTAAACAACATATTGGGAATTCAAACTAAATTATCTATGGCATACCACCCGCAGACTGATGGGCAGACAGAGAGAATGAACCAGGAGTTGGAGCAGTACCTATGTAGGTTTGTCAACTACTGACAAACCAACTGGCCTGAATGGCTGGCAATTGCCAAATTTTCCCACAATAACAAATTCCATTCAGCTACTCGTATGTCACCCTTTTTCGCAAATTATGGATATCATCCTCGCATGGGAGTAGAACCCAGAAGGGAAGTCAAAGTACAGTTGGTAGAAGACTTTGTATCTAAGATGCAAAAGGTACAAGAGGAAGCAGAGGCAGCATTGAAGAAAGCATGTGATGACATGATGTGACACACGGATTGTACTCGAGCACATGCTCCAGAGTACAAAGTTGGTGACTTGGTATGGCTAAGTACCAAGGATCTGAATATTCCATGACCTTCGAGGAAACTTACGGAGAAACAAGTTGGCCCATATGCGATCTCTAAAGTGATCTCGCCTAATGCAGTAGTGCTAAAATTACCCTGATCATTCTAGATTGATCCCAAGATTAACATATCCCGCCTATGCCCTTACCGCCCACCCACTATTCCTGGCCAACAAACTACTCCACAACCTCCAATAATAGTAGAAGGTGCTCCAGAATATATAGTTGAAGAAATTCTAGACTCACGTCTTTGACGGAACAAATTGGAGTTCTTAATAAAGTGGAAAAACTATACCAATGAAAATAATTTGTTGGAACCCGAAGATAATTGTAAGCGAGCACGTAACGCGATTGCCCAATTCTTTAAACGTAATCCAAATGCTCCACATTGCATTGTGAGAATGGTGTATGAGGGGATGAAATTCCGGCCTTACCAAAATTTCACAGAGGGGACAAACATAATATTTTCTCACCTGGAAGTCGAGGCATAGAAGGGGGGTAATGTTAGGAAACCACCCCATTACCTAATAAAATTTCATTTTTATTTTATTATGTCAAATTACGCTACATGATGCCAAATTATGCTACACTTTGATAGTGTGAGAATTTTATTTCGCACGCATCAATATGTATGTGCATGTGCGAATGCGTCGGTAACAACAATGTACAATATATATAACATAGTATATAAACCCTAAATATATGCCTAGGGGACCCCAGTTGTGTTCTCTGAGGTATTCCACCTACATTTTTGGTGTGAAAGGCCTTTCTCAACAAACTCACCTATTAATAACCCCTCACATCAAAACCATCAATTCCCCCATCATGAGCGTGGATCCTGCCCCCTTCTTGTAGAGAGAACCCACATGGTCTTAGCTAGCAGATAGTGGGTGTTGCCCTAACATGTGCAAGGGGTACCTGGGATGTTGATCTGTGACACAGGGGTTGGGGGGGGGTCCTACTGGCCAGCCTAAAAATATTTTCTACATATGGCTCAGAAGTGCATTTGTAAGCATCAGGACTCAAAGAACATGAAGCTAGTAGACGTAAAATGAGAAATCCAACTGATTCTTCTTCATTCTTTTCATGTTTAAAGCATTTCAGACAGAAAATATGTCTCAGTCACATAAAGTGCAATCAATTTTATTTAAGTTTGATCAATATGACAACATGTGATAACAGAAACAAAAGTACGATGAATCACATACAATGAGATGCCCAGATTGCAATGAAGATAGATGTGTTGGAACAGGTGGTCCAAAAAATCTTGCCAGCCACTGGGGGGGAAAACTATGCCACAATGGGCAGGAAAGGAAGGCCCAGTTGAAAAAGCAGGGTAGAACACAGATATTGTTCAACATTGGTATCACGAAGGCCACAGCTAAACCGAAAAACATAGTCACAGCTACCTCATCCCAGTCTCTAATCCATGCTGCCACGCCAGCCAGCGAACAGCAAGGACTAGTCCATGATGTCAACACATGTGAAAGGAAAGGCTGTTTGACAGCATGGGGATTACTCCAAAGGCTACGCGATGCCGCAGGGGGTCTTGAGTTATTGCCTGGAGTGCCTGAAGCCAGAGACTATGATGAGTTGGCATCATTTAGTCATGAAGGAGCTGTGTTTGAGTTGGCCGCTGTTAGTGATGATGAAGTCTGGGAGGCAGTAAACCCTCAACTCGACCGATTACTAGGTTTTGGATGACTGAAGGATGAAATCTGCACATTAATCCAGCAAGGGCTGAAAGGGGTGAAAGGACTATGTGGATTCTTGGAATATCTTGTAGAAGAGAAAGTGATAGTGGGAGGTCTATTGGAAGGAAAGGTCACCATTCTCCTCAACATGATGAATCAGTAAGACAGCACCTAACTGATGATAAGTTGACTGATCTATGACCCAGGTTAATGCCATGCAGCACAGGCAGTCAGATGAAGCCTATTGACATTGACTTGGAAGTTGAGAGGCATTCGGCTGAGTGTGTCACCACCAAACTAGCCAGTTCTGCTTCCACAAATCTGACTTCACACTGTCATGGCATTCATCTAGTTATGCAACCTGGCATCAGCCCATATGAAAGCTATCCATTTATGCTACATGCAAAGCTTAAACTTCCTTGGAATATTTGTATCATGAATGATCAACTCACCCTCTTGTCTATCCATTGCCATGGCTACATAAGCCCAACTATGAAGTCTCATGCTTGTCGAGAATGTGAGAAGCTCCTAATGCACAATGTTGTTGAAGGAATCATGGACTGAATGAGGGATGGCATGCATGAGAACTCTATGCTCGCCTACTAACCAATCGGAGGGTTAATTGAAATTGTATGGCATAAGAACAATCAGCTGAATGTATTGCAAATAACAAAGCATACCATATCACGATGGCTCGCCACACATGCTAGGACTCTCGATGATTATAAGAAGTTTGTGATGGCATTAAGTGAAGGGAAAACACAGAGAGTTGATGCTCTAATTCATGTGGGGTTGAGGTGGGGTGCAGGAATATGTGGGTTGCTGCAATTGCTTGATCATGCAAACCAGGGTCTCTATAAACCTAAGGGCTTTATGGAAGAAGAGATGCTTCATGGCATCTTGTTCCTGCGGCTTGGCGGCTCCCGTGTGGCAATGCTAGCACACTGAACCCTCGGTTCCCCATTGGTTTCAACCCTGAGACAAAATAATCCCATTTTGCCTCTCATTGTATCACCAGGAAGTCCAACATTGCAAGAGATTCAGCAGCCTTTAAAAATAGAGATGTAACAGGGGCATATGGATATGTTCCAATGATAGATAAAGTTGCTATTGAAGTGCATTCATGCTGGGATCCCACAACAAACAACATACTCAGTTTATGTCAGGAACACACAGCTCACCTCAGTCTGAAATTCTGCTCAATCAACAATGTCAAAGTGCTATTCCGAGGTATTTTGGATGGAGAATGTCATTATGCAAAAGAGGTGCATGTGTCATGATAATCCCATTTGTACATCTACTAAACCGGACTTCTAGGCATCTGTCTTTTCCATTGGATTGTTATCTGGTGATCGCCACATCGCTGGATCTCGACCATTTTTAGCTTTGGAAACTTGCAAGAGAGAGGATGGTGAGGTACATGGACGACTCATTTCTCTCGTTATCGATGCATGTGTTGCTGAGATGAAGTCAATTGGTGTCTCAATGTATTGCATTTAGTGTTTCAAGGTCCGGTCTTTTGCTGTTTTGCTGTATCTCAGCAATGACTGGATGAAATCATTTCATCAAAGAGAGGACCCCCCATCATTTTCAGTTCTCTATCCATGATTAAATTTTGTGATTATGTTGACAATCACTGACCAGAATTCTTATGTTCCAGAGATGACCCCCTGGTCTTTGGCCAGATCTATCTGCTCAAATATTTTCATGATTTTATCTTATTGTTTGAGGTAGTGGGAGGCAGTTTGAATTTTAAAAAGACTGCAAAATACTGCAACCCAAATGGACCTCGAAACACTAATTGCATTGCCTCTGATGGTGAGAGTCACCATGGTGCTTCACTTACAGTGATGATACTCAACCTGGGAAAACCACCTAAACTGCTGATGAGGCAATCAATGATATTTGCGACAAGTCAGAGGAAGGTTGCGAGTCATTCCAAATGTTTGTGGCCCAACCGATGGAAAGATGACCAGTTGGTACTAGTCGTGAAGGTAGTGTTATGAGAGCCAAAGGCATTTGGTGTGGTCTGATCAAGTATCAATTGATATCGAGAGCGATCAACGAGATCAACAGCAAACGAGTTTATTGTCGATGGTCGATATGTGAATTCTGGGGACCTTTCAATAGGTCGATGGTATATGAAGGGTGTGGCAAATGGCTATGAAGTGTTGGAAGGGTTGCTAGAACTAATGACGAGAGGATCGAGGATGCGATGATCGCAGAGGTTTCTCGTCGATCGAGAAAACCCGCAGAGACTTAGATTGTTTTAGAAAGTTGATTGAATGCTTAGAACTGTATACAAGACAATATGTGAAGATGATTTCTTGTTATTTCCAAGTAGATACTACAGAGTTTTATATGTTTTAAAGATACTTCCTAAAATGGAATGAGAAACATGTGTAGAACATGAGGCAAAAGATATGAGTTAAGGCACAAGGCCATAAAGGAGACTGGAATCCGAACAAGAAAGATATATATATCATATGATGAAAGAGTAATAAAGGGAAATAACTAAAAGAGACTGTCCTTTGTGTATAAACTGCACTAAGTCTCACAATAATGCATCCAGCGGGTTCTGGGCACGATAGGGACTTGGAACGAGGCTGACCTATGATCAGCAGGTTTGAGCACTAGTTGGAATATGTCCTAGTGCATGGTCTTCCACCATTTAGATAACAAAGGTGGTGCCCGATGTCATTCGTAGTTTCTCAATATTGATTGATGACGCTCGACAATGGTCGATGATGCTCGATCGCAGTTGTGGCTGTTCGAAGTTGATCGGGGATGTTCGATGGTCATGTAGGGGGGGATCTTAGGGACTTTCAGGGTAGTCCTAAGGTTGTGCGATGTGGGCTCTGGATATGATCGATGTCGCTGGTGATGTTTCGACGTGGTCAATATGATATCGCAATCGATAGACTGGGTCGCGCTGTGTCTGGGACGTCGTAGGAGTTAGCCAATGTGATTAGAATGATGCTAAAGTGGTGAATCGGTCCTTGAGCTGAGGAGATGACCTATCCTCCTCCCCCTTACTGAAATTCTGACCGTCCCGGTCAGTTGAGCCAAAATAACCGGGTCATGTGACATTGTTGATCATTGATTTAAGATGTGTCGTGGTTTGAACTTTTCTCTTTCCATTTGATCTCTTCCATCCACCTCCTCGAGAACATGTCCATCCTCGCTGAACTCGCCCTTCCCATCCTTGAATACACGAAATCGATGCCCGAGGCTGGCAAAGCTGAAGAGTTGGACTTCGAAGTATGGGGTCGAGGTTTTTGTGAGAAAATGGTATGTCTTGTCGTGTTCTTTGTTTATCTGCTTCCTAATCTTGTTTGATAGACTGAATACAATGACCTGATTGGGTCATTTGACGAGGCATGCGACGAATGTGTGCAGGCGACATTGGACGAGGCCATCGGGCTGTTCGTGCCATTCGCTTGTGAGGGCTGGCTGTCTTGCAGGGGCAAGTATCTGTTTGAGGAGTATTTGAGGACAATCGAGGAAGAGAGGAAGAGAGAGGAGGAGAGGGAGGCTTGGCAGGCAGCCATCGAGGCCAAAGTCCAGAGGATCGAGGAACGACAAGACGCGCTGGTCGAGGCACATCGATCATTCTTGGCTGAAGTGTGGGCCAAAATGGTTTCAAAGGATGGTACAGCTGTGCTCAAGCTGATGCACCTCTCGATCGATTGGGATGAGGCCGCAGACGAAGCAGGGCTTCTGGTCGATGACCCACCGGTCATTCAGCGGATCATCAAGAAGAGGAAGGCGGATGAGATGGACGAGGAGGAGGAGGGTGAGGACAAGCTCAATGAGGAACCCGTGGTCGCAAAGTGGGTGCGGCTAGAGGAAGGTGACTTGATCACCTTCCATGGGCCGGTAAGTGGTCATTCTATGTCGATATTGTTAAGACTAATTACACTTTTGATGTTGCTTTAGTGTGATCGTTGCGCTGGGCTGAAAACAGCTCCGGAATGCATCGTCGAGGAGGGCACCCCAAAGTGCAAGAAAAGCACTCAGGGGCTGCAGGGGTGCTACTGGGAGGGAGTATTGAGGTGAGGATTCCGTCGAGGCAAATCGAGGCAAATGGTGGGCTCTCAACGAGCTACAAAGGGTACTGAGGAGTCGACGGAGGTGTCAACTCCCAGATGTAGTAAGTGATCTTTTTTGATGACGAGTACAATTGCTAATCTGTATGATTCCTTAGCCATACGCATTTGGGCTATGCAGCCCATCCAAAATGCAGAGGCCGGGCCCTCAAAAGTCAACGAGTGCCCAAAACAAATGGTGAAGGCAAAGCCGAAGATGGCTGAGAAGGAGAAGGGGAAGGGTAAGGGGAAAGGGAAAGTGTGAGAAGTCAAACCTGAGGTTGTGGGTATGGTCGAGGGGGCATCGATGGCGGTGGAGGATGAGATGATGCAGTCGGATGCATCAAGACTCCATCGTTGATATCTTGCAGAAGTGCTGGTGTGGAAGAAACTGGAGGTGGAAGTTTTGATGGAGGAAATAGAGGTGTTGGAGAGGAAATGGGAGGAGTCCCAGTAGAATTTCGTTTTATTGTTTTAATTTTATTGTTTTTCTTGTGTCTGAGATAAGTTTGAAATGAGAAATATCGTGTGCGATCGAAGCCAGGAAATGTAAGATATATGCAAAAAAAAAAAAACATAGGAGAGAAAGAAAAAGAAAGAAAGATGGATGATTGATCAAAACGAGACATAGGGGAAAGGCTCAGAACTCCTTCATAGCCGAAAAAACCCGTCGAGCTTGCACGAACACGTTTCGAATGATATTGCAACTTGTAATAGTACACTGTTATAAGATCGAGAGTTTGTTTTAATATCGCAAGTAAGAAAAAGAAAAGAAATTTGCTCTACTTGTCTTCGTCGAGGTCAGGAATGCTTTCGTCGATGTCTCTGTCAATGTCCGATGTTGTTCGAAGTTGTTCAAGCCAATGATCATCGATATCAAAGAAGTTCGGAGGAAGGGGAATCAATTTCCATGCTAGATAGGGTAGAATTCGGAAAGCTGCTACTGGTTGATGAAGAACTGATCCATCGAGCTCGCAAAGAATATAAGTGCCACCATAGTTTTGTGCAATGACTGTGAGTGGGCTGAGATATTGAGCTCGCATTTTTTGATTAAGAGCTTTTTCGATCTGTGTGTTTCGCATGAGTACAAGGTCACCTTTTTCGAAATTGTAGTCTCGAATTGTTTGCTTGTGAACTTCTTCGAAGCGTTTCGCAGCTTCTCATTGAGTGGTGTAGACTCTAGAGTAGAGTGCTTCGAGATTGGTCGACCATTTCTGTAGGGCGATAGGGCGTCGGGCAATGAGATCGGTGGAGGAGAGTATTGAATCGGGTGGTGGTTGTAGATATGTTGCTTCTGAGATGTCGAGAGGGATGAGTGGATGATAACCTGTGATCGCAAAATAGGGTGAACAACCCATTCGTATTCGAACTGTTACCTGTTCTGCCCAAAAGACCGAGTAGGTCCCAACCGACCATCGAGTTTGATCACCATCGACAGCCTTGTAGAGCGATTGTCGTACATCGAAGTGGGCTCATTCGACGAGACCATTGGCACGAGAATTGTACCCACTTATCCAAATGTGTTTGATATGATATTGCTTCGACAAATACTCGAGGGCAGAAAGAAATGCTGCACCATTGTCAGTAATGATCTCATAAAGCAAGCCCCAACAACAAATGATTTCTTTGAAGATCCAATCACCAGTGGTCTTCGCTGTTTTGTTGCGAAGCATCCTGAACTCCGGCCAGTATGATATTGAACATCAACCTTGTACTATATAGCGATATCCGCCGGAAGGTGGCATGTGCATTGTGTTGATGTAGACTTTTCCGAATAGAGGAGGGGGTGTGGCGACGATTGGTGGAATAAGAAGATTTCAAGTTTGTCACAACTGACAGTAGTGGCACGTTCAGATGTACCATGCGATATCGGCTTTCAGGTTGGGCCACCAGAATTGTAGTGCGATGTGAGACTTTGTGGCAAAGATCATTTTGTGGCCGATATGGTTGTGCGACAACTGGATAATATCGATGCGATGGTCTGGAATTGCGATGATCTTGTGTTTGCCATGACGATCTTTTCACCATAGTTTTCCAGAATCTATGAAGAACTCGGTGCAATATCACATGAAGGTAGCGTACTGTGTGTCTGATAGATGTGGGGGTTGCACCATCTTGTCTAACCATCTATGAATGAGCAGTAATCATTCGTCTTCTTTCTTTGATTTGTCCGATTGAGGTATGTCTTCATATGAAACGTCCTCCCCCTTACTGAAATCCGAAGCTTGGGCGAAAGTGGAATAAGTTGTGTGAGAGGGGAAAGGTCGAATCGAGATTGGGTTGATTTGGTGAGCGAAACCATGTAGTTTGTCGATCCAGTGACTGAATTCTTCTTCTACTTTGACATTGTCATCTTCGGTTTGTCAAGGACGTCGCGAAAGACCATCCGGCCCATGGTGTGTACCTGCGACATGAACTAGCATGAAGTGGAATGTTAGAATGGAAACTATCCATTGGTTTATGCTAGTGCTAGGCACAATATCGGGATTTGAGAGCATGCCTTTGATATACCTCGCATCGACCTCGATGATAAGGTTTCGTACCCCTATCAAGTATGAACAAAGGCCCCAAGGGCTCGATATAGACGATAAAGTTCGAGTTTCGGTTGCAAAAACTGGGATTTGTGGTCATTGAGCATGATTGAGCCAAATTGACTGTAGTATCGCTTTCAAGGGTTATCACGGTTGCATTGTGTTAGGAAATAGCCGATGGCGATGCTCGATGTGTCGACTGCAAGGATTACTGGGGCGTTTGAGGTATAGTCGATGGCTCGAATCGCTGGCGAGTTTAGGAGCGCATGCTTAAGATCTTCTTGCGCTGCTACCTGAGATGGGCCGAATTCGAAGGGCACATCTTTTTGAGTAAGATTGATTAGCACAGCTGCTCGATGTGCGAAACTCTGGATGAAAATTTGACAAACTCCAATCGTTCCTAAGAACACCTTAACCTCTGTGAGCATACGACATGGACCTCATTTCCGGATCTTATCGATATGTGTCGGGTCAGCCATTTGGCCTTGAATATTGCATTGATGACCTAAAATGATTATCTCGGGGACACAAGCAAATAATTTTGGTCCAGAGAATGTCCCACCACAATACTTCATGCGCTGGACGATGCAATTTAGGTTCTCAAAATGCTCCCATACAAATCGTCGAATGCCTGAGTTGTCGACGATCATTTCATAAGACCCACCGATCGTTCAATATTCCGATTTCGGACCCTTCACCAGTGTGTCATCGATATATGGGATCATGATGTGAGGGACCTCGGGTTGTAGGATGAAAGTTACATCGTTGTGTAGGATCGGAACCGAGTTTGTCCAACCCATCGGTGAGGTGACAATTCGAAGTGTGCCGAATGGGGTCTGGAAAGTCGTTAGATCTCGAGAGGATTCAGATACGAGCCTTTTGTCAAATGCAACATATAAATCCAACATTCCTCCACAAGCATGTCCCCCAAACTGTTCGGCTAAATGCTTGGGGATCAGGACTATGCCTGAGTGCTGAATCGTAACTTGGTTTAGCGGCTTGAGGCTGTGGACTATTCGGAGCAATTTTGCATCTTTCTTCGCAATGCAAAACCATCGCGATCAGTATGATGAGTTCGGCAACTTGTAGACTCCTGCTTCGATCTTCTTTTTCAGCATCTCGCAAATCTGTTCATACAAACTGGGCGGTATGGGGATATTGCGTTTGACCCAAGGGGTATGAGGAACGACTGGGAACTTGATAGGGGGGAAGAAATCGGGTCGAAATCTTCCTCGTTCATTTTCCGTCCATGCAAACCCTGCTTGCTGGTTTCGAATGAAGTCATGCATGAGGTCTCATTCTTGAGGCCATAAGAAATTGCCTGGATGATTTTGATCGATGATGTTTTTGCATTCGAGGTTATATCAAGGAGATGGTTTGAATATTGGAGGATGGGGATTTAGTGGAGGCATGTCTTTGAGGGGATCACCCTTCATGCGTCGAATAATTCTAAAATGATCGGGTAGTCCGGCCACGATTGGACAGACCTTCTGTGCGACTGGTTTATACTTTTTCTTTGTTGATAAATAACTAGACTGTGATTGTTGGAAATAACTGAGGAAGGGGAAACATACGATGAAGAAGTTCGCATAGGTATAAACACCATCGAGGCGCTTCGAGGAATGTGGAACTTGTCACACGCAGATAAATATAAGTCAGAAAGTGTTGCAGATAATTCTTCGGAGGAGTCGATTTTGGGGATATTTGCAGTGCGCTTGATAAATAGAGAGGAGTCAGAAGAGTTGAACGAGATGATGAAAGTGCACTGTTCCGAAATTTCATTCTCTAATGCTGAAAATCCTCTCAAACTATTTTTCGACAATGGTGCGATCGAGTACCGAGGGAATTGTAGCGGTCTGAGTTGAGTTCGGATCACATATCGTGATAGTTTGGGCTTCGTTCTGATAGTTTCTAATGACGCTTTCCGTCAAGACGTCGAAAGGCTGTCTGAGTAGAATATCATATGCCGGGTCCCAAATAATATGTATCTGCATGTATAAGGTGATTCCACGGAGATTGCAGGGTACATTGTGTGCTAAACCGAGTGTTTCATCTACAGTCCCATTGGCAGACTGCATCAGAAGCCTAATCGAGGAGTTGTATGCTAGACCAAGTTCATGGCAAACATCTTCGGCCATCAATATGATCAAGGAACTGGGATTGACAACACTTTCTACCTGGTTGTTACCATGGACATCCATAATAACTGATCTAATCGATGAAGTTTCTTTAGCGACAACGAAAGGCTGAGGGATTTCACCGGGTTGGAGACTGCTAATATAGGTCTCGTATGGGTCAGGCACGATGATCACATCGGGACTAAACATGTTTGTCGCATTGTTTCCAGATTGTGGGACTGACCTGTTCTCTCCATTTTGTTCGAACCTCAGGTGAAAGCGAGAGTAATTCCTCAGATGTCAGCATGATGATCAGCATCTTCATTGAGCGCGCAAATATATCATGCGCGATTTTCTCGTTCTGTACCAGTGCCTGTGTTGCATATGATGGTCTGTCTTTTTCCTTACCCTTTGATGCGCCAGCAAAGTTCCTTTCGTGTGGTGGCAAATAGGCGTTCTCCCTGACCAACACGTATGGGTGTACCGAGGTTTGCATTGGGGGTATGGTGGTCGATGGCGAAGTGGTCAGTGTCGATGTTGGAGCAGTAGTTGAAGTCGAAGGGTTGACCGTTGTCGATGAAGATGTTGAGGGTGGTGGGACTGTACCAGTAGATGTTGATGATGCAGGGATGGGAGTTGTCGTAGCCAGAACTGAATTTCGAACCTCTTTGTTCGGACGCGAAAATGGTCGACCACTTCAAAGCACGAATATTTTGTGCTCGAGAGCCGCTATTCTATCTTCGGAGTCAGCTGTCAATGTCGAGCTATGATAAATGCCTTTCGTTTCTGATCCCGATGTAGAAACAGCATCGGATTCTGTTATCGAAGTGATCGCAGCCGAGGTTGAACTAGTCAAAGTCGAAGGTCCCAATGGTGTGATGCTGAATAAAAGTGTGGCTGCTGGGGTTGCGTCTGGGTTGTGTTTCCATCATTCATCGATCCATTCCTTGATAAACCTGCTGGGGATACTTTGAGGGGTGAATTGTCTGTTTGGAAGTATGATCTTTCCTTCCACGTTTCGCTTACACTTCCCTTCATTCAAGTATGACTGACAAACCATACAGTCAGGAATAAAATGTCCCAATAAACTGCAGAATATGCAAAGGAGTGCATCGATGTGCACCTGTCTGTCTGCCAAATTAGTGCGAGAATTTTTAGTACCTGTGATATGCGTAGCGATGGTGCTAGCGAATCGTTCGAACATCGCATTTAGATCTTCAGTTTGGATCGTAATAGTTCCAGGTGACGAGGTGACTGTATTTCCGACATTCAATGTCAAGTGCGATGAAGAGGTCGATTGGTGGATTACTGAGTTTGATGTGTTAGAGCCTGCTAGAACAAATTTTGCCACATTGTGAATGTCATTGAGTGGATATGGATCATCAGGATAATGGTCAAGGAATTTGAGTTCGAGTCGTTGAGCAATTCGAGTCCATAAGCCAGGTTGGAATCCTCTAACATAAGCTCTGCTTTGCTTTGCTTCCGAGATCCTATTCTTTGCTCGCAAAAAGTGAGTAATGTTGTAGAATGTGCGATAATACATTCCTAGATCGCTCATGTCAAATATCCCAATGTGTAGCTGTTCTCCCACTAATTTGTCCATGTCCGATATGCTCCACTTGCAATTGTCTTCCGAGCCAGGATAGAGTTTGTGTACTGCTGTTCAAAATTCGTTGAATGATGTACTGGGCTGATATTCTGGAAGCGATTCCCAGAGTTCGGAAGAGTTGATGTCGAGGTAGCGACAAGCATGTTTCTTCATTAGATTCAATTCTGTAACACCGCAGGTTGGGAATAGTAGTGCAAGTTCTTCAAAGTATCATCGGAGCTCTCGAGGCTGAGTAGGGTCAAACTTCGGAGTGTTTGAGTGCCCACGAGCTGGCATCACGGTTTGGGTAGTCATGAATGCGATGACTCTAGGGGTAGGGGTTAAGACTTGTGTAATAAATGGTAGAGGTGTCAAAGTTGTTGGAAGGATAAATGAAGAGGTCGATGATGATGACAAAGAAGTAGATGACAATGTGGAAGGCGATGATATAGGTGAAGGAAATAGTCTACGATGAGTAGATTCTGCTTTGGAAACTGGAATTAGAATGTCTCCCGATTGTTCGAGAGATTCGAAGGTGTGACAAGTATTGATACGAAGGGTTCTCGCTTGTGTTGGCCTAAGCCGAGGAAGTCGAGGTTGGTCTGACAATGAAATGATTCAGAAACCCTCGTGGTGGGCTCCAAAAATGATGATACTCAACCCGGGAAAACCACCTAAACTACCAATGAGGCAATCAATGATATTTGCAACAAGTCAGAGGAAGGTTGCGAGTCATTCCGAATGTTTGTGGCCCAACCGATGGAAAGATGACCAGTTGGTACTAGTCGTGAAGGTAGTGTTATGAGAGACAAAGGCGTTTGGCATGGTCCGATCAAGTATCGATTGATATCGAGGGTGATCGACAAGATCAACGGCGAACAAGTTTATCGTTGATGGTCGATATGTGAATTCTGGGGACCTTTCAATAGGTCGATGGTATATGAAGGGTGCGGCAAATGGCTATGAAGTGTTGGAAGGGTTGCTAGAACTAATGATGAGAGGATCAAGGGAGGATCGAGGACGCAATGATTGCAGAGGTTTCTCGTCGATCGAGAAAACCCGCAGAGACTTAGATTGTTTTAGAAAGTTGATTGGATGCTTAGAACTGTATACAAGACAATATGTGAAGATGATTTCTTGTTATTTCCAAGTAGATACTACAGAGTTTTATATGTTTTAAAGATACTTCCTAAAATGGAATGAGAAACATGTGTAGAACATGAGGCAAAAGATATGAGTTAAGGCACAAGGCCATAAAGGAGACTGGAATCCGAACAAGAAAGATATATATATCATATGATGAAAGAGTAATAAAGGGAAATAACTAAAAGAGACTGTCCTTTGTGTATAAACTGCACTAAGTCTCGCAATAATGCATCCAGCGGGTTCTGGGCACGATAGGGACTTGGAACGAGGCTGACCTATGATCAGCAGGTTTGAGCATGAGTTGGAATATGTCCTAGTGCATGGTCTTCCACCATTTAGATAACGAAGGTGGCACCCGATGTCGCTCATAGCTTCTCGATATTGATCGATGATGCTCGACGATGCTCGACGATGCTCGATCGCGGTTGCGGCTGTTCAAAGTTGATTGGGGATGTTCAATGGTCGTGTAAGGGGATCTTAGGGACTTTCGGGGTAGTCCTAAGGTTGTGCAATGTGGGCTCTTGATATGATCGATGTCGCTGGTGATGTTTTGACGCAGTCAATATGATATCGCAATCAATAGACTGGGTCATGCTGCGTCTTGGACGTCGTAGGAGTTAGCCAATGTGATTAAAATGATGCTAAAGTGGTGAATCAGTCCTTGAGCCGAGGAGACAACCTATCAATGGCTCTGACCCAAAGCCAACTATTGGATGAGCAAAGTCCACTCTATGCTATTCTGGGTGGAATGCAGCTTATGAACCTCCTTGTTGGGAACAACAACCTCACGACTGATAAAGACCCCAAGCACATTATGAAATGATGTCAAAATCTATTACTGAGAAAGTCTGGTGTGCTGATTCTCGACACTCATATCACTCCGGCCCTACTGCGGTTTCATCTCAAGGAATCCAGACTATCTTCAGTTCATATTGACAACCTCCTTGACCCAACATACAAGCAAAATGTTCCTGTTTGTTACACTCTTCTGAAAGAAATTTGGTCACTCCAACATCCCATTGGCACCGACTAGTGTTGCCATGGCTTGAGCCGCATTTTTTGCTATCTTGGGAAATAAATTATGTAAAATCACTAAAATATTTGAGGAGCTAGATCCCATCAAAAGCTGAGGGGTCTCCTGCCAACTCTAAGCGATCAGAGAAGGGGTTCCTGAGATATTCCGGTGGCTTTGAAATGGCTCAAGCCAAGCCATTTCAAAGCCACCAGAATATCTCAGGAACCCCTTCTCTGATTGCTTAGAGTTGGCAGGATACCCCTCAGCTTTTGATGGGATCTAGCTCAGTTGAGCCTGGTCTTAATGACCCAACAGATTCCGCACACTGGATGTGGGACTATGAAGCTTTCCTTGCTGAGCTGGAAAGTAACTTCAGCCTGCATGACCCAGTCAGAGATGCAGAAAAAGCTCTATCTGACTTAACAATGAAGAAAGGTGGTCGTATCACGAAATATAATGTTGACTTCTGGGAATTAGCTTCTAGGGTCAATTGGAATGAAGCAGCCCTTCATGACTGCTATTTCCATGGCCTTCTGCTCCGGCTTTGCATAGAAGTTCTCTGGGGTGGTAAACCCAACACTCTTGCAGAACTGTGCTTGAAAGCACAGGACAGCAACGACATCTACTGGATGCAGGAAGATGAATCCCATTTTGAAACAAAGAATTCCAGTAATGTCACTAACTCTAGTCAGAAGGACTCTCCCAAAAGTCCTTCCCCATCCACAAACCAAGCCTCTTCAAACTCCGCCCATGGTAATACCTCCAACCAGCAGTCTTCCATGACAAAGAACATGCCCTGAGACAAGCCCAAGTCGTCCATCTCCAATAAGTTGGGGAAGAACACCAAGCTTGCTGGGGAGGAATGAGAACTTTGCATGAGAGAATGACTTTGTCTCTACTGTGGTGAGGAAGAGCACGTAGCAGGAAACTGCCCGAAATCCAAAGCTGCAAAAGCCTGTGCCTCCATTGTTGTTCCTGACACTATGGACTCGGAAAAATAGTCCACAACCCTCAGGAAACAGCCATTGGGGCTGAGTGTTGTGTTGACCTTACCCACTTGGCTGCCTACATTCATCTCAACGTGTCCGCTCTTTCCGACCCTGACTCCCTAACCATTCTTTTAACCTTTCCCGACTCTTCCGCCCCTTTCTGAACCCTTATCAACTCTGGCTCCTCCCATTGCTTCCTTGACTCCTCTTTTGTGTTGAATAACCAACTCAGCATGGAATCCATTAACCCGATCAGATTATGACTCTTTGATGGATCTTGCAACTCCACCATAACTCAGGTTGTCAAACTTCCGATCACCTTTCCTGCCAGTGAAGTGTTCAATTTGTCATTCTATGTAACCTCACTCAACTCTTCCTGTTCCGCTGTACTCAGTCATAACTGGCTGAAGCAATACAATCCGTTGATTGACTGGTCTTCAAGCCAACTCACTTTCTGCTCTGCAGATCATAGAGGTCCAGCACCCCTGATGTCACCTTTGCCCCTGAACCTTCTGGTAGAAATCCTCGACTCCTCTGCACTTTCCAAACCCACCATTCCTCCCAAGTTTACACCCCCTGACATCTCTTTCATCAATGCTGCTGCTTATGCGCGTGCTAGCAACTTCCTGGGGCAGTAGCTTTTCAGATGACCTTCGCTCCAGAAGGGTTATCCACCCGCTCCGCCCAATCCACTAACCCATCCGACCTTTCTGATATTCCACTTGAGTATCACAAATTCGCTGATGTCTTTAATAAGACTAAAGCAGACACCCTTCCTCTGCACTGGTCTTACGACCTCAAGATAGAGACAAAAGACAACACTCCTCCACCTCCAGGCCACATGTATTCTCTCTCTCCCTCTGAATTATCTGCTCAGGTTTCATCTGCCCATCCAAGTCTCTGCATGGTGCTCCGATTCTCTTTGTCAAGAAGAAGGATGGTAGTCTCCGACTTTGTGTCGACTACCGAGGACTCAACCATCTTACAAAGAAAGACTGCTACCCACTTCCTCTCATTTCCGACCTCCTCGACTCCCCCTGAAAAGCCCGCTTGTTCACCAAGATAGACTTGCAGCACACTCATCACCTAGTCCGCATTGCTGATGGTGATGAGTGGAAAACCACTTTCTGCACCCGCTATGGATCCTTCGGGTGGTTAGTGGTTCCCTTTGGACTCACTAATGCACCCGCAGCCTTCCAGTGGTTTATGAATGACATCTTCAGCGACATGCTGGATGTGTGTGTCATTGTATACCTTGATGACATCCTGATCTATTCAGATGACAAGTCCCAGCACGGGGCTCACATTAAAGAAGTCCTCCGCCATCTCCAGAAAAATGGACTTTATGCCTCTCCACAGAAATGTGAGTTCCACAAAGACACTGTTGAATATTTAGGTTTCATCCTTTCACCGGATGGACTCCGGATGTCCGAGGATAAAGTCAAAACCATGCTCGACTGGCCCGAGCCTAGGAAAGTCAAGGATATACAATCCTTCTTAGGCTTCTGCAATTTTTACTGCTGCTTCATTAACAGCTATTCAGACATTGTCATTCCACTCACCCGCTTGACATGGAAATCTGCACCCTGGGACTTCAACAAGAAGTGCTGCGACACTTTTGAAAAGCTCAAACAAGAATTCACTCACGCCTCCATCTTAACCCAATGGGTACCCGACTCACAAATGGTACTTGAAACCGACACTTCTGACTATGCCCTAGCAGCAATGCTTTTGGTTTACACTATGGATGGAGAAATCCATCTGGTCACTTTTCATTCCCGCTCCTTTAATCCTGCTGAACTAAATTATGACACCCATGACAAGGAACTCTTGGCCATCTTTGAAGCCTTCAAACACTGGCAGCAGTACTTTGAGGGTTCCACAAACCTGGTTGATGTGGTCACCGACCACAAACATCTGGAGTACTTCAGCACTACTAAGTTGCTCACCTGCCGCCAGGCCCATTGGTCTGAATACCTTTCCCAGTTCAATCTCATCATCCACTTCCGCCCCGGAAAATTAGGGGCCAAGCCAGACGCGCTCACTAGACAATGGGACATCTACCACAAAGGGGGAAATAGTGACTTTGCCTCCGTAAACCCAACCAACTTCTGACCTGTATTCACACAAGAACAGCTCACCTCTTCCCTTTGGGCCACCTATTTTGCCACACCCATCCTTTGACAAGCAGTAATCATGGATGTTGAGAAACTTCACAATGACATCCACACCTCCCTACCCCTTGACCCCTTATCATCCGCACATCTTCCGACACCTGTCGGCCCCAACTGGACCATAGATGAGGCAGGTCTTCTCCGCCACTTCGACCAGATTTATGATCTGGACGTCATGGATCTCCGCCTCAAAGTCCTTCAATACAAACATGATCATATCCTCTCTGGCCACTTCGGACAAAACAAAACTGAGCAGCTTGTCCGCCAGGAATATGTCTGGCCAAACCTCCGCACCTTTGTGCAGGAATTCTGCAAATCCTGTACCACTTGCAAGCGATCCAAATTGCCTCGACACAAGCCCTATGGGTTCATTGAGCAACTACCTGACTCTGACGGTCACACCGCTATCCTGGTCATCATTGACTGCCTCACCAAGCAAGGCATCTTCATCCCAACTGTCAATGAAATCACAGCCCAAGAACTAGCCAACCTGTTCGTCCTCCACATCTTCTCCAAGCATGGTGTTCCGTCGCATGTCACTTGCGACCGGGGATCCGAGTTTGTCTCCCATTTCTTCTGCTCCCTCGGAAAAGCGCTCGACATGTGGATCCACTTCACTTCTGGTTATCACTTGCAAGGTGATGGTCAGACAGAATGACTTAATCAGACCTTGGAGCAGTACCTCTGGATCTTCTGCAATTATCAGCAGGACAACTGGTCTCACCTCTTACCCTTGGGCGAATTTGCCTACAACAATGCTCCCTCTGCCTGTACAGGTGTATCTCCTTCCTTTGCCAACAAAGGCTATCACCCGAACATTTCCGTCTTCCCCGAACGTGACTTAGCCTCACAGCATGCCTGCGAGTTCGTCGTTGACTTAGACGACCTTCATCAGGAGCTTCAGAAACAGCTTGCAGCTGCTCAAGAGCATTATCAAGGCCCTGCGGATAAACATCAGGCACCCACACCCGGCTTCAACATTGGTGACTCTGCCTACGTCACTGCTGAAACTATCTGAATTACTTGTCCTTCCAAGAAACTTTCCAAAAAGAACCATGGTCCTTTCGAAATCATCGCCCGCCTGGGTACTCACTCAGTCACCCTGCAGCTTCCAGACCACATGCGGGAGATCCACCCTATCTTCCATGTCTCTCAACTAGATAAACACTCCCCAAACACCATTCTGAATGGGATACAACCTCCACCTCCTCCCATCACTATCAATGATGAGCTCAAATATGAGATCACCAAAGTCCTTGACTCCAAGGTCAATAATCGATGTCGATGCAAGATTCTCTACCTCGTCCAATGGGAAGGCTACCAGGGAACCGATAAGGAGACCTCCTGGCTACCTGTTATGGAGCTTGACCACACCCAAGAACTCTTTGCAGATTTTCACACCTGCTACCCACAGAAACCCAGACCATTACCCGCTTAAAGTCTATTCACGTTACTTATTCACTCAGTCTGAACTCAGAAACAAAATTCATTGAAAAAAAAAGAAGTTTTTTGGATCTGACCGGATCCCTACACTACCTCCACTTCTCCCTGTCTGTCTTCATCACCCTCTCCCCCAATTTCGCCCTCTTCTCCGCCCTTGTCCTTCTCTTCACCCTCCTCATATCCACTCTCACTCTCCTCCCCATCATCTGCCTGGCTTTTCTCCAGATACCTCTGGAAGGCCACCCAGTCATCTCCAGACTTGTGGATCCTGTGTCTTTCCCACCGGGACTCTCGCACTGCCCGCTCCACCTCTTCATCACCCTCATTGCTCTCCTCCCTGGCACTTTCTTCCTCCACCCACTCTGGTTCCAAAGCATCCCAGATCTCCCCCATCGACTCCCACACCGCAGTAGCCACCTCAGCAAACCCCTTCCTTATCAGCTTCATCAGCTGCTGCATTACTTCCAGGTTTTCCCCACTAATCCCTGTCGTTCCCGCTGTGGTTCCCACCAGTTTTGCTGCAGGGGCCTCCTGCCCCTCCCACACTACCTCCTCACACTTATGTTTGATGTGCGTGCAGTTGTCGTACACGTGTCCCCTCACACCCATCTTGAACAAGCAATCTTCTGATATTTGCATATAGGCCACACTTATCAGTAAGAGAAGACTGAGAAAGGAAACCAGTACGCACCTTTTGCAGGGCAATGCAGCCTGCACCTGCACCAGACCCTCCGACTCCTCTGACCCCACTTGCGCCTTCGACTTGGCAACTTTCTTTTTCTTTGGGGACTTGCTCCCCTCGGCCTCATCCTCTAAACCCATGGCCACAGCTGCCCGCTTCTTCTCCGCTCATTTTGTGGCCGATGCCTCTTTTTTCCATGCCTCTGCCTGGCGCGCCTCCTCAGCCTTTTCAGCCTCCTCTGCTGCCTTTTGTGCCTCCTGCACCCGGTGTTCCTCCTCCCTCACCACTTCCTCCAGCACCTTCATCTCCTTTTCCATCTGCTCCCTCAGTGCCACTCCCTCTGTTTGTGTTGGGCCTTCATCATGGCCATTTTGATCTGCACAGAGACTGCTGGGGGGGACATATTTGATAGCTGATGGGGGAAGGAAGGAACATGAAAATTTTTTCAATCAATTGCCACATTCAGAAATTCAACCAACTGCCTCATTTGGACTCAAACCCTCACGTGCCTCGTAGGCTTGGCACTAAGGGGGAAATACTTTCAAGAACCATTCCTTGCCCGATCGGAACCCACATCTGTCCAACTCTTTCCTGCATGTCAAACCTGACATTTGTCTACTCCTTCCGATTTTGTTCCCAGCTGCCTTGCACTGCCCACACTGCTGTGCACCAGGCCACCTTGTACAGCATCCATGGCTGCCTTCCCAAGGCTGCCATCTCTATTGCAAATTTGACTACGGATTCCTGTGCGGCTCCCGCTAGATAATTTATCTGCGCAGTTGAGACACTGCCACAATCTTTGTTCCTGTTCCGCATTATTCCGGACTACAGTATTTAAGCTTAGTTAGTTTTGCCTTGTATTCCTCAGTTTGTATATCAACATAGACTCGACTTTATCCTGCCAATCTAAACCTCCTTCTACTCCAACCTCAGTTCTCTAAGAGTCTGAACTCCATTCGACTCGACCTCTAGTCTCCCTCTGAAGTTCTAACCTCACCTGAACTTAACCTAAGTCCCTCTGTACTCCTCCCCACATTTACCCGCACTTTCCCACTCCTACCTCTAAACTTTCAACTTGAAATTAGGACACCAGATGAGGTGAAGGGTGCAGCTTCTTACAAGCTGAAGCCAAGTCATTTCTGTTCCCCCTCCTGCAGAATCCGCATCGACCTGACAACTCCCACTATTATCACCTGTGGTGTCCGATTGGATTCCAATGCACACTCTAGGATCAGTTCTTAACAGGAACATACTGTCCAATTTGAGCATCCTCGATGAATATCCTTGTTGTAACTGTCAGATAGATATCACGGTTTTACAGGGGCTGAGATCTCTATGAATCAACTTTGGGCAAGGCTGAGGTTGTCAAATCATGGCATAGCATGAAAAGCAAAAGGGAAATGGTGAATGATCGATGGGTGGTGTAAACACAGCAAATTTCGAGGCGAGAGGCAGAAAACTCACAGGGTGCTGGAATGATTACCATATCTGGTGACACCTGTGAGTTAAGCAAATATGACCAAACACCATTTTGCCATCCATCATTTGATCATATCTTGATCAAGGTATCACCACAAGTGCTACGGTTTGGTACATAGCTTCCCTTATCCATGCCATTGAATATTAAATCCACATCATCGTGATTTATTGTTATTTACCTTGTAAATACCACAGTGGTCCAGTACCCAGTAGTGCTTAAAGGTCCAGTCCATGTGACCGGAAAATAACCAGAACTGGACCAGACCATCAGTCCGGTTTTTTCAAATTTTAAGTTAGAAAACTGCAAAAGACCGGTCCTACAAGACCAGTCCTGACCAGTCATAACCGGTTAAGCACAGCTACATAATCCTCTTGTAATTATCTTGAAACTGGTCAAAAACTTAAGCAAATCAGTGAAGAATTGAGTGAGATATCACCAAAAATGAGTTTCCTGATCAGGTTTCAGGTTGTGAAACCCATCTGTGGTGATGTCTCACTGAATTCTTCACCGATCTGCTTAATTTTTGGACCGGTTTCAAGGGAATTACTATTGGTAGGTTCCCCACAAGTGGTTTTGAGCAGTTATTCCCACTTCATACATCAGTCTTACTGGCTTTTAGTAAAACCGGTCACATCAGGAAACTTGTTTTTGGTGATATCTCGCTCAATTCTTCACCAATCTGCTTAGTTTTTTGACCAGTTTCAAAGGAATTACTATGGGTAGGTTTCCCACAAGTGTTTTTGAGCAGTTATCTCCACTTTGTACATCAGTCTTACTGGCTTTTAGTAAAACCAGTCACGACTGGTTAGGACCAGTTTTTGCAGTTTTTTGTGGTTCTGGTCCAGTTATTTGGTTATTTCCTTTTATGGAGGACCAGTCCGGTTCCAGTCTTGCCAAAAATAACATGAGAACTGGGACCAGACCGGACTTTTAAGCACTAGTACCCAGGGTGGTCCAGATGGTGACCTACAATAGTATGTCCAGAATAGTGCCTAGAAATGACTACATTCTAATGTTAGAGATCATCATCATCCTCCCATTCACAAACACCATCATCTTCAACCACATTCAAGTCAATGAACTCCCTTTCATCCTCTGGATCTTCCACACTAATTTCATCACCTATTTCCTCTCCCATCTGATGACCAGGCCAATGCCACTCCCCTGCTTCCAAAGACAAAATTGCACCAGTAAGGGCAATTTTAAGGTCTCCAACTTTGGCTCTTGCAGATACTTTGTCAAGATTGGGAGCACCCACATTCCTAAATGCTCCAAGTTGTTTTCTGAGATCGTTTCCTACCATCTTCTGTATCCAATCCTTGTCCAACTCCAACTGAAGTTCCTCAATTTCCTTTTTTCATTGTGCTGCTGCTTCCTTCCATTTATTTGCAGCCTCCTCTCGCTTCTCATTTTTTTCTTGTTGACATAGAACCATTTCCTTTTGTTTGGCCTGATCTTTTCCTTTATATGCATGAGCCTGCCCACAAAGAAACTTGAAATCTCCAGGTTCTGTAAATGATGCATTCATGAAGTTTTGAGTATTATTGTGTTCAAACATTGCAAGTGCATTATAATTTGTCATGGCATGCTGGGGCTTCATTTGCATTTGAACATGGAAAGCACCAAGTGCACCTTCATTGACATCATTTGTTGCTGGCATCCATGCAAGTTCCTTCTCTTCTACTGTAGACTGATCAATTAGTCCACCAGGTGCAAACTCAGATGTAAATCATTTCCATGTCTCCTCTGCTCCTTCAAAGAAGGCAGTAAGAAGTCCATGAGTATGAGGAAATGTGGAAACTTTTTCATGAACAGCTTCAAAGATTTTGGGTGAATTCCAGTTTTGTTCATGGAGTGCTGCAGTTGTAAATGAAGGAGATGGCCCAATGAGCAAAGATTATGAATTATCTCTCCTATATGATCTAATACCTTGGCATGGTATGGACCAAGTTCAAGTGCATTCTGTCCAGGAGTATGAACTCCTTGCATATATGGATGAGAGATTGATTGAGCATAGAGTGATAAGACAGCAAGCTCAGAAAGGGTAGGAATATCATGAATTGATTCCAGAAGTTCTGCTCCATATGGTTGAACTTCTTTGTGCTTTTTCAAAGTTGGTAATATTTGAGATATGCTGTAAATTGTGAAAGATGGGCTAAAATAGCACTTGCACCATCACAGTATGATCCAAAATGTGTATTGGATGTATCAGGAAAAGTAAATTCACCCCCAACATTTTCTTGCCACCAGAAGCGAAATATATTGTGATGCCCTTTTTTGTCATCCTTGTGATTGAAAAGTGCACCTGCCAATTGAGTTGCTTTGATTCCTCCATGTGCTGTAGTTTCAAATGCTCATTCTTGTGCTGGTGTGATTGTATTACTATCAGATACCATATCAGCAAGAACAGCAGCATTGTCATGGTTTGCAAGTAGAATAGGAGGTGTTTGCTTGTGCTCCTCCCACCATTTGGACATTGCAATATATCCACCCCAAACACTGTTCAAATCCTTGTGGCAACCACAGCCAGCCCAAACAAAGTATGTCAAATGTCGTTTTTCCTTATCAGACATCATTTCATAAACATCCTTTCCTAGTTCAATAACAAGATCTTCAGACATTCTTGCTAAATGAGCTCACTGTGTTTCAAGAGGCAAAGCATTCCATGCACCAGTTCCACCAGACTTTGAAACAACCTCACAGTATTTTGCATAGAACTTTGGCACAAGTTCTTGATTATCAGAATCAAGAATCTTTTGTTCACCCAATTGCTGTAAAGCAGCAGACATTTTGAGCTCCTCCAGCATACAAGCATCCTTCTTTTCCTTTGCACAATGATCTGTCATCATTCCAACCAGTTTGGCAAAGATATCAACTGTACGTAGAAGTGATCCATGTCATTTTCCCAAGGGCAAGCGATTATATAAATCAACAACAGAATCAAGCACCAAGTTCCAATCCTTGATTGACTCTTTGCTAGAGCTATCAAAGGATGGAGTAATGCCCAAAAACCATGTGACATGCTGTTTGTCTCCATCAGATGATTTATAGTCACTAGCCTTCAGATTGATATGCCATGAATAATACTGCACATTCTGATGACTAGTACCACCTCCACTTCCTGTTAGTGTTTCAGCTTCAGCCATTTCAAAGCCAAGTTGAATTTGGCTAGCAACATATCCTTCCATAAGAATATGTGAAACAGTCCGATGGCTAATGGATCCTTTTGTCGTAATTCCAGCACTTTTCAAAATGGCTGTAATCACTGTACTAACATATTCTTTTGAACAGCCAGCTTTGACAAGTAGATGAATAAGATTCTGAGTTTCCTGGGTGTAAACAACCTTGTGTAAAAGTGAATGTGTGGATTTTTCATGAATGGCCTGTTGTTGAGCCTTCTCTCTTGCCTGGATTACAGCCTTCTGTCGAAGTGTAGTAGCATTCTCACAATGCTTTGAAAAATAAGCAGCCTGAGATTGTGATTGTTTGAGATTTTTCTGTACCAGAGCAAGCTTTCCTTTAGCCTTAGCCAGCTCTATCTGAAACTGATCCATAGTATGGAAAAGTTGATCCTGTAGATTGGGATGCTTCTTTTCAAGCTGTGCCAGACTTTCACCACATGAAGTAGTATCACAAATTAGCTGCTTTTGTTCAGCGAGATGCTGTGCATTAGTCACCTGAAGGATTTCTATTTTACTTTCAAGAAAATCCTTGCGAGCTGCACCACACTGATGGGCACAATATTCAACATGGAAACATTGGTAAAGCTCAGCTGATTGAGATTGTTTTACTTTTAAAACCTCCAAAGCCTTGGAAAGCTCAGCCTCCAATAAAGACACTTGATTAGTTTGGATTCTTGCAATGTGTCAATAGTGGCCTTTGCCTCTGAAAGCTGTGCTGCAAGTTCAGTGTTTCCACCATCAAGATTGGAAGTGAGATGTTGGGTTGGTAGGTCCAGTTGGGCTGCATTGAATCCAGCTATATTCTTCTTTCAGGAAGAGTAGCTGCTTTTGGTGGCATGTTGTTGAATAATCTAGATTTGATTATTATTAGTTTTAAGTGCATGCAAATATAATGTAATTTGGGTACCTTTGGTGGGAAATTGCAGAAATATGGTTACAGTAATATATTGGATTGTCTTCTTCACCAGATGGTATTGTATAACCACCTGTCTTTGATCTGGTCCACAACTGCCCAGACTCGAAAGAGAATGTGTATCTACAAACTTGGATATAATGGTGAAGGTATCTACAGAAATGTACTAATTCCAGGTCCACACAGTTGTCTGGAATGGGGCAGTCATAGGACATGCACCCCCTTTCTCAACTTGGCACCACCCAAGTGGGTTTGCTTTGTTGAGGACTACAAAAGACTGAATAGATCTGTATGAATGTAACACAACTGTTAGGGTAGGGAGAAATAAGTCTGGGTGGTTTGTCCACCATGATATATGAAATGACATGCTTGTACCATGCAGTTTCGGCATGTTGTTGCCACATATGACCATGGGAACACACTATAGTGGTTGGTAACCCTTCTGAGGAATAGAACTCAGCATAGAGTACACGGATTGCTTAGGTGTGAGAGAGCGGTCCAAACGGAATATCATGCTCTATAAGCCTCTGGACACAAAAATTTGAATTTTGTAATGTAAACCATTTAAATCAGCAAATTCTACCCCAAAATGGGGTGTTTCATGATGAAGAAGCACTATTTTAGAAAAACGGCCTCCAGAGACGTGAAGAGCACAAAAAATCAGTAAGAGTTGCCTCCAGGACCTTAGTTGTATGATCAGTATACAAAGAGTTCTATAGGTTTGAGTTTTCAGCCTATTTGAAGGGGGTTTTTGGCTGGTGTTTGCTGAGATATGTATATTCAAGAGCTTTTATTGATCATCTAGCATAACAGAACTATGGTACATATATATTAAATGATCTTGAAAGTGACTCCGAGCCAGTGGTGCTTTTGTGCCCACTTGAAATTGCTTGGGTCAGTCGTTGGAGCATTGAATGACACACATGCATCACGTGGCATCACCAAGCACTTTCAGTGATATGCGGGGATTGCCCACTCCCACTACTATATTTGGAAATAATTACATAATTTTTTAAAAAGATTTTCGCTCAGCTTCGGCCCAACTTCAGCCCACTGAATCTCCCGACTGACCATATTGGTATGTATATATCATGGTCTAATAATATATTACCCAGGATACAGACTGATTACTGTTGCACTCATAGGCATTGTGTTTGCTGTGGGCATGAATATTACATTCTTGTATCCACTCATGGAAGGCAGAAACTCTCATCCCTGGAATAGTGCTGTGATTATCAGCATATGTTACACTACAATGTCCAAGCTTTTTTTCATTGGGAAACTTATCATGCTGAATGCAGCTAATAGATTCATTACATCAGGTGTACTTCTTGGACTATTCATCACATGGTCATGGTATTGTGGAACTGTGCTGCTTCTCCCACTCTGGCTCTTGAAGAACAGGACACTCATTGGCCCTTCTCTAGCCAATTTCTTTCTCTGGATGAACATGGTCTACATGAATCCTTCCTGTCATCATAATTGCAGATTATCAGAGTTACTCATGTCAATGACAGGATTGGAGTGATGTATCTTATGACATGGTACCAAGCCATCAAAGGTGTGTCACTGACTCTTGGCCCTTTATATTGCCTGTGCTTATATTCCTTTGTTGCAGGCCATAGCCCCACTTGCTCTGGAGTAGATCTCATTCCATATTCCTTGGTAACCTCAGCCTTCACCACAATTTCAGGTGCATTTGTGAGCAAATTTGGCTACTACTGGCACATGCTGGCTTCAATTCCATTGATTGCCTCAGTTGGCATGTCAGTCTTCATTCATCATCAGTTGCCAGCATGCTGATTGAGCTGTCAGCATTCCAGTGGGTTAGAATTCATGATCAATGAAACAACCTTGGAAACCAAACTTCAGATGGATGGCCTGGGCTTGTTGAGAAATGGATGACAGTGCTGATGACACATTTTTGGCCCCCAGAACACCCCAGAACACAAGGAAAAGGCAAAAATTTGTTACTTTTTGTATTTATGTCTACTACTTTGAATCCCAGCACCTCCAAACACAGTTATGAGCCATAAGTAGAAAAAGAAATTTAAGCCTCCAGCAGGACGCACCCCCCCCCACTCCTGTGTCACAGATCAACATCCTGGGTACCCCTTGGGGAAAGTTGTAAAAATTTATACTTTGAAAACTTTGTCTGTGGAAAATTTGTTATTTTCAACCTTCAGCAAGACATAACATAAACTGTAAAGTCACTGAGGATGAAATTTGAGAATTTTTAATGGACAAAGTCTTCTAATTCTTTTAAAAAGGATATTACCCTACTCACGAGGCTCATCAGTGGAGGGTGGGAGGCTGCAGTGATGCTGCAAGGTTTGCACTATTTCACCTGATGTGTACTTTGTGTATTCAAGTAATGGATTGGAAAACCCAAGGGGGCAGTGGAATGGTGTTGAGAAACACACTGTGAGAGTCTGTGAATACCATATTGCTGTTAGGGCGACACCCACTATCTGCTAGCTAAGACCATGCGGGTTCTCTCTACAAGAAGGGGGCAGGATCCGCGTGCGTGATGGGGAAATTGATGGTTTTGATGTGAGGGGTTATTAATAGGTAAGTTTGTTGAGATAGGCCTTTCACACCGAAAACGTAGGTGGAATACCTAAGAGAACACAACTGGGGTCCCCTAGGCATATATTTAGGGCTTATATACTATGTTACATATATTGTACATTGTTGTTACCGACGCACTCGTACACGCGTGTACATTTTGATGCGTGTGAAATAAAATTCTCATGCTATCAAAATGTAGTGTCATTTGGTGTCATGTAGCGTAATTCAACATAATAAAATAAAAATGAAAGTTTATTAGGTAATGGGGTGGTTTCCTAACATTACCCCCCTTTTATGCCTCAACTTCCAGGCGAGAAAATATTATGTTTGTCCCCTCTGTGAAATTTTGGTAAGGCCGGAATTTCATCCCCTCATACACCATTCTCGCAATGCGACGCGGAGCATTTGGATTACGTTTAAAGAATTGGGCGATCGCGTTATGCGCTCGCTTACAATTCTCTTCAAGTTCCCATGAATTATTTTCGTCGGTATAGTTTTTCCACTTTATTAAGAACTCCAATTTGTTCCGTCGAAGACGTGAGTCTAGAATTTCTTCAACTATGTATTCTGGAGCACCTTCTACTATTATCAGAGGTTGCGGAGTAGTTTGTTGGCCAGGAATAGTGGGCGGACGGTAAGGGCATAGGCGGGATACATTAATCTCGGGATCAATCTTAAATGATCGGGGTAATTTTAGCACTACCGCATTAGGCGAGATCACTTTAGAGATTGCATATGGGCCAACTTGTTTCTCCGTAAGTTTCTTTGAAGGTCATGGAATATTCAGGTCCTTGGTACTTAGCCATACCAAGTCACCAACTGTGTACTCTGGAGCGCATGCTCAAGTATGATCTGCGTGTTGCATCATGTCGTCACATGCTTTCTTCAATGCCGCCTCTGCTTCCTCTTGTACCCTTTGCATCTTAGATACAAAATCTTCTACCGACTGTACTTTGACTTCCCTTCTGGGTTCTACTCCCATGCGAGGATGATATCCATAATTTGCGAAAAAGGGTGACATACAAGTAGCCGAATGGAATTTGTTATTGTGGGAAAATTCAGCAATTGCCAACCATTCGGGCCAGTCGGTTTGTTGGTAGTTGACAAACATACGTAGGTACTGCTCCAACTCCTGATTCATTCTCTCTGTCTGCCCATCAGTCTACAGGTGATATGCCATAGATAATTTAGTTTGAATTCCCAATATGTTGTTTAGTTCTCACATAAACGTGGAAGCAAATTGTGGTCCACGATCAGAGATAACGGTATTGGGTAAGCCATGTAACCGCCATACCTGATTTAGATAGAGGCGCGCCAAGCCCAATGATGAGGTTTCTGTAGTAGTAGGAATAATATGGACCTCCTTTGTAAAGCGGTCACATACTACAAATATTGCATCGTACCCTTAAGCCTCAGGTAATCCAGTAATAAAATCCACAGATATATCTCGCCACGGTGCTTTAGGTATAGGGTTTGGCATTAATTTTCCTGCAGGTTTCTCTGGAAATTTCTTCCCCCTCATGCATGTATCACATCCATCCACATACCCCAACACATACTTCAAAATTCCGGGCCACCAATAATTTCTCATTACTAATTCCAACGTCTTCCATCTTCCTGGGTGTCCGGCAATTGGCATATTGTGATGTAACCAGACAATCTCCCTTTGCAAATCCTGATCCTTTGGTACATACACTTTTCCTCGAAACAACACCAACCCTTGTTCCTCAGCCCATTTGTCTCCTTTGATATTACCTTTCTTCTCTCCCTTCAGAGCTTTCACAGCTTCCACTACTTCATCGTCCATTTCCGAACATTGTCTAATTTTAGACAACATTTCCATTTCCGAGCTATCTATTAATAGATGCCCTTGATGCATAGCGCAAATGCAAAAGTATTTGGGTTTGAGTAAGGTAACATTTTTATTGTCCTCCTCCACCCCCCTTTTATGATCAATACATCTGGATAAGGCATCTGCTTTCCTCATTAAGCTTCCCACTTTATGGACCAAGTGAAAGTTGAAACGTGATAGGAATAGTGCCCAACATGCTTGCCGGCGATTAAGCTTTTTAGCGGACATGAAGTATTGCAGATTTTGATGATCGGTCCAGATCTCAATTTGATGCGTACATCCCTCCAAATAATGCCTCCATGCCTCCAATGCTCGTATTATCCCCAACATCTCTTTGTCATGCACATCATAATTCCTCTCCACATCATTCAACCCTTTTGACAAGTATGCACAAGGATGCCATTTGTCATCTTCGCACAGCATTGATAATACTGCTCCAGTAGCAAAATCGGATGCATCGGATTCCACTCGCAGAGGGCGTGTGAAATCTACTGGGGCTAATATTGGTCCCTCCACAAACTTCCTCTTCAACTCCTCAAATGCTGTCTGCTGCTGCTCTCCCCACCTCCACATTACTCCCTTTCACATAAGGTTATGTAAGGGTGCGGCACTTTTAGAAAAATTGTGCACAAAGCGACGATAATAATTTGCGAGTCCCAAGAAGGCTTGAACCTCCTTGACATGGGTGGGTGCAGGCCAATCTGTGATCGCCTGTACCTTGATCAGATCCATTTTGATCCCATCAGGACTGATCAATAATCCTAGGAACTCGATTTCGTTTGCCCCAAACACACACTTCTCTGGTTTCAAAAATAGATTGTTCTCCGCCAACCTCCATAACACCTCTTGCACTATCGCTTCATGATTCTCTTCATCCTCCATGAATATCAGAATGTTGTCAATAAATATTATTACCACGCCTTTGTCTATTACGTCCTTGAAAATGTCGTTCATCATATTTTGAAAGGTCGGGGGACTATTAGTCATCCCAAAAAACATGACAAGCAGCTCGAAGGATCCTCGATGCATGGCAAATGCAGCCTTCCACTCATCTCCTTTTTTTATTTGTACATTGTTGTATCCCCATCATAAATCCAATTTTGTAAAGACCTTGGCTTTTCCCACCTTATCAATTATTTCTGAGATCAATGGCAGGGGGTACGCGTTCTTCACTGTCCACTCATTCAGATACCTATAATCGGTACACATCCTCTTCCTTTGGTCTTTTTTGGGCACGAAGAATATTGGTGACATCTGCAGTGATTTCGAAGGTTGTATGTATCCTTTGCGCAATTGCTCCTTCAGGAATGCATCCACTTCTTCTTGTTCCATCAGAGATAACGGATATACCTTCAACTTCTTTGGCACAAACCCTGGCTTCATCTCAATCACATGATCCCATGGCTTCCGCACCAGCATTTGCTCAGACTCCTTCTTTTGGAACACTGACAAATGTTCATGATACACTTTTGACACCCATTCCTCCACTGGCTTCTCCACCTTCACGATATTCTTGTCCCACGACTGTCCTCCACGAACTGCTCTAAAGGTTTGCTTCTGCTCTTCTCTCTCGATCATGATTGGAACTTCCCCATTTGGCATTTCCTCATCCTCCACTTCCTCCATCGTAACAGAATACTTCCTTGGACGTTCTTTCTCTTTCTTTTTCCTTTTTTCTTTCTTCATCTTCCTCCCATACACATTACATTCCTTAGGACAACGAGTCATTTGCACTTTCCCAGTTTTCCAATCAATTTCGGGATTATGCTTCCATAACCATGGACATCCTATTATTAGATTGGTTTTCCCAAGATTGCACACTTTGAATATGGCTCGCTCCTGATGCTCCTGATACTTTAGTACCATAGTCACCTCCTCCTTGATAGTTCCTCCACGATCGACTGTTCCGTCAATATTGTACACCATTATAGGTTGTGCCAGCTTGCGTGTGTCAATACCGTTTCCAGTAATTAAGGATCGATTAATAAATAATCCTGTAGCACCACTGTCAAGCAACGCTTCCACATCAATAGCTGCATGTGTGTCCACTGTCTTCAGTCCCACAGTCAAGGTGATTTCGGGTTCTATTCGCACAGAGCGAATAAAGAATTTAGGGGTTTTTGGAAATGACATGTGACAATTTTCTTTGTTGCATGATTCGCAACAGTTGTACTCCTCCTTGATTTCCTTTTCTGATTTACTCTGGGTTTCCTCGGATACTAATACATTGTAATGATTCTGGGTCACCAATGGGGAAACCTTCACTGGGACTCTTCCACAAAATTCTCCTGCTTGGCTTCCTCCTGCTTCACTTCCTTGATTGTAGCTCCCCTGATCTTTCTCCTCTGCTTGCAATACTTAGAAATGTGTCCTAACTGCCCACAGTTAAAACATTTAAGTGGGGCTTGTCTCCCCACTTGATCAACCTCCATTGCCTCAGCTGGTGCTGCTGACTCCGTAACTATAGGTGTCACTGCCATGGCCGGTGGCTGTGCCCTCGCAGCTTGTGCCTGAGGCGCCTTTCCTTTCTCGGACTTTCCTCCTGATGACTTTCCAAATTTACTACTTCCGTACATCAACTTTGACTCCGCCTGTTCCTGCCAATATTGCTGGTCAAGGCGCATTGCCCAATTATACCACTCATCCAACTTCTCTGGCATAGAAGGTAGTCGGTAGATAGCCTTGAATAAAGAGGGATTTAATCCTGCTTTCAAAAACTCTACCAACGCGGCTTCTCCCATGTCCGTTTGCAAAGCTTCTGCTTTGAACTGCAAAATAAATTCATCCGCTGTTAAGGAACCTTGGTGCATGGTCTTTAATTTAGCATTAGCTGTCGCCTTTGGATTAGGGTCTCCAAACTGTGCCTCCAATCTCTCCAGAAATTCCTTGAAGGTTGCAAATGGTTTATTTCCCACGGCAATTTGATTAATAGCCTTGTTTCTCCAGAACTGTGCTTTCCCCCACTGAATGTATGAGAGAGCAAACATAATCCTAGACTCGGCTGTATGAAACTCAGGCTTCCTCCCATGGATGTACAATACTATAGAGCTGATGAAGGATTTTGTATTCTCCATGGTACCATCAAAGATTTGCGGGGGCATGTACTTAGGTAAGTGTGCTTTTCCATTTCTGGATTTCTCCACTGTCTCATCCTCCTGCGATATCCACTCCACCATCTCCTCCATCTCATCATCTCTTTCTCCTGTCGTCTCTGGCTGTACTTCCACTTGTCTGGGCTGTGATGCTGCCAATACTGACACTAATTGCAACATTTGCGCTGTGAGCACATCAATTTTCGCCTCTAGTGCTGGTATGGGAACAGGATTAGGACCGGGATTAGAAGTTGAAGGTTCAGACATAATTGTAGAATCTGTGATGAATCACTTCTTCGACAAATTCAAAATTTTACTTCGAGACCTCTCCAAACGTCTACGGGTCACGTGATAAGGTTCGTCGAGGTTCGTCAATGGTTTGTTGTTCATCGGGCGCCTATTTTGACACTTTGGATCAACAACCCTTCCAACAGTGCCTGATCTCGGAGATATCACTGAATTTGGCTTGTAACTAAAATAGTCGTCCAAATAGAGTGATGTAAATTGTAAATAAACCAGATCCGATCAGTTGTCTGGTTGCAGCTGTCCTAATGACGAGCACCGCCTCTCGATCACTGGCAGTCGCAATGTAAGGCGAGGCCTGGTGTCGGCTTACAAAAGAAAAGGTAGATTACGTATATACAAGTACTTCCGGCTCGTGCCGAAAGGATGAGTAATCGGATGTGGCGCGGTGAAACAATGACATATGTGCAAGTAAGAGAAGGTGCACTGATATGGGAAGTTGTGTTCTTCTGTTAAGGCGACACCCACTATCTGCTAGCTAAGACCGTGTGGGTTCTCTCTACAAGAAGGGGGCGGGATCTGCGCACGTGATGGGGAAATTGATGGTTTTGATGTGAGGGGTTATTAATAGGTAAGTTTGTTGAGATAGGCCTTTCACACCGAAAACGTAGGTGGAATACCTAAGAGAACACAACTGGGGTCCCCTAGGCATATATTTAGGGCTTATATACTATGTTACATATATTGTACATTGTTGTTACCGATGCACTCGTACATGCGCATACATTTTGATGCGTGCGAAATAAAATTCTCACGCTATCAAAATGTAGCGTCATTTGGCGTCATGTAGCGTAATTTGACATAATAAAATAAAAATGAAAGTTTATTAGGTAATGGGGTGGTTTCCTAACAATTGCTGTATATGGACACCAACACATTTGACTTTGATGTGGACACTATATTTAGTGTGTCAGGTTCCCTTTGAGGTGTGTGTACTGATCCTCACAGTGGATGCCTTTATGATGCCTCCTGTAAGGGGACTAGAGGGTGCCCCACATGTTTCTCCTATTTTTTATGTTCGTCCTATATTTTTCCCCATCTCGTTTCCTTCTATTCTTCATTTTCTATGATTTTTCCTCATTTTATTACTAATTTCCCTTTCTATCATGTTTGTGCATGTTGACAGTTTTATATTTAGAGATGGAGTACCCCTTCCGACATCTACCCTTTGGTACAATGTCATTCAGTGGCCTTGATCAGCCTATCTCCGCCTTTTCTATTTTTAGATTATTATTTGATTTTTGCAGTTTTCACATATACTGGGCACTGGCAAAGGGGTCCTTAGAGTTTTCTCTTTGGATTTCCCTTTGCTAGGTGTGCCTCCAATCCCTGTACTATGTAGTATAATTTTAACTTCGGATTTCCCTTTGCTAGAGGCTGAGGTTGCCCTTATACCTCCCCCTTTGTCTAATATGATACATATATATAGTATATAGTCAGACAACCACCTCAGTCTGTTATACAATGACTGAGGTGAGTAACAATATTATTATTTAGATGAGAACGGCTACTTACTGTACCTATAGTTTATTCTTGTATATGCTAGGTACAGCATTCATGTATAGTCTGTTATACAATGACTGAGTTTATTCTTGTATATGCTCGGATTGACTTGCTACAGGTTATGGGCCACTCCCATCTTTGACTGACAGTTAGTGCTTAAAAGTCTGGTCCGGTCCTGGTTCTCACACTATTTTTGGCAAGACCGGAACCGGACTGGTCCTCCATAAAAGGAAATAACCAAATAACTGGACCAGAACTGCAAAAAACTGCAAAAAATTGGTCCTAACCAGTCATGACCGGTTTTACTAAAAGCCAGTAAGACTGATGTACAAAGTGGAAATAACTGCTCAAAAACACTTGTGGGAAACCTACCCATAGTAATTCCTTTGAAACTGGTCAAAAAACTAAGCAGATTGGTGAAGAATTGAGTGAGATATCACCGAAAATGAGTTTCCCGATGTGACTGGTTTTACTAAAAGCCAGTAAGACTGATGTATGAAGTGGGAATAACTGCTCAAAACCACTTGTGGGGAACCTACCAATAGTAATTCCCTTGAAACCGGTCCAAAAATTAAGCAGATCGGTGAAGAATTCAGTGAGATATCACCAAAGATGGGTTTCATGACCTGAAACTTGATCGGGAAACTCGTTTTTGGTGATATCTCACTCAATTCTTCACAGATTTGCTTAATTTTTTGACCAGTTTCAAGGTAATTACAAGAGGATTATGTGGCTGTGCTTAACCGGTTATGACTGGTCAGGACTGGTCTTGTAGGACTGGTCTTTTGCAGTTTTCTAACTTAAAATTTGAAAAAACTGGACTGATGGTCCGGTTTTTTCTGGTCCTGGTCCGGTTTATTTTCTGGTCACATGGACCAGACCTTTAAGCACTACTCACAGTAGAAGAATATCCTAGCCACTTGACATCACTATGTCATTCTTTTGATCTATCTGATCGCCTTTGATCTCCTATTGGAATCAGGATCCCCAACACATTCCCCTTCCCTTTGTCTCTTGACATTTTTTTTGCTTGCCACTTCACCATATTTTCTCCTTACAAATTATTGCTATGACTGCTGAATACAGCCCACCTTCTATCTCCCTCATTAAATTATTGGTTCAATACTCCAGAGAGAAGCTGGACAAGCTCAAATCCAACTACAAAGAATGGTGCAAGGAAATCACCATCACCCTCTCCTTGAATAGCCTCTGTGAATATGTGACTGGTGATATCCCTTCGCCCACATCCATTGAAACATGTGCCCTCACTAACTGGAAAGCTAATTCCCACCTTGCATATGCATTCATTGCTTCTAGCATATCTCCCTCTGAACATCCTTTCAGAGACATCACAAAGGGTCCTGATGTCAACTGGAAAAATCTCCAAGACTGTCATCAGAAAGAGGGTCCCATCCATCAGGTACAGCTGTTACAACAGGCAGTGCATGATGGACATCCCACTCCCCAAAACTGCTGAGAAGATCTGCACCCTCATTGAACATGCTTTTGCCATGGGCGACATCAAAGCCGATCTCCTTTGTTGCATCACACTCCTTAATTCCCTCAGTGATAATTTCCCTCATGCACACTCCATTATTTCCTGTGACATTGCAGCATCCACTACCATCTCTCTATATGGATCAAGGGACATCTGTTTGTTCCTGGAGAATGAACAGTCCCTACATGAGAATGATCAATGCAGTAACTCACATTCTCATGTCACACTCACTGCTTGTGCCAAACCTACCAAGTTGTCAAATACACCTACTTGCAGGAACCTCGCTTGTAAGAGAACTGGACACACAATGGAGTACTGTATCAAGGCAGGAGGGTGCATGGGCAGGAAAAACCATCAGGGAATCCAAAGCTGCCCATAAGTTAGTGCTTGAAAAGAAGTCACTGGGATTTAATACTTCCAAAATCCCAGTCATGGACGTCAATGGGTGGGCATTCATGGTAATGATTGACCCCAAAACTAATCCAACACCTACTTTGCACTCAGAGTTTGCTGGTTTAGCTTGCAATCCCATTTGCACCACCACTATTGACAAAGTCAAATATGATGGGTGGATTGTTATCAAGGAGGAGGTGACTGTCACTGTTGACTGGAATCAGTACACCTCTGCACCTGTTGCAGATGCATTCACTGTCGAACTGCTGAGTCAGACTGGTTGATCTCAACTTTCCCTGGACAACTACCCATTCATTGTGGATTCTGGGGTGACTGTACATATATCTCCCAACAAAGGGAACTTCATCACCCTTCATCCAACACAACCTCATTCTGTTAGGGGCATGGGGGGGACTTCAATTGCTGCCATCGGCATTGGTGAGATCAAACTCAGAATAACTTGGGGCACATCAATCATATTATGTAACAAGCTCTACATCCCAGATTTGGCAGTCCACCTTATTTCAGTGGGCATGTTGGCTGACGACTCAAATGTGGTAACACATTTTGATCACTTGGGGTGCTGGATTACTGATAAGTCCACTGGTGCTTTCATTACACATGGATCATGGTTGTCCAAGAAACTTTACTCACTCAATCTCCACACTGTTGCCACTGACCATGCTCTTACCATACACAAACCCCCTACCTTGGAGACATGGTATCATTGTCTTGGCCATGCAAATTACCAATCCCTCTGGGACATGGCCAAGAAGAGAACACTCACAGGTGTGCCTGTTATACACACCTTAAAACCACCCAAATGCAGATCTTGTGTCCTCAGAAAACAGATGAAAATGCCTGTCCCAAAGAAATGCGAGGAGGGACCTGGTCACAGAGCGACTAGGAAGCTGGAGAAGGTGTGGGTAGATTTTTTGGGGCCATGCTGTCCCATTTCATACTGGGAGTTCATATATAATGGATATTGTTGATGGTTACACATCCTTTCTTTGGTCAATACCCCTCCACAACAAAGATGATTCACTCCTGAATTAAAAGCTTGGGAACTTGTACAAGAAACTGAGACCAGACTCAAGGTTGGGACTTATATCACTGACAACAGAGAGCAGAAGTCACACAAAATTAAAGCTTGGCTGAAGACATGAGGAACTGATCATTGTTTCACTGCTCCACACACCTCCACTCATATTGGCCATGTCAAACACATGCATCACACATTAATGGCTAAAGCCTGTACAATGCAGATATATACCTGCTTATCTGTGGGACAAATTCTATCTAACAGCATCTCATCTGCACACCAAAACTACTACCTGTTCTCTGCAGGGATATACTCCTTGGGAACTGTGGTTTGGATGAAAGCCTAACTACTCATACCTGCAAGAGATCTGGTGTTGCGCCTTTGTACTTATGCCCAAAAAGGACAACCCTAAATTTTTTGAATGCTCTGTTGAATGTGTACTGGTAGGATATGATCCGAAATCCAAATCTTATTGCTGTTATAATCATGCAATGCATAAAATCCACAGCTCTTACCATGTTTGGTTCCTCGAGAGTCATGATGGGCACTCACCACCCGCACCTACCATCTTTGAGGATGATGCAAGTACCAACCAATCTAGTAATGGGAAATCTAATCACAGTCCTTTAATCCTAGATGACAATAATGATGACGATGAGCAGTTCATCAACCATGGTTCAAACAATGAGGATACCAGTGACTTAGATGAACAACACATACTGCTGCCTCAACCTATACCCTGCCATTCCTCACGAGTCATTACCCCCACAGAAAAGAACCCAAATGGTGGACCAGTCAGCACTAGAATCACAACAGCTGTTCAAGAATCCCAGGAGAGTGCGACCCAAGTCAAGGAGGCATGACAGGAACATAGGGCAGCAATGGTGGCTGCTTGAACAGCCGAGCCAGATCACATACAAGATTCAATGATCAATCATGATCGTGACATCATTGCAGATCTATGTCAATCGGTGATCAGGTGCATCAATTCCACACTTTGATCTTGAAATGGCAGATTTCAATCCCAAATCCCTTCAATCCAAGGACAACCCAAGAACATGGGAGGAGGCCAAGAACTCCATTGATGCAGAATGATGGACAGGAAGCCTAAAAGATATGGGCATCCATAAGCTCATTCCCCAAGATGATGTACCACATGGGAAACACATCCAAAAGGGGAAATCAGTTTTCCACATCAAGCAGGATGAGACCAGAAAAGCAGTAAGATGGAAGGTGTGCCTGGTCTTCAAGGGTTTTGAACAGATCTACGGCAAGGACTATATGAAGACTACCTCACCAACTCCACACATGGAATCATGGAGAATACTCTTACACTTAGCAGCCTCTCTTGGCTGGAATGCACAACAGATAGATGTGAAGACCGCATTCCTCTATGGACTAAGGTAGAAGTCACCCATAACCAACAAACGTCACATGATCATTCCAAATAAGGTGAAAAAACACTGAGATGGGCCTTTAGCATACCACAGTCACCTAATAAAAAAAGCGCTTTCAGGGAATTGTGCCAAAAGTGATGTTTTTGTTGCTGAGATAGTCATTTTTGAAATATTTCATTCAGGGAAGCTGATATAACCTGTTGTGTGAAAAAATACACCATTTCGCAGTTTTGGATATAAGTTGGCAACCCCTCTGTTCTGCCATAAGCCCCATTGTGCACTGGCATATGGTATGCATATTAATAAATCCCAGAAACCAGTTTTATTTTATTTCATCTCAGTTATATTTTACAAAGCTTCTAAATGAATCCAGCATTGGGATGTATGTTAATGTTGAACAATGTAGAAACAAAAAAAAGTACTTTCTGAGATCTATTGATATGCATTCCATATGCCTGTGAGTGACAGGGTTTATGGCAGAATGGAGCTCTTGCCGACTTATATTCAAAACCACAACATGGTGTATTTTTTCACACAACAGGTTATATCAGCTTCCCCAAATAAAATATTTTAAAAAGGACTATCTCAACAACAAAAACATCACTTTTGGCACAATTCCCTGAAAGCACTTTTTTTATTAGGTAAGTGTGGTATGCTAAAGGCCCATCTCAGTGTTTTTTCACCTTATTTGGAATGATCATGTGATGTTTGTTGGTTATGGATGACTTCTACCTTACTACCAGATGATGAGGTACAATACATGCAACAACCTGGGGGCTTTGAGGAGTCTGGGAAGGAAGACTGGGTATGGCAGCTTCAACATGGATTATATGGTATGAAGCAGAAGTGGGTGCATATGGAACCAGACACTTAATGCCCAGATGATCGAATGGGGATTCACTCACCTATCTTGCGAGTCTTGCATTTATTACTGGAAGTCTGACTCAGGTATTATTATTGCAGCCATCCATGTCGATGATTATCTGTCCATTGTGGATTCAAGGGGCAAAATGAATGCTTCAAAATCCAGGTGACACAGGTATGGACTATTTCGGAGTTTGGCATGGCGTGTTTTATTGTCAGAATTGCTGTCACCTGGGATAGAGTCACCCAAACTGTTGCACTCTCACAGACCGCTTTGATTGACAAAATAATTGAACAGCTTGACCAAAAAGATGCTCACCCTGTATCATTTCCCCTGGAGCCAGGCTCCAAATTATGCTGTCCAGATCAACAGTCTATATCCTCGGAGAATCAACACCAACTCAATAAACTTCCATACTGATCCCTAGTTGGGTGCTTATTTTATCTGGTCATATCAACCCACCCTGACATCTCATACACAGTCCAACAACTTTCTCAATACCTCGACTGCTATTCCTTTGAATATTGGGGGGCAGCCATCAGATTAGTGCATTACCTCAAGGGTATGAAAGATTTTAAACTCTACCTTGGAGGCGAGCTGTAAGGGGGACAACCACTGGGTAGGGTACCCAGCCCCTTCCTATGTTTATATCAGTCATGGACTCATTCCTACATTCCTTTCCATTACATTACTCTAGCTTTGTTATTGTTTGGCTACAGCCTTATCTTGGACAGTTGGAGTAGTGACCCTTCTTTAGTTCATTATTATTAGGATTTCCTCTGCTTATATCAATACACTGGCCATGCTTTAGTGCCCCTTCTCTCTCTGATTGGGTCTCCTCTTGTTGCTGCAGGGTCTTGCCCTTACACGAGCTCCCTATCAATCTTCAAGCATTCAGTGATTCTGATTGGGCCAATTGGCTTGACACATGCCATAGTGTTGGTGGCTACATTTGCTCCCTAGGTTCTGGTGCAGTTTCCTGGACAGCACAAAAACAGAAGGTTGTTGTGACTTCATCATGCAAAGCAGAATATGTTGCAGCTTTTGAAATGAGGGGTGTTGAGAAATACACCATGAGAGTCTGTGAATGCCATATTGCTGTATATGGACACCAGCACATTTGACTTTGATGCGGACGCTATATTTAGCATGTTGGGTTCCCTTTGAGGTGCATGTACTGATCCACACAGGGGATACCTTTATGACACCTCCCCCTTTGTCTAATATGATACATATATATAGTAGATAGTTGGACAACCACCTCAGTCTGTTATACAATGATGATATTATTATTTAGATGAAAACAGCTACTTACTGTACCTATAGTTTATTCTTGTATATGCTAGGTACAGCATTCATGTATACACTAGGATTGACTCTCTACAAATTGGACTTTTGCATATACAGTTGGAACTTTTGGTTCAGACCCCACACCCTTCCTGCCTTATATGGTAATTTCTAGTCATGTGCATGGTTCTGAGAATGAGGTATTGTCAACCTGAGCTTGCAGGATGTCTCATCTGATCTATTCATGCAGTGTTTGCTGAAGTGGGGTTTGTGTAATTTGCCAAGCCCATTTTATCTCCACCCCTTCTCGCACTTGAAGCTTGTCATTGCCGACATGATATCTGTTGTGTGTTAGCCAACTGCTTGATATGGGGGTCAGTATTAGCATCATGCATGTTTCTTTTTGGCCTTGGGGCTGCTTTGGTCCATGTGTTTCTGTTTGGGCTGTGTTCTCCATCGGCCCATGGGTCTCAGGCTGTTGGGACAGTGGATCACCATGACTCATTACAACCATGAAGACTTGTTTTTTTTTTATTTTTAACCATCTTGTTGTGTGTTTAATGTTCCATTCAATAGCACTAGTGAACACATTTGCCATGGAATGAGATGCTCTGCAACAACAGTCGGTCTGTGGTGTGTGTGGCATTTGGTCACTAACATCATAGCAAATTCATGAGAAGGTGACAGGGTTCGGTCAGTTTGTTTTCTGAGTGATCTTGGACCAATGTGGCTCATGCTTTACAGATCCCTGTTGAAAGCTTTGAAATTTGTTAAATCAGGCCAATACATGAACCTTTCCTGAATCAACCCTAAGCATGTGTATGTGGATGAATGGCATACCAAGAATGTGGACAGAAAGAGGCTGAGTGTCGGTGTGATGACTGCCACTGTTACCGAAAGCTTTTTGTCTATGCCAGTTGAGGGAGGTCCAGGCAGTGGCCCGTGGATCCTGCATAGGATTACAATCGCATCCTTCACACAGGACATAAGGTGAGAGACCTCACTGTGGGGACTTTTGTTTTGATTAGAGGACTCATGGGCCCCTATGGATTTAGTTTCACCACACAAGGTGAGGGCCACAGAGACAGGACAACGTCATGTGTGTAGCTTTGCCTTAACTCATACAGCATGTGTTCTGATATCAGCCCAGCATTTTTACAAACAACAATGCCCCACACAAGCATTTTGAAAAATGTGTCATCTACTCTGGTTGTGAGGAATGCCAGCAAGGGCTACAATGCATATAGAGAGTTCCATGAAACTGGTGAGTTACAAATACAGTAGTGGCCCACCACTAACTAGAATCCTCCACAGTATGACAGCCGGACTACCAATGACCAGCCTGCATTCATGTTCTCTGACAATGACTTTAGACGCCTCTTGACTTGGCCACTGTACAAGAAAGGGGAGGCAGAGATTCCTGTGAATGCTATTATTTCAGTTGGATACACTGTTGGCACTTACATGGGGGGAAAACGGGCTCAACATTTTGACCAACATTCAATTTGTAATTGTGCTTGCTGTTCCTGAATGTGTTTAGAAAGTTGCATTCTGCTAAAAATGTATTTGTATGTAAGATTGGTGTATAATAGCCTTCTTTCTGTGTAACAACCATTGTTTGGATCTACTGGCTGTCTTACCACATTCAAACACAAACATACTCTGCACAAATTTTACTGAGCATGGCTGATGGGCTACATTTTTAAAATACACAGCCCATTGTTCTAGCAAGCTCAGTCACCCTTTTCCCAACCTGTTACTTACCACAAGTCAACTGGCAGACAATGCAACATGAGGAAACTGTGAAGAGTGCACTGTAATTTATGCTCCCCCCACCTATTCTGATTGGACTCTCTGGAATCCAGTTATTCCAACCAGATTCCACTGGAGTCTGATTATTCCAACCAGATTCCAGTTATTCCGACCAGATTCCAGTTATTCCAGACTCCAAGTTATGCATGTTTAACTTACAGTATACAACAGTGGAAAGTCAAGTCAAGTCAAACTTCGAGTCCTGAAGTTCCTCAGTTGCCTACAAAATAAGTTTGTGCAGAGCAAGGATTGAACTCAAGGCCTCATGATAAAGTAATCACAAGACAAACCAAACAAGTGTGCTCAACCAGTTGAGCCACAGGAGAATTATTAGCTAGCTAATATAAGGTTTATTTGTGATACTCAAACTCATAACTTCATTTTTTTGAAGTAGATAATTAAGATCAAATTTTTTTAAGTTTAAGGACATCCCTCATGGGGGATGATTTGATTATATATATACATAAAACTAACCCCTCGCATTCAGCATGAGGGGGGAGGGGGAGGTGTAATAATATTAAATAATTAAAACTACATCATGTGTCATGCAATATGCATGTATGCATATTCCGTTAATGGCTGCAGTTAACTATGCACCTTGGTTGGGTAATAAAGGTATTAAATGTATGTAGAGAAATAAATACTTGGTAGCTCAGTGGTTAAGCATGCTGTTATGTGTGCAGACCCAAGGTTGAGTGTTCAATTCTTGTGGTATGTTGAACTTTTATTTGGGAAAGCATGTGCATTCCGGTTATTCCAGTTATTCTGGTTAGTCCAGTCAGATTCTGGGGATTCCAGGTGTAAATTTGATGCTTATTCCGACTGGAATTGTGCTCATAGGCAGAACTTCATACAAAAAAATCCAACCAGAATAGGTGGGGGAGTGACTCAGAGTGCATGACAACCATGTTATATATAAATATAGCAGCCAGAAAAACTACAGGAATTCAATGGTCAAACAACAGTTGTGCATATTACCATCCTTCTTAACATATGGCATGGCCTTCACCCTACCCACTGCACATTGTGGACAAACTTCAGGACCAATCCCATAGCCTCTCTGCTAAATGGGTTCCAAAATCATACCAGCATAGTTCCCCCACTCACTAATGGCTTTTCTTTGGAAACTGTCTGGGACAACTTCAGACACCTTCTTGCTGATATCTCAGGAGAATTTGAATTTGGTAAATTTGCAAGTGTCCATAGCATACTGGAACAATTACTTGAAACTGGCCAACATGTGACATCATCCACCCAACAATGCTCAAGCTGTGAACATTCTACTGGGAGAGAGACAAATTGTTGACATCTACACTGTGAATATGCACCATAGGCGCCCCCTTTGATCTATTAATATTCACCTTTGATGCATATCTCCCCTTGTCTCTTTCTTCCTTTATGCCTTGGCCTTTATCGCTCCCCCATTGTTAGCAATATAGTATATATACTTACCTACATAGATTAGGTACCTTAGTCTACAGTACAATAAGCTGAGCTCATTGTGTACTGCTTATGTTGGATCTCTACAGACTATGGGCCACTCTTGTCACCTTTAAGTGACAATAGAAATCCCTCCTAGCAAATTAACAATCATGTGATTGTCTCATTTGATTGATGCTCAATCACCTTTTTTGTTGATCTTATCTTATCTTGACATGTTCTGGTTTACTGGCACGTTTCCGTCTCTTTGTTGTTGCCTTGTGCACTTACTTTTCTCCTCTCGTCGAACTTGGTTTACCTTGAGAGCTGCTACTATGCCTGAATCCTCAGATCCAAACCCTCTGGAATTGAATCCCCCATCTATTTCCCTCATCTGACTCTCCACACACTATACTGGGGTAAAGCTTGACAAACTCCAGTCCAATTACAAAGAATGGTGTGAGGATGTTACTGTCACCCTATTCCTTAATGGGCTGTTCGACTACATCACTGGTGACCTACCACAACCAACATCTGTGGAATCTTGAGCCCACTCTAACTTGAGAGCTAATTATTGCCTTGCCTACACTGTCATTGCATCTGGAGTGGTGTCTTCTGAATGCCCCTTCCTGGATTCTTCAAAAACTGCACAGGAGAACTGGGAGGCTCTTCAAGCCTGTCACCAGAAGGAAGGGCCAGTCAGGCAAGTTGCTTTATTACAGCAGGCGCTCTCCATACAATGCACAACTGACATGCCCTTACCCGAAACAGCAGAAAAGATTTGTATGCTCATTGAATGGGTGTTTGCCATGGCTGGTAGCCATGGTCTTGGATCACAAAAACCTGGAATACTTCAGCACCACAAAACTCCTTACTTGTCATCAAGCTTGGTGGTCAGAATACCTCTCACAGTTCAACCTCACCATCGCCATTTGCTTCTGCCATGGGAAGCTAGGGACAAAACCCAATGCACTCACTAGATGCTGGGACATCTACCATAAAGGGAGAAATAGCAACTTTGCCTCAGTAAACCTGAGCAATTTCCATCCAGTCTTTACTCAAGAACAACTCACATCCTCCCTCCGAGCCACTTTCCTTGCTACTCCTATCATCTGACAAGCTGTTCTCATGGATGTTGAGAAACTCCACAACAATATCCAATCCTCACTCCCTCTTGATTCCATCTCCTCCTTACACCTTCCATCACCATCTGCTCCAAATCAGTCTCTAGATGACAATGGACTTCTCCACCACTTTGACTGGATTTACATCCCAGATGTTGTGGACTTCCATCTTAAAGTCTTACAATACAAGGACAACCAGATTCTCTCAGGTCACTATGGGCAAAACAAGACCCTTCTGCTCATCTGACATGATTACATTTGGCCCAACCTCCACACCTTTGTGCAGGTGTTTGCAAGTCTTGTACTATGTGCAAACACTCCAAATCACCCTGACACAAACCCTACAGATTTTTAAAGCAACTTCTGGTCCTGGAAAGGCCTTGGAACTCAATCTCAATGGACTTCATCAAACAGTTACCAGATTCCAATTGACACACTGCCATTCTGGTCATTGTAGACCGACTCTCCAAACAGGGCATCTTCATCCCCACAGTAAATGAAATCACAGCACAAGAACTTGCTAATCTATTTGTCATGCATGTTTTCTCCAAACACGGTGTTCCTTCTCATGTCACCTGCGACCAGGGTTCTGAGTTCATTTCCCATTTCTTCCACTCTCTTGGACAGGCCCTGGACATGAAGATCCACTTCACTTCAAATTACCATCCAGAAGGTGACGGGCAGACTGGGCACCTCAACCAGACCCTTGAACAGTACTTGCAGATTTTCTGCAATTACCAACAGGATAACTGGTCCCAGTTATTACCTTTGGGGGAATTCACTTACAACAACACTCCCTCAGCTTCCACTGGAGTTTCACCCTTCTGTTCCAATAAGGGTTACCACCCAAACATCACAGTTTTCCCAGAGCATGAACTAGCCTCACAATGTGCATGCCATTTTGTGGTCGACCTTGATGATCTCCACCAGGAACTCCAGAAACAACTCACTGAAGCACAGAAGCGCTATCAAGGTCCTGTGGACAAATGTCAGGCACCTGCTCCTGACTTCAAAATTGGTGGCTATGCTTTTGTGAAAGGCAAACACTTACACACTACTTGACCCTCTAAGAAACACTCAGAGAGGTTTTATGGCCCTTTCGAAATCATTGCCCATCCAGGTACCCACTCAGTTACCCTTTGACTACTGGATCACCTCCAGGCTATCCATCCGGTGTTCCATCTCTCCCAACTGGAGGAAGATACTCCCAACACAATTCCTAATCATCCACCTCCTCCAGTCATTATAGACAATGAGCTGGAGTACAAGATTGTGGAAATCCTTCACTCAAAAATTGACAACCATCACCAATCCAAGCTACTTACTCTATTTCATGTGGTGGGAAGGCTACCAAGGAACCAATGAAGAAACCTCCTGGGTTCCTGCTATGGAACTTGATCATGCACAGGAGTTCATCACAGACTTTTACACTCACTACCCAGAGAAACATGGACCTCTTTCCACTTAATACTCCTACAATTCCAAAGCAAACTCTGATTCATTTCAACAGAAAATAAAGAAAAAATCCTATTATTAATATTATTGGATCTCCACTCCTCCCTCACTCCCTCACCCTCTGCTTCCTCTTCCAGTCCTGGCAGCTCCCCCTGCACCTTGAACTCCTCATCCTCCACATCCTCCTCATCCTCCTCAGACCCCTGCCTCCACTCCAGATCCAAAACCCCCTGGATATCCATCATGGAGTCCTGGAGGGCCAATACTCCCTTGCTAATGACCCAGAGTTCCTTCTTCACCCCTTTCACTGCCCCCACCAACTCCCTCAGCAAGTCCATCACCCCTTCGTTGCTTGCCAGCCAGGTTCCTGCCAGCAACTCCTGCCCCTCCCACACTACCTCTTCACACTTGTGCATTGCCTTTGTACAAGGCTTGCACATGCAACCCCAGATTCCCATTGAGAAACACAACAATTTTTGATTCGAACATCTAGCAGAAATCAGCCTGGCACTTCACCAAGGAGCCAAAAAACTCACCATTTGCAAGGGATTGTGGCCTGCAACTGCATAGGAGCCTCAGACTCTGTGGGCTCAGCCCACACTTTTCCTTTTGCCTTCTTTTTGGGGGAGGCACTCCCCTCAGCCTCTTCAGGCTCCACCTCCCCAGCTTTCCACTTCTTTTCTGCCCTCTTGGCAGCAGCTGCTTTCTTCTGTTCCTCCTTTGTGGCCTTCTTCTCAGCCTCCACCCTAGTGCCACCACTCTGGCAGCCTCCTCTGCAGCTCAGTGCTCCTCAGCCTCCCTAGCCTCTTCTTCCAGCCAGAGCTCTTCCATCAATTGTGCCTGCAGGGCCTTGACAGCCATTATGTTTTCCACATATGAGGACATGTGAGTTGAAGGGAGTAGTAGTGGTGGTGGTGGTTGTAGAAAGACCTGGGAATTCCATAAAGATCAACATTCCTGATGTGGATTCAAACCTTCACATGCCTTGTAGGCTCAGCACTAAGGGGGAAATACTGTCAAGACCAATTTCCCCAACTGGAATTCTGTTTGTTTTCTGCCACCTTTCCCAGCTGCCTTGCATCACAGCCCACCTCCTATCAGCAGCACTGCCTAGAGATGACATTCTCTCATTTCCAATTTGATGAAACAGTTTCAGGATATTTGCCTCAGAGGCCAGTTTGCAAATTATCACAGCCTTGGAAACTCTGATCACCTCAGGCCTTTAGTATTTAAGCTAGCTACTTTCATCTGGTATTAGCAGTTTGTAAATCAACAAAGTCACCCACTTAATTCCAACCCTGTTTCACTCCAAATTCTCTTCTAAGTCTATCTTGAACTTTAGTTTGTCCTCTCCAGAAAACCTCCAGACCTCTGACATTCCTCCTTACCCTTGTCTTGAAATTAGGACACTTGACAAGGAGAAGGGCACAACTTTTATACGTTGAAGCCAAGTCCTATCTGTTCCCCACACATGGTACAGCACATCAAGTGAACCTTGCTCCGGAATCCTGTTGGGTTCCTTCTCCTGTTTGATCCTTCCCTTATCAACTTCTACTGCCCAAGTACGACCAGAAATCTGATGACTTCCTTCACTCAGCTCAGAACTTAACAACCGCATGCCTTGCACCAATTCCCCAGTTTCTTGTTTACAAATTCTTTTCCACAATCAATTTGTATCCCCTTCAGTTTTTGGTTTTGAGTTATCAGGTGAACCAAATAATTGATTACACCTTGTGCCACTCCTGATTTTTCCTTCAAACATTCCACAGTAATATATCTTTTTTGCATCATCCACAAATAACAGGCAATATTGATGTCCATTAATAGATTTGATCACGTATTTCTCCCACAAGTCAATATGCATCAATTCTCTAGGTTCAGTGTTTCAGTTGGAAGTCTTAGGAAAGGGCTCAACATGTTGCTTTGCCTCAGTACACACTATGCAATCTGGTTTTGATGACAGGGTATCAATGTTGAATCTGTCCACTAACTTGCTGTCCAATAATTTTTGAAGTCTGGTATACCCGATATGTCTGAAACATCAGTGCCAAGTTTCCCAATTCAGAGGTGCATCATTCCTGACAAATGTTTGATGAGCACATGACCCATCAACATTGGGAAAGGTATTAGAATTCTGTGATTGTGGGGCACGATGGTGTAGTGGCAACCATCATACTCAGCCTAGGCCCTGTGACCAACTGACAATAGGCAGGAGGTCTCGAGTTTGAATCCCACCCCTGTTCAGCCACTGGGGGGTTTTAGTGGGTATTATCCAATGTGATGAGTCCCACACTACTGTAATCATACAGTGTGCATAAAATGCATTTCCTCCCTGGTAACCCTACTCTGAGGTTCAAATTCCTTGGAACCCCTAAGCAGGCAGCGAGAGCAGTAATGTTGTCATCCCCATATTAAGCAGGATGGTCTTCCAGAAATGGAATTCTAGTGTCTCAAAGCCTCCCACAAATTGTGGGAAAATGCTTCCACCAAAAAAAAAAAAGAAAAAAAAAAAGAATTCTGTGATTGTTGAATGACCATCTCCATCCTGAATAAATGGTTATCAATCTTGGTTGGTTACCCCCTCTCATAATTAGAGTGATTTGTCTGTCTCCACCCATATGTCTTCCTCTGGTGCCATCCCATTGCCCCAACAAAATCAAATTATTTCACATTCAGGGCACATGTAGTACATTCTCCAAATGTAGAGGTCTTCTACTCAGCCTTGGCTTCAAGTATCACAGTTGGAGGCTTTCCAACTGTATCTGGTTCTGTCCTGGACTTGGGTGCTTCCCTAGTCAATATGGTGGAGATGGTGGATCCATCTCCTATAGCAGAGTGGTGGATGCGATAGTGATAGCCTAAGCATGATCTGACTATGTACATGCAGGTGGCTACTGGTTAGGTGATCACGTGATGGAGTAGGTGCCCACACACCCTACTCCATCGGCCCACCTCCAAAAAAGGCCACATCCTCATCACCACAGAAAGAAAAACAAACAAACAAACAATAGGTAGAAATAATAGTAACATCACCAGAAAAATTCTATGGTTGATATAAAAAAAATAAAGTGAGGGAAAACTCAACAAGGAAGTACCCATCCCAAGGCTCGAAGTGCTTGACTCAAGTCAGCAAGCCAGGGGTCCTGATCCCAGTCAAGCTTCAGGACAGGAGCAGGAGTAGTTCTGGAAGGAATGATGACAACAGGTTTTCCAGGGGTGATACCAGAAGGATGTTGACAAGTAATAAACAGTTGAGATGAAACATGAGGTGGCAGAGATGGATGGAAAATATTTCGAGACAAAAAAATTGCGGGGGGGCTTGTTGTCATCTTGTTCATTGTTGCAGGGGTCCGAATGGCTGCCGATGGCCTGTCTTCAGACCAGAGAAGTCTTGTGGGGGTGCAGGTGCAGTATGCGGGGGAATAGGCAGAGACTCGGCATCATCTGCCCAGTTGAAATGCACATGAGGTGGTGTAGGGCTCAATGGTGGTTTGACGAGAGGTGGGGGTAATGAGATGGTGTGTTCCCAGGTGCACTGGGATCAGCATGGGTGCATGGGCAGAGATGGGTGTAATGTGAAGTGGTTTGGTGTTCTGATGCTGCTGAAAAAGATTATGTATGGTTCCTGTATTAGTATTATGTCCCAGTGTGCTGCTAGTGAGTCATTTATGAGCTCCAGGTGGTGTGGTGAGTGATTTATTCAGATTTATTTGTAGGATTCTTAACTTTGTTTCCTCACTTGTTTCATTATTCATAGTTCACATCAGGTTCTTGCCTGTCCCATGATTGGCGCTTGAGTCCTCGTCCATTTGGAGCTACATGTGAGCTCTTTACACTGCCCCATGTATTCCTGGAGGAATCCTGGTCTTTCTGGTAGGACTACCAGGATTCCTCCAGGATTCCTGGTAGTCCCTGCTTCAGCCATTGTCCACCAAATGCTTTATTCCTGGCAGTTTCTCTTCCAGTAGGATTCCTGGTGGATTCCTGGTATAATCCTGGTAAATTGGGCTCTTCCTGGTACCATTCCAGGAATTCCCCAGGACTTGGACTATGAGGAATCCAGGAGGATGGACCAGGAATCCAGTAGGATTGAACCAGGAGTCCTTAATACTAAGTAATAAAATAAATGACACAAGGCAGAATTGAACCCTAGGCATTAGACAACAACATTTCAGCACAGCCAATATAACCACTACACCACATAGACTTAAAAAGTGTGTCCACTAACTGCTCTAGGTACCATTGGGGCGGCTGTGCATGACAAAGCACACAGCTGCATCATCAACACTGCCAGCTCATCAACCATCACCACCATGCTGCTGTCCTCTCCATTCTACCACCACCACCACTGCATAGACACCTGCCGCCACCATTCCCACACCCACTCCACCATCACCACCACCTTCAAACGAGCTGACTGGACAGAGCGCAGGCCCAAACGACGCAACTTGCTGCATTGTTTGGGCCCTACATAAGTTTTTTTTTTCATTTGCTTTTTGTTTTTATAAACTAACCAATCTGTTTCTTTAGTTTTCTAGGTTATAATCTACGAACCGTTGGGATGGGGATGATGGGGAGATGGGGACAGGGACAGGGATGGGGATGAGGATGGGGAGCAGGACCCATGCACCCACACCATGATGAGACACCACCAGGCCACCCCCTCCCCCGCATTTTGCATGGGGAGGGTTTTTTTTTCATTTTTTTTCTTTCATATTAATGCCCTCGCCCTCACCTGCATTTTACAATGGCGAGGGGATTTTCTTTATTTATTAATAATTGTCGCCCTCCCCTCACGTTCGAGCGAGGGGATGTAGTTTTATGTGTAAATATTTTTAGGGCTCTCCCTTGCACGAGGTGCATGGGAGGGCTTTTTTTATGTAGTTAATTGTATTGTATCCCTCTCGTCTAACGTGAGGGATGTAGTTGATTAAAATTATTTGATCTTAATAGTGACTTTGAGAGAGATTATATGCTTGAGTTTGAGTTTGAGTCATAAATAAACTTTATATGGATAACAAATAATTCTCCTGTGGCTCAACTGGTTGAGCACACTTGTCTGGTTTGTCATGTGATTCCTCATCATGAGGTCTTGAGTTCAATTCCTGCTTTGCACAAATCTGTTTTGTGGGCATGTTGTGAAATTTCTGAAGTTGAGGCACTTGAACTCATAAGATATCAAATTGACTTTCCATTATGGTTGGATGTTTGGTAACAGACCAGGAACCCTGGTAAGTCCCACTGGATTCCTGGTGAGTCCTGGTGAGTTCTACTGAATTCCTGGAGGATTCCTGGTGAGTCCTGGTGAGTCCTGGTGAGTCCTACTGGATTCCTGGAGGATTCCTGGTCTTTGTAAGGGGACTAGGGGGGTGCCCTGTGTGTTTTTCCTATTTTTTATGTTCATCCTATATTTTCCCCCACATTTCCTTCTTTTCTTCATTTTCTATGATTTTTCCGGATTTTATTACTAATTTTCCCTTGCTATCATGTTTGTACATGTTGACACTTTTATATTTAGAGGCGGAGTACCCCTTCCGACACATACCCCTTGGTATGATGTCATTCAGCGGCCTTGATCTGCCTATCTCCGCCTTTTTCTATATTTAGGTTATATTTGATTTTTGTCATCTTCACATATACTGGGCATCAGCAAGGGGATCCTTAGAGTTTTCTCTTCGGATTTCCCTTTGCTAGGTGTGTCCCCAATGCCTGTATTATGTAGTATAATTTTAACTTTGGATTTCCCTTTGCTAGAGGCTTAGGTTGCCCTTATAGTAGAAAACTCTCCCCTAAGGCCCGAAAATCGTGAACGCGCTGCCCAAGATATGCAGGTACGGACTGGACAACGCTTCCCAAAGCTCCACAGAGTCCCTACACACCGTTCCAGATAATCTCGCCTTTATTACGCCACCATTTTCGCCAAACACGCTCCCTAGCGACATGGACACATCAGAACGCTTTGATGCATCAGAACGCTTTGACGCGCTTGAAAGTGACATTTCCGGAATGCACGCGCAAATCGACTCGCTTAAATCTACGATTGAAAACTTCGTTAGGACCCTCCAGGCTAACCCTACGACCAATAGTTCCCCCTTTACGACTCCAAGCGCACCCAACAATGATGTTTTGCCAAACGCGTCCACTAAGGAACGCGCCCAGATCAAACCGTCCCCCCCCCCACCAAATTTAATGGTGCACGTGCGCAGGGACGTGCATTCCTTAATTCCTGTGAGTTATACATTAGTCTCCAGTCGCATCAATTCATTGATGAGGCTGCAAAATTTTATTGGGCCTTCACATACATGAAATCTGAACGCGCCTATCTCTATGTGGACCGTATCCTACATCAAACTAAAGAACTCGGTTCTCTACCTTTCTCCACTTGGGGTGACTTTTGAACTGAGTTCGTACGCCACTTCTGCCGCCTCAATGAACACCACCGAGCAGTGACACGACTTGAGTCATCCGCTTACCACCAGGGACGTTGATCTGTGGATGACTATATCGATGAGTTCAAGGATTTGGTGGACATGGCAGGATATGGGAGTGGGTTACCAGTGGTGGTGAAGTTCCGATGGGGGCTCAACCGAGAAATTCAGGACCAGATTGCACAGATGTTGGAAGGGCGCCCAGCGGATGATGATATCCTTGCTTGGTATGAAGCTGCTTCACTCTGTGACAAGAACTGACTCACAAATGCGGCGTTTAATGCTGCATTCTGTGCTCCGACTACCACTCATATGCCCTACACCTTCAATCAAAGCCTCCCCCACCCTAACCCCATTCCTGTTCATCAAACTCCCACACCAGCTGTCAATGTCCCAGTACCAATGGATGTTGATGCAGCCCGCAGCCATGCATGTAAGTTGGATCTCTGCTACCATTGTGGGGAACCTGGACACAGGGCTGGAGCATGTCCCCATTGTCAGGATATCCGCATGCTCACCCCCGAGGGACGAGACGAACTCCTGCAAGATTTGTTGGTGCTTGTAGATGTTGAGGAAGCGAAGCATCAAGTTGCAGAGGAGATTAAGTTGGAAGTTGTAGAGGAGCAGGATTTTCCTATTCACAGCGAGTGAATCGTACGCCCTCACTGCCTGTCCATAACCGCTTTGAAGTCTTGTCAGTTGAATCCCCAGAGAATGAATCCATTTCTGTGACTGCTCCCCTCTCTGACCCTTCGAAGTTGGCTAAAGATGTACCTGCTCTCCCCATCTCTCCTTCTACTCCACGTCCCAAAATTAAATCATGGGAGCATAAACTACCACGCAAGTATATTGTGGCATCCACTCCCTCTGCACATTCCTTGAACCTAGCCATTGAACTGCAGACGACCGACACTGGACAGATACTCGGTGTCTCTGCGCTCCTGGACTCTGGTGCGACTGGTCTCTTCATCGATTCCCATCTGGTACAACAACATCGCCTAAATACTCACTCACTCTCACGTCTGATACCTGTATATAACGTGGATGGATCCCCAAATAAAGCTGGTGCCATCCAAGAGGTTGCAGACCTGGTTCTCCATTACAAAGATCATAGTGAGCGTGCCCTTTTTGCTGTCACTCAATTAGGAAAGCAAAAGGTGATTTTGGGATATCCATGGCTTCAAGACCATAACCCAGAGGTCGACTGGCATACCGGGGAGGTTACCATGAGCCGATGTCCATCCCACTGTTGGACATGTTTCACAGAAGCCAGGCAAGAACATTGTGGACAGAAGGCGGCGATATGACGTACTCAGAAGTGTCATGCTGGACCCCTGCCTATACCTGAAGTGGAATTGGAAGGGGTTCCTGATCTAATGCCAGACTTGGATGATGATGATGAGGACCCAGAGGAAGTGGAGGAGGGTGATTGGATCTTCTACACTGTGATTCGCTCATCGCATGAGGTGTGTGCCACATCGAACATATCCCAACGCCTCGCCGAGGCCTTCCACAACAACAATGCTGCTAAATCCTCTACTAACTCCTTACTCCCTCATCTCCATGAGTTTGAAGACGTGTTCTCCAAGGAGTCATTCGACTCTCTTCCTGCGCGCAAGCCATGGGATCACGCGATTGAACTCACCCCTGGTGCAACCCCTTCATCCTGCAAGGTCTATCCTCTCTCTCCAGCAGCACAATGGCAGCTTGACCAGTTCATCAACGAGCACCTGGCCTCTGGACGTATTCAACCATTGAAGTCACCCATGGCCTCTCCCTTTTTCTTTGTCAAGAAGAAGGATGGCTCACTTCGACCGGTTCAAGACTACAGAAGGCTCAACAACATCACGGTCAAAAATCGCTACCCACTACCCCTCATCTCCAAACTTGTAAACCAGCTCCATGGAGCCCGATACTTCACCAAGCTTGATGTCCGTTGGGGCTATAATAATGTGAGGATAAAGGAGGGAGATGAGTGGAAGGCAGCCTTTCGTACCAACCATGGTCTTTTTGAACTGCTTGTCATGTTCTTTGACCTTACTAATAGCCCTGCCACCTTTCAGACCATGATGAACGACATCTTCCATGAGCTCATCCTTGAAGGCGTTGTCTGCATCTATCTTGACAACATCCTCATCTTCACTTGCACGGTTGAAGAGCACCGTCGCATCACACGCCTCGTCCTAGAGTGACTTCGACGGTACAAACTCTACCTTCGTCAGGACAAATGCAAGTTTGAAAAGACCAAGATCGAGTACCTTGGCCTGATTATCTTGGAGGGTCAAGTGGAGATGGATCCTATCAAGGTAAATGGGGTCACAGCTTGGCCAATGCCCACAAACAAGAAGGAGGTGCAGTCTTTCCTGGGCTTCATCAATTTCTATCGGCGTTTTATCAAGGATTTCTCACATCATGCATGACCACTGTTCGACTTGACAGGAAAGGAGGCATGGAGGTGGGATAATGCACAACAGGAGGCGTTTGAAAAGCTTAAGGAGATGGTCACTTCCGCTCTGATCCTTACCTTTGCTGATGATTTGCATCCTTTTTGTGTAGAAGCCGACAGTTCTGACTTTGCGACAGGCACCGTTTTGTCTCAGCAGTCTCCGGAGGACCAGAAGTGGCATCCTGTTGCATTCCACTCCAAAAGCCTTAGTGCTGTAGAGCGAAACTACGAGATCCATGACAAGGAGATGTTGGCGATAATGCGTGCACTTGAGGAGTGGCGACACTTCCTCGAGGGTGCCCAACACAAGGTGGAAATTTGGATGGATCACAAGAATCTTGAGTACTTCATGACGGCCAAGAAATTGAACCATCGTCAAGCTCGTTGGTCCCTGTATCTATCTAGATTCGACTTCTCCTTGCACCACCGTCTGGGTCGCAGCATGGGGAAGACCAATGCCCTATCCCGACGTGCAGACCATGAGGATGGCAGCGGTGACAACCAAAACATTGTGCTGTTGCAGCCAGACCTGTTCACCATTCAGGCACTGGAAGGCATCGCACCCCAGGGCGAGGAGCGGGACATTCTACATGACATTCGTCGCGCAAACCGTAGCGGTTTACATGAGGATGTTGTTGCCTGAGCTGTTAAAGAACTGAGGAAGGGATCGACCCTTTCCTTACGTGCGGCCGAGTGGGCTGAAAAGGAGGACTTATTGTATTTCAGGGATCGCATCTATGTTCCCAATGACCCAGACCTTCGCTGGCGCATCATATCCCAACACCATGACTCACAGATTGCTGGCCACCCCGGACGCTGGAAGACCTTGGAGCTCACCTCATGGAACTATTGGTGGCCACAAATGTCACGGCTCATTGGTCAGTATTGTCACACTTGTGACCTTTGCTTATGCACCAAGGTCCCTCGTCGCAAGCCTATTGGTGAGCTACACCCTCTTCCTGTTCCAGAGAGTCGTTGGGATGTTGTCAGCGTCGACTTTGTGGTGGAATTGCCAGAGCCAAATGGGTTTGATGTGGTGATGTGCACAGTTGACTCAGTGGGAAAATGCGCTCACTTCATTCCCACTCACACCACTGTCAGTGCCCTAGGTGCCGCTCGACTCTACCTCCACCATGTGTGGAAATTACATGGACTTCCTGGTGCCTTCCTCTTGGATCGTGGCCCTCAGTTCATGGCAGAGTTCACTCGTGAGCTGTACCGACTCCTGGGGATCAAACTCCTCGCTTCAACTGCTTATCACCCACAAACTGATGGCCAGACGGAGCAAGTCAACCAGGAACTGGAGCAGTACATCCGCCTCTTTGTCAATGAACGCCAGGATGATTGGGATGATCTCCTTCCTTTGGCCGAGTTCGGGTACAACAACCATGTCCATGCTTCCACTCAACAGACCCCTTTCCTCTTAGACACTGGATGACATCCACGCATGGGATTTGAACCTCGCCAAACTCCCTCACACATCGAGACAGTGAATGAGTTCACAGAACGCATGAGGGATAGCTTGGAGGAGGCAAGGGCAGCCTTAGCAAAGGCGAAGGATGACTTGGCGCGATTTTACAACCAGCGCCACTCCCCAACCCCTCAGTACAAGGTTGGTGATCGAGTTTATCTTGACTCCAGTGACGTCTCCACTACACGTCCATCCAAGAAACTCGCTCATTGCTTCTTGGGACCTTTCCCCATTGTCAAGTGCGTTGGAACACATGCCTATCGTCTACGCCTCCCAGCCTCCATGCCCAGACTCCATCCCGTCTTCCATGTCGTCAAATTGCTTCCAGCTCCCCCAGATCCATTCCCGGGACGCCATTCACACCCACCACCACCACCTACAGTGATCGAGGGAGAACCCCAATATGAAGTCGAGTCAATCTTGGACAGCCATTTGCGTCGAGGAAAACTCCAGTATTTGGTACATTGGAAGGGTTATGGGTATGAGGAGAACTCATGGGTCGAAGAGTCTGATGTAAATGCCCCTCGGTTAATCAAGGAATTCCACCGACAGCACACTGCTGCACTGCGTCGCATTCAAGTCACGGACTTTGGTCGTATACGATTTCGAATGCATCGGGGCAATGCATCTTAGAGAGGGGGTGATGTAAGGGGACTAGGGGGGTGCCCTGTGTGTTTTTCCTATTTTTTATGTTTGTCCCATATTTTTCCCCACCTCATTTCCTTCTATTCTTCATTTTCTATGATTTTTCCGGATTTTATTACTAATTTTCCCTTGCTATCATGTTTGTATATGTTGACACTTTTATATTTAGAGGCGGAGTACCCCTTCCGACACATACCCCTTGGTATGATGTCATTCGGCGGCCTTGATCCGCCTATCTCTGCCTTTTTCTATTTTTAGGTTATATTTGATTTTTGTCGTCTTCACATATACTGGGCATCAGCAAGGGGATCCTTAGAGTTTTCTCTTCGGATTTCCCTTTGCTAGGTGCGCCCCCAATCCCTGTATTATGTAGCATAATTTTAACTTCGGATTTCCCTTTGCTAGAGGCTCAGGTTGCCCTTAATCTCTGCCTTTTTCTATTTTTAGGTTATATTTGATTTTTGTCGTCTTCACATATACTGGGCATCAGCAAGGGGATCCTTAGAGTTTTCTCTTCGGATTTCCCTTTGCTAGGTGTGCCCCCAATCCCTGTATTATGTAGCATAATTTTAACTTCAGATTTCCCTTTGCTAGAGGCTCAGGTTGCCCTTATACCAGGTCCACTTGTAGGAGCTGGGGGGAAGGGGCTTCAGGCGCTCAAGTTCTGCCTGTGCATTTGCTGCCACCAGTTCTGATTTTCTTCTTACTGCTGTTTGCCTTGAAGGTTGCCCAGTGCATTGAGGTGGTTTTGATCCCATTGCCAAAGCCTGTGGTTCAGCCTGGAGCTCCTTCAGCAGGGCAAGCTCATGAACTTGGTGTAATGCTGCTGCTTTCCTGACATTGGCATTCAATGCAGCATCTGCTGATGATTTGCAGCCGTCTATAAACTGAAGTGTACTGCGCATTTCATGCAGCATATCATTCAAGAGGCCCTGGAGGTTGATGCAGGATTGGCAATCAGCAGCAGGAGCAGCAACGGCTTGGGAAACAGGAGTGGCAATGGCTTCGGAAGTGGGAGCAGGTGAGTCAGACTCAGTGAAGTACTGCTTATGTTGATTAAGGCACTGATCCAGGGTGTCGATCCCCATAATGCTGTCCACTGCTGGTTCACTATGATGTCTCCACCAATCCAGGGCATATGAGGGCACTAGACTGCTGGTAAGTTTGGGGGGGACACCATCATCCAACATGGCCAAGAGGGATGGATGGAATCCAAGTGGTAGGTGGTCGAAGTTTACCTCAGCAAGACTGTCAGCCAAGGAACAAAGCAGGATCAGCACCTCGAACACCAGGCTGATTGATGTGGAGAAGCCGATTTGAGACATGATGCACAGCTGCAATATTTTTGAGTGACAAATCTCTTACTTGATTCATAAAAGATCCTGCTTACAAGCTCACAATATAGAACCTTTTGCATCCATTTTTGCTTTAAGACATTTGCCCATTGCATGTGCAACAGGACTTGACGGAAACGAGACTCTGCATACCAAATGATCTGCTGTGTATGCATTTGGAGCAGACCTTTCAGCCCCGATTGTAAAGAAAAAGGGTTGAAGACTGAGAGACATTTATTTGACATGTTGATCATGGTTAGAGATCAAGATGATCGAGTTTACATAATAGAGGGTCATAGAGGGGAGATGTAATCAATGATTGCTGATGTAAATGCAGTGTCAGCCCTGAATGCTAATTCGTGCCATAAAGCCCGCTGACGGTTAGCATAGGCTAGGGGGCCAGGCAAGATATTCTCTGAGTGCAAGGCTGACTGCCACTGTTCACTGTGATAAATGAAATACCACACAGTCCACTGCATTTCATATGTGACCAGCAGAAATTCCTCCTTCCATCTATGTCTCTGAGCCTGCGAGCGAAGCCAATGTACTCGCCTGACTATCCAAGAAGTTCAGTGCAATGCAAAGAATAGCCACAAAATAGATGTACATTCCCAGAATCAATCAGTGGGATCGGGAGCAGGGCCATTAAAGGAAGTGGGAGTGGGAACAGGAGCAGGTATGGCAGCGGCAGTGGCATCAGGGAAGGCAGTAACACCAGTCTGAATGTGAGAATTTTGCCAAATCCAGGACAGATGAATATTAGTGGAGCCAGGCATATTTGGGTTCAGAATAGCTGTGCTAGAGTTGAGGTCATCCTTTTTTAACTGCTGAAACATATTTAAGGTGTCAGTGTCACAATCCAGTGCCACCAATCTGCTTTGGCAATGGTTATACATTCAGGAATGCAGGGCAATTTTATTAACCAACTCCTGGAAAGTGGCTCGTGCTCATGTGCAAACTACTTTTCTTGGGGCCGCTGATGATGCTCAACCTGGAAACTGAAACAAAACCCACAAAATGGCTTCAGATGGTATAACACAAGTCAGAGGAAGGATGTGAGGCCCTCTAGATGTCACCTGTCAGACTGACCATCAAATAGTCATAAAAGGACTGCTTGTCAAAGCAATTTGAGGCTAAAAGAATGTGTTTCGAGGACTTGCGATGATTTTCAAGATGTTGCAATGCTTTTTGAGATGTCACGATATTTTTCGAAGAGGTTTCGAGGAATTTCGAGTGTGCAAATATGTTCGGACACAAGATCGGGGGACTAGACGAGTAGTAGAAGTGAAGAAAAGGCTAATCAAGAGAAGCGAGAGCAAAAATAGCATAATGCGAGGAATTTTGAGGAATCTCGAGGAAGTTTAGCATAAAACAACAAACTTCGGACTGAATAAGACTAAACTGTACTCTCCAATCACTGTGATCTGGGAGGAAGACAACGACTTGCTTGTTTTTCTTTGTATCTAGTGCATCTTTTTATATAAAATAAAGAAAGTACCTAAAAAGGCTAGAGAACATGAGGCAAACATGTGGAAAACTCGAGGCAAAAGACAATATAAGTATATCAGAAGAATAAAGCGAGCCTAGAAAGGGTGAATATAAGACATGATGAAGAAATAATAAGAAAGAATAGCTAAAACCAGACTGTCCTTGTTATAAATTGAATAAAAGATTGGAAACTGCTTCAAGCAGATTGTATGTGTGAACATGTGGTCAAAATGTGTTTGATATACTCGATATAGTGTCCCATGTGTCCAGCATGCATCCGAAGATTGTTCAAACAGGAAATACTGTGTCCGACAATGTTTTTTGAGGTTCAATGTTTTTCGAAGATTTTCAAAGATTCTTCGGACTTCATTTGTGGCCTGATATCGGTGCGATATTGCTCGACAATGGGAGGGGATATGTCTGGCATGTGTGCAATGATTATTCAGATAGCAATATAGTGTCTGATGTCAATTTGCAATGTTCAATGATTTTTGAAGTCCGTTGAGGAAATATAGGACTTGTTCAAAGGCCGATATCGCTGCGATATTGCTCGAAACTGGTTCGGAACCCATCGACTATGTTCCAAGTGTATATCCTGAGCTGTAGGAAGGTCGGGGGAATTGTATTATGGCAGCCGAAGGTATATGAAGAATTTCGAGTTGTTGCAAAGAATTTCGAAGCATTCTTGTGACTTTGTTGAGCTTTGGAGGGGTTCGTATGGATTCTTAGAGCTTCGACAACAATCGTATATGTGTTTTCAAGCTTTAATGACAAGGTGGACCTATCACTGATGAGCTGGTTTGGCCATGGATCAACATGGTCAGTTTCTGACATTGATTGACTTACCAAGGCTCATGTACAAATAACAGAGGCAGTGAGACTATGTCTTGGAGTTTGTTGGATGAATAGATGAACTGCTGCAAGCATATCACTGCTGCAAGCATATCTGTCTCAGACATGGTCAATCGACAACCAAGTTTGCAACCACTGTTCATTCAATAAATGGGCAATTTGGAGATGCATCAATTGTTTGCTAGGAAGAACACTTTGCCAAACATGTATGCAGGTAACACACAGGCAAAATCCCTTCCATCGCATTGAATCTTGGACTGGCATGCACTTTCACAGGGCTGAGTTATGGGAGGTTGGCACATACCTCTTAGTTCAGCACCACACAGATCAGCCAATTTGCAATGCTCTTCAGTTCCAAATGGAATATCTGGAAACATTCAAGGACATGAAGGATAAAGCAGAACTAGAGTCGGCCAATTGGGAAGGTGATGATCAGCATTGGCCTTCATCACATCAATCAGCATTGGCCCCATATCATGAGTTGTGAGTGGCAATGGCAGATGAAGCAGGGGACGATTAAGCATTTTTTGATTCCCTTGATGAGCTTCTGATTCAAGCACACAATACATATGTTGATGATAGCCTACAAGACTTCTTTGATGGCGATGATGCACATGAAGTTGAACATGCTGATGAAGACATCCATGGGTTTGATCCATATTTGCCTAATGCTACTGAAACAGCTGAATGCATGAGGACCGATGCTGCTCCCACTCCCGATGCTGATGCCAATATTACATTCAGACCACCCACTGCTGATGCCTTGAACAACAGTTACATCCGTGTGGTGCATATGAATGGAATACATTGCTTGACGATGGTTACCTGCCCCAGTGTCAAGGGGAGCACAGAATTCCCTTGGACCTGGTAAGCAGTAACTTGCTACCCACCAGCTTCAACAAAATATGCACTCTTTTCACTGTGCATGTCCTGGATCATTTTTGGCTCTGTAATCTGGAATTGAAGGCATCAGCCTACCAGTTTTACCAATTGATTTGGCACGTCACATTGCCAATGAGGCCTGCAGAAGTGGTCAACCTCTACCATGAGCTTTGGCGCATGTCCCGCTTATGGCATTGGATGAAAAGATTGAAGTGGGCTGGGTATGGTCACAATCAGAAAGATCGATTGAAACCTGAACCAGGATCACTTGCCAACTTCTGTCCAGCTTGTCCTCAAGTAGGCATAAATATACCAGAAAATTGGAAGGACAATGAGAACCAGTGGATGATTAAGCACCTGCTTTGTGCAGTGGTCTCTAAAATGATATTACACCTTAGATTTGTTTTTAAACACGTATTTGTGGCTGATGGCAATTTCAAAGCTGACCATGTTTGGCAGAAAAACTCTGATACTGATATATGGCTATGGGATGGAGCTGGGATGGCCCCAAATCAGGCTGAATACAAGCAGTTCCTCCAAGATGCCATAGAACAATTAACAGTAAGTACACTTCCCTTGCCACTGCCACTGCCATTGCCACTGCTGTTCCTGTGGCTGTGGCTGTGGCCATTCCCACCCCCGCTCCCGTGCCCACTCCTGATCTGATCTGATCTGATCCATGCCCCTTTTGCAGAAGGCACCTTGTGAAAATAAATTCCTAGCCATTGTGAATGCTTTTCTGGCATCGAAGGCATGTGATAGGACTGGAGTAGCTGCCATTGCATGTGTGCAACATGGATGTTATGCACCCAATGCATTGGTAGACTTGTTCCAGGGAGAACAGCAAAAGAACATTGACTTTGCTTTCCTTCAAGCACTGAAGCCTACCAGGGTTGAACCTCAACAGGGAGTAATGCTGATTTATGACATTGTCTTCCAGTACATCATCTACCTTCTGGAGTGCATTAGTCCACATCTTCCAGCTGACCTCACCATTGACCAGGCCATTGGGTTATGCATGTACATGGTCACAAGTACGAATGCTTTTTTTGCTATGCTCCATCTTTCATTCCAGGCTCTGGCATCATAGCAGGAGAAATACTAGAGTCCCTGTGGTCATCACTGAATTCCATTTCCCCAACAGTCAGGACAGTGACCTTGCCACATCAGGCAGAAATGCTCGATGATCATGCTATGGACTCAAATCACAAGAAAATGCTTGGCATGACCTCTATGCTGTGTGCAAAATCTCAAGGAGCCCTTGAGATCTCCACACAACTCGGCAAGTACCATGCTGACCTTACAGCAGCATTTGGTCAACAGGCGGTCCAAAGATGGGAGGATGAAGTGACTGCAGCAGAATTGCTCAGGCTGACAGATGTTAAGGCCATGGATATCTACACCACTCGGGGATTGGGAGTGGGAGTGGGAACGGCATCGGCATCAGCATCAGCAATGGGAGTGGCACCAGCATCGGTTCAATCTGTGGTTGAGGAGTGGATTGATTTCACAATCATCATTCAACAAATGCAGTAAGCACTGCCTAACATACTCATATATCACAACCCATTGTTGGCATACACCAGGATTGAATTATGAGACAAAGTCCACCAACTTGGTACATCACCAAATGTTTCTGACATGCAATCTGTTGAAAGGGAAAGGGAAGCTCTTGCATCGCACATGGAAACTTTAACAGATTTACAAAATGCTGCCAATGGTGCCAACCATGACATTGCTCCATCACAAATCAGCCATTACAGTGTTGACAACTCTGATGACTTAGACCCTTCAGACAAAGACACACCTACAGCATTGGGGCCTTCACATCTTCCAGCTGACAGAAATGCTATTCCAGTTGAGGAGCAACAAGTATACCTCCCATTTAATGGCCCTCTGGCAGAGGTGGAGATTCTGCTCAGGAAGAATCAGGCAAGCCAACTGCTGCATTGGCTGTGGGAGCTCATTGTGGACAATTCATTTCAATATTCACACATTATTGGAGAGGTGATAGGTCCACCTTGTCATTCAAGCTCGGAAAACACATATATGATCATTGTCAAAGCTCTACGAACCCATATGAACCCCTCTGAAGCTCTACAAACCTCTACAAAGTCACGAGAATGCTTCAAAATTCTTTGCAACACCTCGAAATTCTTCATATGCCTTCGGCTGCCATAATACAATTCCCCTGACCTTCCTACAGCTCAGGATATACACTTGGAACATCGTCGATGGGTTCCGAACCAGTTTCGAGCAATATCGCAGCGATATCGGCCTTCGACCAAGTCCTATATTTCCTTGATGGACTTCGAAAATCATTGAACATTGCAAATTGACATCAGACACTATATCACTATCCGAATAATCATCGCACACATGCCAGACGTATCCCCTACCATTGTCGAACAATATCGCACCGATATCGGGCCACAAATGAAGTCTGAAGAATCTTTGAAACTCTTCAAAAAACATTGAACCTTGAAAAACATTGTCGGACACAGTATTTCCTGTTTGAACAATCTTCGGATGCATGCTGTACACATGGGACACTATATTGAGTATATCAAACACATTTCGACTGCATGTGCATGCATACAATCTGCTTGAAGCAGTTTCCAATCTTTTATTCAATTTATAACAAGGACAGTCTGGTTTTAGCTATTCTTTCTTATTATTTCTTCATCATGTCTTATATTCACCCTTTCTAGGCTCACTTTATTCTTCTGATATACTTATATTGTCTTTTGCCTCGAGTTTTCCACATGTTTGCCTCATGTTCTCTAGCCTTTTTAGGTACTTTCTTTATTCTATATAAAAAGATGTACTAGATACAAAGAAAAACAAGAAAGTCGTCATCTTCCTCCCCGATCACAGTGATTAGAGAGTACAGTTTAGTCTTATTCAGTCTGAAGTTTGGTGTTTTATGCTAAACTTCCTCGAGATTCCTCGAAATTCCTCACATTACGCTATTTCTGCTCTTACTTCTCTCAATTAGCCTTTTCTTCACTTCTACTACTCGTCTAGTCCCCTGATCTTGGGTCCGAACATATTTATGCACTCGAAATTCCTCGAAACCTCTTCAAAAAATATTGTGACATCTTGAAAAGCATTGCAACATCTCGAAAAGCATTGCAACATCTCGAAAATCATTGCAAGTCCTCGAAACACATTCTTTTAGCCTCGAACTGCTTCGACAAGCAGTCCTTTTATGACTATTTGACAGTTGGTCTGACAGGTGACATCTAGAGGGCCTCGCATCCTTCCTCTGACTTGTGTTATACCATCCAAAGCCATTTTGTGGGTTTTGTTTGGGTTTCCGGGTTGAGCATCATCATTTTGGAGCCCACCGTGAGGGTTTTCTAGATCAGTTCATTGTCGGACCTCCCCACCTTTCCACCACCATTTTCTTTTGGCCTTTGGCTGAAGGAAGCTCGACACTTTCAATTTTGCATTGAACTCATAGTGCCTCCGACCCTCCTCAACAACCAGGAGATCTCAATACAGTATCTCGACCATCGATAATATCATATTGCACTCTTTCACCCTTTGCATTTACTATTTCGCTACCGTCTTTGACTTCGAAACACACAAAGCCCGATATCGCACAAATTTCGACTTTGCAGCCCCCAAAATCTACTTCGAACATGTCGATGTCCTTTATGCCAGCTCATGGCCATTCTACATCTCCAAAATTTGATCTGAAACAGCCTAGAGAGCTGCGAAAATACTTCAAAGAGCTCAAATTTCTGTTCCCGACTTGCAGTATTACAGATCAGGACCAAAGAAGAAGCATGCCTGCAGGTATGTTGACATCAATTCTTGCGAACTCTGGGAATCACTTCCAGAGTACCAGCCTGGCACCTCATTTAACGCATTTTACATCGCAGTACACAAGTTCTATCCCGGATCAGAAGACAAATGCAAATACAGCATTTGGGACATGGACACACTTGTTTGCAAACAGCTTCGCATCGGTATCTTCGACTCAAATGATCTAGGAGTTTATTATAGGTCATTCTACAACATTACAAATTTTCTTTGCTCAAAACAGAGAATTTCGGAAGCTGAACAAAGTCGAGCTTTTGTTCGAGGGTTTCAAACGGATTTACGGACTCGAATTGCACATCATCTCGAACTGAAGTTCCCTGATCATTATCCCAATGACCCATACACTCTGAACAACATCCACAATGCTGCGAAATTTGTTATAGCATCTTCGAACTTGTATTCCATTCCCCAGCCATCGATTTCGACCTCGAATTCATCATTGCCTAGTGCTCCGATCAACTCCGAAGATATGTCGCACATTTTCGAACATTTCGCATCGAACATCACACTGGTTTTTGCATCCGACCAGAATAGCATCTGAAATTTCTGTCCCGACCTTGTTCTTTGCCATATCGCACCTTCGATAGCTTCGAACCCAATGGTTGATAGTACGCATCACAGTTCAAACATTTCGGATAACATAGAAGCTCGTATCACATCGCTCGAATGGGAACTAGCTGTTGAAAAAGAGCTTGCGCTTGAACGAGAGATTTTCGCACTTCGAAATTGTCATGTTGCGCCTCACAGTCTTCATCGCATAGTTCCAGCTTCATCACACATGTCCACATGAGTTTCATCGTCTTTGCCTTCGATAGTTTCAGTCCAGTCCACTCCAATAGTTGCAGTTTCATTAGCTTCAACAGTTTTGACATCGTCCAAAGAATGTGAAATTTTCGAATTACTGTTTTTGACTTTGACTCGCCCTCTGACACCGTTTTTGCCTCCACAATCTAGCTTGATCTCATCTCTGATATTCTCGTCATATTCATCCTTGTCATCGCCCACTTCAACCTCAATTTTGCATTCACCACTCCCGATATTTTTGTCCTCAATCTCGTCCTGTGCCATCATCCCATTTCATCATCTATTTCAATATTGCATTCGCCCTTGTACATTTCGCAACCAGTTTTGTGTTCACATTTGCATTTGCCCTCGAAGTCCAATATAGCACTCGAAATTCCCTATCCATCATATATCCATAGTCCTCCACTCGCAACCCTTGTCATCATCCCCAAAATCTTTATTACATCCATTGTTGACCCCAGTTTCGTCGACCTCATTTTCGATCCCTCGATCTTTCGTTCGAACTATATTTGACTAGTTCCTCGACCCGATTATAGTGATCATGGTTAGCACTCTCAACGTCAACCCAATTCGTGCATTTCCTTCTCTTTCACTCGCATTTTGACTTTGTTCTATTTATCAAACTCATCTTCACCATGCTTGACATTCTTCGATTAGCCTCGACAGCTTTTATTTCAGCTTTGACACTCCATTTCACATCGATTTACCTTCGCAGTTCAATCAACTGACCAGGACAGTCATTGGCCACCTGAGGTTCTTGCATATCCCATTCTGGAGCAAGACCTGGATTGTCATGGATACCAGCTGAACTTGATTCACCACGTTCTTCTGTAACCAGAGGCAAGGGAACCTTGATATGCTTCATTTTTGGTCCATGTCTTGTGTTGACCTCAACTTCCTTATGTGTGACAGTATCCACTGCACCATCATTGTCCTCACGCAGGGTGGCATTGTTCTTTGATCGTCTCTTTCACTTGTAAGGAGCTCTTGTCAGGCTCATGATGATTGGGGGAAATCAATTGCGTTGATGGGCTATTTATTGTACTATTGACCTCGTGTTATCCTCGTGTGATCCTCATGCCAAATGACAAGTGAAACCCAATGGCAAGGACAATTCCTTCCTCCACATCAATCCCCTCCAATGCCACCTGAGCCATCAGAGAACCCAGGACCCAGACGGTACTGGCAGGGGAGCCGATATACGGTCAAAGAGCAGAAGATCATCGAGCCTTATAAAGATGGATTCCGATCTCAGGAAACAAAAGCTGCCCAATTGCAAATATGCAAAACTGACATTCTCCCCACCATATTTAATTACTGGGCATCAATTGAGATGACCCCAATAGATCCAGAGGAGAGTCGCATGCATGCCAAGGTGGGGTATCATCCCATTCAATGTTGTATTATTGATCACATTGCCAGGAACTAACAAACTGGCTTTCGAACAACTGGCGAATGATGAAAGGCTCCTCAAGGAAGTCAAACAACTTCAAAGTGAAGTGATCAGAAGTGATCTGGAGCTTACACCAGGACCAAGTTTGGAAAGAGATCAGAGATATGTTAGGTGTTCAGGATGCATCCACAAGTACACCTGGATGGTTCCAGAACTGACTGCCAGCCATCAAGAGGGTTTTTGAAAGCATGACTGCAGAGGAAAAGGCAGTGCTTGAGGCCGAGCAGGAGAAAATGGAGGGGGAAGGTTATCCAGAGAAAATGAAGCAAATGTATGTTAACCCATTGCTGTTGCTGTTGCTGCTGCCAATGATGTTATTGATGTTTCACAGTCGAGCAGAGAAGAACCTGGTTAAGCATGTGGAGGAGACTGCACAACAACAGTGGCTAGAAATGGGGGTGCTTTCTGTGACATTCACGGCCTACACTGCACCTGATGGTTTGATGGTTGTTGATGCGTGAGTGAAAATCTTCTGCTGCTGTTGCCACTGCCACTGCCATTGCCAATCCCACTCCTGATCACAGTCACAAAAATGTTTCATCATTGATGGCCACCCCTGCACGATCCTTCATAGACACATATAATAATGAGATCACAGAGCTCAAGCGCCACTTCATGGGCTATATCAAGGCTTTACATGCATCAGACATTGCTTCAAGGTCAACAGCGCATGGTGACTCAATGCAAATCTGACTTGAGATGACTAGCGATGGGCTCCCCATCCTACCCACACCATGGAAAGGCTCACTGTACAAGAAAAAAGAGCTGGAGGAATGGTTTAAGTTGTATGTTGGGCAGCATCACAGTATGATCACTTCCTTTTCAATGAGTTGTTACTTATCTGCATGCAGAACTAGCGAAAAATGGTCGTACTTTCCATGTCCCATTCACAGCAATTGCTGAGCACACATTGACATGCATCAATCCAGAATATCTCCCAGCCAGGTTCAAATGGACAGACCCACAGAACATGCAAAAGAGTGTCATAGAAGACTTCTTCAACCACATTCTGCAGTGGCAAATGGCACAGGGCCCTGAGAGGGCATTCAGGTTCAAAAGAATCAAGCTACACAATGGTAGTGTCTCTCCTGAGCAATATCCTAATGATTTGAATAGCCCTACACCTTCTTGACAGATGCGCAAACACACTGGCCGATGTAATGCAGATGCCACTGCCGTGCCTGATGTAGACTCCCCCACTGCTGCTACCACTGCTGTGCCCGGTGCAGACAACTCAGTGGCCAGTGCTGACTCAGCCGCTCCTGTGCCTGTGCCCATGCCTGACCCTGAGGGCCAATCCCAAGGTTTAGCTGCATCTTCTCCCAACCCACATTCACAATCAAGAGCCATAAAAGCTGCAAAAGGCAAATCCAAGCCAAAGAAACCTGGCCAAAGGTCGATGGCAGAACAGGCACACAACTTGAACACAAGTGCAATTCTGTTGAATGATGTACAAGTCCATCAAACAACAATGGACATACTCTGTAAAGCTGGCAGCGCTCAGCCACAGCCAATTAATGGTCCAGGTGATGGTGAACTGCAGTATCTTATACCTCGAGACACATACATGAGGTACATGGGACCCATGTCAGGCAACAATGTGAATGACCCCCCTATTAATCTGTCCCTGTTCTGAAACGACCACTCCACTTCGCCTCCTCAACAAACATCACAATGTCCTAAACCTTGCCCCCTTTTTGGTGGCCTGGATATGGGAGCAGCCAGGATACAGGAGTGGCCAGGACATGGGAGCAGCCAGGACACGTGAACAGCCAGCATGCCCAACATAGGATTGTCAGTGGTTAGCTATCAACCAATGACCCCACCCCCATCCCAACAAAACCTGACAATCAGGTGATCACATTGGCAGCAGCCAGCACGGCAGTGGCCAGCTTGGCCGACATAGGATCATCAATGGTTAGCTATCAACCAATGACCCCACCCCCATCCCAACAAAACCTGACAATCAACCAATCAGAGGGTCAACACCGAAAGACAGCTGATGACCTTGTGCAACAGGAGGCTATTTTAATCCCAACCCTTGGTAAAAGAGAGAAGAGGACAAATGTGAAATTCTCAGACTAATTATACAACAATATTTCTGTATGAATGTAAAATAAAATGGTCCAACCATTACTTTTTTCTGCCTCCTTTGACCTCCTCTCTGTCCTCAGATGTTCCCACTCTCTTCTTTGGATTTGGCTGAGGGCTGGTACTTCTTGAAGGCTGGGCAGGTGACAAATGGTGAGGGGATTGGTGTAATTGTGGAGGAGGAGGGGAATGTGATGCCAGCAGTGAAGGAGGGGCGGGTGGTACGAACACATTGCTGTTGGATACCGTTACCAGTTCCACAGGGTCAGCATTGGGGATTGAGGGGGGTTGAAGGAGGGGAGGAAGGGGCACATCCACAGAGGTCATACGTTGAACTGATTCCTGAGAATCTTGCGGTGTGGTGGGGAGGACCTTGATTTGAGGACCATGTCCTTCTTCCTCAAGCCCAGTGGGAGTGGGAGCGGGAGTGGCATGTGGAAGTGCGGGAGCAGCTGGTGGGGCAGCAGGTGTAAGTGCAGGAGTGGGAGCAGGAGTGGCAGGTGGCAGGTGGCAGTGCAGGAGCAGCAGGTGGGGCAGCAGGTGGAAGTGCGGGAACAGGAGTGGGAGCAGGAGTGGGAGTGGGAATGGGAGCAGGTGCGGGAGTGGGAGTTGGAGCCAGAGTTGGAGTTGGAGCCAGGGTGGTCCCCCGACCATCTTCCTCCAACCCTGTGGGAGCGGCAGCGGCCCCATGTCCATTGTCCTCAACACCACTGGGAGTGGCCCCATGTCCATGGTGCTCAAGTCCCGCTGAAGTGGGAGCAGCCCCATGTCTGTCTTCCTCAGCCCAAGCCACCTCGTGTCCATCTTCAGCAGCCCTGTGCCTGTGATGCTCCCAAAGGGTGGCCATGGCATCCTGCTCATCTTCATCGACCTCCATACCATACCTTCGCTGATAGCTGGGACCATCTCTAATATAGTGCAGCTCACCTGCACCATTGTACAACACAAGGGGTTGTGGGCAAAACCCCATGTACTCTTCCATCTCATCCATCCTCCTGCTCAAGCTGGCCATATTCTCCTGTATGTTGGCCATTGCTCTGGGGAAGTTCTGATGGAGCCAATCACCCTGATCGTACAGATGATGCTCCAGTTCTTGTATATGCTTGTTGAAGTCACAGAGCTCCCCAGCAGTAACAGGAGTGGGAGAGGGTGAGGGTGAGGGAGAGGGTGGGCATTTGTGTGCAATGTCAACCATCTCGACATCAGAGGAATATGTCGCTGTGGTCAATGTTCAGTGGTTATTTGTATGGTGATATGTAGTACTCACCCTTCAATTTTCCTTTTTCTTCCCTTGTGAACCTCCATGAGGATCCAGACTTCTTCACCTTTCTTCTGGCTGCACCCTTTCCTTTCTCTGGCTTGCCCCCACATGACCATCTTTCATTTTTTCGCACTTGACTTTGCCCTTCCCACATTCAAAACATGTGCCCTTCCCATTGACCTGTTTGTGACATTGTCGCCCACACTGGAAGCATCGTATGCAGGGAGTGGGCCTTACTGCCCCGCGTGCTGGTTGTTGCCATTGTTCCCTTTGCTCCTTTTGCTCCAACAATCCATCTCCATCGCTTTCCATCCCCTCTGATTCCCCATCATTTTCTAAATCCTCACCAGAGCTCCCACTGCTGCTCTGAAGTTGCCTGGTCCTGCCACTCCCACTTGGTCTTGCTGGAGTGGTTGGGGTGGGTGGTGCCAATGGGCACACATCTGGGCGTCAATGTTCTGGCTGGCATGACCTGGATCCCAATGGCTCTGCTGGCACCTGTGGTTTCCTTTGCCTGATCTCCCCTTGAGCTCCCATTCCCACTCCTGTCCCCGCTCCTGCTCCCCTCCATTGTCCTGCTCCCTTCTGTTGATAGGTCACCTCCTCGGCTCAAGGAATGATTCACCACTTTAGCATCATTCTAATCACATCAGCTAACTCCTATGATGTCCCAGGTGCAGCACGACCCAGTCTATCGATCGCGATATCATATCGACCATGTCAAAACATCACCAGCGACATCGATCGTATCAAGAGCCCACATTGCACAACCTTAGGACTACCCCAAAAGCCCCTAGAATCCCTCTACACAACCATCGAACATCCCCAATCAACTTCGAACAGCCACAACCGTGATCGAGCATCGTCGAGCATTGTTGAGCATCATCGATCAATATCAAGAGACTACGAGCGTCATCGGGCACCGCCTTCGTTATCTAAATGGTGGAAGACCATGTACTAGGACGTATTCCAACTCGTGCTCAAACCTGCTGATCATAGGTCAGCCTCGTTCCAAGTCCCTATCGTGCACAGAAGCTGCTGGATGCATTATTGTGAGACTTAGCACAGTTTATACACAAAGGACAGTCTCTTTTAGTTCTTTCCCTTTATTACTCTTTCATCATATGATATATATATCTTTCTTGTTCAGATTCCAGTCTCCTTTATGGCCTTGTGCCTTAACTCATATCTTTTGCCTCATGTTCTACACATGTTTCTCATTCCATTTTAGGAAGTTTCTTTAAAACATATAAAACTCTGTAGTATCTACTTGGAAATAAAAAGAAATCATCTTCACCTATCAACTCATATATAGTTCTAAGCATCCGATCAACTATCTAAAGTAGTCAAAAGTCTCTATGAGTTTTCTTGATTGATGAGAAACCTCTGTGATTGTTGCATCCTCAATCCTCCCTCGATCCTCTCATCATTAGCACTAGCAACCCTTCCAACACTTCATAGACATTTGCCATACCCTTCGTACACTATCAACCTATTGAAAGGTCCTCGGAATTCACATATCGACCATCGACGATAGAACTTGTTTGCCGTCGATCTCATCGATCATTCTCAATATTGATCAATACCCCATCAGACCACATCAAATACCTTGGTTTGACCATGAACATTTGGAACATCTTGCAACCTTCCTCTGACTCATCGCAAATATCATCAATTGCCTCATCGGCAGTTTTGGTGGTTTTCCCGGGTTGAGCATCATCACCGTTGTCCCACTCCCACTCCCATTCCCATTCCCATTCCTGCACCCCCACCTGCTGCTCCCACTCCTTGTGGTCCCCCTCCTGATCTTGAAGGACCAGCAGCCACTCCACCTCCCACTCCCGATGCCAAAACCCCTGAGGTTCCCACAATCCCACCTTTCTTGTCAAATTTCTTCATCGCGGGCAGCTGACCTTCCATGAAAATCTCATCTCCTGTTCTATCAGAACTTCCCCATGCTACCAAAAAACCCCGCAAGAAAGACTTGGCACCAAATGCCACTTCCAAATCCTCCTCGAGATCCTGTCTTTGCCATGAAAATAATGTGTTCTACAGTATATTAGTCCCACTGTCATCCTGATAGTATTTTACTTACAAGTGCCTGTTTTTGTTCCCTCATGATGGCCTTGATGTTTCGTGTTTGAAGGCCATTTTGAACAGCCTGCTCAATTTGGCTGGTGTGGCCAAGGACTTGTTGAGCTGCAACATTCATGTTGAGATGAGTCAGGGTGGGGACAGGGACAGGGACAGGAGTGATGGGGTTTGAAAGTCAACAAAAGTTGGAATGATGAAAATCAACCATCACATGTGTTTGTTCATCAAGGCCAAACAAATAACATCAATATCTGATCACTAGATTAGATGCACATTATAACCTCTGTTACATTGATCCATCCACAATGAGCGACCAGGAGCAAACACAAGGCAATGTTCTAGATGGTTACATCCCTATCCGAGCCAACGATGGGCACCACTATTTAGTGCCCCACTTTATGATTCCCACCACTCATCAGGCGATGAATGCCTATCGCCAGAAGTTGGAACTTGATGTCTGTAATGCAGATGGAGGGGTAAGCTTTGTTTATTTCAAATCAGGTTGGAGTTAAGGGCTGCTGCCCTGTCTCTGGCCACTGCTGTGTCTTGGCTGCTCCCGTATCCTGGCTGCTCCCATTTCTCTATCCACTCCCATGTCTTGTCTATCCCAACTGACATTATGATCAATTTGCAGTCTGGCAACATGACTGCACTGCCATACTACCTGGTGACCCACAACCAGCTCACCCTACCTGCTGATCCAGTAAGTGTCATCCTCATTTGTGTTTCTACATTAGTTCATCCTGTTGCAGGACTTGACAGACAGGGAGTTGTTGAGCTGCCATGCTGAAGTGAAGGCCCTTGAAGACCAGCTTGGCATATTGTACAAGGATGCCAGTCATTGTCTGTACATGGCCAAGGTGGAGAAGCTCGAACAACAAGATATAACATTGAAAACATATGCTATTTTGAAGGAAAGGGTTGAAAATAAGTTGAAATCATTTGAAAGGAGGTTCTCAGAAGTTACACTGTCATCCCACTCAGACGCTATGGCCAATCCCCCTGCTGATTCCCAGTGATGTGGAAGGATAAGTAATACCTTACTCATTATATATATATCTATGTAGCTTTTGTCTGTATTCTGTTCTTAATGCACATCATTGTAGTAATATCATTGTTTTTGTGGTCCTGTCAAGCCCTGATGTCAGTGCCGCTTCCCCATTCACGTCCCCATCCCCGTCCCTGCTTCTGTCTATGTCCCTGTCCCCATCCCCATCCCCTTCCCTGCAATTGCATTTCAAACATTACTAATGTCTGTACTATGTTCTTAATGCACATCTATCTGCACGGTACAGCAAGTAAAGTAGTAATGTAGTCATTGGTTAATTAATAGAGTATGTACAGATATATAGCAAGTTTGATGGTGTCCATTGAAACAGATAACACAATGTGTACAGTCAATAGTCCCCATCCCCACTCCCGTCCCACTCCCATCCCCACTCCTGTCCCTGCTCCTTCCCTGCTCCCCATCCCCTTCCCTGCAATTGCATTTCAACCATTACTAATGTCCATACTATGTTCTTAATGCATGTCTATCTGTACAGTACAGCAAGTAAAGTAGTAATGTAGTCATTGGTTAATTAATAGAGTATGTACAAATATATAGTGAGTTTGATGGCGTCCATCAAAAGTCAGTAGTATTCATAGGTTAATATTGTGCCCATGCCTGACGGTGATGCTGTGGCCATCCCTGTGTCCCTGGCTGTGTCTGTGCCCATTGCATTTCAAATGTTACTAATGTCTGTATTACATTCCTAATGCATGTCTATTGTAAGGTATAATAATCAGTGTACAATGTAGTTGTTGGTTAATATAGTATAGTGACTTTATATAGTGAGTTCAACAGCATCCATCAAACCCATATCATTTGATACAATGTATGCATTCGATAGGTCGTATCATTCAATACAATGTAGCTTACCTATGTGAAAACACAGCATGCAGAATGGAAGAAAATCCTAGAGGGACTGCATAACATTGTTGCTTCCAATTGATCACCCACTGATCATGATTGAGTGACATCACCTCCCAATCATGATCGACTCGAGGCACTTTGCAAATCATTTGACAACCTTGCACTCAGGGGCAAGGCACATCAATTATCTGCCCTGATCTTGGAGATGTCAGAGATAGATCCAGAATCACTTCAATTCGAAGATGACCCATGTACTTGGGATGAAGCACAGAACTTGATCAATGCCAAGCGTTGGGAGGAGGGTTATCATGATGAACTCAAGTAATTGCAAGATATGAATGTATACAAACTCATCCCATGTGACTCAGCACCATCTGGATACCACATACATAAAGGTCAACCAGTATTTCACATCAAGTGGGATGAGAATAGAACTCCAGTTTGTTGGAAGGTATGCCTTGTCTTTAAAGGTTTCGAACAGGTTTTTGGCAAGGATTACACAAAGACCACCTCACCTACCACGCACATGGAATCTTGGCAAATTCTCTTACATATTGCTGCCTCACTTGGTTGGGATGCACAACAAATTGATGTCAAGACTGCTTTCCTCTATGGACTTTTACCAGCTGATGAAATTCAGTATATGGCACAACCAGCAGGTTTTGAGGAGTTAGGAAAGGAGGATTGGGTGTGGGAATTACAATGAGGACTTTATGGTATGAAGCAGAGCGGATGCATCTGGAACCAAACACTAAACATGCAGATGATAACCTGGGGTTTTACCAGACTTTCATGTGAATCCTATGTTTATTATCGGAAGACTGATTCTGGCACCATTATAGCAGCTGTATATGTCAACAACTACTTATCAATTGCCAGTCAGAAAGAAGAGAACAAGCACTTCAAGGATCAGATGCAGGAGGTTTGGACAATTTCAGAGCTTGGGACAGTGCATTTTGTAGTGGGCATTGCCATTTCCTGGGATCAGGAGCACAGGATGGTTGCATTATCACAGGCAACACTGATTGACAAAATTGTTTCTCCATTTGGTCAGACTGATGCCAACCCCTTATCCACACTGATGGAACCAGGTCAGAAGTTGCATCGCATTGAGCACACCGCTCTCTCTCCACAGGAGCAGTCGAAACTAGCCATGCTACCCTATCGCTTGTTGGTTGGCTGTTTATTGTACCTTGTGATCTTGACTCGCCCTGGTATTTCATTTGTGGTTCAACAACTTTCCCAATTCCTTGACTCATACTCTTTTGAGCATTGGGGCGCTGCCTTATGCCTCATCTGACACCTTAAAGGAACACATGATCTCAAACTTCACTTGGGAGGGGATAATCCTATCTCATTACTGGCATACACTGACTCTGACTGGGCTAGTTGCCTGGATACTAGATGAAGTGTTGGCAGATACATGTGCTCACTTGTGTCTGGAGGGATTTTCTGGACTGCATGTAAGCAGAAAACCATCGCTGCTTCCTCCTGTGAGGCCAAATATGTTGCTGCTTTTGAAGTGGCAAAGGAATGTATTTGGGTCCATACTCTACTCACCGCAATTGGTTATGCACCACATGCACCAACCCTGATGCTCTTGACAACACAGCATCTATCAGTTTATCTGAAGACCCTCTTCTTTGCTCAAGAGTGAAGCACGTTGACATAAAATTTCACTTCTTACATGAAAGAGTTCAATCACAGGAACTCACTGTATCCTATGTCAATATGTGCAATAACATTGCTGATCTCTTCACCAAGGCTCTTTGATGTCAAACAATTCACAAGACTTCGCTGCTTCTGGGGCTGGCCTAATTTTCATTATTCCCCTGATTCCATGTGAGGAGGAGTATTCATGGTGAGGAGGAGTGTTGAGATCTGCTCACTGTGAATACATGTTTCAATGCTGCTTGATGTGGTGTGTTATTTATAGCACACTTTGTGATGTGTACATTCCCCTCATCAATTATCCCTTTATCACATCCCTTTCTTCTATACACCATTGTCATACTCACAGTATATATATCAGACATAGTAGACACATATGTTGAAATTAATCCCTGATGCATGCTGTATACATGAGGCAATACATGCAGCATACACATGTATACATGAGGCGATACATGCAGCATACACATGTTACTGCGCTTACTGTGCATACATGCGGTAAACACATTCCCGAGTCATGTGACATCCTTAATATTATGTATATAAGGAGAACCTGTACCGTAGTAGGAATACAGTGTTCTTACCTCTGCTAACCCTAGCTGTAAGTCTAACTAAACCCCAGGTAGGTTGTAAGGAACGTGTAGTCTCTTCCCCTGTGCAGCGTATATAGTCTGCTCCAACAGGTTATGGGCCCTGCTGGGCACGTCGCGAACGCGCTTTAATTAGCTGCGAACGACGTAGACTTCATCGTCTCCAAATTTATAACCTTGCGCTCTTCGTGAGCTGCATTGCGCTCCCTGCGAGCTGCATTGCGCTCCCTGCGAGCTGCATATAAAACCTAGGTTGACTAGGGTTAACCACTCTGAAGGAGTGTTTTCTCCTGAGAACGTTAAACGTGTTTTATTGAGTAAAAAGACTGATTGAGCGCTTTTAACAGCTGCCACCACATAATCATGTCTTCAACTCTTGAAAAACTCGTTCAAACTTTCGATGGATCAAATTACATTCTATGGGCCGACTCAATGAAGGCGTGGCTCAGGTCTCAGGGCCTCTGGCAAATAACTAGCGGGGTGGAGCAAAAACCGCCCCCGGCGCCTCCTTTGACGGCGACAAACGCTACCTTGGTAGCGGACGCTAATGCCAAGCTCCAGACCTGGAGCAACAAAAATGACCAGGCTATTGGTAGCCTAGTGCTCCGCCTGGCCCCCTCCATTCGGCAGCGTGCCAACACAAAGGACACTGCTGAGGAGGTGTGGGATCTCATCCGCACCGATTATGGTGTGGACGGCCCCTCCCAAGTCTTTTCGGACTTTAGGTCCGCAATAGCAATCAAAATCCCGGCTGCGAACCCCGCACCGGAGATTGCAAGAATGGCTGACAAATTTGAGCGCCTCACGGCTGCTAACGTCGCCATCCCTGAGCTAGTACAGGCGATGATTCTACTTGCTGCGATGCCGCGCGAGTACGACTCATTGTCTGCAACGGTCCTTAACACGACCGCCACTAGCGCCTTGACATTTAAACATGTCAAGGACTCCATTGTTGCTGAAGCCTCAAGGCGCACAGCAGTTGGAAAGCCCGCTGGCCAGCCTCAGGCCAACAAACTTTCCGCTGTTAAGCGCAAGGGGGGAAACCCCAAATGGCAGCCCAAAGAAGGGCAAAACAGCAATGGAGACTCGTCCCGAAAACGTGGACGACGTGGGGACAGAAAGACTAAGGAGGAGAAGCCAAAAGAGAAACATACCCACCTCGCCTCCAACGCCTTTACCACCATAAATGGTAATGGCACCATCATACCGCCGATGCCGCTCATACAGCGCATCGAGCGACGCGAACACACTCCCACAAGGGATCCTCGCCGCCGACCGCCTGCACAGGCATATACGGGCGCGGCCTCTTCTTCTCGTTCGGTTTACACCGAATATCAGCAAGCTCGAGACACCCTCGAGCGCATGCAACTTCCGCGCACCGCGAAAAATCTGCGACCGCTGGAAGAGCACCTTACGGTGCGAGAAGGTAAGAGAAGGAGGATAGAGCCAGCAACCGAGGCTACGATCGAGGAGGTAGAAGACGATACCGTCTCCCTCGGATCCGAACCTCCGGTAACTGACGAGGAAGTGTGGAAAGCCGTCGACGAAATGCTCGTCGATGAACCCCTTGACACAGGGGCGTATGATGACAGGTCAGTCCTTTTCCCTGCCACAAGCACTAAGATTAAAATTCCTATGAATACAGCGAACTTTTCATGTGAAATTTTACCGCTATTAAATGTATCATGGAATTATGTAGATCTTAATATATGTGCTATGTGTGCAAAGGGAGATTGTAAGAAAGGTGCCGACTGGATCATGGATTCAGGCGCATCAAAACACTTCACTGGTGAAATGAAAGATTTCGCTTCTTACGAGCCTTTACCGAGAAAGGACTCTACCTTGGTCCAAACGGCCACTGGTACTACTCATATAGTAGGAAAAGGAGCAGTCTTCATTAGGCACCAGGTAGTATGTAATGGGAAGTCAGAGACGCGTGAAACGCGACTATACCCCGTCTACTACATACCCGACATTAATACTCGATTGATGTCAATGGGGGTCTTTTTACAAGACGGAAGTGATGTGCGTGGTTCCTCCGCATACATTTCATTCATCGAGCATGGAAACCCAATCATGCATTGTGTCCCTCTAAGGAGGAATGACACGATCTATTGGGCTCGGACTCATATATTGAGCACCAAAAAGGTTAATGTCGCGACCATTTATGTCGCTGACTACTTGACTTGGCATAGGCGACTTGGACACCCATCCAAAGAGGCGCTAGGGAAAATGCCTAAAAGCACAATAAAATTCCCAAGGAATTTAATTATTCCTAAAGACAAAATTATATGTCCAGGGTGTGCAGAAGGGAAAATGACCTCAAAATCTTTTCCCGAGTCAGACTCACGAGCTGACAAATCCTTTGAATTAATACATTCCGACCTAAAGGAACTCCCGGTACTATCGTACCACAAACATAAATACTTCATTGTATTTCTGGATGACAAAACGTCACATATTTGGGTCCAATGTCTCAGAAAGAAATCTGACGCTGCTGCAGCGATTAGACAATTTCTAGCAATGGCTAAGACCCAATATGGCGCTACAATCAAGCGCTGGCGTGTTGATCCAGGGGGGGAGTTCAAGGATCGTGAGCTACAAAAACAGCTCAAGGATTTAGGCATCAAAATAGAGATGTCTGCACCCCACGTTCATCAACAGAACGGGCGCGCAGAGCGTGCCATAAGGACAATAATGGAAAAGTCGCAAACCCTGCGATTTACCGCTTGTCTACCACAATCATGGTGGGAATTTTGCATAGAACATGCAACACATTTATACAACCGAACCCCAATAAGGCGCCTGAAATGGCTGACACCTTTTGAGGACCTGACAAAGGTCCGCCCAGATCTAAACAATCTGAAGGTCTTCGGTTGCGGTGCTTATGTCTATCTACCAAAGGAAAAACGTCCAACAACATTGTCTCCTCGATCGGAGCTAATGACGTACCTTGGAGTAGAAGATGGCATTAAAGCATATCGTTTCATGCGACGAAACGGCGCAATATTCATTGGTGCTACGGCACTATTTGATGAAACGATGTTCCCATGCTGTCCCGGAGCTAAAACTCCTGCCAAGACAGACCTTGGTGATTTTCCACCAGAACCAGAAGATGACGACCACTCATCTGGAACGGATGGCGATGACCCTATACCGCCACAAAATCCGCCCCTTCCTCCATCATCAGAAGATGATGATGATTTACCAAGCGAGCAAAAGGCGCATGACGATGCGACTAACGCTCCTCCTCCGCCGCCTCCAGTTAGCACTGAGGACTTTCGTCCAAGACGTGAAGATCAACAGGAATGGCAGCAATTGCCCCGTCGATCAGGCAGGCAGAGGAAAATCCCAAACCATCCCGGCAATACCTATGGAGAACAGCGACTCCCCTCTGACATAGAGAGAGACATTGCGCGTGATCGATATTGGAAGAAGTCTGTGGGTCAAGATTCGGATCATAACCGAACACGACCACGACCTCAACAGCAAGAACCGGTTACTGGACCGAGTTCGGCACCCCATGAGAGTGTGCCCGATTCCAATAATCAAGAACATGATCACCCAATGGGGGAACCGGACGAAGCAGGTTATATTAAAAAGATAACCAAGGAAGGTGGAGATGAGCTTATCCGCTGGCTGTTGTCAAAAGCAGTCACACCATCAAGCGGAAAAAGCCTAGTTCCAAACCAATTTCGCGATATTGCGCGCCTACCCCGGCAGCAGCAACTTGAGTGGAAACAAGCTTGTCGTGAAGAGTTAGAGGCTCTTCGCAAGCGACAAGTCTATGACATCGTCGATCTTCCACATGATCGAAAAACGATCAAAAATAGATGGGTTTTCTCCGTGAAATCGGACGGAAGAAAACGAGCCAGACTCGTGGCCAAAGGCTTTTCACAAGTCGAAGGTGTTGACTTTGATGAGATTTTCTCACCAGTAGTCCGCTACGAGACCGTACGCCTCATGTTTGCCCTTGCGTCTCTAGAAGGCATGTATATGACCGGTCTAGATGTAAAAACCGCATTTTTATATGGCAAACTTGATGAGGAGATCTATATGGATCAACCCGAGGGTTTCAGACTCGAGGGTAAAGAGCGCAAAGTAATGCGCTTACGCCGAGCATTGTATGGCCTTAAACAGGCTTCACTAGCATGGTGGAGAGAGCTAGAGGCATTTATGCGCACCATTGGGTTCGTGCGCGCCAGCTCCGATGCCGGCATCTTCATACACAAGGATCCTAAGACAGGCAGCATCGTTATTGCGCTAGTCTATGTTGATGATGGCTTGTTCATGGGCAAGAACAAGAAACTTGTGGATGAAAAGAAGAATGCTTGTCTAAAGCATTGGGAGTGCCGTAGTACTGAAAAAGTCACGGAATTCTTAGGCATGCGCGTCACCCAGACCGCTACAAAAGTCAAACTCGATCAAACAGAATATCTCGCCAAAGTGCTTGAGAGGTTCGAGATGACAAATGCCAAGATTGCCCCCACTCCGCTCCCGACTGGCTACAAACCGTCGGAGAACACAGCGACGCCAAACGCGGTGCTTAGATCAAAATATCAGTCTGTGATCGGATCTTTATTGTATCTGATGCTCGGAACGCGACCTGATATCGCTTATGCGGTAATCAAGATGTCGCAATTCTCGGCTAATCCTAGCCAAGAACATCTAGACAAAGCAATGTACATAATGCGCTATCTGGTGGGAACCCAGAAGTACAGTATGGTCTATGATGGAGAAAAATCCGAGGGGCTACAGGCCTTCACAGATTCTGATTGGGCAGCTGACACAGTCAAGCGCCGATCTACAACGGGTTACTTTGCTACTCTGGCGAGTGGCATTGTGTGCTGGCAGTCCCGTTTACAAAAAACTGTAGCACTGTCATCCACAGAAGCCGAATACATGGCTCTCTCCGACACTTGTCGGCAGATAGTGTGGATAGAGTCCTTATTCCAGGAACTTGGATATACACTGAAGCGCGTACCAATCTGCGCTGATAATCAAGGATCCATCTTTATTGGATCAAATCCAGTTCAGGAAAGAAGGACCAAACATATAGACATTCGCTACCACTACACCCGCGAATGCATAGAAAATGACAAAGTCACAGTCGTTTTCATTCCTGGAAGTGATAATCCGGCTGACATGTTCACAAAGAACCTTGGCGCCGTCCTATTCAGGAAATTTAGAGACTCTCTCGGAATTACTTTCGAGATTCAAACTTAGCTGCTTAGAGCGCTGTACAGTTTGAGGGGGGGTGTTGAAATTAATCCCTGATGCATGCTGTATACATGAGGCAATACATGCAGCATACACATGTATACATGAGGCGATACATGCAGCATACACATGTTACTGCGCTTACTGTGCATACATGCGGTAAACACATTCCCGAGTCATGTGACATCCTTAATATTATGTATATAAGGAGAACCTGTACCGTAGTAGGAATACAGTGTTCTTACCTCTGCTAACCCTAGCTGTAAGTCTAACTAAACCCCAGGTAGGTTGTAAGGAACGTGTAGTCTCTTCCCCTGTGCAGCGTATATAGTCTGCTCCAACAACATACACCTCAGTCTGTTATACACAGACTGAGATTGATTACTTGTGTATTCTAGGTTGGATTTCTATACCCATATCAGTGTGCCTTCTCTTACTTGCACATATGTCATTGTTTCACTGTGCCACATCTGATTACTCATCCTTTCACCATGAGCTGGAAGTACTTGTATATACATAATCTACTTTTCTTTCATAAGCCGATGCCAGGCCTCGCCATACATTGTGACTGCCAGTGATCAAGAGGCAGTGCTCATCATTGGACAGCTGCAACCAGACAACTGATTGGATCTGGTCTAGTTATGATTTACATTACTCTATTCAGATGACTATTTTAGTTACAAGCCAAATTCAGTGATAACTCCAAGATCAGGCATCCTAGCCAAAGAAGTGATTCATCACAGATCTACCCATTATGTCTGAACCATCAACTTCTAATCCTGGTTCTAATCCTGTTCCTGCACCAGTGCTAGAGGTGAAGATTGATGCACTTACAGTGCAAGTGTTGCAATTAGTGTCAGTATTAGTGTTTAAAGGGATGTCTTTACTCTAAGCCATGTATTCCATGTGTATTCCATGTGGAATGGGTGGAATCCATGCAGAATCTGAGTTAGTCTGCATGGAATAGTCACCAAGCAAATTATTGATTTTGCTTGTGGAACACAAGGTCAGATTCTGTGTGGAATCCATGCTCTTTGCTCGGAATAAGTGGATGCCGAGGATCCTAGTCTGAGCAAGTGATCATCAGCATGGACTTGGACTGTTCCTGGGTCTCTGAGAGTCCATACAGACTCACACAGACTGTCCATGTTCTATTTTAGGCAGTAGCAAAATAGGACTCCAAGGGGACTCGAACCCCAGACCAAATGATAACAATAGGAACATGAGAACATCTACTTAACCACTACACCACACAGTCTTTTATTACATTGGGATACTATTCCTACATGACACCTGGCCACTTGACCAGGGTTATGGGTTAGTCTATTATTAGACAGCCCATCAAACACAGCCCACGTCCATTGGCAATGGTCTCCATCAACAATGCTCACCACCCCCCGCCACACCACCCCATATATGCCCTCTCACTCACTATCAACACCCATGCCAATGACCTGAACATCAAACTCGAAGACCAGGAGTGGCTGTCAACTGGCCTCTCCCTCATCAAAGTTGACCACTGCCACATGCAAATGTGCCACATCATCAGTCGACAATGGAGCTGCAAGAGCCAAGAAAGCAAAAAAAGGCTCATCCAAAGACAAGGAGGAGGAAAGCAAGGGGAAGAAGGGGAAAAAAGCAAAGAAACCATGTGTATTGCCCCTGATTCACTGCCGTTGCCCTCACATTCCTTTTCCAGCCATAAAACTGCCACTACCCGGGCAATGGAGGACACTGCTGCAACTCAGCCATCCTGTTTGACCAAGTAAGTCAAATTCTTTCATTTTCTATCATTTTATGTCTTTATTCTACACATTACAGGACTGAGATAGCCCTCGAGACCAGCGGCATCATGGTCACTCCCCAAAAATGCACTAACACTGCAGGAGCCACCGTCCCACTGCTCCCAACCCAAGACACCTCGAGGTGCCGCTGTACCACCCAAGAAACCACCTCCGCAGCCCTGAAACATGGCTTGAACAAGTCATCAGGAACAGAGGAATCCACCACAGACAACAAGGGCAACACCAGCTCGGGAACCCAGTCGAGCAGCAGCAACAGGACTGGTAGCGGCCATGGCAGCAATAGTAGTGAGGATGAGAGTGATGAGAACAACAAGGCTGAGGAGAACGATGAGGAGAATGACACCAAGGACAATGGTGACAAAGACAAGCACCGCAAATGGGGAAAGGGCCACAAACAGGACGAGGGCTGTGGTAAGTCACCGCTGTCTTGGCCTGACAGTATGTGCTCACCCCTCTCATGTTTTGGTAGGCAATGAGGGCCATAAACACAAACAAGGTGAGTCCCCCCCCCTCAGCCCTGCCTATTGGCATCCTCCAAACCTCCCCCCTTTTTTTGTAGGTAATGATGGGCATCCTACCACCTCCACCAACCCTGGCACCACCCCTCTCATTGGCGACAGCGGGTCCAAATTCTCTGGAGGCAACTACTTAGGTGACAACAACAACAAAGTAGGCAACAATGGGTGTGCGTCCAACACTGCCGCCATCTCTGTAGGTGACAACCTAGGCAACAATGGGTGTGGGTCCAACACTGCCCCCATCACTGTCGGTGACAATGGGCATGGGTCCAACACTGCCACCATCTCTGTAGGTGACGACAGGCATGGGTCTGACAACACCACTGTCTTGTCTAACATCGCCACTGTCTTGTCCGACAACACCACCATCTTGTCTAACATTGCCACCGTCTTGTCTGACAACACTGCTGTCTCGTCTAACATCACCACTGTCTTGTCCAACAACACCACCATCTTGTCTAACATTGCCACTGTCTCATCCAACAATGCCGTGGTCTCGTCCGACAAAGCTGCTGTCTCATCTGACAAAGCCACCATCTCTGTTTGCAAAGGTAAATTTATTTCAAAATTATGTAGTGGTTAGATAAAATTCATGACTCAAAAATTTAAACAGATGTTGTGATGGATGATGAATGTGTAAAGAATAGTGGGCCTATGTCAGGAGAAGGTGAGTCACAAACTATGACTGAAATCTATGCCTGTATAATATAATTCTCAGATGTTCATATGACAAGTCCACTGCAAAGTCCACCACAATTACAAGGAGCATCTTGTACAATGGGAGGGATTTTACGAAATTGGGCTGTTGGAAATGTCTATAATTTAGCTGATGAGATGGAGATTGATGGAGGATTTGAGGATAGTCAAATATGCCCAGTGGGTAAAGTCCATGTCTACACTACTCATTGCAACCTGAGCAACTCGAAGCCATACCTCTTGCTCAAGCATCCAGTAACAAAGAGTCTCACTCCTGTTCTCAAAAAACTGGGGATTCAATATTCGCCTGTTAAAAGTAAGTGTTACATAATTTCTAAATATGATCAACTGTTAGAGCTAAACCAGTGAGTATTTGTATATGAGGACAATATGTGGGCAGTGAAAGGTCAGTATGATCTGCTGTTAAAGAGGATGATGAGCTTGATTGGCCAAGTTTCAATGAGCAGTTTACACTCAAACTCCTCATTGTAAGTCAATGATTTTTACACTCTTCACATGTTCTCAAAAACAAGCTAGACATCAGACCTTGCACAGGTGGGCAGTGTTCATTCATCTGCTGGTGATCCACCAGAATCTTTGACTCTGAGATCTGCTTCAATGCCTGGCCCCCCTCCATATTCTGCTCCCTCCACTGCCTCATTTAAAGATCAACTTATATCTCTTCTCTGCATTCCACCTCATTTGACTGGCACTGCCGATGTTTCACTCCAAATTGCATACCATAAATACAAGGCATTTCTCATCACAATTCAGACGTATAATGAGATGACAACTGCAGGTACTTGGACAGTCAAACAACCAACCAGAACTGATATCATCGCTTTGTTTGTCTCAAAATCATTTTTTCATTCACATTACAAGCACTATTTTTTGAAGGTTGCAGAGTATGAGGAAATGGTTGCATGGTTGGATGAAAGGGAGGATTGCCTGAGTGATCTAGAAGTGTGGGGAGTTGGAAAGACAATTTACACCTTTACAGATTTGGCTGTGTGGTTGGAGAATGGAGGAAGTTTGGAGGTGAAGGAGGACTGCAAATATGAGGATGGAAATGGGAAAAAAGAGGAAAAAGGAAAGGGGAAAGAGAAAGAGAAAGAGAAAGAGAAAGAGAAAGAGAAAGAGAAAGAGAAAGAGAAAGAGAAAGAGAAAGAGAAAGAGAAAGAGAAAGAAAGAGAAAGAGAAAGAGAAAGAGAAAGAAAAGGGAAAAGGGAAAGAAAAGGGAAAAGAAAAGGACAAGGGTAAGGACAAGGGTAAGGATAAGAAAGCTGGAAAATCCACATAAGCAGGTTATCTGCAGACTATATGAGTGTGTTTGTCACATTGTATTTCTAGTACTGGATTATTTGTATGGATGTTCACTCTCCTCCATGCTGTATTTTCAAGATTGTCAAAATCATTCCCAGATGACACTGTGTTTGGCAATGCTTCCAGTCACACATGCCTCCTCCACTACATCTCCATTCCCCAATATTCCATTCAAGACATTCTCACAATTCATCATGCAAAACTTCAGTTCCAAAATAACTTTATCAACTGTCCTCATGGTGTTGTTCTCCTTGACAGAAAATCCCAATCTGTTGAATTTGCATGCATGGCAGCAATATATCAAGTGCCAGGGGGAAAATCAAACTCAGGCATCAGGATGGATAAAAGGTCTGGCCCGGGCCATAAAAAAACAGGCCAAACAGCCTTTGAAGATGAAAGATGTGAATAAAGAGATGAGTGAGGAGGAGGAGGAAACTGCATTGGGTTTAAAACTGGATTCTCTTGCAAAGCTTTTGGATCTGCATCCATATGATGGAGATGGGAGATTTCAAGGCAGATTACAGCCAATCTCTGATGAACTTATCCAACCTGCACATGTCATTTGTCCTGATGCAATGGAGTGTCAAACTATGGAGTGCAAGTCAGGATCACTGCTTCAAAACACACCAACATGAGATGTGCCACATGTTACACTTATCCACAACAATGTGGTATATGGGAATGTTCCAGTTTTGACAGGCCAATGTTCCATTTGCAAAACCAAATATATGGCAGATCATGAGCGAGCAGTTGAAATTCAGGTGGAAAAGAGATTCAGTTGGTTATATCTGAATTCAGCAAAATACCTCAAAATTGGACAAGCTTTATGGGTTGATCAGTTATTCTCCTGTGGTGTTTTGAATGAGATATATGACTTTCATGCATCTGCAGCAGCATATACAGCATATTGGAATCACACCTTTGGAAAAAATCAGCTGGTTTGTGTGCAACAGGTTACTCATTGTCAAGTTTGGCAAGCATTTGTTCAGGAATCAATTTATTCAATTGCTGCTTTATCAGAGGTGGATCTAGTACTCCAGGATGGGCTAGCCATTGATGAGGTCACAAAGGAAGCCTTTGCTATTCTTGGAGCCAATGGTGTCATTAGGGTGGCTGGAGGGCATACATGCTCAGAATGCACACATGAATACAAATTGATGGCCAATGTCATTCCTGGTTCAGATCCATTAGCAACTGCTGGATTCAATGACAGAGTTCCGCAAGCTCCTGTTGCTGTTGGTAATATCCAACATGCTCAAACACCACCAGATAACAGAGGTTCTTCAGTTGGGGATGATGATATGCAAGTTGACAAAGGAGTTGTACAATTAGTGGTTCTTGATGGCATAGTAACAGGCCCTTCAGTATGCTGCAAAGATTCTTGCTCAACTAATTTCTAACTGATGTGATTATCACAGTGCTGTGCTTATGGAGATTGCACTGATGCACTAGCAAATGCTCGTGGTGGTGTATTTTGTGCTTTGCATGAGCATGAGCATGGTGCAGAATGCTGTGTTGTGGGATGTTCAGATTCCAAGGTTGCTGGAACACAGGCATGTGTGCAACACCAAGCATATTGGACCAGATATAAAGGCAGTTCTTCTCACCAAAGGGTATCAGGGTTTTGAAGAATGTTGCCGAGGCCTGGAGAAAGTTTACCATGGCAGGCAGCTGCAGAACCAAATGCACAATGCCTTGATGAGGAAATGCCAGAAGTACAGCGATCAAATTACTTCACACCCCACCAGTTTTATTGTGTGGAAACTATCTGTGCTTCATGTGGAGTGGTTATTGCATGGACAAAGTTTGCAAATTCAGATTCACCATCCAATATTTTGCATTTCTTGGAAACAGTATACTATACTGAGGAATCCAGGCCAGCCTATATTTGCATTGACAAAGCTTGTCTGGTGCTCCATCACAGTATTGCCAGTAATGGCTGGGATATATGGAGAAAAACCAGCTGATTGATGGTTGACTCTTACCATTACATCAATCATCGGCTAACAGATTTCTTGTGCCAAAAGTGGTGCAATCCAGCACCAATGCAGTACTTTACAGTCCCCCACCTGTCCTAGTGGACTCCGACCAGACTGACCGGAGTCCACTGGAGTCCAAGTGGAGTCCAAGTGGAGTCCAATTGAACTACACTAAGTCATGTAGAGTTCAATCCCCCATTGGAGTCCAACTGGAGTCCGAGTGCAACCAAATGATAAGTCAATTAGATATGAGCTCAAAGGACTTCAGACTTGGTGAATTTCATAAAGTACCCGCAAAATAAATTTGTGTACTGCAAGAATTGAACTCAAGACCTCACCATAAGGAATCACATGACAAACCAAACAAGTGTGCTCAACCACTTGAGCCACAGGAGATTTATTGGGGATCAATATAAGGTTTATTTATGACTCAACTTTTCATATTCTTCGAGGAGGCATTTTTCAAACAATTAAGATCAACAAATTTTAATTAACCACATCCCTCGTGTAGGACACGAGGGAGTGGGTATAATATAATAATAAACAAAAAAAAAACCCCCTCTCGCATCTTGCGAGAGGGAGGGCAGAGATAAATTAAAAATAATAAAAACCCCTCGGCATGCAAAATGCGGGGGAGGGGGGGTTGGGGGATGTGGTCTGGGGTGGGTGTCATCGCCCACCCCTCCTCGCACGTGTCCATCGCCGTAGCAAGCCACACCCATCATCCACCCTATGAGCAGTTGCTTGTAGGGCGTGGGGATGGGTGCCATGGTTGTCTTATCCCTGGTGTGCCCGCCATCCACCCGATGAGCAGCTGCTCATCGGCATGGGCTCTCACAACCCATCCACCCTGCGAGCAGAGGCTCACAGGCATGGGGTGGGTGTGTTGTCAGCTTTGGGGGGTGCTGGTAGGCATTGTCATTGTCGTCATTGTCGTTGTCGACTGCACACACTCACGATCCACCCTATGAGCAGGGGCTTGCAGGCGTGGGGTGGGTGTGTTGGCTCGTTTGCAGGTGGTGGTGTTGTTACTAGTAGATTATATCCTAGAAAACTAAAAAAATGAGTTAGTTAGTTGATAAAAACAAAAACCAAGTGAAAAAAACTTACATAGGGCCCAAACGACGCGATCTGCATCGTTTGGGCCCGCGTTGGCTGGTTTGCAAGTGGTGGTGTCGTTACTAGTAGATTATAACCTAGAAAACTAAAAAAATGCGTTAGTTAGTTTATAAAAACAAAAACCAAGTGAAAAAAACTTACATAAAGCCCAAACAATGCAGATCGCATCGTTTGGGCCCGTGTTGGCTCGTTTGTGAGTGGTGGCGTCGTTGCCAGTAGATTATAACCTAGAAAGCTAAAAAAAATAGGTTGGTTAGTTTATAAAAACAAAAAGCAAGCGAAAAAAGAACTTATGTAGGGCCCATCCATTGGGCTCGTTTGCGGGTGGTGGTGATGGTGGATTGGGCATGGAAGCAGTAACGATGGGTGTCCACGCAGTGGTGGTGGTAGAGAGAGGAGGGAGGGAGGCGGCCGTCGATGGTGGTGGTGGTGATGGTGAGTGAAGAGCTGGCACATTTGATGACACAGCTATATGCTTTGTCATACACAGCCGCACACAGTACCTAGCACTGGGTGCAGGGCACAATACCCCTGATGGGGTATTATGTAAGTATCTTGGAAGTATTCCTAATACTGTCAAGATACTAGCCCAGAAGTATGTTGCAAGTATGCTGATTGTTGATTACCATACCTCCACATTAGTAACTTGTACATATTGTAACTGTATTCTGAATGTCTTGGCTGAAAGATAATACAATATTTCCTCCCTACTATCACAATAATATCAAGATACTTCTAATGGAGTATTGAAGTGAAAGATCAAAATATTTTTCAAGTACTGAGAAGGCAGTAACTTGGTGGTATTGAGGTAATTTCTTCAGTACTACCAAGATACTATCTACAATACTATCAAGGTGATATCACAATACTCTGCTTGGGATATATTAGCAATGTGATGGAAAAGATCTAGAAAACCTCTGTGTCAGTATGCTTGAAATATCATGGAAGTACACAAACAAAAAGAGTAGTCATACACCCCATACCTTCACCATACTAAAGCCAGGGAATATTGGAAGTATTGAAGTGTTGTTTATTCAATACTGTCAAACTACTCTATGGGAAGTATATAAGAAGAAATTTGATAAATTGGGAAATTATTATTAGCAGATGTCTGCACATGCAGGTCTGATGTTGCAAGTATCCACTTCCATGTCTGAGCACCTACACACTGGCTGGACAGTAAGATACTTCTGAGAAGGAGTATTCTGGAAATAGTCCTAATACTGCCACCATACTCACCAAGGGATATTTTGCCAGTATGCATACCAATCTAGAATACTACTTCAGTACCTTCAGCACTATCAAAATATAGTACAATACTGTCAAAATACTTCTAGTGAAGTATGTTGACAATATTAGGAATACTGTCAGGATACTTTCACAGTACCTCTCAGGCAGTATTGTGCCTTGCACCCAGTGATGTACCTGAGTAAGTACTTGGATGTACAACATGGATGTGCAAGTGGTACTTGAGTACATACCTGGACACACAAGTAGATATCAAGTAGGTACTTGGATATACAAGTAAGGACTCAAAACAGTAGGTACTGAAATAAGTACCAGTCCGGTATGTACTTGAATAAGTCCCGGTATGTACTTGAATAAGTACTGGTAAGTACCAGTAAGTACTTGAATAAGTACTGGTAAGTACTGGTAAGTACCGGTATGTACTTGAATATGTACCGGCATGTACTTGCTGGTATGTACTTGAATAAGTACCAGTATGTACTTGAATAAGTCCCGGTATGTACTTGAATAAGTAACAGTACTTACCGGTACTTATTCCAGTACATCCCGGTACTTACCAGTACTTATTCAAGTACATACCAGGACTTATTCAAGTACATACCGGGACTTATTCAAGTACATACCGGACTGGTACTTATTTCAGTACCTACTGTTTTGAGTCCTTACTTGTATATCCAAGTACCTACTTGATATCTACTTGTGTGTCCAGGTATGTACTCAAGTACCACTTGCACATCCATGTTGTACATCCAAGTACTTACTCAGGTACATCACTGGGTGCAAGGCACAATACTGCCTGAGAGGTACTGTGAAAGTATCCTGACAGTATTCCTAATATTGTCAACATACTTCACTAGAAGTATTTTGACAGTATTGTACTATATTTTGATAGTGCTGAAGGTACTGAAGTAGTATTCTAGATTGGTATGCATACTGGCAAAATATCCCTTGGTGAGTATGGTGGCAGTATTAGGACTATTTCCAGAATACTCCTTCTCAGAAGTATCTTACTGTCCAGCCAGTGTGTAGGTGCTCAGACATGGAAGTGGATACTTGCAACATCAGACCTGCATGTGCAGACATCTGCTAATAATAATTTCCCAATTTATCAAATTTCTTCTTATATACTTCCCATAGAGTAGTTTGACAGTATTGAATAAACAACACTTCAATACTTCCAATATTCCCTGGCTTTAGTATGGTGAAGGTATGGGGTGTATGACTACTCTTTTTGTTTGTGTACTTCCATGATATTTCAAGCATACTGACACAGAGGTTTTCTAGATCTTTTCCATCACATTGCTAATATATCCCAAGCAGAGTATTGTGATATCACCTTGATAGTATTGTAGATAGTATCTTGGTAGTACTGAAGAAATTACCTCAATACCACCAAGTTACTGCCTTCTCAGTACTTGAAAAATATTTTGATCTTTCACTTCAATACTCCATTAGAAGTATCTTGATATTATTGTGATAGTAGGGAGGAAATATTGTATTATCTTTCAGCCAAGACATTCAGAATACAGTTACAATATGTACAAGTTACTAATGTGGAGGTATGGTAATCAACAATCAGCATACTTGCAACATACTTCTGGGCTAGTATCTTGACAGTATTAGGAATACTTCCAAGATACTTACATAATACCCCATCAGGGGTATTGTGCCCTGCACCCAGTGTAGCACAAGTAGATGATACCTTAAACAAGTTACTGTGGTGTAATGGTTATATTGTGTGTTATGGTTACATAAGCAACCGACAGGGATCTGGGTTCGATTCCTTTTCTTACACACTTTTTGAGTGGAATCCGACTGGACTCCCAGTGGACTCCAACTGGACTCCAACCGGACTCCAACCAGAATCCAACTGGCATCCAATTGGACTCCAACCAGAATTCAACCGGACTCCAACCAGACTCCAACTGGACTGGGACTGGACTGGCAACTTTGCAGGCAGTTGGCTGGTGACCAGTCCCAGTGGACTCCAGTTGGACTCCGGTTGGACTCCGGTCAGTCCGACAGGAAAGGTGGGGGAGTGTAAAGACCTCCACCAATGGATGGATCTGCACCAAATCTTGTTATCATGGAGTATGACAGAGAGGGGGTTCCTCACTATAAGTGTGCATTTAATACACAGGCTTTTGAGCAACTTAATGCCTGGCTTGGTGGTTTTGATTCAGTTTTGAGGAGAATGACGGTGGGGAATTTTAACTGGTTTTTTCATGCAATGTTATCTTACCATGCTTGGATGGTAATGGAAAAGCAGAGGTTGAGATGTGACAAGGAGAGCTCTGGTGATAGTAGTGACTCTGATAGTGACTCCAATAGTGACTCTGATGATTAGTAATAGCTAACTTCCCCAGTAACATTCATGTACTTGTAGTAAACAAATATGATGACAATCTTCCATGCATCCTGGGCTGTGCCGATTCCACATGGAATGGCAAGGATTCATAATCCGAGTTTTTGGTCACAATCCGTGTGGACTCCACATGGAATTGCTTACAAATCCCCCTTTGGGGTACTCAATGTGCACAATCCAAGTAATTCTGTGCAGAATGAGCAGAGGCTGCATGGAGTACACAAGGACACATGGGTGAGTGTAAATTACAGTTTAAAGGTCCGGTCCTACAAACTGGAAAAAGACCAAAACCAAACTGAACTGAACTGAAGTCTGGTTCATCAAGTGGCTATTTATAGGACCAGTCTTTTGCAGTCCAGTTGCCAGTCTTTCACTTTGAAGAATATCATCAAACCAATGAAAACCGGTTCATATGTCACGTGAGCTATTTCCCCTGATTCCCACACATAATGCCTTCAGTTTCGCTCCCTGGATCATCAAAAACGGTTGAGAACTGAGAGAGATATGACCAAATACATTTTGGATGAGTATCTTGTTGTGATTAAAATAACTTTGATTGTACTGCTTACACCTTGCATTACAAAAATGTTGGGTACAATTGGACACCATCCAAGACATAAAAATGACACACATAAACATCTGTACCATGTATCTTTGATTAATTTAACATCCCTCACAAGCTGCAACTACATACTACAACTACAACTACAACCTACAAACTACAACATGTAATACAATGTACTTTTGTTCTGGTCATATCTCAGTCAAATCTTGATGAAATCTCATAAAAGTTAGACCGGTCGCCGGGGAATTACGATATCCAACTGCTGGTGTAACTGTTAAATGGTCCGGATAATAGTTGCTGAGAAACATATGGGATATATTGGTACAACAAATTTTACAACAAAAAGTCGGTTTGGACTGGTTTTTATTGGTCCATGGACCAATATGGACTGGTCCTATGTGGTCCAGTTGCGGTCCATCAATATCTTGGTCAGTCCTGGACCGGTTGCGGTTGCAGTTGCCCCATTTAGACATCAAAAACCGGACTTAACCAGACCTGTAAATGCTAGTCAGTATTGGTAGCATCACAGGCCAGACAAGCAAAAGTACAGCCAGAGATGACAGTAGACAGAGATGATGAGATGGAGATGGTGGAGTGGGTATCATAGGATGATGTGCAGACAGTGGAGAAGTCTGAAAATGGAAAAGCATGCTTACCTAAGTATGTGCCCCCACAAATCTTTGACAGTACCATGGAGAATACAAATTTTTTCATCAGCTCTATTGTATTGTAGATCTATGGGAAGAAGCCAGAGTTTCATACAGCTGAGTCCAGGATAATGTTTGCTCTCTTGTATATTCAGAGGGGAAAAGCACTATTTTGGAGAAATGAGGCTATTGATCAAATTGCTGTGGGGAATAAACCATTTGCAACTTTCAAGGAATTTTTTGGAGAGATTGGGGGCACAGTTTGGGGACCCTAACCCAAAGGCAACAGCCAATGCAAAATTAAAAACCATGTGCCAAGGTTCCCTAATGGTGGATGAATTTATTTTGCAGTTCAAAGTGGAAGCTTTGCAAATGGACATGGGAGAAGCTGCATTGGTAGAATTCTTGAAAGCAGGATTAAATCCCTCTCTATTCAATGCTATCTACCAACTACTTTCTATGCCAGAGAAGTTGGACAAGTGGTATAATTGGGTGATGCACCTTGATCAGCAATATTGGCAGGAACAAGCAGAATTGAAGTTGATGTACAGAAGTAGTAAATTTGGAAAGCCATCAGGAGGAAAGTCTGAGAAAGGAAAGGTGCCTCAGGTGCAAACTCCGAGGGCACAGCCACCAGTCATGGCAGTGACACCAATTGTTGCAGAGTCAGTAGTATCAGATACTATGGAGGTTGATCAGGTGGGGAGATGAGACCCACTTAAATGTTTTAAATGTGGGCAGTTGGGACACATTGCTAGGAATTGCAGGCAGAAAGAAAGATTAGGGAAGCTACAATCAAGGAAGTGAAGGCAGGCAGAAGAATTTTGTGGAAGAGTCCCAGTGAAAGTTTGGTGACCCAGAATTGTTACAATGTATTAGTATCCGAAGAAACCCAGAGCAAATCAGAAAAGGAAATTGATGGGGAGTACAACCATTGTGAATCACATGATGAAGAAAATTGCCAAGCACTATTTCCGAAAACCCCTAAATTCTTTATTCACTCTGCACAAATAGAACCTGAAATCACCTTCACTGTGGATTGAAGACAGTGGACACACATGCAGCAATTGATGTGAGAGCATTGCTCAATAGCGGTGCTACAGGATTATTTATTAATTGGTCCTTAATTACTGGAAATGGCATTAGCACATGCAAGCTATTGCAACCTATGATGGTGTACAATATTGATGGAACAGTTGATTGTGGAGGAACCATTAAGGAGGAGGTGACCATGGTACTAAGGTATCAGGGACATCAGGAACAAGCCATATTCGAAGTATGTGATCTTGGGAAAACCAATCTAATAATAGGATGTCTGTGGTTATGGAAGCATAATCCTGAAATTGATTGGAAGACTGGGAAAGTACAAATGACTCATTGTCTTAAGGAATGTAATGTGTATGGGAGGAAGGTGAAAAAGGAGAAGAAGGAAAAGAAAGAGAAAGAACATCCAAGGAAGTATTCTGTTATGATGGAGGAAGTGGAGGATGAGGAAATGCCAAATGGGGAAGTTCCAATCATGATCAAGAAGGAAGAGCAGAAGCAAACCTTTATAGAAATTCATGGAGGACAGTCATGGGATAAGAATGTCATGAAGGTGGCAAAGCCAGTGGAGGAGTGGGTACCAAAAGCATATCATGAATATCTGTCAGTCTTTCAGAAGAAGGAGTCTGAGCAAATGCTGGTGCAGAAGCCATGGGATCATGTGATTGAGATGAATCCAGGGTTTGTGCTGAAGAAGTCAAAGGTATATCTGTTATCTTTGAAGGAACAAGGAGAAGTTGATGTGTTCCTAAATGAGCAGTTATGCAAAGGATACATATGACCTTCAAAATCACCACAGACATCACCAATATTCATTGTGCCAAAGAAAGATAAGAGAAAGAGGATGTGTACAGCTTATAGGTATCTGAATGAGTGGACAGTGAAGAATGCATACCCCCTGCCTTTGATCTCAGAAATGATTGACAAGGTGGGAAAAGCCAAGGTCTTTACAAAATTGGATCTACAATGGTGATAGAATAATGTACAAATAAGGAAAGGAGATGAGTGGAAGGCTGCATTTGCCATGTGTCGAGGATCCTTTGAGCCACTTGTCATGTTTTTTGGGATGACCAATAGTCCCCCGACTTTCCAAAATATGATGAACAACATTTTCAAGGACATAATAGACAAAGGCATGGTAATAATATTTATTGATGACATTCTGATATTCATGGAGGATGGAGAAAATCATGAAGCAATGGTGTAGGAGGTGCTGCAGAGGTTAGCAGAGAATGATCTATTTTTGAAACTGGAGAAGTGTGTGTTTGTGGCAAGCAAGATCAAGTTCCTAGGATTATTGATCGGCCCTGATAGAATTGAGATGGATCTGATCAAGGTACAGGTGATCACTGATTGGCCTGCACCCACCCATGTCAAGGAGGTTCTTAGGGCTTGCAAACTATTATTGTTGCTTTGTGTATAATTTTTGCAAAATTGCTGCACCGTTACTTAACCTTACACAAAAGGGAGTAGAGTGGAGGTGTGGGGAACAGCAGCAGACAGCATATGAGGAGTTGAAGAGGAAGTTTGTGGAGGGACCAATAATAGCCCCAGTAGGTTTCATATGCCCCTTATGAGTGGAATCAGATGCATCCGACTTTGCTACTGGAGCAGTATTATCAATGCTGTGTGAGGATGACAAATGGCATCCTTGTGCATATTTGTCCCAAGGGTTGAATGATGTGGAGGAATTATGATGTGCATGACAAAGAAATGTTGAGTATAATACAAGCATTGAAGGCATGGAGACATTATTTGGAGGGATGTATGCATAAGATTGAAATCTGGACGGATCATGAAAATCTGCAATACTTCATGTCAGCCAAAAAGCTTAACTGCTGGCAAGTGCATTGGGCACTATTCCTATTGCTTAATTTTCACTTGGTCCACAAAGTGGGAAGCTTAATGAGGAAAGCAGATGCATTATCCAGATGTATTCATCACAAAAGGGGGGTGGAGGAGGGCAATAAAAATGTTACCTTACTTAAACCCAAATACTTTCACATTTGTGCTATGCATCAAGGGCCTCTGTTAATAGATAGCTCAGAAGCAGAAATGTTGTCTAAAATTAGACAATGTTCAGAAATGGATGATGAAGTAGTGGAAGCCATGAAAGCTCTGAAGGGAGATAAGAAGAGCAATATTAAAGGAGATGAATGGGCTGAGGAGCAAGGGTTGGTGTTATTCTGAGGAAAGGTGTATGTACTGAAGGATCAGGATTTGCAAAGGGAGATCATCCAGTTATATCATAATATGTTGACTGCTAGACACCCAGGAAGATGGAAGACATTAGAATTAGTGATGAGAAATTATTAGTGGCCTAGAAGTTCTAAGTATGTGTTGGGGTATGTGGATGGATGTGATATGTGCATGAGGGGGAAGAGATTTCAAGAGAAACCTGCAGGGAAATTAATGCTGAACCCTATACCTAAAGCACCATGGCGAGATATATCTGTGGATTTTATCACTGGATTACCTGAGGCTTAAGGGTACAATGCAATATTTGTAGTATGTGACCGCTTTACAAAGGAGGTCCATATTATTCCTACCACTACAGAAACCTCATCATTGGGCTTGGTGCACCTCTACCTAAATCAGGGAGGTCTTTACACTCCCCCACCTTTCATAGTGGACTCCGACTGGAGTCTGACTGGACTGACCGGAGTCCGACCGGAGTCTGACTGGAGTCCACTGGGACTGGTCACCAGCGAACTGCCTGCAAAGTTGCCAGTCCAGTCCCAGTCCAGTCTGACCAGACTCCAAGTGGAATCCACTCAAACACTGGATTCCACTCGGACTGGTCCAGTGGAGTCCAGTGGAGTCCAGTTGGAGTCCAGTTGGAGTCCGGTTGGAGTCTGGTTGGAGTTCGAGTGGAGTCCGAGTGGAGTCCAGTTGGATTCCGCTGAAAAAGTGTGTAAGAAAAGGAATGGAACCCAGATCCCCATAGGTTGCTTATGTAATCAATCATGATGCACAATATAACTGTTACGCCACAGTACCTTGTGTAAGGCATCATCTACTTGCATTAGGTACCGTGGTGCAGCTGTGTATGACAAAGCATATTGCCGTGTCATCAAATGTGCCAGCTCATCACTCACCACCACCACCATCGATGCCGCCTCCCTCCCTCCTCTCTCTACCACCACCACCACTGCATGGACACCCACTGCCACTGCTCCCACACCCAATCTGCCATCATCACCACCTGCAAACGAGCCGAATGGATGGGCCCTAGGTAAGTTTTTTTTTGTTTGCTTTTTGTTTTTATAAACTAACTAACCAGTTTCTTTAGTTTTCTAGGTTATAAACTACTGGTAACGACGCCACCACCCACAAACGAGCCGACTGGATGGAACGCAGACCCAAACAATGCAGATCGCATTGTTTGGGCCCTACGTAAGTTTTTTTTGTTTGCTTTTTGTTTTTATAAACTAACTAACTCATTTCTTTTGTTTTGTAGGTTCTACTCTACTGGTAACGACCGACAGCCAGACGCAAGACAACCCCACACACCCACCCCATGCCTGCGAGCCCCTGCTCGTAGGGTGGATCGTGAGTGTCACCAGGACCCCCAGAACGCAAAGCAATGGGGCCAACGACACACCACCCACCTCCAGCCCCTTGAGCAACTGCTCGGGGGGTGGGTCACAGGTGGAATGGAGGTGATTATGGCGAACTACGACAGGGCAATGCCGACGCCAACACGGAACGACGGGGATCAACCCAGACCCAACGACACCCATGCCAGCCCCCTCCTCCCTGTCCAAACGGGATGTGAGGGTGTCGATAAAGGGTAGGAGATGGCAGAGGGGTAACGGGAGACCTGCGGAGCAGGATACCCACCTGGTAAGCACCCACCTACCCCCTCCCTCACATGCCACATCACTGACCCCTCCCCCCAACCCCTCTGAACTAGGAGACCCGCAAAACTGACAACACACCCACCCCACACCGACGAGCACCTGCTCGAAGGGTGGATGGTGGGTAGACCAGGGCTACAACAACCACGGCACCCATCCCCATGCCTACGAGCCTCTGCTCATAGGGTGGATGATGGGTGCGGCTTGCTACAGCAACAGACGCATGCGAGGAGGGGTGGGCGATGACACCCACCCCAGACTGCATCCCCCAACCCCCCCTCCCCCGCATTTTGCGTGGGGAGGGGTCTTTATTATTTTTGATTTATCTCTGCCCCCCCCTCGCACTGAATGCGAGGGGTATATATATTGTAGTACTTATGAATCCCCCCCTCACGCTGAACGTGAGGGGTTTAGTTTTTTAGGTACATAGTAGTAATCCCCCCCCTCTTGCAAGATGCGAGAGGGGTTTTTTTTTGTTTATTATTATACTATACCCACTCCCTTGTGTCCTACACGAGGGATGTGGTTAATTAAAATTTTTTGATCTTAATTGTTTAAAAAATGCCTCCTCGAAGAATATGAAAAGTTGAGTCATAAATAAACCTTATATTGATCCCCAATAAATCTCCTGTGGCTCAAGTGGTTGAGCACACTTGTTTGGTTTGTCATGTGATTCCTTATGGTGAGGTCTTGAGTTCAATTCCTGCAGTACACAAATTTATTTTGTGGGTACTTTATGAAATTCACCAAGTCCGAAGTCCTTTGAGCTCATATCTAATTGACTTATCATTTGGTTGCACTTGGACTCCAGTTGGACTCCACTCGGACTCCACTCAGACTCCACTTGGACTCCAGTCGGACTCCAGTTGGACTCCAATGGGGGATTAAACTCTACATGACTTAGTGTAGTTCAATTGGACTCCACTCGGACTCCACTCGGACTCCAGTGGACTCCGGTCAGTCCAGTTGGAGTCCACTAGGACAGGTGGGGGACTGAAAAGTACTGAAATCAGGTATGGTGGTTGCATGCATTACCTGATACCATTACCTCCAATCGTGGACCACAATTTGCTTCCATGTTTATGCAAGAATTAAACAACATATTGGGGATTCAAACTAAGTTATCTATGGCATATCACCCACAAACTGAGGGCAGACAGAGAATTAACCAGGAGTTGGAGCAGTACCTACACATTTTTGTCAACTACCGACAACCCAACTGGCCCAAATGGTTGCCAATTGCCAAATTTTCCCACAATAACAAATTCCATTCAGCTACTTGCATGTCACCTTTCTTCACTAATTATGGGTATCATCCCTACATGGGAGTAGAACCCCAAAGGGAAGTTAAGGTACAATCGGTAGAAGACTTTGTATCTAAGATGCAAAAGGTACAGGAAGAAGCAGAGGTGGCATTGATGAAAGCACATGATGATATGGTGTGACATGCAGATTGTACTCTTGCTCTTGCTCCAGAGTACAATGTCAGTGACTTCGTATGGCTAAAACTAACTAATTGTACTTTATTAAATTTAGGTTGTACACTAATGGTGATGACTGCCGAATGCAAAGAACCCCTGAAACAGATGACGCATCCACCCCATGCCTGTGAGCCTCTGCTCATAGGGTGAATTGTGAGTGTGTGCAGGTGACAACAATGATGACACCGCTGCCTACCAGCACCAGAACCCCCAGAACACAAAGCACAGCCACCAACCATGATGGACGACAATGACAGGGCCAACAACACACCACCTGCCTCCAGCCCCATGAGCCACCGCTCAGGTGGTGGATTGTGGGTGGAATGGCAATGATGATGAGGGGAACCAGGAACATGCTCCAACCACAATGCACCAACCATGACACTGAGGATGACACACCAAGGATGATGCACCCAGGGCAGTGGGGCTGCATCCCCTCCCCCTCCCCTGCATACATTTTGTGTGGGTGAGGAGATTTTCTTTTTTATTTATTTATGATGAGGTAAGGCCATAGATATTTTTTTTCTTGTCTTATTTCTTTTACCATGATGACACATGCAGGATGACAGCCACCACAATGAGACACCACCAGGCCGCCCCCTCCCCTGTGTTTTGCATGGGGAATTTGTTTTTTGTTTTCTATATATATTACTACCCCCTCGCCCATGTAGAATGTGGGTGAGGGGATTTTCTTTTTTATTTATAATTGCCACCTTCCCCTTGCATTCAATGCAGTGGGTTTTTAATATAATGAAAGTAGCTAATAAATTTTATTTGATTTTAAATATATAACAAAGCACCTCCTTCGAGAGGGTTTAAATAATTGAGTTTGAGTTTGAGTTTTGTGTGTCATACATAAACTTTATATTAGTAACAAATAGTTCTCCTGTGGCTCAACTGGTTAAGCATGCTTGTTTGTTATGCACTGGTGACATGAGGTCTTAAGCTCAATCCTTGCTCTGCACAATCTTATTTTGTAGGCACTTCATGACTTTCATACAGTCTGAAAAGCTTGGAACTAATAAGATGTTAACTTGATGGCATGGATCCTGCACATTCTCTGCAGACTAGCACAGATTCCACATAGTCTGTGTGGACTAGCATGGACTCTGCATAGTCCATACAGATCTGTGTGGAGTCCATGTAATTCCATATGGATCTGTGTGGAACATATGGGGGAGTGTAAATTACTGCCCACCCACTATTCCTGGCCAAAAAACTACTCCACAATCTCCAATAATAGTAGAAGGTGCTCCAGAATATGTAGTTGAAGAAAATCTAGACTCGTGTCTTCAATGGAATAAATTGGAGTTCTTAATAAAGTGGAAGAACTATACCAATGAAAATCATTCATGGGAACCCAAAGAGAATTGTAGTGAGTGCATAATGTGATTGCCCAATTCTTTAAACATAATCCAAATGCTCTGTGTTGCATTGCAAGAATGGTGTATGAGGGGATGACATTCCAGCCTTACCAAAAAATTATGGAGGGGACAGATACAATATTTTCTTACCTGAATGTCAAGGCATAAAAGGGGGGTAATGTTAGGAAACAGCCCCATTACTTAATAAAATTTCATAATTATTTTATTATGTCAACTTATGCTACACTTTGCTAGCATGAGAATTCTATTTCACATGCATCAATATGTATGTGCATGTACCAGTGCATCAGTAGCAACAATGTACAATATACAGCGGCTCAAAAAACTGCTCCAATGTTTGCTCATTTTTCAATCATTGCACTGGTATAGAATGCTGACATAATCCAGGATCCTGAGATTCCTGTCAAAAAGACTACATCATCTTAGCTTTCCATAACATCTTGGGTCATGTGATTTGGATAAGAACTCATGGAATAATGGGCCAAACCAAGTTGTGACTCATTGGAGCAGTTTTTTGACCCTCTATTATTTTACTGTCTAGTACTTTGTATGACCTCCATTAGCCTTAATAAATGCCTTTATCTGCCTTGGCATGCTTTCTATAAGGTTTTGGCTTCCACTCCTCCACCAAGCTCTCTCCCACAATTCATGGTTCATCTTTCCTTGAACCTCCACAAGCTTCCCCACTCCATTCCACCCCATACAACCCCATACCATGAGATTGTTTCCCCCTCCATGTTTGACAGTTGGTGTTGTAGTCCAGTCAGATTTTGATTCCCCTCACTGTTTCCAGACATACTCCTTCCCATCTGAGGTCTTTACACTCCCCCCCCCAATCCGAGCGGAGTCTGCTTGGACACTCGGACTGTACTCGGACTGTCTGAGGACTTTGCTCGGACTTTGCTTGGACTTCTTTGGCTGAAAGTCCTGCCAAAGTAGATGTCCAGTCCGAGCTGAGTCCGAGTGTCCAAGTGGAGTCCGAGTGGACCAGCACTCGTACAGTCCTAGGACTGTCTGAGTTGCTTATATAATTGACTGAAAAATCAGTGGCTACAATTCTCATAGTCACATGATAAAGTACATTTAGGGCAACAATATAACTGTTAGACTAAAGTATCATTATAGGTAGATAGTTTTATCTCTCTATGTACTGCCCTGGCTGTGATGACAAATCAACACAGCCGCATCGCCAACGATGATGCCAGCTCATCATCGATCATAACCAACCACCACCACCACCACCACTCGATGATGACGCCTCCCTCCCATGTCCCACTGCTGCCACTGCCCCCTGAACACCCAACAGTCACGGGCCCATGCCAGCACACAATGAAATGGGTCCAAACGACTCTATCGTCATTTGGGCCCCAGGTGAGTTTTTTCTTTTTTCTTTTCCCATGTTTTCTTTAAGCTAACACATTTTTTCATTAATTATAGGTTATATCTATACTGTAGCAGCACAATGACCCCCAAACCACCAAACAAGGAACAATGACGAGACCATGACCCAGCACCCACCCCTGCCAGTGCAAGCAACTGCTCGCATGGGGGAGAGCAGCTGCTAATGATGATGACGATGACAGGGAACGATGACACCACCTGCCCCAGCCCTATGAGCCACTGCTCATAGGGTGGATGATGGGTGGAATGACAACAATTAGGAGACCCCAACAACAGCTAGCACCCCCCATAACTGCCACAGGCAACTGCTTGCAGGGTGGATGAGAGTGCAGGTACTGACAGGGAGACAAAAAAGGCCCAAGAGACATCAACATCTCTTGGGTCCTAGGTAAGTTTTTTTTTTCCTTTTCTCATTTCATTTTTTGATGCTAACCAACTTTTTTTAGATACAAACTACTACTAGTGATGATGACGATGGGGGGACACCACCAACACCACTGCTGTGAGCCCCTGCTTGCAGGGTGGAAGGTGAGGGTGAAGAGACAAGGGGGAAGGGAGACAAGGGGGAAGGGAGACAAGAGGGAAGGGAGATGAGGGGGAAGGGATACAAGAGGGAAGGGAGATGAGGGGGATGGGAGACAAGAGGGAAGGGAGACAAGGGGGAAGGGAGACAAGAGGGAAGGGAGATGAGGGGGAAGGGAGACAAGAGGGAAGGGAGATGACAACGAGTGGGGACACCCACGATGACACCCGCTCCACACCTACGAGCATCTGCTCATGGTGGGTGTTTTTAATTTATTTTTATAATTGATAGTTATGCCCCCTCCCCTCAAGCTTGCAAGGGGAGGGCTTACTATCATACATATTAATTACCCACATTAATTACCCCTCACACAGATGCGAGGGGGTCAATTTAATAATCTATTCATGATATATAACAAATTAGATTTCAGTAATAAATAGATATAATGTATATAACTTTAAATGACTACTTGGCTTAAGTGATAGAGTGTGCATGTTTCATTGTCATGTGATTCCTAGTCCAGAAGGCTGTTGGTTCAATTCCTGCTGTGCACACATCATTTTGTGAGACTTATAAGACTTTCTCTAAGACTGGAACTCGGACTTTACTTGGTCAGTACTTTAAAAGGTGTAAATAAATGCACAATTGATGTTGTCCAAGCAAAGTCCGAGTGCAGTCCGAGTGTCCGAGTGTGTCCAAGCGGAGTCCACTTGGACTGGGGGGGGGAGTGTAAAGTACTGTCCCATCTGACCAAATCCTATTAATTTTAGTCTCATCTGACCAGAACACCCTTTTCCAATCCTCCACAGTCCAGTTTTCATGGTATCATGCAAACTTGAGCCATCCTTGATGATGTATGAGCTTAAGCATATGCACTTTCTTCTTTGTAGCAGAGTAGAAGCCAGCCTCTTTCAATGCATTTCTGACAGTCTGAGGATGAACAGGCTGGGAGAGTGTGGAATTGATGAAATTGGTAGCCTGAACAGCATTGTCAAGCTTGCCAGAGGTGATTTGATGGAGAATGGACTGCTTGTCATGAGCAGAAAGCTTAGCAGGATGACCACCAGAGTTTTTCTCCTGGTTGGCATCAACCTCTCTACCAATCCAGCTTATGGTACCCATATCTACACCAGTTTTATCATGTATTTGACAATGAGAATATCCTTGTTCAAGGAGAGAAAGAACAGAAGAGCATTTGGCAGCATAGATGGGTCTCATAGTGGTGGTAAAAGATCAAGAAGGTAAAGAAACCAAGGTCAACATGTCAAATGAGTACAAACAAGGTCACATGACATTGTTTATTATTCCCACAGTCCATTATTGCCTTATATTTCAGTATAACAGGAGAGAAATTGATCAAGTAATAGAGGGTCAAAAACTGCTCCAATGAGTCTCAACTTGGTTTGGCCCATTATTCCATGTATTCTTATCCAAATCACATGACCCAAAATGTCATGGAAAGCTAAGATGATTTAGTCTTTTTGACAGGAATCTCAGGACCCTGGATTATTTCAGCATTCTATACCAATGCAATCATTGGAAAATGAGCAAACATTGGAGCAGTTTTTTGAGCCACTGTAGATCAACAAATGTCAGTTATATCTCCCCTCTATGACCCAAAACATCCTGTATTATGTAAACTCAACTATCTTGATCACTAACCATGATCACTATGTCAAACAAAAGTCTCTCAATTGTCAACCCTTTTTCTTTGTAATTGGGGCCAAAAGGTCCATTCCAAATCCATGCACAGGAGATTATTCAGTATAGGGAGTCCCAATTTTGGTGAGTTTTGTTGGAGATTGACCAGGCAAATTCATAAAACAATGATAGATGCAAAAAATTCTCTATTCTGAACTTGTAAGATGGGATTTCTCTAAAGGAAGTAAGTAATACATCACTGAGAAATATTATAGATGTATGTCATGTCTTGGGTCAGCATCACCACCAACATCAGCCTTGTGATAGATGTGCCAATCCTGCATTATTCCTTGGCCATCAGTCTGGCCAATGTCAATTTGGATCACCTACCCCTCAGATTCCATCCATCTCTCTTGGCTGCATTGGATGATGGTGTTGCCACAAGGAGACACAACAACAGGCTTTTAGGACGCAATTGTGGCACTTTGACATTACGATGATATATTGGATCAATCGCACATATTTTCCTCTGATGAGAAAAAGATCATATTTATCCTTTCTTATCTTAAAGGATCAGCTCTCAGTTGGTTTGAGCCTGGTCTTAATGACCCAACAGATTCCGCACACTGGGTGTGGGACTATGAGGCTTTCCTCGCCGAGCTGGAAAGTAACTTCGGCCTGCACAACCCGGTTGGAGATGCAGAAAAAGCTCTCTCTGATTTAGCAATGAAGAAAGGTGGTCATATCACGAAATATAATGTTGACTTCTGGGAATTAGCTTCTAGGGTCAACTGGAATGAAGCAGCCCTTCGTGACTGCTATTTCCACGGTCTTCCGCTCCGGCTTCGCATAGAAGTTCTCTGGGGTGGTAAACCCAACACTCTTGCAGAGCTGCGCTTCAAAGCACAGGACAGCGACGACATCTACTGGATGCAAGAAGATGAATCCCATTTCGAAATAAAGAATTCCAGTAACATCACTAACTCTAGTCGGAAGGACTCTTCCAAAGGTCCTTCCCCACTGTCAAACCAGCAGTCTTCCGCAACAAAGAACACTCCCCAGGACAAGCCCAAGTCGTCCATCTCCGATAAGCTGGGGGAGAATGGCAAGCTTACTGGGGAGGAACAAGAACACTGCATGAGGGAAAGACTCCCTAACCATTCTTTTAACCTTTCCTGACTCTTCCACCCCTTTCCGAACCCTTATTGACTCTGGCTCCTCCCACTGCTTCCTTGACTCCTCTTTCGTGTTGAATAACCAACTCAGCATGGAATCCATTAACCCAATCGGTTTATGACTCTTTGATGGATCTTGCAACTCCACCATAACTCAGATCATCAAACTTCTGGTCACCTTTCCTGCCAGTGAAGTGTTCAATTTGTCATTTTATGTAACCTCCCTTGACTCTTCCTGTTCTGCTGTACTCGGTCATAACTGGCTGAAGCAATACAATCCGTTGATTGACTGGTCTTCAAGCCAACTCGCTTTCTGCTCTGCAGATCATAGAGGTCCAGCACCCCTGACATCACCTTTGTCCCCGAACCTTCCGGTAGAAATCCTCGACTGCTCCGCATTTTCCGAACCCCCCATGCCTCCTAAGTCTACACCTCCCAACATCTCTTTCATCAATGCTGCTGCTTATGCGCGTGCTAGCAAACTTCCTGGGGCAGTAGCTTTTCAGATGACCTTCGCTCCAGAAGGGTTATCCGCCCGCTCCGCCCAATCCACTAACTCATCTGACCTCTCTGATATTCCGCCCAAGTATCACGAATTCACTGATGTCTTTAATAAGCCTAAAGCGGATACCCTTCCTCCACATCAGTCTTACGACCTCAAGATAGAGACAGAAGACAATACTCCTCTGCCTCTGGGCCACATGTATTCTCTCTCTCCCTCTGAATTAGAAGCCTTACGAGTCTTTATTGATGAAAATGTCCGCTCAGGTTTCATCCGCCCATCCGAGTCTCTGCATGGCGCTCCGATTCTCTTTGTCAAGAAGAAGGACAGTAGTCTCTGACTTTGTGTCGACTACCGAGGACTCAATTGTCTTACAAAGAAAGACCATTGTCCCCTTCCTCTCATTTCCAACCTCCTCAACTCTCCCCGAAAAGCCTGCTTGTTCACCAAGATAGACTTGCGGCACGCTTACCACTTAGTCTGCATTGCAGACGGTGATGAATGGAAAACTACTTTCTGCACCCGCTATGGATCTTTCGAGTGGTTGGTGGTTCCCTTTGGACTCACTAATGCACCCGCAGCATTCCAGCATTTTATGAATGACATCTTCAGCAATATGCTGGCTGTTTGTGTCATAGTATACCTCGACAACATCCTATTCTATTCCAATGACAAGGCCCAGCATGGGGCTCATGTCAAAGAAGTCCTCTGCCGTCTCTGGAAAAATGGACTTTACGCCTCTCCACAGAAATGTGAGTTCCACAAAGACACCGTTGAATATTTAGGTTTCATCCTTTCACTGGATGGACTGTGGATGTCCGAGGATAAAGTCAAAACCGTGCTTGACTGGCCCGAGCCTAGGAAAGTTAAAGATATTCAATCCTTCTTAGGCTTTTGCAACTTTTACTGCCGCTTCATTAATGGCTATTCAGACATTGTCATCCCACTCACCTGCTTGACGCAGAAATCCGCACCTTGGGACTTCAACAAGAAATGCCGTGACGCCTTTGAAAGGCTCAAACAAGAATTCACTCACGCACCAGTCTTAACTCAATGGGTACCTGACTCACAGATGGTACTCAAAACTGACGCTTCTGACTATCCCTTAGTGGCCATCCTTTCGGTTTACACTGTGGATGGAGAAATCCATCCAGTCGCTTTTCACTCCCACTCCTTTAATCCCACTGAACTAAATTACGACACCCATGACAAGGAACTCTTGGCCATCTTTGAAGCCTTCAAACACTGGCAGCAGTACTTCGAGGGTTCCGCAAACCTGGTTGATGTGGTCACTGACCACAAAAATCTTGAGTACTTCAGCACTACTAAGTTGCTCACCTGCCGCCAGGCCCGTTGGTCTGAGTACCTTTCCCAGTTCAATCTCATCATCCACTTCTGCCCCGGAAAACTAGGGGCCAAGCCAGACACGCTCACTAGACGTTGGGATGTCTACCGCAAAGGGGGAAATAGCAACTTTGCCTCCGTAAACCCAACCAACTTCCAACCTGTATTCACACAGGAACAGCTCACCTCTTCCCTCTGCGCCACCTATTTCGCCACACCCATCCTTTGACAAGCAGTAATCATGGATGTTGAGAAACTTCACCATGACATCCGCACCTCCCTACCTCTTGACCCCTTTTCATCCGCACATCTTCCGACACCTATTGACCCCAACTGGACCATAGACGATGCAGGTCTCCTCCGTCACTTCGACCAGATCTATGTTCTGGATGTCGCGGATCTCTGCCTCAAGGTCCTCCAATACAAACATGATCATATTCTCTCTGGCCACTTTGGACAAAACAAAACCCAGCAGCTTGTCCACCAGGAATATGTCTGGCCAAACCTCCGCACCTTCGTCCAGGAGTTCTGCCAATCCTGTACGACTTGTAAGCGATCCAAATTGCCTCGACACAAGCCCTACAGATTTCTAAAGCAACTTCCGGTTCTGGAACGACATCTCCATGGATTTCATTGAGCAACTACCCGACTCTAATGGTCACACCGCTATCCTGGTCATTGTTGACCGCCTCACCAAGCAAGGCATCTTCATCCCAACTGTCAATGAAATCACAGCCCAAGAACTAGCCAACTTGTTTGTCCTCCACGTCTTCTCCAAGCATGGCGTTCCATTGCACGTCACTTGTGACCAGGGATCCGAGTTCGTCTCTCACTTCTTCCACTCCCTCGGAAAAGCGCTCAACATGCAGATCCACTTCACTTCCGGCTATCACCCACAAGGAGATGGCCAGACAGAATGGCTCAACCAGACCTTGGAGCAATACCTCCGAATTTTCTGTAACTACCAGCAGGACAACTGGTCCCATCTCCTTCCCTTAGGCAAATTTGCCTACAACAATGCTCCTTCTGCCTCTACAGGTGTATCCCCTTTCTTTGCCAACAAAGGCTATCACCTGAACATTTCCATCTTTCCAGAATGCGACTTAGCTTCACAGCACGCCCGTGGGTTCATCGTTGACTTAGATGACCTTCATCAGGAGCTTCGGAAACAACTTGCAGCTGCTCAATAGCGTTATCAAGGTCCTGTGGACAAACATTGGGCACCCGCACCCAACTTCAACATTGGTGACTCTGCCTATGTCACTGCGGAAAATATCCGCACCACTCGTCCCTCCAAGAAACTTTCCGAAAAGCACCATGGCCCCTTCAAAATCATCGCCTGCCCAGGCACTCACTCAGTCACCTTGTGGCTCCTGGATCACATGCGGGCCATTCACCCTGTTTTCCATGTCTCTCAACTAGAGAAACACTCCCCGAACACAATTCCAAATCAAGTACAACCTCCACCTCCAATCACCATCGACGATGAGCTCGAATATGAGATCGCTGAAGTCCTCGACTCCAAAGTTGACAACCGACGTCACTGCAAGATTCTCTACCTCGTCCGATGGGAAGGCTACCAGGGAATCGATGAGGAGACCTCCTGGCTACCTGTTACGGAGCTTGACCATGCCCAAGAACTCCTTGCGGATTTTCACACTTGCTACCTGCAGAAACCCGGACCATTACCTGTTTAAAGTCTATTCACGTTACTTATTCACTCAGTCTGAACTCAGAAACAAAATTCATTGAAAAGTTTTTTTTGGATCCAACTGGATCCCTACACTACATCCACTTCTCCCTCTCCGTCTTCATCACCCTCTCCCCCAACTTCACCCTCTTCTCCGCCCTCGTCCTTCTCTTCACCCTCCTCACCTCCACTCTCACTCTCCTCCCCGTCATCCACACGCCTTTTCTCCAGATACCTCTGGAAGGCCGCCCAGTCATCTCTGGACTTGCGGATCCCACGTCTTTCCCACCGGGACTCTCACACCACTCGCTCAACCTCCTCGGCGCTTTCTTCCTCCACCCACTCTGGGTCCAAGGCATCCCAGATCTCCCCCATCGACTCCCACACTGCATTGGCCACCTCAGCAAATCCCTTCCTTATCACCTTCATCACCTGTTGCATTACCTCCGGGTTATCCTCGGTTGCCCTGGTCGTTCCTGCTGTTTTTGCTGCAGGGGCTTCCTGCCCCTCCCACGCTACCTCCTCACACTTATGTTTGACACACATGCAGTTGTTGCACACGCATCTCTTCGCACCCATCTTGAAACATGAGACCTTTTGATATTTGCATCTGGGCCACTTGTCAGTAAGAGAAGATGGAGAAAGGAAATCAGTATGCACCTTTTGCAAGGCAACACAGCCTGCACCTGCACCGGACTCTCCAACTCCTCCGACCCCACTCGCACTGTGGACTTGGCGACTTTCTTCTTCTTTGGGGACTTGCTCCCCTCTGCCTCATCCTCCAGACCTGCAGCCGTAGCCGCCCACTTTTTCTCCGCTCATTTTGCGGCTGAAGCCTCCTTTCTCCGCACTGCTGCCTGGCACGCCTCCTGCGCCTTCGCAGCCTCCTCTGCTGCCTTCTGCGCCTCCTGCGCCTCCTGCACCCGACGCTCCTCCTCCCTTGCTGCCTCCTCCAGTTCCCTTACCTCCCATTCCATCTGCTCTTTCATCTCCCGCTCCCTCTGTTTGTACTGAGCCTTCATTGCGGCCAGCTTGAGTTGAGCAGAACCTGCTGGGAGGGACATTTTGTATAGGTGATGGGAGTAGGAAGTGAACAAAATTTTTCAACCAATTGCCACATTCGGAATTTTCAACCAACTTCCTCATTCAGACTCAAACCCTCACGTGCCTCGTAGGCTCGGCACTAAGGGGGAAATACTGTCAAGAACCATTCCTCACCCGATCGGAACCTGCATCCATCTGATCCTTTTCCGCACCTCAAACCCAACTTTTGTCTATGCCTTCCATTTTCGTTCCCAGCTGCCTTGCACTGCCCACACTGCTGTGCACCAGGCCACCTTGTACAGCATCCACAGCTGCCTTCCCAGGGCTGCTGTCTCTATTGCAAATTCAACTATGGATTCCTGTGCAGCTTCCACTAGATAATTTATCTACGCAGTCAAGACACTGCCACAGTCTTTGTTCCTGTTCCACATTATTCCAGACTACAGTATTTAAGCTTAGTTAGTTTCGCCTTGTACTCCTCAGTTCGTATATCGACATAGACTTGACTTTACCCTGCCAATCTAAACCTCCTTCTACTCCAACCTCTGTCCTCTAAGAGTCTGAACTCCATTCGACTCAACCTCTAGTCTCCCTCTGAAGTTCTAAATGTTAGGAAACCACCCCATTACCTAATAAACTTTCATTTTTATTTTATTATGTCGAATTAAGCTACATGACACCAAATGACGCTACATTTTGATAGCATGAGAATTTTATTTCGCATGCATCAAAATGCATGTGCATGTACGAGTACATCGGTAACAACAATGTACAATATATGTAACATAGTATATAAACCCTAAATATATGCCTAGGGGACCCTAGTTGTGTTCTCTTAGGTATTCCACCTACATTTTTGGTGTGAAAGGCCTATCTCAACAAACTTACCTATTAATAACCCCTCGCATCACGCACGCGGATCCCACCCCCTTCTTGTAGAGAGAACCCGCATGGTCTTAGCTAGCAGATAGTGGGTGTCGCCCTAACAGAAGAACACAACTACCCATATCAGTGCACCTTCTCTTACTTGCGCATACGTCATTGTTTCACCGTGCCACATCCGATTACTCATCCTTTCGGCACGAGCCAGAAGTACTTGTATATACATAATCTACCTTTTCTTTCATAAGCCGATGCCAGGCCTTGCCTTACATTGTGACTGCCAGTGATCGAGAGGCAGCACTCATCATTAGGACAGCTGCAACCAGACAACCAATCGGATCTGGTTTAGTTATGATTTACATTACTCTATTCGGATGACTATTTTAGTTACAAGCCGAATTCAGTGATATCTCCAAGATCAGGCACTGTTGGAAGGGTTGTTGATCTGAAGTGTCAAAATAGGCGCCCGACAAACCATTGACAAACCATTGACAAACCTCGACAAACCTTATCATGTGACCCGTAGACATTTGGAGAGGTCTCGAAGTAAAATTTTGAATTTGTCAAAGAAGTGATTCATCACAGATTCTACAATTATGTCCAAACCTTCAACTTCTAATCCCGGTCCTAATTTTGTTCCCATACCAGCACTAGAGGCGAAAATTGATGCGCTCACAGCACAAATGTTGCAATTAGTGTCAGTATTGGCAGCATCACAGCCCAGACAAGTGGAAGTACAGCCAGAGACAACAGGAGAAAGAGATGATGAGATGGAGGAGATGGTGGAGTGGATATCGCAGGAGGATGAGACAGTGGAGAAATCCAGAAATGGAAAAGTGCGCTTACCTAAGTACGTGCCCCCGCAAATCTTTGACGGTACCATGGAGAATACAAAATCCTTCATCAGCTCTATAGTATTGTACATCCATGGGAGGAAGCCTGAGTTTTGTACAGCCGAGTCTAGGATTATGTTTGCTCTCTCATACATTCAGGGGGGGAAAGCACAGTTCTGGAGAAACAATCCTATTAATCAAATTGCCACGGGAAATAAACCTTTTGCAACCTTTAAGGAATTTCTGGAGAGATTGGAGGCACAGTTTGGAGACCCTAATCCAAAGGCAACAGCCAATGCTAAATTAAAGACCATGCGCCAAGGTTCCTTAACGGTGGATGAATTTATTTTGCAGTTCAAAGCAGAAGCTTCACAAACGGACATGGGAGAAGCCACGTTGGTAGAGTTTTTGAAAGCAGGATTAAATCCCTCTTTATTCAACTCTATCTACCGACTACCTTCTATGCCAGAGAAGTTGGATGAGTGGTATAATTGGGCAATGCACCTTGACCAGCAATATCGGCAGGAACAGGCGGAGTCAAAGTTGATGTACGGAAGTAGTAAATTTGGAAAGTCATCAGGAGGAAAGTCCGAGAAAGGAAAGGCGCCTCAGGCGCAAGCTCCGAGGGCACAGCCACTGGCCATGGCAGTGACACCTATAGTTACGGAGTCAGCAGCACCAGCACAGGCAATGGAGGTTGATCAAGTGGGGAGACGACCCCCACTTAAATGTTTTAACTGTGGGCAGTTAGGACACATTTCTAAGTATTGCAAGCAGAAGAGAAAGATCAGGGGAGTTACAATCGAGGAAGTGAAGCAGGAGGAAGGCAAGCAGGAGAATTTTGTGGAAGAGTCCCAGTGAAGGTTTCCCCATTGGTGACCCAGAATTGTTACAATGTATTAGTATCTGAGGAAACCCAGAGTAAATCAGAAAAGGAAATCGAGGAGGACTACAACTGTTGCGAATCACGCAACAAAGAAAATTGTCACATGTCATTTCCGAAAACCCCTAAATTCTTTATTCACTCTGTGCAAATAGAAC